>JARFIY010000316.1:0-1200000 GCA_036346155.1 Sinelater perroti | reverse complement strand
GACCTTATCACTGGAAAAATTTTCCAGCAGCTACCTGAAGCCGCACTACGAACAATCACTCAACTATACAATGCTATCCTCTCCAACAGATACTATCCAAGCGCTTGGAAAGTAGCACAGGTTACAATGATTCAGAAACCTGGAAAGCCACACACTGATCCTTCTTCTTATCGTCCCATCAGCCTCCTACCTATCCTATCAAAAGTCTTTGAAAAATTGTTCTTAAAACGCTTTCAACCAATCCTAGATGATTTAGAATTGATACCCAAGCAGCAGTTCGGTTTTCGACACTCACATGCAACTATCGAACAAATACATCGACTTGTAGATCAAATTCATACCGACCTAGATGAATATCGATATTGTTCCGCTGCGCTTCTAGATATTTCACAAGCGTTCGATAAAGTATGGCACTTGGGCCTCTTCTATAAATTAAAAAAATATCTACCATACCAATACTATGAAATACTTATCGACATTACTTCGTTAATTATCAAGATGAACACACGAACCTCCACTCAATACTATCGGGAGTCCCCCAAGGCAGCGTGCTAGGACCTATCCTCTACTTACTCTTCACAGCTGTCTTACCAACTACAAGCCTAACTACAACCGCCACTTTTGCTGACAATACGGCAATTCTAGCTTCGCACCTAAATCCGAATACTGCAACTTCCAACCTGCAAACCGCTCTGAATAAATTGCAGCAATGGCTCAAGTTATGGAGAATCTCGGTAAACCAATCCAAATCCCAACATGTAACGTTCACCATGAACCGTGATAACTGTCCACCGATCTCACTTAACGGACAACAAATAAAACTCGCCGACTCCGCAAAATACTTAGGACTCCATCTAGATCGACGCTTGACCTGGAGAACCCACATATTTAATAAACGCAAACAGCTAGGGATACAATACAGGAAACTATACTGGATGATTGGAAGAAACTCTGTACTCTCGCTAGAAAATAAGCTATTGCTCTATAAGGTGATTCTAAAACCAATATGGACCTACGGTCTCTCACTTTGGGGAATTGCTAGCAACACCAACCTGGCCATCATCGAGAGCTTCCAGAATAAAGTGCTTCGGACTGTAGTTAATGCGCCGTGGTATGTGCCGAACAAAGTGGTTTTAAGTAACTTAAGTGTTCCAACCATTAAAGAAGAAATAGGGAAAACTGCCCAAAAATACAAAGACCGATTAACAGCACACCCTAACGACCTTGTATATTCTCTAATGAACGAACCAGATCGCCCAAAACGCCTAAAGCGTTTTAAACCAAACGAACTACCAACGCGTTTCAATGCTGTTCTTGAATATTAAGCTATTCCAGTGCCATTCCATTAGTTTATAAATTAGTTAATTACTTAAAGTACCTTCAATTCAAATCATTCGCTAGCAGTATAGAATAGTGTATTAATTATAGGGGGGGCCTACTGGAGCCTGACCCTGCATATCCGTTAGCATGTTTTTGCTCATTGCTTATAATATATATACACCAACTACTTATTGTCCATAGTATAATTAGGGCAGATTGTAAATAAAGAGGTTAAAATAAAAAAAATACTGTTTTTCGTTTTTTTTGGGATATTAAGCGACAAAGTTGATGCCACGCGGCTTCCCGGCCGCGTCGTCGTGACGCTCGACGCCGCGCACATAACGTTTTTGTTACTTGTAAATGATTGTTACTAATATATTTAACCAACCTAAATTTTTATTTACTTATTTACATATTTACATTTATATAGAACATAACAATAAGAACTCATTATTTGTTTTTCTTTTTACTCCCAGCTAACAATGCGATGGCATTAACTGCGTAAATTTTGTAAACCCGATTTTAGTAGGCGCTTCGTATCGGGATCGTTCTCAAATACCCAAATCTCACCACCAGTAATGATATGTTCAAGAAAACAAGGGTATTTTTTAATCCTCTCCAAAATGTTAAAGCACGTGTTTTCCGGTTGTCCTTTTGTTCTAGCAAATGGTTTTCAAAACAAATTTCGCGCAGTTTTTCCGCATCGCCAATTCGTTGGTCAAAATTTTATGAACGGTGGTCTGTGTCAAATACAATTCTTCCCCGATAATTATAACTGTCAGCCGACGATCAGAACCCACTAGCTGCCGAATTCTGTCGACATTGGTGTCATTCCGTGCAGTTTTAGGTCGTCTCTCTTTCTTCTGAAAATGCTTTAAACCACCTGCACCCTTGACAAAACAGTGTCTCTGTAGGCCTCCTAAAGTTTTTCAAACGTTTCTGTCGCACTGTGCCCAAGTCTGAAGCAAAACCAGACGCCTTTCCTCCAAACGGGCAGCTTCCAGTGTTCCCAGATTGCACGCTATACTATCAATCTCATTACTTTCTTTACACACTTCGTACACACAAAATGATTTCTAAATCACTAAACATTGCATTTATTGCTATTTAAAAAGTGAGTTCATTTTTTAACATACTCTGTGTTTCTCTTCGTCTATTATTACTAAATCAGGTTTTATATTATTTATATTTTTCTTTCGCTTTGTTTTTTTATTTTTTATAAATATAAATGTATTATTGTTTTATATCACTTTCTGGTTTTCACCATCTTTTCCTGTATAAAATAATAAACTTATTATTTTGGGTATATTATATTTACATCTACTGCTCTTATGACTATTTTATTTCTATTTTTTTACTTTGGTAAAGTGTTCTTGTTTCATTTCATGTATTTATAATAATGTTTTTCTACTTTTAATTCTAATTAAAAATCTTCTATTACTTATTGTACTTCGTTGTTTTAGAAGCTTTTGATGCTTTCTCAATATAAAATTAATATTTTAAATTTCGACGTTTATATCCTGCCTATATTTTTAATAATTAATTAAAGAATATACAGAAGCTTTCAGTCGCTAATGCGACGTTGTCAGCAGAGAGTAACGTTCCCAAACGAACTCCGTGCAAACAACATCAATATTGATTCCACTAAACATAATACGCTTAGTAATAACTAGATAGGTTGTTAGTGTATGTGACAGCAGGAAACTCGTACCCATGATATATAAGCCAACCACAATCGTTGAAGCTAAGTCTGCGTTTATTAATTACAGGATAGTGCGTGCAGCAGTTTGATCAATGTTGCAATGCAATTTACAGTCAGGGCAGTTATAGGTTGCACTATATTTACTAGCTGTATGCTTGTGTAAATATTTAAAATACGCAAAGTATTAGTGTTTTATTATAAATTATATATTTTCCACATGTCATTTGTAATTCAAAGCTTATATTTAACAACAAAATAGTAACAATATTATAAAAATCTAACGTTTTTTCACTATATCAGTCCATTTTTTTAGTTATTTACTCTTTTCTAAAAATCGGTTGCTATTGATATGATAACTTGATTTCGTTTTTAGCCCACATCTTTTTGTCTTTCTTCATTTACATTATTGTTTTTATCTATTTGCTAACTTCGTTTTATAATTTAAGATATGTGATTACTAAATGCAGTTAGTCTACATTTTGCATTTGTGCTTTTAATTCAGTATTAGTAAATGTATTTTATGGTTAAAATTATCTGCTTCTACATTTACTGCGTTCTTAGTCTTTTTCAACTTTTAATATTTTTTTTTGTTCCTTTATGTACAATTACTATTAACTACTATTGAGACGAAAGCATGACAGCCACGTGGTAAAGGCCTCGACCTGCTAAAGCGCGGCGGCCCCGGGTTCGAACCCCGGCAATGGCAAACATCTAAAGCTCTCCGGCCGTCATACAAACACCTTTGGCGATCGTGAAATACATTTTACCCTATTCATTTGCCAACGCGCTCGGCTAGCGTCTTGTAGTGGACTTAAATGGCTGGGGAAAAAAACTATTAAGTTGTGACAATGTGAATTCCACAATTTTATAATAATATATTAAGGGTTACTTTTGCGTTTGGAACATTTTGTTGCTTTATATTCTTATTTTATGTACATTTGTGGAATTGCCCTTTCTGTTATTTTTTTTTTATTGATCAGATACATAACTATTTACAATCTGCTGCAAAGCAATAAGTAAATAATTTACGTAAGTGTGGGTTTAGGTGGAAGTTGACGTTCATTAACGTCACTTCTGCTGTAACTTAATGTAAGAATACTAGTACTAAATCCGGAAGGGTAAGTCCAAGGTGTAGTGTCTTTTAAGTCTGCGGTTGTGTTCACTGCTATCTAGTAGGTTTAAAGCTAAATGATTGGGGTGCAATTCTAGTTTATTGATATATCTTTCACTATTTTTAACTATTTCACTTTTCACTAAACTTATTTTAAGTCACTGTAAATGTCCGCATTGGTTATGTAGTATGGTGCATTAGTGATGGTTCTGAGTGTTTTTGACTGGAATCTTTCAATTATCGAGATATTGGAAGATGAAGCAGTTCCCATATCTGGATACCATACATCCACACGGGCTTGAATATGACTTATATATTAACAGCTTGTTGTCGAGAGAAACTTTCGAGTTTCTACCCAGTAGCCAGTAATGCTTGCTGAATTTTAAATTTAATTGTAGTCTTTTCTTCCACAAGTGTGTTTTCCACGTAAGGCCCTTATCGAGATGTATTCCCAGATATTTAGCCGAATCGGCCTGCGGAATTTGCTGTCCATTGAGCATTATTGGCGGGCATATACCACGTCGTTTAGTGAATGTGACGTACAGATTTCGCTTCTTTTATTTTAATGCGCCACTTTTTAAACCAATCGTGAACAGTATTGAGCCTGTTCTGCAGTTTTGCTGATGCTCTAATTGGGTCACAGTCGGTAGCTAGCAGCGCAGTATCATCCGCGAACGTGGCGGTTGTGGTAGTTTCACAAGTCGGTAAGTCAGCCGTGTAGAGGAGGTATAAGAGCGGTCCCAGGACACTACCCTGTGGCACACCAGAATTTATGGGTATAAGATTAGTGAGTTCATTTTCGTATTTAACTTGGAATAGTCTATCGTGTAAATAGGATTTTAGAATGCGATAGTAGTTATCCGGTAGCCATTTCTTTAGTTTATAGTGCAGCCCTTATGCCAGACTTTGTCGAACGCTTGACTGACGTCGATAAATACTGCACTACAGTACCTTTTGCTTCGAAGGATGCATTTATAATATCTACCACACGATGGACCTGCTCTACGGTTGAATGTTCAGTCCTAAACCCGAACTGGTGATCCGGTATAAGGTGTTCATCTTCTACAATGGGCATTAATCTTTTGAGTAGTAGTCTTTCAAACAGTTTAGAGGTAACAGGTAGTAGACTTATAGGCCTATAGGACTGCAATGTTTGGGGGTTTACCGGGTTTTGGAATTAAGATGATTTTTGCAACTTTCCACTGTGCAGGAAAGTGTCCCTTTCTGTTATAATGCAGTGTTTTACATACACAACTTTTTGGTGTAATAATCTATCTGCACTATATGCCCAAAATTATTCGGACACCTATCAATATGACGTCGATCAACCTTTAGCATCAATTACAGCTTGAACTCGTCTGGACAGACTTTCCACCAGTTTTTCATATAGGTCTATAGAAACTGCGTTCTATTCTTCCATGAAAGATGCAAGGAGTCTGAAAACGGGTGATTTGGCCTAGCGCGTAATCTGAGTTTTAATTCTTCTTGGAGGTATTTGATGAAATTGAGATTAGGGTTTCTGTCACCTATCTTCTTAAACCACATTAAAATAATCCCAGCTATGTGAATAGAACAATTATCCTATTTGTACAGGAGAGATCCTTCTCTGAAGTGTTGCCAGAGAGTTGGAAGTACAAAGTAGTCAAAAATAATAAAATACATTTTAGTTATTCTAGCTACAAGAACTAAAGAATCCGAGCCAAAATATAAAAACAACCTCAAATCATAACGCCTTCAATAACAAATCAAACTGTTGCCGCAATAAACTCGGATAAGAAGCTTATTTTTGTATCTACCACATCCACATGCGTCCATCAGATTACCAGATCGTGTGACAAAATTAATCGCTTTACAGAAGTTGGCTCGATTGTTTCACACTCCAATGTAGGTAAGCTTTGCAGCATTGCAAGCGATGTTTGGCATTAACTGCGCCTATGTTAGCTTGTAAGCGACCGCGCGACTGTGAAAACCCAATTTCTTCAGCCCTGATGAAAAGTCCTGATATTAGCGACGACGTCAGAAGCACTTTAAAAATCATGAGTGCTTGTTACCGTCCTATCGGATATTCGATTTTTATCAGTACAATTTACAGAGTTTGACGGCTACGATCATTAGGTTTATACCGCCTACCACTTCATTTCGCGATTTATTCACATTCCAGATATTTCTATTTTATAATGCTATAATTTGCAGTTGAGTTAGCATCTATATAAAGGCCAATATTTTACGAACCGATTTGTTGTAACAATGCCACTCAATAATCATCTAATCTGTCTAACGCACATGTACGGCTTACATAAGATATTACGTGCACTTTTATCTCGTTCTATAACATTTCAGTGCGCGTAACAACTAAATCCACTTCTTTATAAAGATTTTCAGATACTTTTGGCCATATAGTGCATAATATATATTCTTGTACAGATATTCTATTAAGAGCAACACAATTTCATTGGTGGTGAAGCTCCACTTCGCATATGGCCTTTGTACTGAGAGGTTAGGGCTCTCATATATTTGACCTTACTATTTCTTCACCAGTGAACGCAGGTACTCAAATATTCTTAGTGACTGTGTGAACCCAGTGTTGCCAATCCGCACCGCAGCAAACACTTCAACCGCTTAGTTACACTGACATCCAAAACAACTTTATTAGTGTAACCCAAATTATTATTAGATTTACAGGAGCAAATTTCTTATTTTCAAAATGGGACCATCGGATTCACGCAGTTCAGAGAGTTTGATTCCATGTTTGTGTTTTTAATGTTTTGTTGAAAACTTAATCTTCTATGAATCCATTGATTTGATACTTTAATCTGATTTGTGATTTGGTGTATTTTGTGCATAATATCAGTAAAATAAATAGGTATCGATCTTGCCTTATATAGTTTTTTTGTAAGATGGTATGGAGTTATCAGCGAAGTCAAAATATCCCAATAAATTCCACTCATATGTAATTATTAAAGAATTACATTGCAAATAATTATAAATAATTTTTAGTCCAGTAATAAGCTATTGATGAAAATAACAGCCCACTTGTGATAAAAGCTCAATAAAAACTTTTACTTCTACGACGGCCATGTTTCCCTGTTGTAATAATTTCCAAGATTTTCTAACAAAAAATATGTTGTATCTATTTTAAAACCAGTATTTTCTTGGAAACTAAATTTAGTGTCTTGTATTTCAGTCCAAATTATTAGGATTATCTTCAGGCTTAAGAACAATTTTATCTTTGCTGTCGCCTCTTCAATTCTCAGAAAGTTTATAACCGTTACTTGTGGCAGCAAAGTCTCATAAAATTTTGAGTTATTTAGATTAACGTGGTACTCAAGTTTTTATTTAGTCAGAATTATTTTTTATCCACTTATGATGTTACAATATATCTAATAATAATTATAAAAAATACTCGAGAAAATTATAAAACTTAATTTATTACTGATGATTTACTTAAAAAAAATAACGTAATTCATATCTAAACAAGAATCAACTTGTGGTTGGCTACTACAAGGAAGTTCCTGTTACGTATTCCAACACAAGATAACTTGTAAGAACTTTATTTAAAAAAACCTTTTGTGTGTTATTATGACATAATAAAGTCGAATAATACGACTACACCAAATTGGGTTTTACGAGCCGAACCCTAAAATTACCATAGCACTCAACGTGTTAATAATAACTAGGAAAACTAAAATTAGTTTTATTATTGAGTGAAGTCCGCGTTTGACTTTCATACCGTTAAGACGTGTGCTGAGCGATAATAGTGAAAGTGTGTAACGCGGTTATCGCTGACCTTAGGTCAGCAATACGGCGGTTTAATCTGAGTGAAGTATAATAATTATAAACTCACATTTCGTAAAATAGTTATATGAAACCAATCCACATACTACTAAAATGGCATGCAACAGCAATAATAATTTATATATTCCGTCAACGCAATTAACACAGCAGCTAGCATCTCAATCACATAATAGCTTCGCCCCGATGGATAGCCAGGTAAATCCCCAATTTCCTATTATCAATACTCCTTATTTACATAACAACTTGACATATGTGCCAAATGTGCAGATCCCAAATTTACAATCTCAAATGAATACACAAACTAATCATACTTTTACATCAATGCAACTAAATAACATACCGACAAATAATTTATCAAACAGAATAAATACACCCGATAGTGATAGTGAAGTGGAATTGAATACAATGCCCAATAAAGAATGGCAATGTGTACAAAACAGAAAAAGGAAAAGAATAACAAAACAATCAGCACAAAATAAAGCAGTACATGTCACACAAAATAATAGATATTCTGCCCTTAATAGCCTTAATGAGGATATTACTGACGTCGCACCGGTTGTTCAACAAAATAAGATACCCAGACCACCTCCGATATTTGTACATGGAGTTACAGATTATAATAAAATGATAAATGCTCTAACAGCTGTTGCTGAAATAGAACAATATAAAACAAAAGCAATGGCTGATAATATAGTTAAGCTAAATGCAAATACTCCAGACACATACCGTAAGTTAGTAACATTCATGAAGGAATCAGGTATAATTTACCACACATATCAGATGAGAGAAAATAAAGCTTATAGAGTTGTCATCCGTAACCTCCATCCTACTGTACCCTCTACCGAAATAGCAGAATCACTGGAAGAGAAAGGTTTCAAAGTAAGAGCTGTAACAAACATCAAACACGGAATTACAAAATTACCCTTACCAATGTTTATTGTAGACTTGGAACCTGCTGAAAACAATAAAGACATTTACAATCTTAAATTCTTAAATAATCACGTTATAAAAGTGGAGCCGCCACGTAAAAATACATCAATTGTCCAGTGTACGAGGTGTCAACAATATAACCATATGAAAGCCTACTGTAACCGTCCCTACGGTTGCGTTAGATGTGGAGGACCGCATGATACTAAGACATGCAAGACATCAAAAGATTTGCCAGCTAAATGTGCTTTATGTGGCGGTGATCATCCCTCCAACTAAAGAGGCTATACAGTACACAAAGAGTTACAAAACAGACTGAAACCAGACACACAGACTCAAAACAGGTTTAACAATTCAAAACACTTACCACCCAGTAACAATAGACAACACTCAAAGTTAACACCCTCAACATACAGCCAAGTAGTACAAGGTGACACTGTATAAGCCAACAGTCAAGACACAATCTTACAAAAGTTCTTAGAAGAATTCAAAATGATGTTCACCCAGCTAATGCAACAAAACAACATGATAATAAACATGTTGTCTACTGTCATAAATAAATTTGTCGTTAATGTCTAAGTCCTTACAAATATGTTTATGGAATGCTAATGGCATCCAATCAAAAATGCAAGAAATAGAATTATGTTCAAAATTCCATAATATAGATATATTTCTTATATCAGAAACACATTTTACGGACAGATCTTATTTAAGAGTTCCGCACTATACATGCTATCATACGGAACATCCGGATGGTAGCGCCCACGGCGGAACAGCGCTACTCATAAAGAGCTCAATAGTTCATTATGAACTACAAAAATATGGGAATCCATGCCTACAAGCAACAACAATACAAGTTTGTAAATTACCAAACCCAATTATCATATCTGCTGTCTATTGTCCACCAAGACATAATATTACCAAGGAGGACCTCAAGCCGTATTTCCAATAACTTGGCAGTACATTCATATGCGGTGGAGACTTCAACTGTAAGCACATCTACTGGGGATCTCGGCTAATTACCACTAGGGTAGGGCACTATATAAGCTCCTACGAAAAGAAAAATATGGATACCTATCAACTGGGGAGCCAACATACTGGCCCACGCACCATAATAAAACACAAATGGAATTTCTTCTAACTACACAGTTATTATCAGCATTCTTGACTTGTCTTCAGATCATACACCAGTTATCACTACAATCAGTACAACGATAATTAAGAAATCACCAAGACCATCACTTTATAACACTAAAACAGATTGGGACTCATACAGAGCCATTCTTCAAGAAACCCTACAATCAAATATTAGTTTAAAAACTCCCCAGGAATTACAGCAAGCTACTGATCACTTTATCACTACTCTGAAAAATGCAGCATGGAAATCCACACCTACGATCACAAACAGCGTTCAAGGAGATATAAATATTCCTAATGACATACTTGAATTAGTTCGATAGAAGCGAAGAGTGAGAGCTAGATGGCATAGAACACAACATCCAGCTGACCAAACAGTGTATAATAGATTAGCAAATACCTTACAGAAACAACTACACATGATAAGGCAGGAAACTTTTAACCACTATCTAACTACATTATCAAGAACAGATACTAGTATTTGGAAAATCGCCAAAGCAAACAAACGGCCACAAAAAACAAATCCCCTAAGAAAAACAAATAACGAGTAGGCTAGAACAGATCAGGAAAAGGTAGACTTATTTGCACGACACTTTGCTAATGTTTTTACGCCCTACTCAGATAATCCTGATGATACAGTAAACAGCTTTTTGAACATACCATTACAACTGTCGCTACCTATCAAGAGATTCACCTGAGCAGAGCTGGAAGAAGAAATTCAACATCTTAACCATAAAAAAGCACCAGGGTACGAACTAATATCTTGCAAAGTGCTTGCTGAATTACCTAGAGTCGGTCTGGTGTTTCTAAGGAATCTTTTCAATTCTATCTTACGTCTCCATTATTGGCCGTTACCACTTAAATTCGCACAGATAATTCTCATACCAAAACCAGGTAAACCTGATGAGGAAATTACATCTTACCGTCCAATATGCTTACTGCCCCAAGCTTCTAAACTGTTAGAAAAACTTTTAGTCAGGAGAATACATGAATCAGATATATTGGAAAACAGCATCCCGGACCACCAGTTTGGGTTCAGAAAGTATCACCCTACCATTCAGCAATGTCATCGCGTCGTAAATATGATCAACACAGCACTGGACTCTAAATCTTACTGTCCAGCAGTATTTATTGATATACAACAGGCGTTCGATAAAGTACGGCATAAGGGGTTCTTATACAAACTCAAATTACACCTTCCAAGTGAATATTATTTACTTATAAAATCCTATTTATGAAATCGACACTTCTAGATAAAGTATGGCCAAGAATATTCTGCCATTGATTTAATCAACTCCGGAGTACCACAAGGCAGCGTTCCTGGACCTCTTCTATATACATTGTACACGGAAGACATACCTACAACAGTAGCTACAACTATAAGCAACTTCGCTGACGATACAGTCCTTCTCTCTTATCATATCAATCCTCAAACAGCCTCCTTAAACTTGCAACATCATCTGCCCCTCTTACAAACCTGGCTAAACAAATGGGGAATCCAAGTGAACGAACCCAAATGCACCCAAGTAAATTTTAACCTAAATCGCTTGGAATGCCCGCCGGTGCATCTAAATAATATAGGAATTTCTCAAGAAAATGAAGCCCGCTACCTGGGCCTTCATTTAGACAAAAGACTCACGTGGAAACTGCAAATATTAAAGAAAAGAAAGGAAGTTGATCTACGACTTAAAAAAATGTACTGGTCACTTGATAGGAAATCGTGTCTATCTTTAGAAAATAAAATTCTACTTTATAAAATAATAATTAAACCTATCTGAACCTATGGCATCGAGCTGTGGGATGCTCCTGCAAGTCAAACGTAAACATAATCCAACGCATGCAATTCAAAACACTGAGAATGTTAGCCAATGCTCCCTGGTATGTTAGCAACGACACCCTGCATGCCGACCTGGAAATGCCAACAGCAGTAGAAGAACGTACTAAAATAAGCAACAACCATTTCCTGCGACTTCAAGTTCATTCCAATGTCCTGGCATTCAGCCTGCAACATGATCCACCTCCTAGACGACTACAAAAAACGTGGCCCATTGATCTAAGAAGAAACTAACGGGATAACGTTGATGGATGGACTCCCCTCACGTCACTATCGTCACCTCATTAGCTCATAGGACCGTATTATATGTTTATTATGTAAAATGGTTCTGATTGTTAATCTGCAAATAAACTATAAAAAAAATTATTGAGTGAGAAAAACTTATACAAAATAAATAAAAAAGTAATCACACTACAAGATGTAAAATATAACACATGCAAATCTTTATCTCCTTTGAGGAATAGAAATGAAAAGGGAGTGAAGACCACTAGCACTGTAGACTTATGGGTTGTTATACTACTTAGTTTTAGGAAAACGATTTATAGCTTTTTATGGAATTCTTTTTCCAAATTTTCTATGTCTATAGCTACCTTAAAGTAACTGTTTTTATAGTATTAAAGTTTCACATTCAAATTAAATATAAATATACGATTGTTTTATTCTTTTTATTACAAAATCTACAAAAGGGTTCTTCTCTGTAGATACATGATATGTGCAGGTGCTTTCTTACCTTAAAGTGGTCGAGCCAATAACTTAGCTTACCGCAGACTTAATGGCAGTAAGGTTCTAAGTATTCCTTATCGTGCTTTTTCACAAAATTAAGGTGGTTTTGGTGCAATTTAGATATCCAATCATTTAACTAATCACGAAGTATATTTCCTGTTACTCAAAATAAAAAAATAATAAAAATAGAAGAGCTAGAATAAACAAAAAATCTTTTACATTAAAACCACAAAAGTAAATTTCATAATGCAGCATTTTGACATAAATTTAATTAAAATAGAACAGTTCTACCTTATCCGATACCCTCCATTTTTGAAACATTTTATTTGAAGTTTAATCGTAATCAATAATAACAGATGTTACACTTAAAAGTTTTTATCTCAACTCTTTTGCTCGATTGTATGTATTTATAAACTTGCGAGATTTAGCCCTCTCCATTTAGTCTAAAAACAGTTTGGCAGCTATCAACAACGATAAAAATATTTTTATGAGAATTATTGTTACATAATTTTTACCAGTGCAATTAGTAACTGCCATGCTTAGAAAAAATTTTAAACATTGGTAATACTGGAAAAGCAGACTACGTCTCATGACTTCAATAACAGTAGGATTTTTGTGGTTCTAATTGCGTTTTTGTTTTGGTATTTTTATCTTCTTTGGTAATACTTTTATTAATGTTACTAAATGCACATATTCTTCAAGAAATGTTTTATATAAATCAGAAGCATACTTTTCTACTAACTCATTTACTCTCTGTCGTATTCGGTCATTTTTCATTTGAGTGATTTCCCATAGAATCTCAAATTTGTATGTATTTTTGTACATATTTTGTTTTTCTTTTGTACTAATTTGAGTTTCTAGGAATTACCTGCAGCACAATATGTTTTAACATAAAATACTGACATTGAGAGAACCCATAACTTTTATCTTTGTTTTCACCAATGGCAAATTTGGCTTTTTCTTTCTTGTAATTTCTGTTCTGTAAACGTCAGTTACATACATCAATTTCGCTTTATTTTCTAGCCTTGACAACTCGCCTTCGCTTAGAATAGTATTTATAAAAGCTTTTAAACTATTATAAAAAGGAATGTCCTTTTTTGTGATTTATACTTTCTCCTTTAAACCATTCATATACTTCTTAGGACTTTACAAGAACATTATTTCAGGAAAATAACATTAATACTATTTAAAAACCCTCAAAGTTCTTTAATTCCACATTTAGTTTACATTGCCTCTTCTTGATCTAGTTACTATTATGAGTAATTTATTTTAGAGCATCATAATCTCCTAGTACGATTTATATAATGCTTGACTGGCATTAGCACGAGAACTCCACCGGGTTGTTTTTATTAAAAATAAGAAGTCTTTTTAAGGTAAAACAGCAATATACATTATCTTTTGCTTAAAGAACTAAAAGAGCTATAGATTTCTTTTTTTAAAGAAAAAATTTCAACAGAGTACTTACTGCTCTCCACAGCTGCGGAACCAACTAGTTCTAAAGAGTGGCCCAGCCTCCGCGAGGGATGTATATGGTCAGATCATTTACTTCTTTCATTCTAACTACTCACACTCTGTCCTATACAGTTATTTATATCAAGACATGAAACAACTATTGTCGGCATTTCAGTATTTGCCATCTCTCCACCTTTATGACCATAGTTAGGAATCAACCTGAAAAATCATTCAGCAGAGACAAGAAATATTGCTGCGTCGTCTTTTTAGATGTTAAACAAGCCTTCGATAAAGTCTGGTATTAAGGGCTACTATTCAAAGTTAAAAAATTCTTTCCTCATCTGTACTTCCTTCTCTTTAAATCTTGTTTTGCAGATCGTTACTTTCTAGTAAAATCCGGTTGTGAAGTATCAGATATTAATACCATAAACTCTAGTGTTCCGCAAGGCAGTATTCTTGAACCTTTACTCTATCTGATTTATACTGCAGACCTATCCACACCTGAAAACACTGTAGTAGGAACATTTTCGGATGTTATGGCTATTCTCTTCTGCCATTAAGACTTACATACAGCAAGCTATTAAGTACAAGACCACATAATATCTGTCAGTAAATGGTCAAACAAACTGGCGTTTAAAGGTCAACGAATTAAAATCCGCCCTTCACGTTTACTTACAAGAAGACAGCAGTGTTTACCTATATCTATTAATGACAAAAAAAAATACAACAGTTCAAGGAAGCGAGATACCTAGGTATGCACATGGATAGAAAACATACACAGGCAAAAAAGAAAAGAAATGGACCTAATAGTCAAAAAGCTTTACTGACTTCTGGGCAGAAACTTCCAACTTTTATGAGAAAATAAGAGTCTACTATATAAAACAATCATCAAACCTATATGAACATATAGATCGAACTGTGGATGTGCTCTATTTAACCGTATTCTACATAAAGATTTAAATATATCATACTTTAATAAAGTTATACATCGTTACATTAACAACCATATGCATAAACTTCAAGCTCATCTCACTATTTGGCCTTTATTAGACTATCGAAAACTTTTGCGTAGGAAATGGACAATAGACTCAGTAACTGAGGTTTAGATATGCTCAAAATTCTTTTCATTCAAAAAGTATCTGTATAATTCAAATTATTGTATTATTATTTTATAGTATAAAGAAACGCCACTAGGCAATATTCTTAGCATGCCATGTACATAGACAACAAATTAGCTTACGGAAAAGTATGTAAGTTGTTCTGATTACTCATAAATAAAAGAAAAAAATTTCAATTTCTTGAATAATCTTTAAGTTGGTCCCCTAGCTGACAATTGTATTTGATAAGTATGAGAGAATATCCCTTAGTTTATTTTTAAATTTTGCTACATGTTTCTTACAGGGATTAATATTTCATTATCTCCATAAATTGGCAGTTCGCTTCACAATTAACAAGTCTTAAAAGAACATTTTTCCAATTTAAAATTTTTATTTTACAATCTACTCTATTTAAAACATGATTTCTACTAATAAATTTGGAAATGCTCTCTTTGTTGTCATATTGTTTATTATAGGGTTATTTTTCTAATCATCAAACTGCTTGGCTGCTAGGAACGTCGTTTCTCTGTAGAGTTTGCACGACGTACCTAATACTCGTCTAGTTGATTTTGAATAAACCATCCAATTTTCCTCGATGCGTTCTCTATTCATTAATTTTTATAAAGCAACTTATTGATACAATTTCTTTCAGATTCTTTATAGTCAGAGTTATCATTTTGTTGAATGTCATTGTAGGACACCAACTCATGAAGTTATTCATTTATGTACCACAATGCCGGATCTTCAAGTGATATAATTAATTGTTCTTCTTGGTTTGTTTAACAAATCTCGACCATTTTTGCCACTCATTATTCCAGCCTTTATGATAAATGAAATGTGAATTGAACGTTGATTTAATTAAAACTAAACTTTATCCACAAGGTTTGTCTCCAGTGCTGCAGAATAGTAGTAAATTATAATTTAATTAAAATATTAACGTAACTTTCCACGGTTACTATAAGAACGTTAATTTATTTACACCACAGTTGTTCGCTGTTTCCTATTCGACTGCCGCAAATGCTCATTTGTTCCGCATTATATTCAAATGTACAGTTCTAGAAAGAATCAAAAGGTTTTCGAATTTGAACTGAAGGTCCCTGTTGATCAGTTATTTTGGAAAGTTCCGGGATAATTTTTTTGTGATATATTATTTTTATTATAATATTAACATTTTTAAAAGTGTATTATGCGTCGATGAAGGAGAAATGTAGAACTGCAAAGTTTAGTAATTATAATCCATTAAAAATTTGCCTGATTTAGTTCACTTTTTCGTTTACTCAAGGCAAAATTTGCTAGGCTGCAGCCTATATGTTAATGAGGCCCTGAATATCACACTTATCAGCCATATTGGCATCGGATTGGGCCATAGCATAAACTAGATGTGACTTATTAAGTCACACGTTCAGGAAAGGTTAGAAAAACCTTATTAAGTAGTATCCGAGACGAGACCAATTTAAAGAGACTAAAAAGCAAAATATGGACGTGGAGATGAGCAGAAGTATTGATCCAATATGAAGATGGTAAATATCAGGAATAAATATCGTTATACGTTATCTAAGAAATTTTAGGATTTAAATCAAACATATCATTTGACATTTGTGTTATAACAGTATATAGGTACATAACTGATACTTAAAATTCAGACTTAAAAATATCCAAGGTATGATAAAAAAATAAAAAATATATAATAGCAACGGAAGCATTAAACTTCATAAATCACACCGACAATTTCTTGCACCCCCACCCAAGTGACTTACATAACTAACTGCATTAAAACACACCATCCGATCAGCTTCGACTTTAAACAACCCACATCCCCAGACGAACTAGCGGGGCTAATAAAGACTCTACACAAACGAAAAACCCCCAGACATGACCTATTCCCAACCTTGTCCTCCAACATCTAACTAGAAAATGTCTTTCATACCTGGCAACCCCGATGAGTGCATACCTGCGATTAGGTTATTTCCCACAAAGCTAGAAACACGCACATATACTCATGTTTCCCAAAACCAGAAAAAACAAAGCACTCCTTACAAGTTATCGTCCAATCAGCCTACTGACCACCACCTCTAAGCTCTTCGAAAATGTTATACACTTACGCCTAATCAAAATTATCAATGCAGTCCACATCCTCCGACCTTTCAGTTCGGATTCAGAAAACCATTCGACCTGCCATCAATTGCAACGGACTAACGAACACATCGAAGCAGGATTTGAAAATAAATACTACACCACGGCAGTCTTCTTGGACATCACCCAGGCCTTTGACAAGGTCTGGATAGAAGGCCTCAAGAAAAGGTCCTAGACTACGAAATCCCACGATACCTGCAAACTATCACTTTCTCCTTCTTGGAAAACCGCACCTTCGCTGTTAACATCAATGATGTAATCTCTGAAACCAAAATCATAAGATCGGGATTCCCCCAATTTTGTATTTAATATATATACCTCAAATATACCTGCGACATTAGCCACATATGCCGATGATACAGCCATCATAACGCAAAATACCGACCTAAAGATAGCAATGGAACAATTACAAAACGCAACAGATAAATATTGCAAATGGCTTAAAAAGAGGGAACATAAAAATTAATCCCAGCAAATGTCAATGCAAAATCTTCACATTAAAAAGATTTACCAATTTCCCCTCTCTTACTATAGACGGACAAGTTATACCATGGACACCTAAAGACTTATCAGTTAAATATCTAGGGTGTTTCTTGACACTAGACTGAGCTGGAGTTATCACATCAATCAAAAATTAGCTCAACGCCATAACCGACTCAGACAACTCTACCCCATCATCAACCGCAACACCCCCCTTCAACTTGAGTGTACCACCCTTCTTTACGAATCCCTTCTGCGGCCCCTAGCTCTCTATGCATTTCCAATCTGGAGCACAACATCCCAGACGAATATTCTAAAACTACAAAGATACCAAAACAAGGTACTGAGAATTGCAGTGAATGCCCCCTGGTTTCTCCGCAATACTCAGTTACACCAAGAACTTGAAGTGTCACCAGTTCAAACATATATCATCACGACTATTAGGAATTTTATTACTACTATGAACAACTGCATTGGCGCAGCACACTACAATCTCGGACAGCAAAACATTAATAGAAGACTAAAGAGAAAACTTCCACAAGATATCCTCTCAGAGAAAGAAGACTAGACCATCAATACAATCGACAGAGGCCGCCATTGTCTGCCCCCATGAAACAAACGCAGCTTCCAGCTAACTTGTCATACCACAGATAATGAATGTACTGTTAGTTACAGTTATTCTATATCAAAACTGTCATGTATAACACTCGATTGTTGAAATGACAAATGCTGTAAAAAATTATACTTTAACGGTATCATAAAACAATTGGTAGACTTTACTGAAATCGGTCTGCGGCTATCAGAAATATGAAAATTGAAAAGAGACCCTAAAATAAAAATATTGAAAGTTTTACAAAATCTAATTTGTTTTGACTAAACCACCAAAACAAAGAAATTGAAGAAAAATGTTTAGTTACAATTCCAAGAGGTAAAACACATTTTTTTTCTAGAGCAAGTTACCATAATTTAGAGGGTTTGTATTTTTCATGCAGTACGCCTCCGGCAAAAAATAAACGCTCTTTGGCCGCAATAAATTATTTAAACGAATAGGGAAATCGGGATCACACGACAACTGCCCCTATTCACGACGGGACGATCGGACGCCAAAGGTAGTCCCTTTGTGCGTTCCGGAGATTAATAGTGGCCTACATCCGACGTAACAACGACGGACTACGCTTTTAAAACTTTCAATAGACTAATCACATCAATAGGCTCGTAAAACGTTCGGCCGCTCGCCAAAACATTACATTGATTAACCCCAACTTCGGTTTAATTTGTAGCAGGACAAGGGCGTATTAACTGGAACGGCGCTGAAGGATCGTCGGTTTGAAATATAGCCAATCGCGATTGATTCCGCTACACGCAAAGCTCGTTGAAAGTGAATAATGCGAATAGGAGCGCATGAGAGCCGGCCCGGCGAAACGCAAGTATTAGCGGGGCCATTGTTCGCGCCGCGGGCGGATTTGTTTAAAATGCACGCCCGTATCATATTTTCGCGTGCTTTCGCGAAAAGCAGAAACGCAGTTTCAAAAACCCAATGCCTAGTCATCTCACGACTACAATTTGGAGCACAAAAGCGGACAGGGCATAAAGGAGATAGGTCACACATATCGTGCGAAGCGTCTGGCGAGGGCGAAAAGTATGGGTATTTGAGGGGTTTTTATAAGCCCTTACACAGCCCTAGGTCGGTAAGCAGGCGTGCAACTCCATCGATTTACACCGTGTCTACACATGCCTGCGGCCCTTCGCGCCGCTTTAATAAGGCTCAATAGATGCCCCGCAACCTGTGCAGCCCCGTGTTTCCTTCATTGCTCCGTGGATAAATAAATCCCCCGATGCTTTGCACTTGCCTAGATTTGTTGCTCGCCCGCGCTGTTTGCTATGTATTTATAAAGCGCTTTGAGTGTTCCGTCACAATGAATCTCTGCTTACTTCGCGGGAACCTCCGCGAGATACTTCGCTCGGCTCTGCTAACAACCCTATTCGACTGCTATTTTGTTTCGTTATCCGATTACATGTGCATGTGGTTTACACGTGTCACGATTTTGCTACGTAAATTATTTTCAAAAAAATACCAGAACATTCTTTTATATCTGTTTACGTGTCACTTTGCCTTAGGGTATGTTTGGAGTGCAGGCAGGTAATCGGATTCCGACAACTGGGGCAGATTGTCAGCGCATGTTGTCGGCGCAAGTAGAATTCTCGCTGGGAAGTCATTCATAAAGTCATCAAGATCTGCGTATTTATTTGTTTTTTAAGAGAACGTTATCTCAAATTTAAAACTAGAGAAAATTGGTATCCATAAAATTAATATGCTAAGGGAAGTCGCTTAGGGAATATTTTAAACTATTATTATCTTTTAAATTTCCTCCTAAGTGCCGTCTCCATCGATGTTGACGGTTATTGTGGTGAATTGTTCTCTGTCTTGAGCTACATGAAATAATGTCGCTGCATTCTATTTTGTCCATTCTCTTATGTTCCTCAACCATGGTTTTCTTTTTCTTCTTATACTCCCTTTCCCTTCGATCTTGCATTGCAGCAGTATTTGCAAATGTTCGCATTCTTCGTGTCGCATTAGGTGATCAAAGTATGATGTTTTTCTTGTTTTTACTAAGGTTATTAATTGTGATTGGGTTTCTAATCTGTTAAGTACGTCTTTTTTACGAATTATCTGTATCCAACTTATCTTCTGCATCCTGCTGTATTGCCATATTTCAAAACTTTGTAATAGCTTTATATCATTTTTTTAACGTACATGTCGCGCAAGCATATAACAGTAAAGGCCACATATAACATTTCAGCACCTGCAGTCTGATATGTTTTGATAATTTTAGATTACATAACACTCCGCATTTTCTTCTTCTTCTTGCGGTTCCTATCCGTTCCGGATGTTGGCAACCATTTGGGCTATTATAATTTTGTTGACTGCTGTCTTGAATAACTGTGTTGTGGTCATAGAAAACCATGTTCGCAGGTTTTTAAGCCATGATATCCTTCTTCTACCCGGACCTCTTTTGCCTTGTACTTTTCCCTGCAGTATAACTTGAAGTAGTTGGAATCTGTTTTCGTTCCGCATAATGTGTCCTAGGTACTGGAGCTTTCTTGTTTTTATTGTAGTCAGTATTTCTTTTTCTTTTTTCATTCTTTGCAGAATTTCGTCATTCCTGACTCTCTCTATCCATGACACTCTTAACATTCTGCGATAGAGCCACATTTCAAATGCCTCCAGCCTTTTTTCTGTTGTTTTTGTCAGGGTCCATGACTCTACTCCATAAAGAAGGATAGGGAAGACGTAGCATCTCAGAAATCTCATCTTTGAATTAATTGTTAAATTGTGGCTTTTCAGGATGGTACTCATTTTGTTGAACACGGCTCTAGCCTTTTCAATGCGGATCTTTATTTCCTGTGAGTTATCCCACTGGTCATTAATGGTGCTACCAAGGTAAGTATACTTTTCCACTTGTTCTATAGGTGTATGGTTTATCATGAGTTGACATCTGGGGATATTATTTTTACTGATGATCATTAATTTCGTTTTGTTTATATTGATGTCTATGACCTGTCTCTGACTACATTCTGTTACTCTGTTTAATAGTACTTGTAGGTCCTCTAACTTTTCAGCAAAAATGACTGTGTCGTCTGCGTACCTGATGTTATTTAATCTTTCTCCATTTAAGAGAATCCCTATATTTGTGTTTTCTAACGCTTCTCTGAAGATGTATTCTGAATAGAGGTTGAACAATAGCGGAGACAGTACACAGCCCTGTCTCACCCCTCTCTGGATTTTTATATCTTCGATGTTTTCTTCTTCTAATTTCATTGATGCCGTCTGATTCCAATATAGGTTTATAATAATTCTTAGATCTTTTTCGTCTAGTCCTATGTTTCTTAAAATATCTATCATGTTTTGATGTTGGACTCTATCAAAAGCTTTTTGAAAGTCTATGAAGCAGTCATATACATCGCAGTTTACATCCCTGCAACGTTGAATTAATACTTGAATGCTAAATAGGGCTTCGCGTATTCCGACTGCGTTCCTGAATCCAAACTGTGTAGGTGCTATTTGTTCTTCGCATAGTTTGTACATTCTATTATGAATTATTTTTAGAAATGATTTTAATAGGTGGCTCATGAGGCTT
The DNA here is from genome assembly GCA_036346155.1 of Sinelater perroti. NCBI lineage: Eukaryota > Metazoa > Arthropoda > Insecta > Coleoptera > Elateridae > Sinelater > Sinelater perroti. The sequence goes on along the minus strand of JARFIY010000316.1, from coordinate 1,178,150 downwards.
ATTGTTCTATACTCGTTGCACTTCTTAGCTCCTGGCTTTTTAGGTAGTAGAATGAATTCAGATTTAAGCCATTCTATAGGTATTTTCCAGTGTCATATATATAGTTGAATAGATCTGTCAGCCATTTCACGTTTTCCTCATCTAAGAGTTTCAAAAACTCTGTCTGTCTGTTGTCTGGGCCAGGTGCTTTGCCTTCCTTCATACTTTTTATTGCATTTTGTACTTCTTCTACTAGTATTTTTGGTCCGGTTTCACTGTTTATCTGGAGAGGTTTTGGTCTATTATCGTGAAATAACTGTTCTGTATATTTTTTCCATATTTCACTGATTTCATTTTTATTGATAATAATTTTCCCTTCTTCATTCACTAGTTTGTTCACAGTTCTCTTTTTATATTTCCCAGTTGTTAATTTTCTTATATATATTAAAATTGTCATGTTTCGCTTGTAAGGTTTCTATTTCCGCACATTTTTCTTTTACCTCGTTTTCTTTTGCTTCTCTTATTTTCAATTTTATTCTTCTATTAATGGTATTATATTCTACTGGATGGCTTTTTGCGAGTCTTCTTTTCTCCATCAGTTGTAGGATTTCATTTGTCATCCATGTATTTTTCTTTACGGTGTCTGGTTTTAAGAATTCCTTTTTGATACTTTCCACAGTGTCTTTTACTTTTTTGACCTCCTCTTCTATATTTGATATATTGACCATATGTCTATTTATGTTTGTGTTTAATCTAATCTCGTCGTTTAAACTTATCTTTGCTTTATGTTTTATTAGTGGTTCCTTTAGTTTTCTTACATCATACTTATTAGTACCTTTCTTTCTTATTCTTTTTAATTTAACTTTAAAGGTGCCCACTAATGGGATATGGTCTGACTGTATATCTGCACCTGGATATGTTTTACACAGGTGCAACTGTTTCTGTATCTTTTATTTATCAGGATAAAGTCTATCTGATTTCTAACAACGTTTTCCGGTGAGTCTTTAGGCGATTTCCACGTGTAAAGTCTTCTTGCTGGAAGTGTGAAAATGTATTCATTATTGCTAAGCCTTGTTCTCCTGCAAATATGCTTAGTTGGTTTCCACGCTCATTTCTTCTCCTAACCCGTGCGGTCCTATGAAATCACCTTCCCGACCTTTTCCGATTTTTGAATTGAAATCTCCCATTAGTATATTTAGATCTTGTTTTGGCAAGTTTTTCAGTATATCTGCGATTTGAGAGTAGAACTGTTCCATTTCTTCGTCTGTCTGATTTGTCGTTGGAGCATATATTTGAATAATATTTAATGTTGTAGGTTTAGCTTTTATTTGTAGTAGCATGATTCTTTCTGAGATTGGTATAAAGTTTGTTACACTTTCTGCGATTGATTTACAAACTATGATTCCTACACCATGTTGATATTGCTCATTTGATGAACCTGAGTAATATACCCGATGTTTGTTTATATCACAGTAACTTGCACCAGGCCATCTCATTTCGCTTATTCCCAGGATTTTGATTTTCAATCTTTCCATTTCTTGGATAGCATTGTTAATTTTTCCGGTTTGCGCATTGTTTTTACGTTCCATGTACCTATTTTCATATTTATTTCTACCGACTGGTTGTTTTCGATTTCTCGACTTCGTTCATAACCGTCCCCACCCCGGAGATCCGATCGGGGACTTGAAACCCGGACAATTTTGTTTTGAACATAGCCTTTTCATGGTGATACTAGAGAATATCCTTAGGATCTTTAATGCGGTGATTTCTCCTTGTCTTCCGCATTCCTATGCCGTTGACTGTATGTGGTTCATCCGCCTTTGGGGTCAATTTCTTAGCCCCAGGGCAAAGAAGTGCCCTTCTCTTATCGACTCATCAACCCGAAGCTGTTGGTCAACAAGAGGTGTCCGTTTATACCGACGGTTTTTCGGATCAATTTCTTTTTGCTAGTTTTGGTCCACCCCGGGTATTTTATTTCCCCGGTACCCGTCATATCTGACGAGCGTTCCCCTATCCGCCACCTGAGGAGGCACCCGATGGAGGACTAGCAACCCCACACGGGTCCCATTTTAATAAAGCCCGAATTTTCAATTTCTATACGACGTCTTACTTTTTTTGGTTGGTCTAATGTACTGTTAATTTCTCTTCCTAAGTATATGTAGCTATTGGCATTTTGTACGTATGTCCTGTCTAAGTTTATATTCTGGTTTACTGGGTTTAACTGTCTACTAAATATTATTATCTCTGTTTTTGTTTGTTAATTACCACTCCCATTTTTTTGTTCTTTGTGTTCAGAATTTCGATTAAGGCTTATAGTTGTTCTTTATTTTCTATTATAATTACTGTCTCATCTCCACGTCGAATGTTGTTCATTTTTGTGCTATTTATATTCACTATTTTTTCTCTATCTTTTATTGATTCGTTCAATATGTATTTTGCGTAAACATTAAATAAAATTGATGACAACACCCATTGTCTTACACTTTTCTAATGTCAATAAATTTCGTTCTTTCATTGGCAAACTCAAAGGCAAGTTTTCTAGTTCCACTATAGATTGCAAATTATACTAATGCCTTTGCCAACCAAACCTATATCTAATAACATGTCTAATAATTTATTGTATCTTATTCTGTCGAATGCTTTTTCGTAATCTACGTAACATACTTACGGTTCTTTTTGTACTTCAAAACAGCTTTCTGCTGTTATTACCAAGCCAAAGATTGCTTCTCGTGTGCCTGATTTTTTACTAAAACCATACTCTGTTTTATTAAAAAACTCTTCACAGCTGTTTCTTATATGGTTGTACATAATTCTCAAAAATATTTTTAAATCATGGCTTATCATGTTTATAGTGCGATGATCTTCACATTTAACAGATTTAGGTTTTTTTAGCAGAGTTTTAGCATGGAGTTTAACCAATCATCCGGTATAATTCTACTACTGTATATAATATTATATAATTTTGTTAGATTAGTAACTATATCAGAATTAAAATTGTTAAAATCCTCTGCAGTTAACATATAATCTTCTGGGGCCTTATTTTCTTTGGCAGCTTTGATAGCTGCTTCTACTTACATCTTGAGAATAAATGGTCCGTTATTTAATTTTATCAGTGGATATTCGTCATTTCCAGTTTCGTCTTTGAAAAGTTTTTTTTTATATATTCTTCCTATATTTCCCTTTTATTTTCTATATCTAACTCTATGATGTTTTGTTATTCAAAACATTTATTTGAGTTTTTCTTTTAAATAAAACTGCAGCTTCTTTAATCTTTTAATGCTTTTCTTTATTCTTATGTAAAACTCTCATATCCTATATCTGTGTACATTCTTATTGTAGCCATTTTTTAGCTTCTTTAATTTTTTCATTTATTACCGCATTTTATTTTTCATATTTACTAATCTCTTTGTTTTTTCTTTTCGTCATTTTTCGCACAGTTTCACGGGTTCGTGAAATTCATCTGTTATCTCTTCAGGATTCTTAGTAGTAAAGGCATATATTTGGATTAAATTTAATTTAAATGACTTCGAATTGAACTGAATTAACACAATTCTGTCTAATTGTGGAACAACATTGGTGACATATTTTGCTAACTGTTAGCTTATTATAATGGCAACACCATATTGGTTAACTATTCATCTCCGTAATAGTACATACGATGATTATCCATAGCGTCTCTTGTTCCGTTGTCCTTCTATCTTACTTCCCTTAGTCATAATATGTCTATTTACAGTCTTTTCATTTCATGTAGTACATTTGTTAGTTTTTCCACTTTTTAATAAACTTCTACCGTTCCATGTAGCTAATTCAATTTTCCTGTCGGTGATTCTTAGCAATCCCTGGCCACTCAGGCCTGCTGGGGACTGGGGGCCATATCCATGTTGTTGATTAGTATAATAACTTTCTTGGGATAATATTGATAATGTGGTAGTTTCCCTTTTGCTTTCCACATTCTATACCGTTGACCTACTATAATTAGTTGGTTCTCCCGCCTTCAGGGATGATTTCTTATCCCCAGGATAAGAGAGTGCCCCGTCATCAATCATTGTTGATGAGTTATGCTTATCTCGGCAGCACTCGGTCCCCACCTATGTTAGCCACCTAAATCGTTACAAATGCTCGCCTTCCATCGCGAGGAGGTGTAGGTTGGGTTTTTGCTTTCATCTAAGTTAGGACCAAACGGCATTTCCTAACCTTTGTAGAGCTTTGAAAGGCCTTCTAAATTATATATATAAAAAAAATTGTGAGTGCTGCTGCTGCTGTCACACAGGTCAAAGTTCAACTATTGCTGTCACACAATTGTTCGTACCTTTCCGTGCCTACCCGAACGCCTCCGAATAACAAATTCTGGCGTGGGGGCAGGCGCGGCCGAGGTATTATATTTCCGGAACCGCAAGCGATAGAAAATTTTCGTTTGAGAGCGGGTAATAAAGCACTCGTATATATAAAAATAGAAATGTTTTATCACACTTCAGGTAAAATCAACGTTGACTGGACAAAAATAATGCAATTACCATCAGCAAACTATTCTTCCAGACAAATAGTCTAGAATAATCTTGAGGTAAGAGACTTGACTTTTATGATGTGCACCATTTTTGAGCTTTTTTGTCTGTTCATTGTTTTGAGACTCGTTTCCCGGGTTATCGCTATCATTGACTATTTTGATTAACACCATTATTGTGAATGGCATTACCATCATTTTAATTAATGCTATTACTTGAATCAACCTGACTTTCCTTTATTATGTCTTTTAACAATAATAATGCCTTATGCACTTAGTAATAAAGCGATCTAATTTAAATGATATGTCAAGCTTTTCATAAATTTTTGATTGATAAAAAAATATATTACATGAACTGTTTTAGATTGGAATTGTTGCATCGTTTTAATTCTGGTTAACTTGGCACATCCCTAAAGTTGTATACCAAATATCCAAATTGGCTTTGACATCGTTTTATAAAGTAATAGTTTATTTTCTACCAAGAAGCCAATATATTTTACGTAATTTGAGGTTTGCTCTTAACTTGTATGTGTTGGTTCCACGTGAGCCGTTGATCAAGATATAGTACAAAGTACGTAACATTTTTTTACCGGTACCGGGGTACCTTTAGCGTTCATAGTAAATGTTGCTTAAGCTTATATTAATTGGATAACTTCTATCCTTTATTTTTCGAACCATCTGCTAATTTTGTCGATATTCTGATGTAGGTTACCAATTGAAATTACCGGGTTTTCGTGGGTGGTCAATATTGCGGTGGCAGTCACAATATTATTAGTTTCTAACAAGTCAGCTATGTAGGTAAGGTAAAAGAGGAGACCCAAAACACTACCCTGAGGGGCACTGAAGTTGATAAGATAATATGCGGATAGTTTATTATCGTATTTGACGAAAAATATTGACTAGTTAGATAGGATTTAAGAAGTAAATAGAAATAGTCTGGTAACGGCGTTTTTAATTTAAAGAGAAGTCCTGTGCACCACACTTTATTAAACGCTTGAAATACCTCCACAAATACAGCAGTGCAGTATTTCTTTTTTTCTAAAGTAGATGATATTTCATATACTATCCTGTGCGTTTGATGTGTAGTTGAATAGCCCTCTTGGAACTCTAATTGGTGGTGAGGCAGGTGTGTAAATATATCGTTATCTTCTCGTAATTTAAAAAAAAAACGTATTCTGGCTTTTTTCCTGGCTTAGGTATCATTGTTATGTGTACATATTTCCATATTATTGATTAATAAAAGAGACTTAGCATACGGTTATACATCGTCGCCCTGCATTCCGATTCGAACTCCCGTGGGCCACGGAGCGGAGCTAGCCGCCAGCCGAAGCCAGCCAGGTGCTATTCTACCCGATAGCGCGCTTTGCTTGTGCGCTGTCGATTGCCTTTTGTACGTTCCACACCCGTCCGTGGTGCCCCAGTACATCTGGCCAAAGAAACCCATCCCCGGGTTGAAGCCGCCAAGGAAAAGCACGCCGACATCCGCCGCCAAAGACCGTTACGTGCGATAAATCTCGTCTTAGTTGTTCCGTCGTGCATTTGTTCCCAACAGCATTTTTTCCTGCAGTCTGGAGAGTGCAGCCCTGCAAAGACGCTGTCGGCCGACATCGATGTCCGGTTCCATTGGACCAAGGCGCACATCGGGACTGCAGGCAATAAGCGTGCTGACCAGTTGGCCAAAGAGGCAGCGGCAGGAGGTGGACCGCTTATATTCGAGACGGTACCAATGGGGCTCGTAAAAAACCGACTACGAGCCAGGACGAGAGCAAGATGGAAGCAGAGATGGCAAGCAGCAGAGACGGGACGACATGCGCGGATATTCATTCCCACGGTCGACACGGCACGACAAGCTGCGGAGTGCTTTAACCGGCACACCGTCCAGCTTATTACTGGGCATGGCAACTTCCGGTCATACCTAGTCCGAATCCGGAAGCTGGCGGAAGATCAAAACAGATGCGCGTGTGGAGAGGTCGACGACGCCATGCACGTCCTGATGACCTGCAACGCAGAGGAGGAGACCAAGGCCAGGGCGGAGAGGACCCTGATTACCAGCGGCTGGAGATGGCCACGAACGTAGGAGTAGCTTGAGGGACTTTCGAACGTGCGTGAATGGTGGACGGCTCTTGCGGTTTTTGCGAAACGGTGCGCGAGATTACGTGTTGACGCGAACTTGTGATGGGCGCGCGGGGGTTGGGAAAAACAAGTGTTGTGCGAGATGCGAACTCTTTGAACAATCTAACAGACACTAAGTGCGGCTTAAGTTAAGGTAGATTTTAGTATGTTTCTTTGCGTAGTGATGTAATAGCTAGGAGGACTCGGAGCCATCAGCGGTTTCGAGTCGCCTGCCCTGACTCGGGTTTTTGTGGTTTTCCCCTGCACTAAGGCGAATGCCGGGGCAGGTAAATTTGCGGCTACAATAATTTTAAGGAAATTGAGCATTGTAAAATACAGGATTGCGTAAAATTGTTAAATACGGTTGCGGTAGTGCCGTAAGGCGGAGCACCAGCTAATTTTAAATTAACATTGTCTGTAATGTTTTTGCATAATAATCTACCAATAAATTGTAAGTCTGGAGAGTGCACAACTGACCTGCCGCCCACCTCATTTGGAGTTATTTAGTCATGGTTGTATTGTTTTTTCTCAATATCTTTGTTTTTCTTAATTTATTATTACCTTGTTATTAATTTCTTTGTGCCCAATATATAGTTTATACAGCTCTGTTTTGTTTATTGAATTACTTTTAACTGTGCTTAACTATCAAACATTTAGTCTTACTCATCCCATGTTTAATCTCGCATATAACATTCTCACTCACTCGCCAACGCGTTTGGAAAAAGAGTTTTAATTTGCCACATATCTACTAAAAATACTTCTGTGCTACAATTTCAAGAATTATTTATCTCAAATGAGTAGTTAATCCCACACAACTAATATAGAGGTTTGCCTTATTTAGGATTCGGGAGAACAAATTTAATAATAAAAAAATAGGCACAGACAAAACAAAAAACGCACAAATTACATAGCAACATATAACATTAGAAGATCAAGTACTAGAGAACACCTAGAATAACATCATTAATTATCGCCTAATAATCTTATTATTTCACGCTTATTAATTATTAATAAAAATAATATACAACCGATTAACACTTAAGTTAGATTACTACCACCCTGTGATATAGACTGACTTACAAAAACAGTGGAACATTTTAAACTATAAAACTCCTTTTAGAAAAAAAGCAACAAATATAACGTCTACATCTATCTGGTTTTGATTAATTTCCAAAAGCCCTTCGATTTGATCAAACCATGGGCATTTTTCAAAGCACTAGATAATTGTAGAATCAATTCGAGGTACTAATACCTAATCAAAAACATCTATAAAAAGGCAACAAATCTATATTCAAATTTTCAAAGGACGCAACACTGATAAAATTCCAATAGAGTGAGATATGGAAACGCTCTAACTCATAAGTTATTTATTATGGCTATGATCTTTTATAAAGTCACCCACGTTATGCAAATGACATTGTGCTCTTTAACAGTAATATTGAATAAATAAAAACAATGATCACAGAACTGCAACATGTAACAGTAAGATTGGACTAAAAATAAACATTGACAAGACGAAAGTTATAAACCCTGCTAATTTAGAAGTTAATTACAAAAATAATAGAAACTGCAAATCACTACGTCTGTCTTGGGCTTAAAAATTATTTAAATTAAATTACAGAAATGACAAGGAAAAATGATATAGCTTGGGCTGTTTTTGGTAGGTTAAATCACATCCTCATTTGTTACCCTCATGTTTAAAGAAAAATATATGAATAATTCGTGTTACCGGCTGTTACATATGGTAAGGAAATAGCAACTTTAACCCTTTAACAACCCAGTAGTGTTCATCCTACACATTTCAAAATTTATTTATGTTCTTAACAAAACATTTATATTTTATTGTAAAACTGCTCATTCTAATTTATCTTCTTTGCCTTATTTTTCAAATTAAGGTATTTAAGTTTTTTTTTTGTTTTTTTTTTAATCTTTAGAATAACGAAACTGCCCGGATATACATTTTTTGGGTAGTGCCGCAAATTATATCGTTCTTGGTTGCGAAAAATGTGATGACTAGCAATCAAGTAATTAACTCGTAATCCGATGTTGTGCTTCAATTGCAGACGTACAACTGACGTTAGCATTACAATTGTCGTTGCGTGTTTTTTAAGTTCTGCATGATTGTGTAAGTAGTAATAATAATATGATAAGTAAAATGAATGTGTAATTTTTATTTTCATTCTAATAAAGGAATTTTTACAACCCCTTTTTCTTAGATAAAAATGCCCAAACGAAAGGTTTTGACATGAAACGCTCCGGCATGATTTAGAAGCTAGCAAGGCTGAAAATTATAACTTTAGAGAAAGTGACATTGCAAACGGCTATTTTGTTGCTGATTTAGTTTCTGATAATAAAGATAATCTGACGGAACTAATACGTGAAGACAATGATGAGAAGTTATGCAGCAATAATAAAGATTCAATTGGAAAGGGTGTATCAGGGAATTAAAATATCATAATTATTGAATATGTGGAATTTAAAACCGTAAATAGTAAGAAGAACTTTATTACATAATAGTCAGTGGCGGTGTTCATATTGTTAGTCGCCCTCCAAGAAAAATTATTTTTGTCAACTGTTGGAACTTATTCAACAATGCGAATATTGGAGAGATCCATTATTTCGAGCTGCTATGGGAAAACACAAATTTGCAAGGCTTCTAAAGATGCAATAATAACATTACTAGCATAATCAAAAGAGAAAGTGGCTCTTATAAGGGAACTGTTGGAAGATATAAATTATAAACCAAAAAACTTTATTTACCAGAAAAAATATTACAATCGACAAGCAACTGATATCTATTGAGGACGTGTATAATTCAAATAATATTTGCCAACCAAAAGTGAGAGGTGTATAAAAATGTAGTGGATTTGTGACGATGAGACAAGTTATCTTTTCTAACGAATATATTATCTTGAAAAAGAATATAAAAAAAATTGGGCTACAAAGTGCGCATACATTGTGTGAACCATATTAGAGAACCTATATGAATATTACATTTGATAACTATTTCACAACCTTAAAACTTGCGCAGTCACTGTTTCAGAACAGTTTAATAGAAGTGGGTACAACGAAAATGCTGCATACCCTCAAATTTTCAACTAAATCGAACACGAAATATTGTAAGTAATATAATAAATCGTTCTGTTATTTTCCTCTTTAATATGCATCATACGCAGGAAGCAGAAACTAAAAATAAATATAAATCATAAGTTAACATATATTACATGCCGGGGTTGATACCTTGGATCATAAATACACAGTTTGGCGAAAATAAATCATCTTGTTATTGTTGGAGTTGCTTCATTTATTATATGGAAGAAATCATATCCTACTTGAAACCAGTAAAAAAAACTATTCTAAAAGGTAAATACTTTTAAGAGAAATACCAACACCATAGGTGAAATTTCATATACAAGATCGGGGAAAAAGTTTGACTAAGTACCACACTAAAGCAATGGAGGATGTTATAGGATAAAGTTAAAAACAAGCTTCAGTTTAAACTACATGTAAAGAAATGGGACGCGGTGGCTCAGATGGTTCAACCAGTTGGCGCTGTCCTCTAGCCGGCGCGCGAGTTCAGAGTCTCGCTTAACCCATGGGTGTGTGTGAATGTCCTAGCATTTAAGTGCATGTTAGTGGGCACAATAAGGCCTTGTGGCTGCAGTGTTTCGATAAATGTAATTTTAATGTCTGTTATAAGCATTCAACTAAAAAAATAATTTATGTAAATTGTTATTCTAAATAAATAATAATATTTATATTTAGTGTCATTTAATAGGGGGTTAAATGGTTGGTATGGTCTCAATGGGAGTAGAGATATAGAATAACCACCCCTATAAATGTCGAGAAACGACACTGCGACTTTCTTAGCAGCTCTGCCAACAAGTCCCATTCTCACTTTCACGTAGTAACTCCTGACTATAGTCATAATAGACTAGCTAATGAGGAAGGGCGAAAGACGAGTATCCGGCGGCTAAAAACCGGATCCTTTCGGCTAAGGGAGCATACACTAAAAGAAAAGACTGGTCCTCCAGATTGGGCGTTGAGGCGTAGGAGTCAGCAATCCTTCACTTGTAAAAAATCTGTTTCGCTAAAAAGACTTTTGACAAGCCTCGGAATCGGACAGATAATAGCTTAAGAAGACAATTGGCAAAGAAACGGACCATGCGATTAGCTACCTTGAATGTACAGGAGATAAATAATAAAATGGTAGAAACAATAAAAGAACTAATTAAAAGCAATTCTATCAAAAACGAAAAGAAAATGAAAAGGAAAGGAAGAACTAGCAGATTCGGTTTGCTGTAGATAAATTTAAAATAGTAGTATCAGTTGCTATTTTAATACAAAGAATTATATTAAAAACTTCAAATGTAACTCAGACAGAATTGTAACACTAACAATATATCTTTATAGACACACAATTGTTATAATTGGAATTTATGGTCCAATTGGATGACTCGACGCAAAGAATGAAAGCTAATTTCTATCAAGACTTAGAAGAATAAAGGCAAAAACAAAAATCCACCAAGAAATAGTATTAACTGGAGATTTCAATAGAAGAAATGGATACAAACAAAAAGGCGACGTATTAGGCCAACACGGAGAAAATATTATCAACCAGTCGGGAGAATTGCTAATATAATACTGTAATGAGCATCACCTTATGCACACAAGAACATACATAAATACAGAGATTAATTATTGATTGTTTTATTATAAAACAAAAATCAGCTGTGTGGATTCAGAGCTGTCGAGTAAAACAACGACCCAATTGTGGGTCTGACCACTACATGCTCGAAATAAAAAACCAACTTTAACAGACCAGTATAAGAAACTATAGTAGAATATAAAAATATAGAAGAAGAAAAGTACAAATTATACTTGTTCTCAAAACCCAGTATCAGAACGCTATATGAAAATCGATTAAAGAAGAAACTTAAAAATTATGAGAAAGTAGATGATATGAAAAAGAAATATACCAATATTTTTTTTAACAGTTGGTATTTATTTGCAATCTGCTACATTAGCAATAAGAAAATCATATTACTATAATGGAAATACATAGCAGTGTAAATTACATGGGAGGTAACGCCCTTTGACGTTCCTCAAATGAAATTACTTTCAACAATTAATAACTAATAATAAGTAAGTAGTAGGGATATTATATCTGTCTAAAAACGATTAGGAAGATCTGACGGCTTGAAACGTTTGAGTCTGCGCACTTGTTCACTTTCATCAATTAGTTCTGTCACTAGTGGGTTAGGATGAGATTCTAGTCGCAAGAGGTATTTTTCAGTAAACTTGGTAATTTCTTCTTTCACTGACTTCATTTTTAGGTCTTTCCGTATTTCCGTGTTGGGTATGTAGTAGGGGGCGTTAGTGATGGTGCGTAAGGTCTTCGACTGAAAGCGTTCCAGAATTTCGATATTGGAATGTGAGGCGGTACCCACAACTGGATACCGTAGCTCCAAATTGGTTTCAGTATACTTTTGTAGATTAATAATTTATTACTCAGAGAGAGTTTGGAGTTGCGACCTAAGAGCCAGTAGTAACTCTTGAGTTTAAGATTCAGGTGTTTTATCTTAGTCCATATATGAGTTTTCCAGGTCAGGCCTTTGTCTAAATGCATCCCAAGATATTTCACACTGTCGGTACGGGGTAGAACTCGGCCGTCCATTATCACATCAGGGACGATTCCTCTACGTTTAGTGAACGTGATTTGTAGTGACTTTTGAGAGTTGATTTTGAATCGCCATTTTTGGAACCAGTCGGTTACTGCGTCTAAGTTTTGCTGTAGATTACTAGCGGCTGTAATAGGGTCGGTGTGAGAGGAGAGAAGCGCTGTATAATCAGCGTAGGTTGCGATCAAATTGTTAGCATTCGTAGGGAGGTCTGCAGTGTATAGAACGTATAAGACCGGACCTAGGACACTGCCTTGCGGAACGCCTGATGTGATGGGATGGAGAATTGATACTGCTTCTCCGAATTTCACTTGGAAATTTCTATCTTCGAGGTATGATTTTATGATTTGGGAGTAAGTGTAGGGTAACATCAGCTTTAGCTTAAAGAGTAGGCCTTCATGCCAGACCTTATCGAAGGCCTGGCTGATGTCGGCCGCACAATAGTTCTTGTTTTCGAATGCTTGGTTAATGTGTTCAACTACCCTGTGTACCTGTTGTATTGTGGAGTGGTGACTCCTAAAACCAAACTGGTGATCAGGTATTAGGTTTTCGTCGTCCAGGATGGGGGTGAGCTTGTTCAGAAATAATTTTTCAAAAAGCTTTGAGAATAGCGGTAACAGACTAATAGGCCTGTATGAATTGGGCTCGTTGATGGGCTTTCCAGGTTTGGGGATAAGTATTATTTGAGCAATTTTCCATTGTAACGGAAAGTATCCTGTACGCAGAATACTGTTGAAGATAAGCGTGAGTATACAGATAGCTTTAGGAGGCAGTTCCTTCATTATGTGACCAGTGATTAAGTCGTGTCCAGGAGACTTTTTGCAATTAGTCTTTCTATCAATCATTGTTTGAACTGCAGCTCTAGTGAAAGGTTTGATGGGAAACGTAAGTTGATTTGGGGCCTGTAGTAAGTTGTCCACTTCTGCGTCTGTGTGGGGGTCGTTAGAAAGTAGAGGTTGAAACACTTCTTGAAGGTGGGCTGCAAAAGTGTCTGCTTTATTTTTGTCAGTGCTGGCTCATGTTCCGTCCGGGTTACGAATTGGGGAATATGATTTTAGGTCTATTAAGTCTGCCTGTGGCCTTCCAAAGGAGTAGTCGGTGTTTTCTGTTGCGGTTAGTCCTTCTAAGTACTCATTGAGGAATTCGTTTTTGCTTGCTTAATAAGTTCTTTAAGGTTTCGAGCTGCTGTATTAAGTCTACGTTTGTCCTCTGGGAATCTGCTATGTTGCCAGATCCGTCGTAGTCGCCTTTTTTCAGCAATCTCTTTTTTGATATCGATCGAGCAATTTTGGTGTGTAACTTGAGGTAGTAGTTGTGGAGTGGCTCTTGAGGCGGCCAGATGGATTGTTTGGGTAAGTGTTTCTACCGCTTCTTCTATATCTTCTTCTGTTTTCAGTGGGATATTAGTTATTAAATTTTCCTGTAGTACTTCTCTGAAATAGTGCCAGTCTGTTTTCTTAATACCAATATTAAGAAAGTACTCCATAATGCCGCCTATCAAGAACTAGAAACAACAGATAAGAAGAAAAAAACAATTCTGAATTACAAAAAGATAGAAAGACTGATAACAGAAAAAAGAAATTATACAATAGGTGGTTAACTAAACAAACTCGTAAAACACGGAGAAATAAAAAGTAAAAAATAAGAACTAAGAGGAATCAAAGCAACAAGAAAACCAGTATTGGGAGCAGAAATGACTTTAGATTGGGGGGCATGACAAAAGAGTCCAGGTCTACAGAAGCCTGAAAAAAAGTTAAAGGGATGATAACAAAAAAACTATTATAAAGAACTATTATAAAATGTTACTGACAGAAAACTGCAATAAATACAAGATGATACAACATACAATAGAAGTAACAATACAACACAAGAAGAAACTAAAAAACATATTATAGATATAAACCATAACCATAATATACCTATAGAGCTAGTGAAATATGAAGAAATAGAAATTATAATACGAATTTTAAAGTTAATGAATAAATGCGTTATATTAGTACAGATCCCCCAGGAATGGAATGAAGTCTATATAACACCTATTTTTACAAAAAGAAAATGGAAAGGACTCTGGTTACCACAGAGGCATTAGTCTTATTGGTAGTATTCATAGGTTGTTTGGAAAGATACTTCAGGAAAAGGTAAGGGCAGATGTTGGCTACAGTATAAGTGAAGATCAGACAGGCTTTGTACCGGGTCGCTCCTGCATCTTTTTACACTGCAACAAATATTAGAAAAATACTTTAATGTAAGATGAAATACATCTCGCCTTCATTGACCTTGAAGAAGCATACGATTTTATATTACAAAATAAACTTTGGGAAGCCCTCACTGAACTAAACATAAATTCCCATTTTATAGCTATCATAAACAAACTTTACAACAACAATACATCCTGTGTAAAAAGAGGAAAACAATTATCAACACCGATATCAATCATCAACGAACTTCGTCAAGGATGTAGTTTATCACCAATATTATTTAATCTTTACGTAGAACTAGTATTGAAGGAATGGAAAAGAAAATGTACTGGAATGGGTATACCGGTAAATGAAAACTATCTTTTTACACTAAATTTTGCGGACAATCAAGTACTTACGGCGCAAGATTCATTCGATCTGGCATTTATGCTGACGAAACTTTACACTGAATACCAAAAATAGGGACTGCAAGTAAACTTACAGAAAACAGAATATTTGGTAATTAATAGAGAAACACAATTTCAAGTCCTCTTAAATGACGATACACATGTAAAGCCATTGTAGATCGAAAAGGACTAAGAGAAGAAGGAATAAAACATAGAATTCAAAATAGAAGAAAAGTGACAAGCTGTGTTAACTCGCTGTGGTGGATAAAAAGATATTCAAAAGCCAAAGAAAGGAATTGGCCATTCAATGGTAGAATAAGTTTTCTGTTATGGAAATTAAATCTGGTATAAGCTCAAAAATAAAGCGCAGATTATAAGCAGTAGAAATAGATTGACAATTAGTAACAGATCATCTAAGCTTTAACACATACCCAATGAAGAAATTAGATAAGAGATGAAGGCAGAAGAAACAGTTATTGATAGAATTGATAGAATTGGAATACGTGATTTATGCTGGTTTGGACATTTAATGAGAATGCCAAAAGATAGATGGCCACAAAGAATATTTCGCTGGAAACCTCCAGGAAAAAAGAAGTAAGACCGACCAAGATGTTCCTGAAATGAAAGCATAAGAAAATCGATGGAAAAACGAAACCTGAACGAAGACATAACTCAAGACAGAGAGGGTTAGAGAAACGGATTGAGCAGGCAGCGTTTGGCTGTATAATAATAATGTTTCATATGTTGTAGTTATCTAACTCAATATTTCAAATATTTTTTATCATTTAATAATAACAATTACCTATCCCTTATTGATTGTATTTGAATATATTATTGAACATTTTAAGTTGTGTGTCCGTCGGACTATACTGGATCCATTACAATACAACGGCACATTGGGTTCTAAAGAGTTAACAAAAACTAGTATCTAGAAGCTTAGGATAACATAAAGATATATATAACGTAGAATATTGGAAATACATTTAAAAAATAAGTTGAATAAATAAAAATATTTAAAAAGAACTAAAATAACAGACATTATTGAAAGATTAAAAGCACATAAAGTAAAAATTGATAAGACATGGTGCCAGGCAGAACCCGATGAGATGGCTACTAAATTAGTACATTGATAAAGAATATAATAAAGAATTTAATTTTTAGTTTCGTTTAGACATTCATCGCCCAGTTTTATTTAGCAGAATTTGGTTTATTAAATAAAGTGTTTAAGTGAAAACCAAAGTAAACGAAAAGCTGAAAAGTCAATTGTCGAGTTTTTCTTTTTAAAAATATCTCCTGCAAACTAAGAACTTTGAGTCAACTTAAAAATAAATTGTTGTTGTAAAAAACTTTACATACATATATTTTATACAAAAAAATCTAGGGGGTAATTTATAACTGATAAATAAACAAATAAAACAGCTCAGTATATATTAAAAGCGGAAAAAGATATAAGATACAAAAATTAGCACCAAAGTCATAAATATCTAATACAGAAACGGAGAAACGAAACAGTGCATGTAGTTTATGTGAGATTCTTCGTAATGGTCCAATGCTTGAGTACGGTCGGTTTGTTCAGCTGCTGCAATTCCACTAAAAACTTTTGCGAGCGCGCCTGTGAGATTTTAAGACGATTAATCAGCAATTAAAAATAATTAATTGCAGTCTCTGCTCCGGCGCTAATTAATCTTCGAGCACATAATAAAACTCCATTTAAGGGCGAGATCCATTATGCTGACAAATTATTACCCAGAAAACAATCAGCGCCAGAAATCATTCACGTCAACACTTAAAGTTGAAAGCGAGTGGCAGGGAAACAAAGCCGCGCCTTGCCGAACAAAGGGCTACATCGGGGGCAGATACTGTTTTGACGGAGTCACGGCGCGTCTTTTTAATTTTGCGTCTTCTTTGCCTTGATCGATCTAGTTGCTTTCTTTTAACTCTAAGTTCGATAATAAAATCAACTAGTTATAATACTTATGTTTATTTCTGCTTTACGAGACGGTTTCTGATTTAATTGCTCATTAAATTAGCAGCTTTAGAAACTCGTTTTCTTTTAAGTTTAAGTTATAACTACTAATCTGCACAAAAGTATAAGTTTCAAAGTTAAGTGGTAGCTGCTGAAAAATACAAAGAACATATTAGAGCAACACCAAAGGTTTCTAAAAATTTGTAAATGAAGTAGATCAACCAAATTAAAAGTATAATAAAAAATGTTTATTGTTATATTATAATAATGGTAAGGCTCTAACGCCCCGCGTAGGGGCACGGCCAGCAAACTGAGAGATTAAGGCTTTCATTTGTTCGGTCGTAATCTTTGATTATTTTTTTATTATTTTTCCGCGATCTCATTAATTTGACATTAATATTAGTTTTCGCAAGAGCTTTCCGCAGTTTTTTAAGTGGTACACGGCCACGTGCCTTTTTCAAGTCGCAGAAAAGTAAATGGAGTTTTTGTTTAAAATTAATTTTCTTTTCAATCACTTGGATTATAAAAAATATGTGGTTAATTGCCGATTTATCTGCTCGAAATCTAGATTGTTCTACAGCTTCTATTTATTAGTTCTTATTTTTTATTCTTTATTCTGTTATTATTTTCGTATACTGTGCTTCTTACGGCTATTCCCTGATAATCTACTTCTGTCGCCTTTTTTAAATATAGGTGATAAATAGATAGCTTTCCATTTAACTGGTATATTTTGTTCGTTTAAACACTGCTGAAAAAGCTTTTGTAGATGTTCACATAGCTTGCTGCTTTCATATTTTATTAGTTATCCATATACAAAGTAGTTCAAATATGACTGGCACTAAATTCCCAAACACTTACTTGCACATGTCAGTCTTTAGCGCACTCCCTTCCAACATTCTAGAAGTATTATAATGCCCTTTCCAAAAAAGGCTTTTGGTTGGCGTCGTACCCACTCCCGAACAGTTTAGATGGCGGCGTCATAATCCACAAACCGCATACCTTGCAAGTCTCATTTGAGCCTTTTGAACAGGAACTAAATCAGTACTATACGGCAGATATGACAGAAGGTTCCATTTTAATTTCCGGAGGGTTTTCGTTGTTGTTTTGGCCGTATGGGAGCGTGTATTGTCTGGAAAGAAGGCTACCCTCTTTCTATCTTCCACTTAGTTCGGATATTTTCCTTCGCGTCTGTTGCTAGGAGGTTTGAGTAATACGCTACATTGACTGCTCTGGCATCCGTCAGAAAGCCTACATGGATAATCCTTTGCCAGCCCCAGAAAAACGGTGCCATCACTGTTCCTGCCGAACGGCTCCTTCGCACTCTCGTGGATTTGGGAAAACTCGCGTGATGACTGCTGGGACTCGAGAATAAAGTAGTGCACCTACGTTTCATCGATACTGTAGACTTCAAAAATGCCTCACCTTAAAGAGTTACATTGTTTCTCCATTTTTTAACGTTAACCTCTACGTCCTTCTGTTAATATTTGTTCGAAATATTGTTTTCGCTCCTTAGATATTGTAACATATAGTAATCCTTGAACAATTTGTTCCACGTTTTATTTTTTTTTAATAATCTTTTTGTGTACTTTTGATTGGGCCTTCTTATACATTAGTTTTGTTGCGGCCGAAAAGCGGACTTATAGTAATTATAAATTTATACAAATGAACTTCAAACAAAAGCTAAAGCTAAAACACTAACCTATGGAAATGACAGAAATCGGTTCCCTGTGCTGTTGGTCCTAGGGGATCAGAAAAAGGATATAAGTATAAGGGTAAAAAGATCTTCACAGCAGAGCCGAACGGTAGCGTCTTTCCTGATGCAAAGGTTCCTTCTACGTTCCCTACCGAGTCAGAAGCAAAGAAAAGTCGGACCGAGTTTTACCGGCAAAAATTTTAACCCCGAAACGCTATCGGAAAATAAAACGACTTCCGGGAAGAGGTTAATCTGGTCGGCAAAATCTTGAGTTCTGCCACAAAATTAGCTTTCAACAAAACGGCCTCGCAGAAATGAAAACTTCTGCCGCCAATCAAACACGCCGGCGAACTCTCGGTCAAAATGCTGTCGCTTACGGAAAATTTAAATCCGGTCGCCCGCTTTCTAAACTATCACAAACTGAATTCAAAACGAAGCCAAAGAGCCAGGCTAGCAAGGCCAAACGGGCCGAGAGCAAAAGGCAAAAGGCAAAGGCGAACGCAAACCGCGGCCTATATACCAGCGCTCCGCGTGCTCGTGCAAATTCGCGGCCGATATCTCAAGTTCATCCCAAAACACGGCCGGCTCTAATTTAAATTAAAATAAAAGTAATGGGGACTGGGGCGAACAAATTAAGAAATTGATGATATTATTCTTTTTTCTTCTCTTCTATGTTTTCGTTCCACCAATTTGGTTTACTTTAGTTTTTGTTGCCTTTATATCTACCTAGAGATTTAAGAGCTGCGCCATGGATACATTCGTTTATCTGATTGTAGTGTTCTTCTGTGCTATCAAAGTTTTTTCCGCTAATTTTTTGTTCTTGTACTCTCATGCTCTAATGTTCAAAAGTTATTTTTTCTTTGTTGTAGCTGTTCACTTTTTTCTTGTTGCATTTTTGCTCATGCGTTTTCTCTCTCGGGAAATAACACTTTTTTGTCGAAATAATGGTCTCTACCACAAATTGGGCCTCTACAAACTCTTATGTCTTGAAATTTTAAATTGAATTTTGGTTTTGATAGGACTTATTTGATAATTGACTTCAATACTCGAGTTTCTTGTCTCTATGTATATATTGTGTATTTGGTGATGTCAAAATTTCATGTTATATTTGGTTCGTATATTATTAGCATTTCTAAGATATTATTTATCATATCTTCTCCATATTTACCTATGATATTACCTTTTTTCTCTTCTTGTTTTGCCATTAAAATTTCCGAATAACATAAGCCCTCTTGATGTTCCAGTATTTACTATCTCATCGTTTAGCTGTTAGACATGATTTATATTAACAGTTTTATTGTCGGTGATGGCGTGTACGCCTATAATAATTACTTTATATCCTAACATATTAACCTTAATAATTCTTTTATTAAGTTTCCCAAATTTCTATATATTTCTCCACCGTCTATGTATTACCATCTAAATATCCTTTCTAGTTGTAGTTGTTTTTGCTAATCCACTATAGAAGTGGTCATATCTAAGTTCAATGTTCCTTTTCGTCGCTTTGTGCGTATCTGATGTGTTATAGATGTTAAAAATGAAGTTATCATTAGGCAAGTTTCATGAAAAACTAAAATATTAAAATTAATATTATAACTAAAAGTAGAGTTGAACATTAAAAAGAATATATAAATAAATAAAATTGATAATTTTTTAACAAGAAAAGTAAAATGTTAAACTACTGAAAATAGAATCTTCCATTTTAGGATATTTTAAAATTTAAAAAAGTTGAAAAAGTATAACGTTGTCCATCCTGCATAGGAATATGACACAATTATCTTATTTTATTCTTTTTTAATTTGTGAACAGGAGTATCTATCATAGGCACGTGCGAATTTATGCACGTACCTAGGCAGAAACGCGGCACTGAAATGCAGCGGCGGATATCATAAATTCCTTGCACGCGTTTCTGATATTTCTCCGCGAATCTGTTATCAATTCCCTGTCCCCCATCCGGCAGTAAATTATCGTGTTCTTTCCGCACCACTCGCCCGGCCGTCTCTGTCTCGCCCCGTGTAATAATTCTCTTACATATGCTAATTCGTCTCTCTCCGCCCTATTGAAATGTTTGGCCGAATAGCTCTGATAAATTTGAATGGAATTTCGGCCCTTATGAGTTTTTATAAAAATATTAGCTCAATATTTTAGTCGGGCGGCTCTTCTTTGTTCTCAGGAGATATTGGAATTACGTGCGGCCCCGACAGCAACCTTGAAATTTTAAAACTCCCGTTATTTATTAAATACTGGTTCGCTCGTGAATGTTACGAATGCCCAGCTTCGTGGGGAGCGGCGCTCGCATTTATACGTGCTTTAGCTCACAATTTTTTTGGCTTGAACCGTTATATAGACAAATGGCTGATTGTGCATTCTCTTATTCTTGTAATAAAAAATCACTAGTTACCAAAAAGCTAATCAACCAAAAGAATGAGAAAAGAATCAGATAAAATGCATATTTACAATTTACTCTAAAGTACAGAAGAATAAGTAAATTATACACAACTATTCTGTAAAAATACCACTAACTTGTAAACAAAACGTCAGAAGGCATTGGTAAAATAACTTAAGGTTTTAGATTATATTCTTCGAATAATTTTTTTAGGGTTTTGTACACTTTCATAATTACATGCCATAAGTTCAAATAGACATAAGGATACACTTATATAACAGTAGTTTGTTATCTATTGATAATTTGAGCTTTCCATTAACCATGGCATCTCTCTGAAATTTTAAGTTAATTTGTTGAAGTTTTGTTTTGATGTGTTTCTTTCAAGTGGTTTTTTATCCAAAGTATTTGAGTACTGTAGAAGAAAACTAGTGCACATACTATGCGTTTTCTAGTGAAGATAACTTGTAATGATTTTGCCTCATTTATTTTTACCAAATCAATTTTGTAAAATATGAAAGATATGCTGTAGGTTCTTTGATACAAACACTGGGTTAATATCTACTGATAATAAGGTAGTGTCATCCACAAATCTTGACATAGTGGTGTTTCTATTATTAGTAAATTTGAGATATAAATAAAAACATACTACACAACGCACTTTTCTGAGACTCTCCTGATTTTACTTAATGGTAGCTGAAATGATTGAAATTGTGTTTTACTTGAAAGTACTAAAGTTCTGTCGTGTACGATCTTAGCAGATAATAATACGTGTTGGAAAAATGCTTTTGATTTTATGTGAATAATCAATGGGCTAGAATTGAGCAACTATTTAAGTGAGGGATCTCTCAAAATTTTGTGTTTTTGGATAGTTCTTTTAAAGAGAATATGACTAGCAAATTTTTGAAACTCAGCTTTATCTCTGGTGGTGGTGGTCCTATACATATTTCTTACGCACGAATTATAAAGGGATTGGTGTTAAATTTTGAATTTCTCATAAAAGAAGTAAATTAGGAATTTTTTATGATAAGATGCAATGAGGTAAATCCGTACACTGGGCAAATCCGCACTAGGCTCTTATTTATTCGAATATACGTTGCATTGTATCAACTTTAAGGTAGAAATATTCCTTTGGTTAGTATTTAATGATCAACATAGGTGGCCGCTATGTATTCTGTGATTCCCCGTTTAACTCGTTCGAGAAAGTTTATGGTGTTTCCAGGTGCAGAGAAGAGATTGAGTTAATCATTATAAAACGATAATTTAAGCAATGGTTTACACATCTATGTGGTTATCTTCGATAGGCACAAAGTATAGTAAGGTAAGTTTCATTTATAGTAATAAAATATATCAGTTCTTTTATATTTTTTGATAAAATAATAGTCTAACTTAACTCAGGAAATATTTGAGCACGGGCTATGCATCGGGGTAAAACCGCACTACAGTAGGAATTACCCAATGTTACATTTTAATTCTTACTTATTCAACTGTTTCATTAAACTCCCTTCTTGGTAACCATTTAATTTTGAATTTTTTAGACTGATAATACTTTTGCAACCCCACGATGGTCCGAAATTATGTAAAGAAAACAACACCGCACTATACAAAGAAATGTTGGCTGAAGCTTTGGCAGAAATTAAAGCTGACCGAATGACTGTTTATAGAGCTAGTAACCACTATAGAATACCAAAAAATACAATTAGTGATTGAATCCGAGGAAGAAACACCGTACTTTCACGTGAAAATAAAAAACGTCTTTCCGGTGGACTGTTAACCTTGGAAAAATATTGATTTGGATTGTCAAGAAAAGAAATGTTGCTTGTTGGACAATTCGTCAAAAAAAATAACTTTGAAAACTCCTTTTAAAGATGGAGTACCTGGAGAAGACTGGTTTTTAGGATTTAAAAAAAAATAACAACTTATCCTTAAAGAAGGCGCAGGGTATTGAAATTCCTTGGAGGGGAAGTTGTAATTGAATCGCAATTCAAAATTATTTTACTCTACTTGAATCTACTATTAAAGAGCTTGATTTGGGAAATAGTCCTTCAAGAATATGGAACTTGGATGGAACAAGTTTCTGCACGGATCCATTCAAAAATAAGCCGTGCACTAGAACAATTAGTGCCCCTGGAAAACAAAATATTATTATCAGAATCTGCTACGGGGAAAAAAGTACCGCGCTCATAATTTTTAAAGGAGAGAATATTTGGAACCAATGGTAAGCACCAGAGAATATTGGTTTTCCTAACACAACCTATGCCGCGACGCAAAACGGATGGATGGAAAAAACATTCTTTGAAAATTATTTTACAAAAAGTTTTTTTGCCGTCAGTTGGTCCAAATCGACCTGTTTTACTGATGTATGATGGTCACTCAACACATATGAGCACAAATTAATAGAGAAAGCAATGCAATCGCAAGTTACCATTCTAAAATTACCTCCACATACAACTCATATCTTACAACCACTAGATAACAGCGTTTTAAATCCTTAAAATCGACCTGGGACCAGAGGCTGGTGTCCTGGCAACGAAAGCATTTAGGGGAGTCCTTCGCACAAATGATTGGTGAAATTTGGTGGGGTTTGAACTCTGATATTATTGTCAATGGTTTTCTAAAAGCTGGAATTCACCCATTTTCTATGGAGATGGTGCCCGATTCAATTTTTGATGTTGCTTCTTTAAAACAGTGGCAAGAAGCAAAACAAACCAAGGTGAATCAAATGTATGAACAAATGATTGAAAAAAGCTGTTTACAGCCTCCTATAATCATTGAGTTATCTCCTGTTGAAAACCAGTTTATAATTGCTGAAGAAAATCCATTATATTACCAGGAACATCTGCTGATGTACAATCACCACCACAATCTTCAAAAAGCTCTGCCACGTTAATAGAGAATTGCAATGTAAGTTTTGAAAATCTCCTGCTTGAAACTGTATCATTTCACGGAAATTGTTAAAAAGAAGAAAAAGAGTTGCAAAAGGCGCGGAAGCTATAACTTCAGAAGAAAGAAAGTTGCGATTGTTTCCTGACAAAAATATCAAGGAAAAAACTCCAAATTCTTCTTCTAAAGAAGATGATAATTTATAATTTTTCGCTGTTTCACTAACAAAAAAGCGTGAACCCAGTGCATTAATTGGATGAACTGGGTTTATGGAAACTGCAACAAAGGTTCGAAAAAACACAGTAAATGTGAGAGATGTCTTGACGATGATTGAACAAAAATTTGAATTTTTCTTTTTATGTTATTTTATTATTAATAATAATTCCGCTTTTGCCCCATAATATAAGGAAATAAGATTCAATAATTTTTAAACAGGTAGGTGCAGTTTTTTCCGGGGCAAGTCTGCCCTAGCAGCACTGTTTTTAGTTTATTACGAAAATCATAAGTTTCAGAAGATATTTTTAATTCAAATTAATGCAAATAAACCATGCGCTAAATAAAAACACTAAGATTATTAGGTTTTAGTGGAATAGATAGAAAATACATCAGTTTAAAGTAAACTTTACAATTTCTGGGTCGGTTTTATCCCACTCCACCTTACATTTACAATTACTCATAGCTCATGTTTGAGTCTTGGCTAATAAAGACGTGATAAGTGCGCTGTTATACCGTATATGGAGAGTCAGTGAGATAAGAATGTTTGAACTCCGCATATCGGACGGTGACCAAGAGTGAGGTACCATGATGTCAGGATTATATTTGCAATTTAAATATTATAACAATGGCTAGTAGAATAAGGCTGACCACATTAAATAAAGAATTATTAATGCATCCAAATAATGAATTGTTCCAGGGAAGTTTAAACGTTCCAAAAATGAGTAATTATTATAAACAGCGGCAGAAAATCAACAATAAAAAAGAACAATTGCAGTCACATATATGTAAGCTTGAATCACAAGTTCATCAGCTAAGGAGACAAGCGAGTTCTATTAAAAAAGTAGAACAAACCTCACTCATAGTACAATATTCCACTAATGAAGAAGAATTATCTAAAGAAACTGAATGGATAAGGGTTATAAGTAGGTAAAATAAGAGAATGGATAAGAGATGGATACCTCCTTAACACCACGTACTTCTCAACGGCCCACAATTAAAGATATAGTTAAAAAGATATAATTTCCACTTCCAATAATAGAAGTTAAAGAATATGATAAGTTCTTTAAACTTCTCACGCACAAATACAAAAAGATAAATTTACTACAAAAATAGTTAACAAAACAAATATTAAAATTAATACAATAAGTATATTATAGCGTAGCCAGAATACTAAGAAAAAAACTCAATATTTATGGCTTATATAGGAAGATAAAAAGAAAATACCTATCAAAGTAATTGCTAAATATTTACCACATTCCTGTTAGTTATATAGTATAATCGGTGAACTAGAAAACGTAAAATTTAAAGCTTTAAATTCTGTAAACAAAATTAAATGGAAAACAAAAAAAAACGCTTGATATGTTCATATTGACTTTTCAGCGAAGATATAAAGAAGATTCATGCTATGAAGCTTATTTAGCAAAGTAAGGTAAAGATCCAATCTTATAGAACTTCCAAAGTAATACCACAATGTAAGAAGTGCTAGGCATGTCGGCATATGCAAAGATCTGTAATAAAGATGCGATATGCGTTAAATGTGTAGGTAAACATCACACAAAAGATTTCCGTAAACCGAAAACTACCCAACCAAAATGTGTACATTGTGGTGAAGGACACTCAGATAACTTTTTGGGTATAAAGTAGCCACTGAGGTACAAAAATCAAAAATAAACTTGAAAACACGCCTAACAAATCTAATAAAACAACAAAAGGAACAGGAAAAAGACAATAAAAGAAATCTTGCAGAATTTAACAAAGTTAGTAAAGGCGTGTGAAATAAACAAACTATGTTAAAGAATAAACAGCAAAATAACAATACAGAGCAAACCCTCCATTTAATTTCAGCGAAATTATATAAACAAGAAACTATTATTTCCCCTTTGTATGAACGACTGAAAAGATTGGAATATAGCGCCAAGGGATGTAATTTAAATGTTCAATTTAATGCACCCCTTAACCACCTACAGGAGTTCCAATTAGTACTTCAAACAAAAAACATTGATGTAACGCTTTTTTCGATACTCATTTTACTACATTTAATGGCTGTTCAATTCATCCTGACAACAATGCTAAAGGAAGAAGCGCAGTGTTAATTAAAGAAAATATGCAACATTATAAAGAACCCGACTATATCACGGAAAAAATGCAAATAACAGTAACAGTTAAAATAAAACGAACATAAATTCATTAATAGGGGCAGGAATGTATTGCCTTTTTAGACCTATACCGAAAGATGAATACAATAAGATATTTAATTATCTACGCAGAAGATTTGTCATTGAAAGTGATTACAAAGTACACCCACTGGAGGTTTATAATAATTACTACCAAAGGGAGCGAATTATTAAAAGCAACTAAAAAACATGGAGATATCATTATATAACAGGAGAGGTCTGCTACACTAGAGCCTACGGTACACAAGGGTAGTAATGTGGCTAGAGCTGCGTATTATTACCCCAGAGTTTGACCTCCAGGTACTCATTTATTACAACCTGAGTAGGGCGGGGCCGTAAAAATGCTAGTGGTTGAATTGGCGAGAGTAGGAATCGAACCCGCATCTTTCGGTTTCGTATTCTAGCGACCTATCCTCTAGGCTACTACGGCTACTTAGACAAGCAATTACTTGATTAAAAAATAAAATTAGACGTACCTCTTGGAAAAAAAGAAGTCAATGTTGGGTTAGAAAAATTTATAAAAACATTTGGTTAAACGCCTGGGAGTGCATTTCAGATATTAAAAAACGCCTAAAAAGTTGCGGTTATCAGGAATAAATAAAAGGAAATTAAAAGACAGCAAGACGAAAATAATTTCTAACCAGAAACCGACAAGACAAAAGTATCTATATTTATACATTTGAACAGAAAGTAAAAAAAGAAATGTGGCGTGGTTCTCGGGCCTTGATTTACATGAAGAGGTTTGTGAATAGTAAACAAAGGCAGCCTATACATTTGAACGAAAAGTAAACAAAGACGGCTGATATAAAATTTGGCGTGCCGCGCTCTGAGCGCTTAATTTACGCGAGGAGTTCGTTGCGTTTGTGCGCGCATATCGCGGCCACTCTTGTTTCTTGCCAAATGGCCAGGCGGCCAACGGCATTTGCAAAAAGTGCGTCTGCTCGGCCACTTAATTTCTTTCCGCCGAGCGAAGCTTCGATTGTAAGTCAAATTGTTCTACCTAGCGAAAAAGCCGATCCAGTTAAAAATTTATACGTTTCTTTCCACCTTGCAAAAAGTTGAGGAAAGGCGGGTGAAAATTGTTAGCCTAGAACGCAAAAATACCTTTTTGCGGGCAATCCCTTGTATTATATAATCTTACTCAAGCGAAATTAAGTACCTAAAAGAGGAATTTATTGCTACCTACTTGATAAACTTAACCAATGATAGCAGTATAGATAATTTGTTATGGAAATCAATAAAAATGTTTAAGAGAACTATTATGCAGATAACACCAATCAAAAAAGGAGATCTAAATTGGGCTAAAAGCAGTGAACCAGAAGCTGAATGTTTACTGCTCATCTGGAGACCATTTTCCAACTTTACGACCTACAAGGAGAACAGGTATTAGAAGAAAATGTCTCACAGGACAAAGAAAATATACCACCGGTGTCTCCAGGCCAAGTTATTAAAAACATTAAATATAACATAATTCTAAAAAGTCTCTGAATTTGACTCAATTACAGGCGAAGTAATGAGGAACCTTCCAAAGAAAGCAATTGTCATGTTGAACCATTTTGTCAATGATGCATTCAGGATTAAATATTTACCTACATTATAGAACGTAGCGGAAATAAGTTTTTAACTTAAGCAATGTTCGGATATCTTAAAATCCTATCTACAAAACATTTTTTATGATCAAGCAAGATGATGACTATTCTGCTCTTCAAAAAATTAAAGCTAGAGTACCACAAGGTAGTGCCCTAGGTCGGTACTATATCTCTTCTATACTAGTGATCTTCCAGAACCAGAAAATAACACTGTGGCTACTTTTGCAGATGATACTGCTATACTAACAGTAGGGGAAAATAATACAGAAACAGCCAACAAACTCCATAATAGCGTTAAAAATTTCCAAAAATATACTAAATAGTGGAAAATCAAATTAGATGAAGAAAAAAAGTTCATACAGATTTTACAAATAAACCGATCGAACACCTACCAATAAATATAAATGCACAAATCGTCCCATATGCCAATCTTGGCTTCACGCTAGTTACAAAACTTCGCTGGAAAGGCCATGTGAAGTAAAAAAAATAGGCATTAAATATATGAAAACGTACTGGCACCTGGGAAGAAACTCAGCTTTGACAATACGTAACAAGCTTCTTCTGTACAAGCAAATTTTAAAACACATCTTTAGAGTTGTATCGCAAAATCAAACATTAAAATTATATAAACATTTTAAAATAAGGTGGTAAAAACATAGTAAAGTAAGCGCTTTGGTATATTAGAAACGAAACTCTTCATATGTCAAAAAAGAAATCCATGAATAAGCAAAAAGCCACAAAGCACGACTTCTAGAATATGATACTCGACAATGCAAATCAATTAAAAAAACTTAATAGGATCAAACCCCACAAGTTGGTGTAGCAAATTGTTAGTGTTGAAGCAGAGTAAACTGTGTAAAGTGCATGAATAAGTGCGTCACAGGTTTGACTTGGCTAAGAAGACATTAATGGGAGACTCTTGCATTAGTTACTAAGAGTTTTAGTATTGTAGGTTAAAAACGAGTTATTTATTAGTCTTAGAAGACTATAGCATTATTTTAAAATTTAAAAAAAAACTGTTAAGTACTGGGAATTAAAATATATTTTAATTTTCTCATTTTCTCCAAAATTTACATAACAAATGAAGCGTCCATGTTCTAGTTTTTTTGATAAAGTTAGCATATGAAATGTCTACCTGCGTTATTAGTTTGTTTATTTATAGCAACAAACTACTTGAAAATTTATAGATGTATTTATGAGATACGAATAAAAGCATAGAACGGAGGTCGAGACTTTGGTAGCATAACTGAGTTCACCCACTCTGTCTTAGTTTTATAACCAAATGATAGCGAAATATGCACTACACTACAAAGTCGCTTTGGTAAAAGTTTGGACTTAATTTGGTAAAATCCGTAAAGGTTATGGCCACTTACGTCAAAAATAAAAAAAAATGGGAAAATCTAGAAAAAGTTTAATAACTTTTTTTGTAGACCACATTTCTAAGATCTGAGAGAGTGCAATTGTCTTTTGATTACTAGCATTAGTTTGACATATAAACCGTACTAATTCGATAAGTCTTGTGTAAGCACAGATCTTCAAATGTTGTCCCTCAAACAAAATTTTTGAAAGGGCAATTTGACACACCTTTACCAGACAGTGCTAAACAGGGGCTTGGTTCACATATGGAATTTTGGTAATAAAATTTTATTAAGAAAATGGGTCACAACAAAAGGGGATAAGGTGCCAAAATATATGCCGTTATGTTCTGTTGTGACCCATTTCCAAGTTCAATATTTTACTGAAGCTACTTTGTAGTACATATTTCCTAGATGTAGTTCCGGCCATCACTTGCTTACGAAACCAGTACAAAATCGGTAAAAATTATGTAACCAAAATCGCAAGTTTTATTTTTACATAAAATATATTGTAATTCCCAATAGTTAACAGGCGAATCCGGAAAAGTTGTGCCGCATATTTTCCAAACATTCCTTTAACTATCCTAAAAATCTGAATTCCTAATTTACTTCGTTTTTGAGAAATTCAAAATTTTCAACACTAACCCCTATACCACTAACACATAAGAAAGATGTACGGACCACCACTACCAAAGATAAGACTGCACTTCAAAACTGCTAGTAATGTTTTCTTCAAAGGTACTGTCCAAAGATTTAGAAACCTTAAAAATTTGAAAATATGAAAAGTCGAGTCAGTATTTAGAAATACGGTAGTACACAGTTTCTTTTTCTAGAAATTTTATATGATGCTATTGACGATTTTATGTATTTTATGTGCAGTTGAGGGGCATCTCAGAAGCAAAATAGTCTAGAGTAATTATCAATAGTTATGTCAGTTTTGATTCTTCTTATCAGAAGTTTTTCGAAAACCACAGACAAAATAGAAATAAGGCTTATTGAAAGATAGATTTATTTTTTAATTTTCTCTAGTATTTTTCGGGGGTGGAAGAGAGACACACTAATTGTGCGTGACACTTGGCAGCGTATATTAAAGGAAATTAAAATTATTATTGTAACTAATGTTGAGCCCAAGCGGTGTAAAGATTTGGACAAAATTTGCTACAAATTTTTGTCTTTTCTACATCGCTTTTAGCACGTATTCAGTCGGGTTTTCTAATTGTAAGTACTGCTATCTTTAGTATTTTAAAACTTTTGTAGCCTTCCATATCGTGTGATTATCTTGAGAGAGTGAGTTAGTATAATGTTTAAATATCGTCTTTTTTGCTACGAATGGGGTTTTGGTTTTTGTTTTAGTCTGTTGTATATTAGTTTGTCTTCGCCTTCCCAAGAATTTTGTTATCTGCTGTATGGTTTTTGCTTTTTATCAGCAATTTTCTAATGTAGAGGTTGGTATGTCATGGCATTTCTATGATTTTTGTGATTATTTAATAATTAAATATTAGGGACTTTCTTGTATTAGTATGATTAAGTAGTTAATAGCATTATTTAGTTTATCAGGCTTTTCAAATCTAAGTTCTGAGTATATTCTGAGAATATTTCATGGCCAAAGTCAGCATATAGATATGAATGAATCTAATAAATCAAACAAATTAGAGCAATATCTATTTTTTGTAGGTGGAGAACATTTTATAGCTTTAGTTTATGGTTTAAGGTGTTCCGTGGAACTATTCCTAAGAAATGATCCATTGCTTTGCTAATTTACTGGAGTATTAATGTATTTGGTTGAATTTTTTTTTGTTGTTATGAATAGTTACTTGTAAATATGTAAGCCAACCATTAGATGCAACCTGAGCTTGTGAGTGGGCTGAGCTTATTGATGGAAACTGGTTATTATAATTTATATTGAGTTTGGATGAGAAGAAGATTGTAGTGTGGTGAGTTAGTTTTTTGCCTTCTCATTTTTTTAGATTTATGTAGATATAGCATCCTTTATAGTTAGCCGGGTGATTATTCTGATAAAATGCGCATCTAGTGGATGCTTTTATTTTTTTATTGTAACTGTTTCTACATTTTACACATGTATATGGCTTTGTAGAATATGTGATTATATGTGCATACAATTGATAACGGGTACACTGCGGTATTGAGTTTTTCTTTATTAGGGATTCGATTTCAATTTTCATATTTTTTTATTATTGAAGCGCACTTATCAGCACTACGTTTTGTGGCTTTTGTGCTTACTAACATGTTCTCAATTTTTACTAAGACGTCACATATACCCATGGGTTAAGTGAAACTCAAAGTCGTGACTCGTGCGCAAAAAAACAATTATTTTAACCACAAAGCTACGTCAATAGCTCGATTTCACATTACTTAGAAATTTGATATTCGAGTTTTGAAGCTCAAGCAGTACAGACGTGCGAATTCAGTATTTACTGCCTTATTCTTGCGCGGTATCGGCCCAGCTACATACCTGCGATTAAATAGCGCTGGGAATAAACTGTAAGTAATTTCTTCAAATTAGGAATGTCCTATCCGCCCGTTTACGGGCAATATGTGCCCAGTCAGCCCTGTGGGGATCCAAATTAAGAATTTCTCCCAAGTGCAAATGCCAATTAACTCATCTTTTTTGCAACCGTTGCCAATACAACAAACTTACCTACAAAACCAAACATATATAGTAGTCAACCACAAAACAGTATTCAATTATATTTGCCTAATCCGATTCACTTACAATCATCATCCCACCTATTAAATCAAGCTACAACATATCAATGGCAGCATGTCCCATATAGTAGAAAACTCGTCAGAGCTACAGACAAGCAAGAATCTAATGCATCAAATAAACAAGATTACTGGTTAAGAGACAATAGATATAATATTCTTTCTGAAGAAAATAACATGAACGAAGGAGAAGAAGAAGGTCCTAAAAGCTCCGAACAAAAGCCGCCGTCCATCTTCATATCAGGAGTAAAACAAATAAAACCACGTATTGATCTATTAAACAAAATTGCTAAAAACAAATTTGTAATCAAAGCACTACACCATGATCAAGTCAAGGTGCAACCTACTGAAAGTATGACATACATAACTATTGTAAAGTCACTAATAGAAAAAAACACCGAATTTCATACGTATAAGTCGAAAACTGAAAGAAGCTTCAGAGCAGTACTTAAAAACATTCATCCAACATCAGAAACAACTGAAATAACTACATGCCTGCTTGAGAGAGGTCATCATGTAACAAACATATGGAATGTAAAACGAAACAATAAAATTTCACTACCGAACTTCTTTATAGACCTAAAACCAAATGATAATAATAAGAATATCTACCAGATTGACCTACTCCTAAATACCAAAGTGCAATTCGAGGCCCCACATACAAAATGCGAAATACCACAGGTAAACGCTGTCAAAAATATGGGCATACCAAACATTTTTGCAAAAATAAGCTAAAATGTATAAAATATACCGCAGAACATCTAACAACTGAATGCCCTAGAAAGGTAAAAGACTCTAACGTTAAATGTGTTAATTGCAATGAATCACATCCCGCTAATTACAGAGGTTGCATAGTTCATAAACAGCTACAACAGAAATTCTACCCCACCCTAAGAGAACGAAAAATTTCAATTCGACCTACTCAACAGGGAATAACGTTTGCACAAGCAACAAGAATACAACCCAACATACCGGTAATGCAAGATAGTCAACCAGCACATATTGTCACAGCTCAACCCTCAAATGATTTAACAGCATGCACAAGAAGTTAAACTATTTATCCAAGATGCCAACATAGACATACTACTAATTTCAGAAACTCATTTTACCAATAGAAGCCTTTTTAAAATTCCAAATTTCAACGTGTATAATACAAATCACCCTGATAATACAGGACATGGGGACACAGCAATAATTATTAAGCGCACAATTAAACATCATGAACGAGCGGAATACAAAACTCCCAACAGACAAGCCACTAGTGTACGCATAGAGGATGCCACAGGAGAAATTACATTATCGGCAATATACTGTCCTCCTCGGCACAATAATAAACAAGCAGATTTTACTACATTCTTTAAAACGTTGGGAACTAGATTTCTAGTTAGAGGTGACTACAATGCAAAACATACAACCTGGGGTTCAAGAACCACCTCAACTAAAGGTAGAGAGATTTTACTCTCCATTCAAAAAAATAATTTAAGTTACCTAACAATTAGACAACCCATATACTGGCACTCCGATCACAATAGACTGCCCGATTTACTGGACTTTTGCATTGTAAAAGGTATGGACCCAAAAAAATTCTTAATTGAATTATGTCTCGAACTTAACTCTGATCACACATCGATAATAGTCTCTACATTAAACTTGGTACTTGTCAAACCCAAAAAACCGTCACTATATAGCCGACAGATGAAATGGAACCTTTTTGGAAAGAATTTAGATCATTTAATAAATCTAGAAATCCCTCTCAAAACTATTTTAGACTTAGAGAACGCAGTTGAAAATCTCACTAAAGCCATACAACAGGCTGCATGGCAATCTACACCAGACGCTGAATAGCCTCGTGTAAAAGAGGAATGTTCCATAATACTAAAAGAAAAACTGGTCGAAAAGAGGAAAGCTCGGAAGAAATGGCAACTTACAAAGGCTCCATCCGATAAGCAAAAATATAACAAGCTTGCAAAAGAACTTAAAAAGTTACTGCTCAAGGCTAGAAACGAATCAATACAAGACTACCTTAAAGGACTAACCTCGACTGAAGCCACGGATTATTCCCTTTGGAAAGCCAAGAAAAAACTCAAACATCCACAACTACAAATTCCACCAATAAGGAAACAAGATAATACCTGGGCAAGAGCTGATCAACAAAAAACCACAACTTTTGCGGAACATTTAACCAAGGTTTTTCAACCTAATCCAACTCAGTCACAAACAATAGAAGCTGATACTGCTAAATTTTTGAAGATCCCTCATCAGATGTCCTTACCTATTAAAAAACAAATCAGTGGGAAGTAGAAACAATTATAAGTGGATGAAATACCAAAAAGGCACTTGGATTTTACCTTATCACAGGCAAAGTACTGAGACAACTATCTGAAAAAGGATATAAAATACTGACATATATTTACAATGCAGCATTATGAATTGAACATTTTCCTTGTCAGTGGATAGTCGCAGAAATTGTGATGATACCAAAACCCGGCAAAAACTCCAACGAAGTCTCATCCTACAGCCTTCTCCCAACTCTCTCAAAGGTTTTAGAAAAAATTATCCTAAATCGAATAACACCACTCATTGATGAACAGCAGCTCATTCCAAATCATCAGTTTGGCTTTCGGAAACAATTAGGCACTCTAGAATAAATTCACCGATTAGTCCATAAAATCAACTGCGTATTCGAAGCTAAACAATATTGTTCAGCCGCATGCATAGACATAAGTCAAGCAATGGATAAAGTTTTGATAACCGGATTGCTTTACAAACTTAAACGTAGCTTCCTCACCCAATATATGCCCTACTAAGATTCTACCTTACAAATAGAACCTTTCGAATTAAATATCAAGAAGCCCACTCTAACATCCTCCCAGTCCTATCTGGAGTGCCGCAAGGAAGTCTTCTTGGTCCAATACTATATTCCCTCTTCACTGCAGATTTACCTGAAACTCCTCAAACAATTATTGCAACCTATGAAGATGATACGACCATATTGGCATCACACGAAGATCCCATCACTGCTTCTCAAAACTTACAAACACATCTTACTCACATCGAAGAATGGCTTCAGCGTTGGAGGATTAAAGCAAACGAAACCAAATCAGCTCACATAACATTTACGTTGAAGCGTGGAAACTGTCCAGGTGTAATGTTAAACGGAACTCTCATACCGCACACGGATAACATAAAATATCTCGCTCTTCACTTAGACAGAAAACTGACATAGCGTACACACATCTTTAACAAAAGAAAACTATTAGGGAAGAAATTCAGTCAAATGTATTGGCTCCTGGGTAGAAACTCCGTACTAACGACTGACAACAAATTATTACTCTATAAAACCATTTTACAACCAATCTGGAAATATGGAATCCCACTCTGGGGCACTGCTAGTAAGTCAAATATAGAAATCATCCAAAGATTCCAAAATAAAGTCCTACGAGCTATAGTAAATGCACCTTAGTATGTTTCCAACGCAATTATACACAGAGACGTAGGCATACCCACCGTACGGCAAGAAATCACAACTATCAGTGCCAAACATGCAAACAAGATGATAACACACCCTAATCAACTGGCAAACACGCTCTTTGACGATGATGAAGAGCAAAGAAGACTGAAAAGGTTCAAACCTACAGACCTCCCAACCCGCTTCGTCTAAATTGCTATCATTTTTAATCATATATTATATAAATATAAATTGTATTATACTACACATGTTATAGTTAACTTCTGAGTGTGCTCATAGGAGCACTTCTCTTCAAGTCATAATTTAGTTATTTAAGAAATAGTTTTAAGTATTTTTCATAAGATGTATTTAATGTCTGCTTTCACAGACAGATTGTACAACAATTTGGAGTCATTAAAAAAAATAAATTTGATATCATACGTATTTTTATTGTTATCTTAAAAGTCTGTAAAAAACAGTGGTAAAGGCTCTTTGATTTTTTGGTTTCTAATGTTTTATATGTTACGGACTATGTGCGTTTTTTATTCTAATTTTTCCTTAACGTTTTGCTCCCGTATTAAATTTTATATGCTTTTTTTTTAATTTATAATCCCATTTTATTTGCAATCTATACAAGAACATTAAGCAAATTTTGTGATAAGTAAAAATATGACATGCAGGAGAAAGGTCAGTAGCATCCTCCTATAGAATATATTTAGATAGAGCTAGATTTGTTTTAGGGACAAAACTTACAAACTAAAACCTACAAATAATACTTAATATTACACTTGCAAAAACATTCAAATTCTTGTTAATGAATCATGTGGAACACGTCTATTTAATTATCTGAAATTGAAGTGTTAATTTATCAGGTTCACCTCTAGTTTATTGGAGTGGGCACTAGGCCGAGTATTATACTTGGTACTATATTCTTTCTTTGACCGTAGGTATTTTAAGATCCCGTCTAATATCAAACCATGGCGCGTTAGTTACCTTTTTTAACTCTTTCCATTGATAACGCTTCAATATTTCAATGTTCGAGTTGGAAGCAGTGCTTCATAACTGAAGTCCATACGTCCAGATTGGTTTAAGTATTGCTTTGTATAATAAGACTTTATTATCCAAACTAAGTTTAGATTTTCGTCCCATCAACCAATATATTTTCGAGAGTGTCATTCCAAGTTGTTTTCTTTTAGTAAAAATGTGCTTACGCCAAGTGAGTCTTCTATCAATGTACATACCGTGGTACTTTACTTCTTGCTGAGGTAATAGACTATTGTTTAGATGGACCCGGAGGCAAATTTTCGTTGTGGTGGTGAAGGTTATATGAACGGAATTGGCTTCATTAGCTTTTGTCCTTCATTTCTTTAACCAGTCTTCAATGAATGTTAGGTTGGCCTGCAGTTTCTGTGACGCAATGACAGGATCATTAACCGAAACTAGAACTGCAATGTCGTCCGCGAAGGTAACTGTTAGGACATCTGGCGAGGTGGGTAGATCGGCCGTATACAACAGATATAACAATGGGCTAAGTACGCTGTCTTGATGTACCCCACTTCTTCTGGGCAAAGCTCAGAGTATTCAAATTCGACTTTAACCTGGAAGTGTTTATCTTGGAGATAGGATTTTAGGATTAGAAAATAGTTTAGTGATAGAAGGTTTCGTAACCTAAACAGTAGACCAGTGAACCAGACCTTGTCGAAGGCCTGGGTGATGCCCAGAAATGCTGCAAAGCAGAATTGTTTGCATTCGAACGTACGTTAATTTTTTCCACTACTCTATGGATTTGTTCAACTGTCGAATGCATTTGACAAAATCTAAACTGGTGACTGGGAATTGCGTCATTAATCTCGAGGATTGAAAGTATTCTCAAAAGGATAACCTTTTTAAGCACTTCAGATAAAATTGGTAAGAGACTTATAGGTCTATAGGATTTTTATTTTGCAGGAGACTGTTCTGGTTTTAAGATTAGGTAATCTGTGCTACTTTCCATTGCAGTGGAAAATATCCTGTGCGTAATATTAAATTAAACAGTTGAGTGAGGTACCTCAATCCTGAGTTGGGCAATTTTTTTAAGATTGTAGGGGTGGTCAAGTCATGACCTGGAAATTTTTTAGGATTTAGAGAGGCTATGATTTCCTGAATTTCCTTAGTCTTAAAGCGTTCGATTGGTGGTTCAAGTATATAAGGTGCTTCTAGCAATTGAAGGATTTCGTTTTATTTCTTTGGTTTATTATCTGTGGGGTGGGGCTGGAACACATTCATAGATGTTATGCAAATGCGCGGGATTTGTCGATATTACTTCTTACCCAAGTGCCCTGTATAGTCCTAATAGGTAAGGAGGCTTTTTTAAATTGTTTGATATTTTTAATTATTTTCCAGAGGGAGTAATCTGTAGCTTTAAAGGAGTGAGGCCTTTAAAAAATGTTTCAATACACGCGTTTTTGTTCTCATTAAGTTCAGTTAGCTCCCACTAACAGCGTTGAGTAAATTTTTGTTTTCCGGTGTTATAAATCTTTGCCATTGCCTTCGTAGCCTACGTTTTTCTTCTATTTTTTGTTTGATCGGTATCAAATAATTCCAGCTTACTGGTTGAATGCTTGGTTCAGATGTGACAACTTGTTGGATGGTGTCATTAAAATATTTGTCTGCTTGTTCGATGCCTTGGTGTGTTTTAAGCGGAACTTAAAAGGATAATTTATCGTTTATGTAACGTTTAGAAGTTACCCAGTTAGTGAGTTTGCTGCTTAAATTTGGCAATTTCATTTTTTTCTCAAAACTGGAACGTGGTCAGTTGACAAATCAAAACATGATCTTGCTGTTACCGAATCTTTTGTGACGCAGTAATTGACAAGATCAGGTTGCTTTTGTCGATCGACCAGTACGTAGGTTCGCCTGTTGATATGAATTTTTGGGTCTGACGTTATAATCGCCACCCCTAGGAACCGGGGAGTTAAAGTAGTTTTTATAGTGTTCCTGTTTCACGTTGTACCTAGGTGGAGAGTATACGGCAGATATAGTTAATGGACCTGATACGCCTTATATCAACACGATGGCTGCTTGAAGGAAATCTTTACTGGATTTGGCCATATGGTAGAGTTTGATGTTTTAATTATGATAGTTGCATCACTTCGTGCAGTTCCAGCTGGGTGGTTTGTAGTATAAACAGGGTAGTTAGGAATTCTTATATAACTTCTTTCAGTGCAGTGCGTTTCGGAAATCAAAAATATATCTATGTTGTGATTGTTAAAAACATTATTAGTTTCTCAATCTGTTATGGTAAGCCGTTGGCATTCCATAAAGCTAGGTGAAGGAGCTTATTTATTATTTAATTTTAGATAGGACTGTTGTTAAAAGCTTTAACGTTGTGCCAATTTGTTCAAAGAGCCCTTTCATCATGTTTTTAATTCTTGCATGTCGTTAGTTGATTGTTGTGGTTCTAGCGCATTTAATGTTTCGACAATATTAAATTGTATAAATGTAGACTATTATCCTATACCT
This sequence comes from Sinelater perroti, assembly GCA_036346155.1. NCBI lineage: Eukaryota > Metazoa > Arthropoda > Insecta > Coleoptera > Elateridae > Sinelater > Sinelater perroti. Next base: position 1,139,361 of record JARFIY010000316.1, on the reverse strand, counting down.
CTTTCCGATTTGATTTAAAACTTTGATGAAGCATTCCATCTTCTTTTAATTATCTGATTTGTTTTCGGTAGAAATCAAGTGTGTTTATTTTAATCTTATTTATTTTTACTTGGTTTGGCTTGTGTAGTCGAACATTTGTTTGGAGTTAACCACACCGTAAATATTGGTGAAAATTTTATTTATGTTAACTGTAGACTTTTTGGTGGTACCGATAAATTTTTCACTTTATTGGTATATCTTCGCCATCATTTGATAATTTTTTATATTTGTTAGGGGCACCAAAGAAAGAGAGAGAGAGAGAGAGTGAGAGAGAGAGTGAGAGAGAGAGTGAGAGAGAGAGAGAGACTTCTTTCCGATCCTTTTCTTAGAAAATAATTTAAATAACTGTTTTTTCTTAACTGCTTGCCATATGAATTTACTTTGTTCTGTTTCTCAGCGTTTGTTTATATGCAATTTCTGTCCATTGGACAATCATTGGTTGATTTTTATATGTATAAATAGTATAATCTCATCAAAGGTATTAATTTATCTTCTAAAAAATATTTTCATTATTTTTATGTGTGTTCAATGTTAATTAACAGAATATTAAAATAATTAATGACAAAAAATTATGTTTACTTGCTACAAACAAATTATTTACTAAGAATGTGCAATAATTGTCGCTCTATACCATATAAAAACTCTGTACTAGGATGTTTCTGACGACTATGTTCATTTATTTCTTAAATAATTTGCCAAATATAACAATTATGTGCATTGTAGGTTTTATATTATTTAGTTTTAAAGTGGTGTTTCTAAATATTATTCAAAAATTAAAAAATGCAGACTTTAGACTGGGATTATATGCTTATAGAGCAGAAATTATTGCCAGAACTAATATATGTTGTATACTTATATTTAGATACAGTAGAATAACTTGCCAACATAGAAACATTGCTAATTGACCTAATTCTGCAATCACTCAAGAAAATATTGTTTATGTAAATAAGCTGGTAATAGAATCTGTTGACTACTGGATAGCTAAGAGAAAAAAGTTTTGTAATGATTCTGCATAATGCAGTAGCAAAATTATTAGTGCCTAGACAAGAACGCGTTGAATTTACTTCTTCTACATGCAGTTTAGACCTATTTAATCAAAATGTTATAAGCTTTTTTGGTTACTTTGTGACACAAGTTTATTAGTTAGAAATGCAAACTCTAAGATTTCGAATTTTCCAAAATTTCGAGTACATCTCTTTACGGAAAAGTTGTAATCGCCGTTTCTTTAAGATACCAAAAATATTTTGATTATGATCTACTGCTATAAAGGCGACATATATGCTAATAAATTTAATTTATTATTTACATATCATACTTTGTAGATCTAACTTCAATAACCGCTTTATTCTAAATGCTACAGAATAGTTTTGGTTTATATAATTTCCTAACAGCATTGTGTATTAAGTCTTTAATAATTAGGAGTATCACTAAGCTTAAACGTCGGACAACCGTCTTAAAATAATGCCAAAATATAATTAACATTATGCTAAAGCATTAGATTCAGAGCATCCTCTGTATCATGCGAAAAATAAGAAAAATGAATATACAAAACATTAATAATTTCAAAAAACAAATACAAAAATTTCTTTATTTTTTTATCGTACGTTATGACGATGTCTTTATTTTGATAATGCGTGAAATTACAAACTTACTATTAAAAGAAGACTCGATATAATAAAACAGAAAATAATTGCATAACATGCATTAGATTTTTAATTATTTAATGTTTTTGGAAGCATATCAAAATTTAATTCAATAGCAAATAAGCAAAAAAGAATAAAAAAGATTTATAAAAGAATACAAATGGACTGTCAAAGATAAGAGTACGTAAACTATATTTTTATAAAAAAAAAACTTCACAAATTGGTATGTGGAAATGTCGAGTACCATTATTATCCTGTGATTTTTGAACCTTCTCGTTCATTTTATGTAATCTTCAATTTGATATTTGCTTATACTTTACAAATTAAGAACTTTTTAAATCTTCAGGTTTATAATGTTTGTCGCCACATTTTAATTTACAACGCAGCATATTTATAAGGAAATTTCAGCTTCAACTCAACGATAACAAAATTTATATGCTTGACGAATATCCTAAATTGACATACATTGTTGTATCCAGAAGTAGTAGGACTGCTTTTTCCCGCGCGCGCGGAGCGATGGAGGGGGGTCTGCAAGGCCGGATGTTGTGGAGGGGAGCCTTCGGAACAGGTTTCGACCTGCGGCAGTCGCCTGCGTGCGTTAGTTGAGTGTGGACCACTGTTTTAGTGACCTCCTGTTGTGACGCCTCGTCGTCAGTTGCTATGGAGCGAAGTTTGGAGCAGCTGTGCGCCATCAAGTTTTGCTACAAATATGACCCGGAAACAAAACGTCAGAGCGAAGAGTGGCACACCGCACAATCACCCCGTAAAAATAATGCCAGGATGTCGAAATCGAAAGTGAAATCGATGTTGATTGCATTTTTTGACCGCCGTGGCATTGTCTATAAGGAGTTTGTACCTCCTGGACAGATTGTAAATGCAAGATTTTACGTGGTTGCGAAATCGGAACACACGCGTGCGACCAGACCTGGTGGGGAAGTGGAAGCTCCATCATGACAACGCGCCGTGCCGCGGCGCGTGGGTTGTGAAGGATCTCCTGGCCAAATTCGGCGTTTCCACGTTGCCCCCCCCCCCCCCCCCTACAGCCCTGATGTGGCACCGCCGGACTTCTTCCTGTTCCCCCGGTTCAAGAGGTAGCTCAAGGGACATCGTTTCGACTCGGTGGAAGCAGTCCAAGCGGCAACGACGAGGGCGCTGAACAGCATCTCGGAGAACGACTTCCAGAAGGCCTTCGCGACCTGGAAGGCTCGCTACCAGAAGTATATGGATGCCCAAGTGGCCTATTTTGAAGAGTATTAAGTCGATGTACCAAAATGTTCAACAATTTTTTTTTAAAAAATCAGTCCTACTACTTTTGGATACCACCCTGTATGTCTTCGTTTTCCAGATTCCTTTAATTCTACTAGAACAAGTTATACTTGGTGTCACCTTTAAAATAGGTAGGAATAACAAGATTTGTTAGGAAGTTATTGTCCCTATTAATATTTAGACCATGTTTTCTTTTAATTACATAATGTGAACCTTAGTTTGACTTTTAAAATTAACTTTCTTGTTGTTAAGTTAGTTAAGTTTAACAACAACGGGGATTTACTTTCTCTTATCATTTCAAGTAATATAATTGAGCAAGGTAATATATTTCCAGTTGGAGTAAATAAGGTCCATAGTTTTTCTTGCAAACATTAAACTGATTAATGATTACTACTATTTTTAGCTACACTGTGATGACTTTCTTGTAACTCTATTAAGTAGCTTAATTTTGAGATGATAAGAGTTTTTCAGTAAGAGAGGTCTTCTTAGCCTCACTTAATATCTAATGGCCAACATCTTAATTTTCTGCTGATAAACTTAAATAAATGAAAATATTGATATACTAAATTATAGCACACAAAAATTTAATTTTTCTCCGTTATTCTGTTTTCAATGTTTATAGTATAATAATAATTTATAACTTTGTGTTGCATATGGCAATTGGCAAAATTGAACTTAAGTTTTAACCCACTATTGCTGAAAATAGAAACCTACAACCAGAGATAATTATTCATCGTTAATTAAGATCGACTGATTTGGAATTCAAAGAATTTGTGGCTCTTTAGTAAAATGTATTTGCATTTAGGACAATTGAAATGAATATTTTGTATTTGTGATATTTAGGTAGGTCCTAATTGGAAAACCTGGATTACATTTAAAGCCACTGGCGATTGGGAGCAGCTGCTTTTATTTAAAATTTTACAAATATTAATAAGCTGCTCGTATCCGTTTACAAAGTAAATTATCAAATAATTTAGTTTAAAAAAATATTTAGACCATAATCGTAAATAGATTAAATTCTTTAGTCAGAGATTAGAGTTGGGTTTTTTTTCTGTTACAGTTACATATTAATAATTCCTAAGTAAATTGCTAGGTATCTCTTGTACATTTTAAGCTTTTATGGGGTCGTAACATCTTTCAGGAAACTCGCTGCACTTTCTCATTAGTAAAGTGCAGTTCATATAGTTTACGGAACTACTGTATTTCAGAATTATTAAGAGATTTTCATTACTTTTCTCTATGGGTAAGTGTTTTTCGTCACTAAAAATTAGTTTTTAATTTTTATGAAAATTATAATGGCTCACCAATACAATATAATAAATTTTTTTTACATATTTCCAGTTGCTTTCCTATTTACTTATGCCGCTATTATACAACCAAGAAAGTACAGGACACTTTTTTACCTTTTAAGCGTAATGCTTAAAAGTGTATATTCTGTTACAACTTTAAATAATTTAATAATTAATCAAAATTGTTTTTAATGAAAGACAAAATGAGCACTGTTATTTGGTATCTACTTTCCTGATGTAATAAAAATTAGTGATGTTAAATGCAGTGAATTATGACCGAAGAACAGATAGAGTTGTTTGTGGATTGGTAATAGAAACAAGTTGACGTTAAGTCGGCTGGGTTAATAGAACACTTTTTTTTGGATTTCGGTAGATAGCCCTTATAGAACTGTAACTGCCTATTACAATAAATTAACAAATTTATTATTACATAAAAATCATTAGACGATGATCACAAAACATAAATAAATACATTTAAAGCATTTCCATCAGTTCGACTATGGAAAATGTTTGAACAATATATTAAATTGAAAAATAATGATTTTTACAACTTTCAAAGAGAATCAGGCAATTTATGTCCATTTAGTAGATGATAATATTTTCTGTCTTTATAAGAATCGAATTTATTTTTGATCCTCACTTTGAGATTTACAAAAAAGCATTTACTGCTAAATCAGAATTATATTGAAAATAGACGGTTTTTTGAATTTTAGAAGAAAAATCATTCAGACGTCATGCAAAAAAAAACTTTTGTGGATTCTTCTCGCGGTGCCTATCCGGTGCAGATGTTGCTGACCGATATGGCTATTCTAACTTTAATGGTTGCAGATCGAAAAAGTCCCGTAGTTACTAACGAAAACCATGCTTTTAGATTCTAAAGCCAAGAGTTTCTTCTAGCTGGACCTCTTCTTCCGAATGTGTTGCCTTGTCAAATTAGTTGTAGTAAGTTTATAAAACAGTAAACATAAAAATGGCGTAACAGAGTTCCAAAAGTTGAGGTGAACAAAAAACGGCGTTGGATGGTTGATATGTTTGCGATTCTCCAGATAATCTGTAGTATTGTAATTGTAGTAAGTTCGCCATTGTTCTTTTCTTGTGATGTGATCTAAATAATCCAGGTTAAATAGTATTTCACATTCCTTATTTAATTTTTGTAAATCTTCGATGTTGGAAACATGGTCTACCCACGATATTTTTACTATCCTTCTGTCAGCACATTTCAAAAACCTCCAGTTTTTTCATTGTTGCTTCAGGTAGTGTCCATGCAGTGTTATTAAAATTACGTTTTAAAAAGTAATTAATTACAATTACGTTTACCTCAACATATATATAATTAATTACTTTTTAACGTGCGACAATGCGATCGTAGTAGACAGATATTTTGAAGAGTACTTAAAGAATCTTGGAGAAATATTTCACCGGTTGTCAAAACCTAAACCTCAGTGTCGTTAAAATTAAGTCTTAAAGAGTAATTAATTACAATTAGAATTATTTCAAAAATATATAATTAATTATTTTACTTCAATTAACTACAATTATTCGTTTAGTGTAATTGAAAACATTCAATTAAATGATTAATTATAAAATTTGAAAATTTTTACGAGGTTTTCATGTACGGTATTCTTTGACTAGGCGGTAAATAAGTACTGTAAGTGCCTAGTATAATTTGAGTTGAAAAAAATTATAACAATAATACCGGAACTCATAACCCATTAGTTATATTTATACATAAATATTTATTAATCAGAACTTGGAAATAGAAACTTACAATGCAAAACCGAAATGCGGAATGCTATATAATAATATATTATACTAATATTAATATTAAATTAATCTAAACTGAATACAATTCGTGCTATTATTACAAATCCTTATTATGTTGTAAAAATACTAAATTTTCAAATTGTTGATCGAACAACTTATTTCGTAAAGGTGTTAAAATTTGACCTCATGAGATGCGTTCAACTGGTACAGCTGAGGGAAGAAAAATATTACGTTTTTAAAAATCTTGAGAATTGTGGGAGAGTTCTTTAAATACAACAATATTTTATCTTGCGATATTGAATAAGCAAAAAATTAAATATAAAAAGCGTTCTCGCTGAAATTACCATCAGCATTAGCAGTAGGAGTTTGCATAAAATCGAAAATAGCATCATCATATTGCAAAGGCAAAAGTGGAGAATGTTGATTATCTTCGAGAGAAGGAAAGAATTGTTTCTGAACTTTATCCATAAATAGGTCTTTAATTGTAATATAATTTTATTTATCTTTCTCAAAACTAATCCAATTGAATTTAAATGTAGGTAAAAAATACGTTGAAAAATATATGGAGTACTGGAGATTTTACTTTAATCCAAAATATGGACCAACCGACTTTGCACATTTGCTACAATAGATCCACGGAACGCAGAAAAGAATTTAGAAATCTTAAGTTCATAATAAATTGAATCCAAATGTTCTTTTATGGTAAAGCCAAACTCGTTACGATACAATCACAAAGTGAGTTTTATTATGATGGACAAGGTACTTCATTGGAAGTTTTAGTGGATCTACTGATGCTATTCCAAATAGACGAGTTTTCCAAAAACACTGTCATAAATTTTTTTCAAGTCGTTTTTGTTTGCGAAAAAGTCTTTTGTATATCAGTAGTTGCAACCAGATTGAATGTATGCAAACATCTCAATTGTGACGGAAAGGAAATTACATCAACAAAATTGTTATTTATACTAATATTGGGAAAATGTATATCAGTCAGCAATACTAAGATCGTATTCCTGATTTTCCAGATTTAATTGTTTACTTTAACTTGTATGAGGTAAAAAATTCTAAACGCTTTACCAAAATTAGTAACAATGTCTATAACTGTCCCTGATATTTTCTCGATGGTAATGAAAAATAAAGCGTGTATATTATTCATCGCTTTTCTTATTTCTGTATAAGTATGCCAAAATGTAATTCGCATACATGCTAGTACAAATGATTTTCTACATTTAAGTGCGTTATCAATAATATGAGCTGTTACACTAAAGTAGCTCGTATTGTTTTTTGACCATATATCAGCTGTTGTACATATGAATTTTGATTCATAAAAACAAACATCTATAACTTCCGACTTACATTTTTTCATGCAAGCTGAAATTTGTTTAGCCAAAGTTTGACGACTAATACAAGAAAAGGTGCTGTTGGAAACACCTTTTAATATATTTCGAAATGAAGACTTATCGACTGTACACAACAGATGTCTTTTTTCAATTATATAGTGGGTAATAAGCTGACTACACTAAAAAAATTGTTCTTATTAGACATGGATGTTTTCTATGCTGCAGTTGCGGCTATTGAAAATGGGGTGCTTGTTATCGTTACCTTATTCGAATTTTGGTTTTTGAAATCACAGGAGGATAATGTTTGTTTGAAAACTTTTTTTGGCAGAGAACATAAGATCAATCTTTCTGAATGCTTTTACTATAGAGTTATAGTTAGTTAGTTGAATTTGAAAAAGACTGTAGTATGAGAATTAAAAAAAAAGAAATTGTTTACATACCTTTACATGTGGCAGAAAATTGGATGTTGCCTTGGAAGACGCACTTGTTAAACCGACATTTGCCCTTACAGGTAGGTATTTGGCATTTTGCTACAATTTTGTCTTCATTACTTAAAACAACATTAAATATTCGGCAAATTTAAAACCAATGGCAATTTTCCGTTGTTCATCCTGGCTTGTCGAGTTAACGAACTTTTAGGAAATGAAAATGCTGGAACAAACAAAAGATGGAACAAACTTTCTAATTTTTAACGATGAACGACTATCAAGAAAAGTAATTAACCCTTCTGTTAGATAGGTTACCACCAGAGTGGTCCAGTGTGTGAGGCGCAGGCTGCGATGCGGACGGACCAGGGTTTAATTTCCGATAGCCTCTGATGTTTGGTAGGTGGCTTACTCAATCACTAAAAATAATTGAGTACCTGTGTTCACTCGAACAAGGGGTAATAATGGCGGACGTCTAGGGCGCGGTGTTTGCCACATTGCCCCACATCAGATATGATGCGAGACGACCGAGCACATTGGCTAACGTATGAGAGCCTTCACTTTTCACTTTGTAGGCAGTACTTCCATGCGAAGCATTAGAGCCATGTTGGATAGATACCTACCTGGTATTGTGGTATTCAAACTTGGAACTACCTAAATGGATTTAAAATGTAAAATTTGTAGACATTTGATTCCAGCAACTAAAAATTCTAGAGTAATTTGAATAACGTAATCAAATTAACTGTAATTAAATCAAAAAATGTAATTGAATTACTACTAAATTACAACAAACCATAGAGTAATTAATTACCAACCAAATTACTGTGGAAGTAATTAAATTACTTTTTCAAGTAAATGTAATTTATTACTTAACAGCACTGTGTCCATGATTCAACTATATAAAGACGGACTAAAAATACATAGGATTGTAATAGACGTATTTTAGTTGTTAACATTAAGTCATGGCACTTAAAGTCGTTTGCCATTTCACTGAAGTATGTTCTAGTTATCTCAATGAGTTGCTTTATTTCTTTTGAATGATCCCATTGATCCTTAATGTTGGTACCCAGGTAAGTATAGATAGTTACTTTTGTTATTGGTTGTTTGTTTAACAGTAGTTATCCAGGGGAGATTTGGTTTTAGCTTATAGTCATGTATTTTGTTGTCGTAACGTTGAAGTCAATGCCGTATTTTTGGCTTGCATTAGCTACACGCTGTATTAGTATTTGTAGTCTATCTAAACTGTCCTCATAGATAGCCCTGCGTCTGCGTACCTAATATTATTCAGCCCCACACCGTTTATTAGGATTTCTTCATTAGTATCTTTTAAAACTGATTTTATTATTTCTTCTGAATAGACATTTAAAAGCAGGTAAGACAGTATACATCCGTGTCTCACGCCTCGTTGTGTTGCCACTTCTTCTGTTAACTAATTTTTAATTTTTATATTAGCTCCTTCACTGTAGTACAGGTTCCCAATATTTTTAAGATTTTATCGTCCAAACCTATTGCTTTTAATATTGACATTAACTAATCATGTCTGGCTCTGTCGAACGCTTTACTGTAGTTAACAAAACATACATGCACTGTGCAGTTGACATCTCTGCATCGTTAAATTAACATCTACATTACAAAAAAGGGTTCTCTCGTACGCATTGCGTCACCGAAACCAAATTGAGGGCGCGATAGATGTGCTTCACATTTGTTTTATATTTTTTTGTGTATCATTTTTAAAAATATTTTTAAAATCTTGCTCACTAGACTGATTATTCTAGGTTCTTCGTATTAAGCTTGTTGGAGAAAGTTACAAAGGTCGACCGTAACCAGTTTCTTGGAATTTTGCCGTTATTACAAATTTTATTGAATATTGAAGTAAACCATTTGGTACCTTCATAGTCCATCAACTTTAAAAACTTCGCATGTATGTTGTGTGTCCTTGTTGCTTTACCTCCTTTAATTCTTTTTATTGCGTCTTTCACTTCATCGTTTATTATAAGTAGCCCAGAATCACATTGTATAGTAAATATTGCCACATTTTTATCTTTGTCTTCGTGTGGATTAAAATGTGTAAAATAAAATTACATATATATTTTGGTGTTGCATAAATATTCTTGTTTCTTGATTAATTAGTTTTAACTTTAAGTAAATTTTTGAAATAATTCAACTTTTGGGTAAGTTACACGTCTGTTTGTTGTATTGACTTTTCTTACTTAAAAAAAGTAGATAATATGCCTAATCCAAATTTTAAAATTTTAGCCGTCCTTCGGCATTATTGGAAGTTAAGGCAAACGCTGCTAATGCAACTTCAATAATCTGAGAAGTTGAAAGTCAAAATAAAACTGAGAACTGGGTTAATGTTTCTAGAAATTTACTTAACAATTCCCGGAAACTTTGATTTTCTCACGTATTTATCAGTGAGGGCAATAACTTAAAAAAATTGAAAGAACTTGTAGGATCTATATATAATCCTGATTTGGAATAATTGATTTGCCATCTGTTCTGATCAAGGGTTGATTTTTGACGTAATTGTTCCAGTTTTTAGGAAGTAGAAAAACAGCATAGTCAAATTTTTAATATTAAAACATAAGAATAATAAGATACTAAAAACCTGGCCCATAAATGAATGTGTTGAGAACAAGGAAACCCTTCTTGGATTGGCCAAAAAGATTATCTCAGAACACCCGTATATTATTGCGGAAGAAAATGAGGTGCAAACATGCAAAGCAGAAAATTAAATCCAATTAATAAAAGGCTAAATTAAACCTTAAACAGACAAAATTATATTAAAACATTATTTAAGTTTTTAAATATTACAAATTCGTATTTTTAAATTTCACAAAACTCTTCATTATATATAGCGATTGAATTCTAATGCAACATCTGCCCTGTCCACCCAGAATGGCGCGATCAGTACTTAACAACGAAAAGCAATTTGGCAGGTAATCTCCAGGAGTTCCTTCTAATAAGTAGCGATTTTACCGGTGTCGTCTGCTGATAAAGAACGGTCAGCGGTAAGGTGTACTCTTGACGGTTGATGGAACTCGAGTCTATGCGACATTACGACGCACTGCCCATGCGACCTTAACCCGCACTCTACTATATTTCCGTCGAGAGTGCAAATTTGACGGTAATACCGAGCGCAAGCACGCGTACATTTCGGGCCCCAGGCGGAGGCGGTAAAGAAGGCCCAAAACACTGATACATTTCTATCACGTATCAGAAATTTGCAAGCATAATTACAACAAAATAATTGACATTCTTTCCTTTTACATATATTTAGAATTTAATTGTCTCTTATCTAATTAAATTAAATTAGGAACTTTCCTAAAAATATTTAAAAATAAAATCAAAGGACTTTACGCAATTTTTACTTTATTTTTAATTTTATATTTCCTCCAAAGAATTAAATATATAATTTTTATATTAATAAACAAAACGACTTTTACACTGACCTAACATATTTAAAAATACGTGTAAAAAATTTAACAAGATTATATTTCAAGTGATCAAATTAACATATAAAGGCAAATGAAAACATAATATACAAAAGTTACTTCAAAAGCAAATTTTCCTATTGTTCCCCAACTGCCTATAAAAAATGAGGCCAAACTTTCAGAATATTTGAATTTTCAGTTTTGTTATTTTTCATGTGCTTGCTATTAAAGCCGTATAAAACATTCGGTATTTGGGTGTGAAGAAACACTTGAATCTATTGAACCTGCAAACGCTTACATGTAACCTAAATTGCGAAAATGGGTTAAAATATTTTAGTCACTCAAACCAAAAAAATATGAAAGATGTAGAAATATGGTTTATTCGAACGATTGAAGGAGTTCCCGCGTTTTCCTACTTGAATGTGGTCGTATGTTGTCGTGGATAAGACAAACATTTTTATTCTGTTTGAGAAACCCAGTTTGTCTTTTAGTATTTCATACTACGTTTTCTAACTGATTGCTGTATTTTCTGCATATAAAGAAACAAAAAAAAATTAGCTAAAATTCTAAAAGACAGTTGCTATAATTATTGAAATTAAGGCAATTTCTTCATCTTAATAATATATTAAGGAGTCGGAAAGAATTCATGATATTTAACAGCCCAGCCTTTTACAAAAAAATATTATATCTCAAATAATTTAAATGAAAATAGCTCTACCAAAATTTATTGCATTTATTTGTAAACACATTTCACTAATAATCGATCGTCGGTCGACGTCTAAGTGAGTGCATTTAATTATGCGGTATCTCAGGTGCTATACTTTTAAACATCCGACCGATGCACTCTTCAACGTCAATCTGTCTTCGTGCTTCCATGAACATTTTATCCAAAGCCACACCATTTGCACTAGTAAACCCGTAGTACCAAACATATCACAAATTACAACAAAAATTGTACTGTCATATATATTTTGAGCACTTAAACTGTATACGCCTCACAAATGTTCGGCCATATTTATAGCAGAAAATAAAAAATAAAAAATAATTGTTGAGACAACCTTTGCAGTTGCTTTTCCACAAGCTAAAATTTGTTAATTTTATTTTTCTTTGCCCTTTAAATAAGAAATTTGGCTCAATTATAATTCTAGGAATCGGAAGCTTTAAAGTGATTTTAGAAAATTTTTCTTTTAAATGTAATTAATACTTCTTACGTTGTTATAAAATTTGTTATTAATATTTATTGCACTGCGACCTAATGGTCGATGTGATGTATTCAATTCTAAACTAATTGACTAGTACCAGCAAAACACATTAAGCTCCTACAGCTTATTATTTTATTAAAGCCGTACCCATACACAACGCACAACTTGCTCCTATATAAATAAATTATAGTTATGTCAATAATTCCTATTAAGCAATTTATATCTAAATTTTCCAATTAATAGTACAGCAGTACAAATGCAAATTATTTTTTTTATTTGTTATAAGCAAATTAATCAGAACGTAATAAAATAATACAATGTTCTATGAGTTAATGTGATGACTTTTAACGTAAGGGGAATCCATCCAACGATGTTATCTCGTTTCAGTAGAGTTACACTCCCTTAAGATCACTGGGCCATTAGGTTGGATGCAAGGGTGTTGGTATGGACTTGTAGCCGTGTAAAATGGGCGTTGCTTCGTTTGGTACGCTCTTTTTCTATCGTTGTGACTTGTAGGTCCGTATACAAGGTCAAATTGCTGATATACCACAGAGCATTAGCTAGCAGTCTGATGGTTTTGAATTGTAGGGTCTTGTTAATGTTAACATTGGACTTACAAGAGCAACCCCAGCTCAATTCCATAAGTCCATATGGGTTTGATTATTGTTTTGTAGAGCAGGCTCTTATTTTCGAGGAAAGACACGACTTTTTGCCAAGCGACCATTACATTTTCTTGATTCGAAAATCAATTTCTTTTTGCTTCTTTAGTATATGAGGCTTTCCAGATGGGTCTAAATGAAGACCTAGATCTCGGGCTTCTGTTGCTTGAGGAATGGGTATGTTGTTCAGAAAGACTAGGAGGCAGTCGGTGTGATTTAGAGTGAAGGTAACATGAGTGCTTTTTGTTTCGTTGACCTTAATTTTTCCATTTGGCAAGCCAAGTCTGAATAAGGGTTAGATAGGTTTGTAGGTTAGAGGATGCTATATGAGGATTGGTATGACTGGAGAGTAGTACAATGTCATTTGCGTATGTGCCTTATTGTGTGTCATTTGTTGTGGGAACATCTAAGGCACCTAGTAGATATAGCAGCGATCTAACGACACTGCCTTGAAGCACATCTGAGGTGATTGGATGGAGGTAAGAGTATTGTTGGCCATATTTGATTTGTAAGTAGCGATAATTCAAGTACGATTTTAGCAAAAGGTAGTATTCATTTGGCAGTAGTTTTTTAATTTTATATAATAGGCCGTCATGTCACACCTAGTAAAATTCCTGTTTAATATCTATAAAAACTGCAGAGCAGTATGATTTCGCATTAAAAGCCGCATTGATGATGTTTACAAGTCGATGACATTGCTGGATCGTGGAATGGTACTGCCTAAATACAAACTGATGATCTGGTATGCAGTTTTCAAATATGTCACTATCACATAGTCTTTTGATTATAAGTTTTTCTAAGATCTTAGAGTAGTGGCAGCAGACTTATTGGATGGTAAGAGGCAACATCTTCAGCAGATTTATCAGGTTTTAATATTAGTATAATTAGTGCAGATTTCGTAAAAACGTTATACTACTTCTGGGCAATTCAGTAAGTACCTTGGCCGTAATTAGGTTATACCCAGAGGTTTTGTTATTGTTTAGATGACGAATTTCATCAAACACCTCAGTATAAGTGAAGTTTCTGAAGTGGTAGTGGCGCCTGAAGGAAGTCTTGTATCTCAACTTCGGGTGCAGTAAAGTGGGGGGGGGGGAGGGGGGGGGGTGAAAACTTAGGCAAAGTGCTGGGCGAAGAGATCTGCTTTTCGTTGATCTATCTTAGCCCAGTCATTACTTGATTTTCTTAAAAGTGGATTAACAACCCGTGGCCTTTTATTAGCCTTAGCAATTTTTCAGATACTGTGGTCGACTCGGGACAGGGAAGTTAGGTAGTGTTGAAAGGTTTCTTGTTTGTGCAGTTTGGGTTTATTCTTAAGGTTAGTCTATTACATATCGTTTTATCAGCAGGTTTCGAGTCCTGTGCCATTTAGATCCGGCCCTCCTCTTTTGCCTGTTGGGGTTAATGATTTCATTGGAGATATTTCCATCCTGTTGTACTGTATTTAGAAGTTTGAGCGTAGCCCTCTAGGCTGCAGATTTGACAGTAGTAATAAAGTGTTCTGTGGGTTTCTATATATCATGAGGAGTGCGTAGGATAATGCGGGTATAGAGATTTTCTCGCAAAAGTCTTCTGTATTCGTCCCAATCGGTTATTTTGTTATATAGGTATGGTCTAGGTAGTCTTTTAATAATTGTAGTGCTAATTTTAGCAATGACTGATGTATGGTCAGATGATAGATCAGTGCTACTGACTATATCTGTATAGGTGGAATAAATACCGTGAGTGATAAAGAAGTTTAGTAAATCAGGTACCTTATTTAGATCCGTGGCCAATACTTGGCCTTTTTAGTAGATAGGTAGCCATAGTTTTCTTCTCGGATGAGTTCATATAAAGTTCTGCCTTTGGTAGTTATTAGACGAGAATCCCAGTAGGTATGTTTGCAGTTATAGTCACCTCCACATATAAAATTATTGTCGAGAGATTAAAAGAATTGCTTAAAGGCGTCTTTGGAAAATCTATGCCTGGGTGGGCAATAAGTGAGATTACTAGTGGATGTTATAATTTGTAAACTTGAATAGTAACTGTTTGAAGAAACAGTTCTTGGTACTTTTCCATTTCATTGTGAGCGAGTGAGCTCCGTATTAGAGTAGCTGTGCCTCCGTGTGCTGTACCATTAGAATGTTTTGTATGATAGCACATATAGTGTGGTATTCTTAGAAAAGACCTGTCTGTAAAGTGTGTATTGGATACAAGTTGGATATCTATATTATTTAGCTTTAAAATTAAATCGTTGGTTTAATTCCATAATGGTATACATAGTGAGTTATCCACTATCTTACAAGTTTACTTATGACTGTGGACAACATAATTATTATCATGTTGTTTGTTGCATCAATTGTGAAAACATAACTTTAAAGTCGTCTAAAAATTATTGTAACGTTACATCTTGGGCTGTGCTTGCATAGTGTTTGTATTTTCTTGCACGGCCTGACTATACGTTCATGGGTTGTGATAATTGGGGTGATAGGTGAATTTGATAAAGTCATTGTTGGAACATGTTTGATGTGAATCGAGTTTGTAAGGATATGTTGAGTCTTAACTTATTTTGAAGTTCCTTATGTACGGGACAGCCTCAATAATTAGCCGGATGCTCACCGTTACAGAGAGCACACTTGGCGCGTAAGTCTTTTGTCTTCTTACAAGATCGAGTATCATGTGAGCCGCCGCATTTTCACATAAAACAGGCGGTTGCCGTAGGCCTGAGTATGATTATACTGTTGGCATCTCATACACTGCACGATTGTTGTATTTCTGTGTAGTAGTTCGACCTTTATAATTTGGTTTTATAAAGACTTGGGGTTATAAATGTCTTTGTGAACGTTCTCCTCTAGTAAATCGGATATTTCTTTTGTGGAAACAGAGTGATGTGAGTTATGGATGACAACGCGGTACGCTTTATTGTCTTTCATCTGATACGTGTGATATATGAAGTTAGATTCTTTCATGAATGTGATTGGTTTACGAAATGTGTCACCCGTGTTGGCAGAAATCATAATTGCGTTATCAGCCAGTGCTTTAGTTTTGTATTGTTCTAATTCTGCAACATCTGTTAGCGCTGTGACCATTTTATGAAAGTCCGTAACACCTTGTACAAATATTGGCGGTGGTTTGAGCATTTTAATTTGTTGTGTCTTTGTTGTATTATCTATTTCAGCAGCATCAGTAAGATTTGTGAGGGCCGAGTATCTGTTATTATGTATAGTGGGTGTTATATTGTTCGCTGATGCTAGTTGTTTAAATATTTGTTTAAGTTTATTATTGCTCATACATTGTCAATTGTTACTTGGTGTATTAGAAGTTTCAATATTATTTTCAGAATCTAAGATATTTGTGTTATTTGTTGTGTCGTCATTAGGCGTGTTATTTGATTGCGTTGGTGTGATAAGATTATGTGTCTCTAATGGTTTTTGGGAGAATGTGCTTGGAATTTGCGTGTGGGGTACATATTGCTGGTTAATAAGTACATAAGATGCATTTATAACAAGAGATAATGGTATTACCTAGCTTGTCGTTTAATTGAATTTAATGGGAGGCTGGAAGCCCTGTTGAGAGGTTATTGGCTGCTGGTAATAATAATTGCTACTATTACAATTTATGTTGATAACTTGAGATTAGTTCGCTGGTGTAGTAGTTGAAGTAGACTGATTGTAGGTGACCCGAGGGTCAACGATATCCATGTGTTTTACTCACTTATCACTATGAGCTCGGAACACTTTCTTACTACTTGAAATTAAGACACAGACTACTGAAATACAAAATTAAAACTTGTTCTATTAAAATAATTCAAATTGCCATTAAATAAACATAACTTAATCGTCTCATATTGGATAATGGCATGTAGTTAAAGATAGAGAAGGAGGATGTAATAATAAAAATTTACAAAGTCGACTCAAATAAATTAATGTGTAAAACAATGTTTAAAACATACAATTGAGTAAGTATTCTAAACAAGAACGAATCAAGAGAAGAAGGAAACCGCAGTATAATAGCACTCAAACATAAACTTAAAGCACCACCGATTAAAATAAAAAAATATACTTCAGCTGTATTACTTTTATTACATAGCCGTTCGATATCGTTTGGCACAATAACTTGCTTTCAAGTTCTAAGGTTTCTAAATTAAAAAAAATACTTACCCAAAAAAGTTAAAACTTGTCACTTCTCAACATAATCTGCGTCAAACGTACACATTTTTCATAGCTGCTGAAAACACTTTTTTGGGGGCGTGTTTTTCCCACTAGAAGCTCGCTGCTGTAATGGCGGCTTGATTGGAAAATGAGTGATCACGAAGAGTGTTCTTTGTACTTAAAAATGTATAGCGGTATCACGTGTCAACATGTCCTGAGACATTTCCTACAAAAATGCTAAGTTTAGAGGGAATATTAGGCACACCTAGTCGATAGTCTCCCATAACAACTTACCCCACTTTGCCCGGCTGGTTTGTGGTCGAGATTGTTTCGGTTTATTATTACACATCTCTTGACCTTTTTTTAAATTCGCGCACTCACGAACGCACATTTTTACATTTATAACGCCTTCGCTCAATTGGCAATGCAGTTCATAGGGCGTTTTACCTCGCAAAAGGACAAAACGGATAATTACAAGTTGTTCTTGAACACTGAACGTCGCTATTTGATGTATACAAAAGAAAGGGTGCGAATTCAACCTGTGTATATTGTATGATGCTGTTATCTGTGTTATAAATAAAAAAAATTATTCCGCATTTTTTAAAACTAACCGCACTTTTCTACTTAGTCACTGCTGAGAAACAAATTTGGAGACGTTAGAATACGGACGAATCTCGTATATAGATTACTAGGACGCATTTCTGTAATGTTACCAAAGATGTTACTGAAGAGTAAAACGCTACCAAACAAATCAATTATTAGGCTTATATGGTCAGTACACGAAAAAATATACTAATGTAATGCCCATTGAACTGTGGTCACAAAACAGTTATTAAATGACATAAATACATTAAATGTATAGTTATAAACAAAAAAAAAACGAGTTTATAACTTTTTAGTGTAATAGGTCGCGGATGAGCATTTTTTTACGATCCTCGTAGGAGACAGGTCCACTTCAGAAAACGGACTCTGCGTACGCGAACGTTCGCCCTTTCTCCTAATACTGGGAGGGAACCAAGTTACATCGCTTATATACTATCTATAACTTATTTTATTTTATCCTCTTTATATCCTTGTCCGGGCCAGAAAAGTAACGAGAAACTACTTGGTCTCTAAATATTATTTAAAACAAGTTGGCTGCTAGTCCGGCGTATTCGTTAGGTCGGGAAGTGGTGCGAAAACCCCATAGAGTGGTTCTGGGTATCATCAATCGAAATTTTCCTTGCCTGTATATTAAAGGTTATTATTGCCATTATGGCTGCTAATTTTCAAAAGAAAATAGACGTCTAAATAATAATGTATTAGATAAATTTTTTTTGACAGATATTAATATTGTTTTAATGCCGTAGTACTATTTTATAAAACACAATTTTGTGTTAATTTTTGGCTAAATAAAATAAAGTTTGTGATATAAAAATAAACTTCTTCTAATATATACTGTTATTTAAATTTAACCAAGGCTTATGGTAACCATTTTTGATGTTAATGGTAGATAACGATCACATTTATACACATTACAATAGTGTTGTTTTAAAACAAAATAAAACTGTTTTAAAGTAAATGATCATTTTGCTCTCTGTAGAACAATTTGACTTTGATAAAAACTAATAAATGTTTTAATTTAGCACAATTTAGCTAAATAAGCTCAAAGATGGACCAACACAAAAATTTGTTATTCATTATTTATTTTATAACTATCCTGTTAGATAAAAGCGAATAAAATGTATAAAAAGAATATCTTTTTTTAAGCTACGTAAAATGAAAATTATGAGGTGCTAAATTATACGTCTTTAGTCAAAATGTTAAACACTCTCATACGTTGTTTACCGGATTATTACCAGGTTTCTTACCACGGAGGGCGTAAATAATTTTGGAAAAGATTTAAAACACGGTTAAGGAAGAACATTCTTGAGAAGACTCAAGTGTACACGTGGAATAAACAATTTATAAGGAGAATGATACGCAATTGAAAATAAAGGTAACCGACGTTTTTTTGGATACAGAGTAATTAAGCAGAATATTCTCGTTATTCGTCGCTTTCTTAAACATTCACGCTAATTAACGATTGGTGAAATTGCTTCCGTCAACTTTTAGGAAAAACCAAACTCGGATGTCTGGCGAATTATCTTAGTATTTAGTCACTAAAACACTCTCTATGCTCCGAGCTTTGTCATTCTGCATTTATCATTTATTTAGGCCACTAAAGAAGCCACTTGAAATACAGATTTAAAAACGATGATGGTTTTAAAGCATTCGGGCGTAGGTAACTGGTGCTATAATCACTTTTATTTTAAAATAGGGGGACTATCCGTTGGAATTTTTTTTTGTAAGTTACGAGTTTTGTACATAAAAATAACTGTATTGTTATGTTTTTATCATGCTTCAGTAAACATAAGCCCGGTGTCTAAACTGACACAAGATCGCCCAGCTCTAACCACTGAATGCAAAAGCATCAAAATATGTAAACGTCCTGCTTATATGACGTTAATCTCTACCGAGAGATTTTTTTAAATTTCACTCCTAGTCGAGTGAAAAGAGTTAGTACTTATAAAGCCGATTTTAAAAATGGATTACTGTCTGACCTTGAATTGTGTTATACAGACTCTTCATAATACGTATAATACAAATGGTGTCTGAGATTTAAACTCCTTTTTAAATATTCTCAAAATTCACCCATTAGGTAGTTGAAATAGGGGTCTAATGTTTTAATCCCGACATACTACCATAAGAATCTGGCACATCATTGGATTCAAAACAGAACGAACTTTTTATTTTTGAGTTTGGTTATTTTCAAGGTGGTTACAGCAACAATAGGGGGATAAAAAACTCTAAATTGTAAAATTGGAAAAAACTTATAGTTAACATATCATTGGATAGAAAAGTGGTTAAACACTTTATTGATTCTCTAAGGGAATGACATGGAACTTAAGTGTTGCAATCTAGAAGCTCCAGACATGTGGCACATTATTGTATAGAACATAAAATGTACCTTCTCTCTGGGACTGACGATGGATTGCTAAGGTGTTTGAGGTAAACGTGTGAAATGAAAAAAACGTGTTTATTCGCACAAAAACTAAAAATGTGAAATAAATTGTCGAAATGATATTTCTGAAGTCTCCTCTTTTTTATACAATGATGAGCTTGAAAATGTCGAATAACAAAGGAGAAGGACCAAATCACTCAAAGGAAAATAAAGAGCATGTGACAACAATGAGTGAGAAGAAAAGGAATTATAAGGCGGAATAGAGGAGAGTGTAAAGAAGGAAAAAAAGGAAGGAGGGGATTAAAAAATATTTTCTTGCAGACAGAAAGAGAATTAGGCAAGGAAGGATGATGATGAAAAATTCGCATATGCAGGAAGAATGCAGGAGGGTTATAACTTTCAATTAACATTCACTTGTTGATGGAGAAGAGTGCTTAAGCTTCTCGGGGCAGATTATATAAAATAATGTTATTTCCAAAAAAAAAAGAAATATCAAAGTCTTAACACTCAGCTCTCTTTGCAATAACTAGTGTAAATCATCGTAATGTAAATTTTGAAGAGTAATAGAAATTTTTGTATGTATTTTACTACTTATGTCTTTTTCCTTTATTTTCTTTTAATAAAATCAACAATCGTAGTACATAAATTACTCTTTAAACCAATCTGATGTCTTCAAAACTGGCATAATAAACGTCTTTCCAGTGATAGGTCCTCTTTTGTACAGATCAGTAGACCAACTTGAGCCTTTTGACAACTTGATGTGGGAGCACGTTCAGCAACCAATTGTTGTGAGTTGTAATTTTGTTGATATGCTTTAATGTTGTATTGTGTATGACTTGTTATAAATGGAATGCCAAGGTCTTCATGTAATATTTGGTTAATCATGTTAGTTATTAATCGTAAGATTTTAAATTGCCATCTTTGCATGATAGAAATGTTTGTTTTATTGGCGCAATCTCACCTTTTCACTCTATAAGTCCATATAAGCTTGATGGTTGTTTTGCCTATTAGTAGTTTGTTATCCAGTGATAAGTGTGGTGTTCGTCCAATTAGACAGCTTGATTTTTAAGTATTAATTCTATATGTTTCCCATTTTGTTGAGGTGATTTCACCAAGTGAGCCTATTGTCGAGATGTAGTCCCAACTATTTCATAGCGGTGGAGACTGGGGTATCTTGCTGGTGATTAAGTAAATTGGTGGGCACTATTCTATTTACAATGAATGTTACGTAGCTTGATTTTTGATTCATTAACTTTTGTTTTCATTTTTGAGCCAACGTTCGAGTTGATTAAGGTAAATTTTGACTTGCTGTGAAGCAATGTTTACATCGTTGTGACGAATATGATTGTGTCGTCAGTGAAGGTACCTTTAGTTGTGGTAGGTGCGGTTGGAAGATCAGAGGTAAATATTAAATATAGGAAAGGTCTCAAGACACTTGATTGAATTGGGAACAGAATTGCAAATTATTCTTTTAGGATTAGCTTATAAAGTTAAAATACTAAGATTTGTTAAATTTTATTTATAATATTTTATAATTCTTTTTAGAAGGCCTGGCTAACGTCCAGTAGGATAGTTGCGCAGTTGGTTTTTCATCTAAAGAACGTTTATTATATGTGTTATCCGATGATACTGTTGGATTGTTGAGCGAGATGTACGAAAGCCAAATTGGTAGTCTGAAATCAATTTTGTTGTTAAGAATTCAGCCACCCAAGAAGCTCGTAAAATACCGATAAGTAGCTTATAGGGAGGTATAATGTCGCGTAGCTGGGGTGTTTAGCAAGCTTGGCAATAAATATTAAAGGGAATAAATATAAGCTTGGGCCGTCTTTTATTGAAAATTGGCCGTTTATTATAAAAGAACAAAACCTTTTGTTTTATTCAAAATATTGTCCATCGCTAGCCACTACTTTTTTCCATTTTTCTGGCAGCATACGATACCGCGTCGGAAGAACGTTTCATCTTTTGAGGCTATCCACGAATCGGCCCAATTTTTTGTATCTTCTGAAGTGCTGTTCAGGCAGGCCATGTGCCATCGGTCGGAACAATTGATAATCGGAAGAGGCGATGTCTGGTGAATACGGCGGGTAAGGTAGGACTTCCCAATTGAGTGTTTCCAAGTAGGTTTTAACCGGCGCCGCAACATGTGGATCATCATTATCATGCAGGAGAATAATTTTATCGTGGAGTAGTAGTAGTAGGTGCGTTTTTCCTTGAGTGATCGGCTCACTCTCATCAATTGTGTTCGGTAGAGAGCCCCAGTAATGGTTTCGTTTGGTTTGAGCAACTCATAATACACGACACTAAGCTGATTCCACCAAATACACAACATGAGTTTTTTTTTTATAAATATTCAGCTTGGCTGTCCACCTTGAAGAATGGCCATGTAGCCCCCATGATTTCCTCTTCTTTGAGTTATTGTAGTAGATTTATTTTTCATCACCAGTGACTATACCATGCAAAAAACCTTTTCGTTTATACATGGTAAGCATCATTTCATATGTGCAAAATCGGCGTTTAACGTTTCTCGACTTAACTTCAGATGAAACTCAATTTCCTTGCTTTTAAATCATATCCAACGATTTTAAACGATGTGAAATTACTTGCTGAGTCACTCCTAATGTGAGTGCAAGTTCTTTTTGCGTTTTGCAGAAATCTTCCTCTAATAATGCTTCCAATTCCGCGTCTTCGTCTTTGTCTTCGACGTCAAACTCACCATTCTTAAACTTATGAAACCACTCACGTCAACTTTTTTCCATTAAAGCAGCCTAACTATATGTTTCTACAAGCAATTGATGGGCCTCAGCTGCAGATTTCTTCAGAGTAAAGAAGTAAATCAAAAGTTCCCGCAAATAACTCTTGTTCGATTCAAAACTCGACGTTTTCGCACAAAAAAAATTGCGATGCTGATATAAAATCGCTAATATTTTAAGGTTATGGTGTTGCCAGATATCCAACCTTACAATATGACGTTTTACAATCTGACAATTTCAATCTTAACTTACTAGTGGGGCCATTTTTTGTCATGCGGCGGAGACTTATTTGTAATCCCTTTATTTCAGCTTTTTTGAATTCTGTAGGTCAGTAGGTTTAGTATAACATTATAGATGTAGATTAGCATCACAATTCCCTTTTTTTGAGAGATTACATGGCATTATGAATGTCATTTGATCCGGTCCTGGTAGTGTTTTAAGATTTAGTTGCTGTATGTGGAAGATGTTTGGGATCGTTTTAGAATTTCTAGGACTAGTTCGTCGATTGTGTTTTCATGTATTTGGAGTACAACGGAGAGATGGTCAGCGGAACAGCTCCGCATTTTATTTAGCACTTTTAGTTCACCCTAGCGTTGAAAGTACCTGTAATTTTCGTAGAGGTGAGGATGCAATTAGAGATTTTAAGTATGATTTAACGAGTCTCCAGATTAAATTGTCATATATATTTAAGTTTGACATATAATTTTTAAATGCGTCGTCTCTTAGCTTGTTGGTTTTGCTTTTACATGATTAGTTAGGATGTTAAGTCTGGTTTTGTCTGATAAATGGTGAGTTCTCGGCCATTAAGCTCTAACTTTCTTTTTTTGAGCGACTTGTCGTTTAACTTCTAGAGAAATATGATTGTTGATTTTTCTGGGATCGGTGCGAAGAGCGATTTTTTGGACTGCAGCTTTTAGCTGATTGTTTAGTTGATCGACAGTGTTATTAACTTCTTTTGAATTTTTTAATAGAAATTTTAAATCCTTGCTTTCATGCAGGATATAGCGATAAAGTATTCAGTCTCTTTTAGAGTTGCAGTCTTGAGGGGCTCTTTGTGTATAACGATTGTTACTATAATTGGTGTATGATCTGATGTTAAGTTGTAGCTTTGCGGTGATGTTTTTATAATATATCGGTATTCTATTGATGATAACAAGATCGAGAAGGTCATGTGTTTTGTTGGGGTTCGTAGACCAGTATTTCTCGTTGACAAATTGTTATATTTTAGTATTTTGTATAACTTTGTAGTTGTTTACTTTTTTGTGACTAGTCTAGTACTCGAGTGTTGTGTTTGCTGTAGGATTCTGCTCCAGAAATAAATTTGGTTCCCAGAATTTAGAAACAATTTTTAAAGCTTCTTTTTTAATGTTGTATCTAAAAAGACAGTAGACCTCTGACATTTAATTTGTACTCTAAAATAAACACTTTAATAAAGGCGGCCTAAACCATATGTTCCTCGTATTCGAGAAAAGCATAGTATTTGATGTTTAGTTTATAACATCCCCACCCCCTCCCCTCATTTAGCGCTAGGTGTCGGGGTTTGTTTTGTTACCGTAAAACGTTTTTCAGTCTTTTCTTCTTATTGCCCGTCTTTTAGCTTCATGTCATGTGCTGCCTCTTGTCCTCTATATACCACCTATTTCTTGGTTTCAGGTTCTCTTGGGTCGTCCTCTCCTGTTCTTTTTATCCCATCCTGCTTTCCATATTTCCTTTACTAAGTTGTCATTTCCCATTCTATCTAAGTACTCAAACTATCCTAGATGCCTTTCAACGATGTTGTCAGCGACAGGCTTCACTCCTAGTCTATTTCTTATGACCCTATTGTCAAGACTTGCGACCTCTTCAAATTTTCCTTAATATGTTCATTTCCGCGGCCGTTATTTTTCCTTTTAATTTTTTGTTTAACACCCTGGACTTACTACCATATATTAACACAGGCACTTAAACCGTATTGTAGATTTTCACTTTCGTCTTTTTACTAACTTCTCTTTTGTTTATGGAGACTGATTTTTGAGCGTTGTATAAACGTGTCATGTTTTTATTTCGATATTAATGTCTATGTTCTCATTAGAATCTATAATTGATCCAAGGTATTTTATATTGTTCACTGGGTTGAACTCATGTCCGTCCAAGTTAATATTAATAGTAAGTTTTTGCCCTCCTCTCGTTATTACTGTAAATTCGGTTTTTTGTACATTCATTCTCATTTCGTACTTGCCGAATAAAGATTTACACTTATTAATTGGTTCTTATAGCCTTCTTGGCTGTTTACTACTAACACCAGGTCGTCCGCATACAGAAACTCTCTTACTATTATTGGTTTCAGATGTCTAGTCCCCACTATAAATCCTTTAACAGCATTTTTGGCTTTCCGCTTGATTTTATCCATTATTGTTTAGAACAGAAGTGGGCTTAGCATTCCCCCTTGTCTCACTCTTTTAAAAGTTATAAATTCCTTGGTATTTCCATTTACGTTCCTTACAAAATTTTGGTATTGTTATATAGGCTTTTGATTTCTTCCACTAGTTCTTTGAGGACCCCGCGATTCCTTAGGATGTCCCAGATCAATTTTCTTGGTACGCCTTTTCTAAGTCAATTGCACACATGTACACTTCTCCATATCCCCTAAGTACTCTTTCAGCAATCTGCCTTAAACTAAATATCCAGTCTTGCATACTTCTTCCAGTTCGGAAACCAGCCTAAGTTTCCTGTAGTGTTGATTCTAATACTGTTTCAAGCTGATATTTTAATATCCGTTTATATAATTTATCTATTACTGACAGAAGAAAAGCCCCCCTATAATTACTACAAATTGAGGCGTCTCCTTTTTTTAAGTAATAATAATAATAGTTCCCCGTAATAGGCCTCGAAGGCCCTTTGGGGTCGTAACAGGATAGATCTGTTACAGTCTAGAGCCTACGGTACACAAGGGTAGTAACGTGGCGAGCGCTACGTACCGACCGCCTATTATTACCCCAGAGTTTGACCTCCAGGTACTCATTTATTGCAGCCTCAGTCGAGCTGGGCCGTAAAAATGCCAGCGATCGAATTGGCGAAAGCGGGATTCGAACCCGCAACTCTTGGTTTCGTAGTCTAGCGATCTACCCACTAAGCTACCACTTCTTCTTTTTTTAAGTATTGGTACAATTATTGCCAATTTTTATTTCTCCGAAGCTTGCTTCTTTTTCCATGCGTCCCTTATTATTGAATGTAGTAGATTAATTCCCGCATATCCGATATATTTTATCATTTCCGATTTAATACCGTCTTCGCCTGGCGCTTTCCCATCCTTCAGTTTTTTAAGTGAGTAGAGAAACCTTTTCAAGCTGTACATTTGTTTCTACTGAACTTGTTTCACTTACATTTTCTTCGGATTCTGTAGTTTGCACCGTTTGGTTATGACACTTGAACAATTCGCTGAAATACTGCTTCATTCTAAGTCCAAAGTTTTTCCAAAATTTTTGTTTTGCATCCTTTACCAATTTTTGACTTGTGTTCTTTGTTCTTTGTACACCGTGTAGTCATAGTCGTTTCTTGTCTGAAGATACTTCTTCCATGGTTTCTTCTTTTTTATCCACGGTGTATGCGTTTTCTTATATTTATATCTTACTATACCACATACTTTTTTTGCAGCTGTAATTATAATGCTTTTAAACATATTCCAGCTATTTTCAAAATATTCGTTTAGTTTACTGCACCAGTGTAGTTCTATCTCTTTTCTGACCTCGTATTGGTGCTCTTCCCTAATTTCTTTTGACTTTAGTTTGTAATTCCTGATGTTCGAAAAATATTTTGTCTCTTCCCTTTGCCTTCACACACATTTATCTTGCTCTTTTAATTTTGCTTCAACCAGAAAGTAATTTGACCTTATTTTGTAACCTCTCTTTACTCTAATATCTTTTATCTGTAGGTTTGTTCTTTTAATTAGCAGCAGGTCGATTATAGATCTTTCATTTTTACTTTTAACTACTCTGGTGTATTTATGAATGTCTTTGTCCATAAAGAAAATATTTGCAACTACTAAATCATTCGTAATACAAAAGTCAATGATCATATTTCCATTCACGTTTTTCGCCACTTCTCCGTACTTTCCAACCGTACTCTCAATACTTCTAATATCGTTACTAATTCTTACCATTGAAATCCTCGATTATTATAAACTCATCCTCTTTGTCAGTTTCCTTTTGTAACTTCTTCCAGAAATGTTCCTTTATTTCTTTCTTGTCGTTGTTATTAGGACCATATATGATTATAAAGATACATCTTTCCTTGTTCTGGCGCCATAGTTAAATGCTCATCATCCTTTCTGATGCAAAACTCCACTTCTCTATAAATTTTATATTGTCCTGGTAAATTATCCGTGCAACCCCCGCCTGTGCCCACATGTCGTTTTTCACTCCGCTGTACAGTAAAAGTCCATTTTCTATGTTTCAGTATCCTCTTCCTTTCTTCTTTGTTTTCGTTAAAGTTAATAACTAAAAGAAAAACCCTTCTTCTTTTCCATTTAAACTTTTTATATTCCAAGTTCCAATATTCCATTCCTTGCGCATAGTATTCAAGATCTTATCGTTTAATCTCTTATTCTTGCTATTATTATAACTTTTGCTTGCAGTTTCCTTTTCCTCTTTACCCAGAATCTTTTCTTTTTTACAGCCAGATTTAACATATTCTCATTGTCTATATTCCTTGCCATTTTCGTCATTCCCTTGTTTCAGTATAGCTAATTAGTTTTTGTAGTCGTCACCACCACCTTTTCCTTAGTATCCACCAATATTGTTCTCCTTCAACGACAAACTTCTTGTATTCTACTTTACCTTTTTATTTATTTGCTATTTTCCTAATTTTCCATTGAATTTGTCTTTTTTTGGCGAGGTTTGCTTCAATATATGCCTTAGAACCACTTAGCTTGTATTTATTTGATGTTTTATTTTATTAGAATGGTGGTTTTTGCGTGTCCACTTTGGTGGGAATGGTTGTTGTAGCAAATTAGATTTTTCTATAAAGTGTGTTTCGGTTATTAGCAGTATAATAATGAAAATGAGTTTCAAAAATAAAATAATTTCTTCTCTATGTATAGAGATTAGGATACGGTTGTATTGCAGGTGTTGTATTTTGTAGATGTTTTTATTGTTTTCGGGTGGTTTCAGATCTATGAAAAATAAGTTCATTGGTTCTTTAATGGTTTTGCGTTTTGCGTTAATAACTTTCTTCACTTGATGTCCATGTTCGGCGATTTCCGCCTTTATTTTGTCTATTGGTATTGAGTGGTAAAGATGTCTAATGACCACCCTAAATGCTTCTTCTTTTGGTTTATATATGTGGTGAGTTATTTGGTTTCTTTACATGAAACATTCAGATTTGCTGTACGTATTTGAATAATTTTTATTGTGTTGTTTGTCACATTTTTGGTCGCGTGTTGTTCTTCTGCTACTTCAGTAATTGTTTTTTCAATTTTGGTAAATTCTTAAGTACGTAAACAAATATTAGAAAAAGTTTGGATTCTATAGCGTTGCTATTGGAGTTATTTTCTTGTCAATTTATTAGTATACTCATCTATCTAACCATTACTTCTAAGATCTATTACCAACCACATTGCATAAAAACTAAAATTCTAAAAAAAATATAAAGTAGCTCTGCCACTATCTGAAAATAGATTTAGTTATTTTATATTTATCCTATCCTTACAATTTTGCCTTATTATTTCTGCCTAGAAATGTTTGAAGATTTTTTTTAATATGTCCGAATAATTAGAGTCATTTATAGGCAATATATAAGTAAAATTAAATTATTGACAATTCTATTTATTATGTTTATTAAAAAATAAATATAATATTTAGTAAAGGCAATATGAACTTACGCGTAAGCCTATCAAATGCATGACTTCATAGTATCAACTTTTTTGTTCTAGTAATAAACTGTTAGCATAACTTCCAAACCATTCCGCACAAAACAAATCTCGTTACCCCATCTACCAGGCAGTGTATTTCTAATAGAGTATAAAGCAGCTGGGGCGGCTCATATTTGCAGACTTCCTCTGTTGTTTTTCGCACAAAAACGCATTAATCTCGCGCGCCCGAGTTCATAGCCGAACAAAAGCAAATAATCGCCGCATCCTGGTCTACCGAGTCTAGCGGATCGCATGACGAATGACTCCGGCACGTCTAAGCAGGAGGTTTTAATTTGCGAAATTTACAGCCCAAAATCCAATCGCAATAATTGCATTCGCATGCGGTCATTTCCATGGCTGCGACGGGGCCGGCCGCGCGCCCTCCGAGTTTTGCCGGTACGGACGTGAAAACCAATTTGAAACTCGTTCTGGAATTAATATACGAGGTAGTTTGTACAACACGGCTATATCCTCGCAATATGTTTTAATTAAAAAGTCATCAGTGTGTATGTTGCAGAAGATAAACTGTAGGGAGCAAGTTACAGTTTTATCCCGCTTTAATCATTATTTATGTTTCCGTTTTTAGCTATTTCGGTGTATATGAACTTTTCAATGAGCACGCTAATAAACTTTTTCCGTTCTTGCCCGGCTTAGCCGGCGCTCCGGTTTGAAAACAACTTCACGTTCTAAACTTTGAAATTATAAAGCCGGAGTTTGCACTCAGACTTTGGACAATTTAATACCCTGTTTGTTATATGGCACAAAACCCCGCTGTTATTTTAAAGTAAAACAATATAATCATCGTCAGCAAGTTTAATAAACTAAAATTTAATTTGTAGTCATCTGCTATGTGTATTTTATAATTCCTAATTAACAGCAAAAATGTAAAGCTTAAAGTCGTATAAGAGAGGTCAAAACATTATTTATCAAAAGACCGATGGGTATTGGACAAATATATTTGTTAAAATAATATTTTTAAGCTAACATGAGCACATATCTTTTTAAAGATATTTATTTTTACTCTTCTACGCCTAGTAATCGTTCTAAGCCAAATATTTTTTAACTAGGGGTTGCCCCCAAAAACATATTTTTGTCATCCTAGGCTGACAATTTTTCACCCGCCTTTCCTGAAATTTTTGCAAGGTGGGAACGCGGAACAATTTATTTACAAATGATAACAGTGGGATATGTCGGTGCAGTAAACCTTAGGAAAGTAAGATATGAAAAATAATCCTGAAGATAGGCAACTGAACGCTTGAAGCTCAGCCACGCCACGTTTCATTGATTACTTGCTGTTCAAATGTATAATAGATGGCGGGTTGCCTGAAAAAGGGTATTTTTGGCATTTTAGCTGACATTTTGTTACCCATCTTTCCTTAAGTTTTTGTAAGGGGGAAACGTATAAATTTTTTACTGGATCGGCATTTTTCCTGAATCAGAAATATAGAACTTTTTTATTGCAGTTGCCTATTTACAAATCTCATGTAATTTGATATGTCAGTAGGGAACCCGGCCAGCACTTTTCTCACCGTAGGATAAACACTAGGTAGTTCCGGGTGGTTAGACAGGTAGGTCATGAGGCCAATGTCGTTTTAATCGTCTGATGACGTTCGGCTAATTGGAGAGCTATTAGCTGATTTTCATGTCCTGGCAGGTTGCTTGTATATGTTCGGACAAACCTCTGGATCTCTGAGGATACGTACGAAATTCTTAAGTCGGTATAAAGTATTTCATTGGTGACGTGCCATACAGCGGCAGGATTTTGGTGCGGAAACTTTAGCACAGCCCCACAGCTGGATCCCATATGTCCAGATGAGTTTAATAATACATTTATATAGTAGTAGTTTGTTCTAAAGTGAGAACTGGAAGCGCCTTCCAGTGAGCCCGTGCATTTGCTTAATTTTGAAATATATTTGCTTTTGTTTGCCTTTGATGAGTGTGGTCCAGGTTAGCTTGTGGTCCAGATCTAGTCCAAGGTATTTGATGTCCGTTTTCTGAGGTATTGCTGATACTGTTTCGTGGATTTGCGATGCGTCTATTAGTGAACGTACTTTGTGCGGATTTATTGCTATTGAGTGTAATGCGCCATTCATTAAACCAGTTTTGTAGAATGTCTAGGTGAGATTGTAAATGGGCTAGTGCAGTTATTTGGTTTTCGTTGACTGAGAGGATAATTGTATTATCAACAAACATGACAAGTAGAATATTGTCAGTTGTTTATGTGTCAGAGCTATACAGAAGATAAGTAGCGGTTCTAGAACGCTGCCCTGCGGTACTCCGAAGGTGATTTCATGGTATTCAGAAGTTGTATTATTTATTTTGATTTGAAAGGTCCTCTCGGTTAAATATAATTTTAATATTAGGTATAACTGGTTTAGGAAATTGAGTTTAATTTAATATAGCAGACCCGTGTGCCAGACTTTATCGAAGGCCTGCTTTGTGTCTAGTCATACCGTTGTACAAATGCGCTAAGTCTCTAAAGTCTCTATAATATTGTTAACAATTTGATGCCCTTGGTGAATAGTTGAATGATGCTGCCGGAAGCCAAACTGGTAGTTTGGTATAGGTATACAATTTTATAGATTCTTGTGAGGAGCAACTTTTCAAATATTTCAAAGATGAGTGGTAACAGACTGATGAGTCTGTAGGAGAAGGGTTGCAAGAGAGGTTTGCCAGGCTTAGAAAGCATAATAATTAAGACATGTTTTCAATAGGCGGGGAAGTGGCAAAGACAAAGTATGCTGTTGTATATGGCGGTAAGTAGCACTAAGGCTTTTTGGGGAAGGTTTTGCAAAACGTCTCCTACGATTAGGTCATAAGTGCTTTACGAGGATTAGTTAGTTTGATTTGTTGGCTTACTTTGGCTGGTGGGAATGGCCTGGGTGGTAGGGACATTTGGCAGGGCACATCAAGAAATTATGCAATTTTGGTATCATAATTGTTTCCTACCAGTTCAGGTGTTGAAAACACGGTAGTGAAATGATCGGCAAATGTATATGTTTCTTCTTTGTTTGACCTAGCCCATGTATCGTTGAGCTTTTTGATTGGAAGTATCGATACTGTTAGTCTTTTGATTTTTTTTCTTAACCTCCATGTCATGTAATTAACAGGTAATAAGTTAGAGATATAATGCTGGAAAGTGTCGTTCCAGACTTTTAATAGTTCAGTGTGGAGTTGATGAGCAAGCCTATTATATATGGTCTTGTCGTGTCTTTGTTTAATTGGTTGCCATTTTTCGTGCCTTACGTTTTTTTGTGACAAGATGCCGTGTGTGACGAGGAATGTTGATATCTGCTGAGTGGATGCTTATTGTATTGGGTGTGGCTTGCCATCCCGCGTTTTGTATCATTATGGTTAAGTACTGAATTGTTTCGACTAAGTTGTGGGTGTCCTTAATTCGGATAGCTAGACTAATTTAGTGGTCCAGTATACTTCTAAAATGATCCCAATTGGTGATCTTGGTGCAGAATTTTCCGGGCGGTTCCCTAGTGATAATGTAGGCACTTAAGGTAATTAGAATTGGGGTGTGGTCAGAGGATAAATCATAGATTTATTCTATTTTTCTGTATATGTTCGCCATACCACAGGAGATAATAAAGTTGACCAAAACAAAGAATCAAGTATTTTATTTGCGTCTGTAGGTCAGTAAGTGCGTTTTCCGGTTAACAAACAGTTGTCATTGTGATTTTGTATTGCTAGGAAAAGGTTACGTCTTTTTGAATTAGTTATTATCGATCCCCAGGCTACGTCTTGGCGTTCCAGTCTCTTCCGATGATGAATTTTGCATTAAGAGACTGTAGCAGCTCTACGTATTCTTTGGTGGAGGTAGCGTGTCGGAGAGGACTACCTACTGCTGCTATAATTAATAGGTAGGGTAAAACTTGAACTTTTATAATAGAGCTTTGAATTTTGTCAGTTTGAAGGGAGTTCCATTTATGGTAGGAAATTGAGTTTTTAATAATTACAGCTGATCCGAAATGTGCCGAGCCATCTAGATCGTTGGAGAGATATATACAAGAGCGTGGTTAACATTTTGTTTTACAAATGGTAGGAATTTGGTTTGGTGGCGACTAATATGGTCTGGTTTCGTTTGTGAGTCTTCTGAATCTTATGTTTCTGGCTTTCTGGTTGTCTTGGTATACAGAGTAATTGGCGGAGCGTTGTCCATTGTGTCTGAAGCGTTGGGTTTTTTGAATAAATGAGTTCCGTGACTACCACTGCATTTGACACGGACAAATGGTTTGTTACTCTTGACAGCAGGTGCACTGAGGTATGGTTTGTGTTTTGTTGGGAGGTTCAACTGTAATAATCATAGTACTTTGATGTTTCACATCGAAAATCAACTTATATTCTGTAGGTTTTAGATCTACCATGGTCACTCTATGACGTACGTTAATAATGTTGCGTATTATGTGGCGAAGAGCCCCAAGTTTTTTTTATTATTTTTGATGCTCGTATAGAATTGTAAAGGTTTTCGATTAGCCACCCTATACATCCTGCCCGTTCTTTTTTTAGCTGGAATGCGTGATGAAATATATTTTTATTTTTAAGGTGTTTGGTAAGTTTTCTGTATTGTAATTATTTTGTTGTTGGATAAATTAATATTCCTGCGCATTAAGAATAATAAATGTAAAAGTATTCAACATAAGTCAAGTCAAGATGTTAAAAATCATCCTGATCGGAAAATCTCAAGACCGATTTGACCGGAAGTAGCCGCAAATCTTTCGGTCTGGCAGCCACATCTTTGCCGCTATTCACTTTCATTTGAAAATAATTCACTGTCATTCGTTTCAATAAAATTTTGTTAAACCATACAGTTTAGTTTCATGCATAGGGTCCGCTCTGCTTTACCTGTAAAGCAAATACTCGCTTGTTAATAGTATGATATGATTATTTTACTTTCCCATAACCTGGTAATTTACAGAAATAATTTTTGTTCCTAAATCTAAAAAGCCACCTCATTTGTCTCCTTATGTAGATCAATAAGTTTTCTGTCTCAATTATCACAAATCTTTGAAAGACTATTCCTAAAAAAGTGGAGACATACATAAACTTAGACGAAATACTACTAACATCCCAATTAGGCTTTTATGAGAAACACTCGACGATCAACCAGTGCCACAGAATTGTAAATAAAATCATAAAAATTCTAGAAGAATGTTTGCGCTGCAGCGTTGTTATACATAAAATACGCTTTCGATAGAATCTGAGATCAGGGTCTATTTTATATACAAAACAATTCCTCCCTCCACATTATTACCTTATCTTAAGATCATACTTTACTGAACGACATTTCTAAACCAAATTAAATTCTACCATTTTTACAATCAATGACATCAAATCTTGTGTACAAGGTAGTGTTCTAGGACCATTTCTTTATCTCTATTTACAACAGATATCCAAATTACGGTTAATACTGCAATTGTAACTTTCGTTGATGATACTGCTATATTAGCTGTTAATAAAAACGGCCAGCAAGCATGAAACCATCTTCAAACCCACATTAATAACTTCAAAGGGTGGTTAAATACATGCCGGATACAATCTAGTACAACAAAATAAGCACAAATAGCTTTAAATAGAAACCATGATTACTATCCAAATATTAAAATAAACAACGTTGGATTACTAGTCAAAACCGAAATAAAATACCCGGATTCTAATTAACTTGGAAGTCGCACAAATTAGTAACAAAATGTGACAGATGCACCGACTCCTCAATAAGAAATCTGACTGAAGTACTAAAATAAAATACTTTTATATAAGTGCATTGTCAAGCTTATATAAATCTAAAGGATTTAATTGTAAGGTAGCACCAAACATTCTCATACCAATATCATTCACCAGATACAATAAAAAATATTACGTATAATTCTTAATGCACTATGGTACACAAGCAACAAAATCATCCATGATTATTTAGACATTCCAAGAGTAGGAGTAATCAGCAGACTCATCACCAAATACTTCCACCATCTCCTTGTATATACAAATGCAGAAGTTAATCAACTGCTAAATCCACTTAGAGCACCCAAAAGACTGAAGAGGAATTTGCAACGGATTTGAAAGAGTGATCCTCGTAAACCTTATATATTTGAGTGTAGTTAATGAACTACTTCTCACATTATGTAATTCTACATTAATATACATATAATTTACTTATTGTTCCTAGACAACAAACTGTTAATTTCTTATCAATAAAAGAAATAGTCACTTACACACTAACAAAGGGACTGAAAAAACAGACGAAAACTTGCTATTGATCTATTGAAAAGTCGGTGAATTTCGTTGTTACCAGTATCCTATAATACTTTTTAAACCAAATCGTCCAATTAATTAACTTTACTTATTTGTAAAATATTTATAAGAGATAAAGATCTCATTATAAATAACTTCTATTTTGTTCAATATATTTAATTTATATATGTACATATATATATAATTTTGTTTAAACTAAATTCAAATATTTTTCAACAAATTGAGTTACGTTATCCCTCACACTTCCATGTTTACCCAAACGGATTAGACGTTGTAACACTTCGAGAACGAGTTCATCATCGATCACGTTTTTTGCTAATCCCCGACTAAATCAACAACTCCGCGCTGATATGCATCTATTTGCTCGGATTCGGCTAAGCTCCCTGACAACAGGGGCGGTTTTAGTAGCTTATCCGGTGACCCGTGCTGCAGCCGGCACGTTTCCAAATCACTGGATGCATATGTAATATTTGGGGTCACGTAGGTCTTGTTAGGGAGCAAATAATCCTCGTGCGCCCCGATCGCGCCCTCGTTCTGCTAAGCTCGATTTCAAATCGGGACGACGTTGCCCGCTTCTGCCGGAAATTTATACTGTGAATTTGTTTCTTATTTCGCAGATTTATATCTGCACCCTATGACTCCGTAATGGAATTTATAAAACGCTATACTGGTACTTGTCGGGCGTAAGTGAGATTTATTGCAAACGCTATTGGGGAACTAAGTGTCGAGAGAGCTGGCAAAAAATGCGCCGCTGAAATTTACTCTTCGGCGGTGTTCGCTGCAGGTGGTTTGCTGCACTGCAGGTTGTAATTTAATAGTGCCGGGTTCCCACAGCACTTCAATATTGCAAATCGTCACTAACACGGAAATCGAATGTACTTAGGATAAGTTAGGATATGGTTAAAGTTTTCTACTGCATAGCGGTATCTTCATTTTCGGGAAAATGATTAGTTTTAGAAAATTTAATAGAAATTTATAACTGTTATAGTAAATAATTATTGTGCTTTCTAGTCTTAGATTATTTTTCTTTGAAAGGTTGGATATTTCTGTAGGCAATATAGTCCACTAAAATTATGAGTCTCTAAATCAAAATTATAATTTGATTATGCGTTAAATAAATACAGAAATAAACCATATTTTTAATACTTATATTATTTTTTTATGTAAATACTTTTTACATATACGAGGTCTGGCAGCGGCCCCCCGGAGAGCTTGTCCAACTCCGACATGCTTGAGCCCCTTTCCATAGTAGTTTTTAAAAATAAATAAAAACACGATTAAAAAGCTCTGTTTGACATAATTGGCGTACGCCGTTGCCATGACAACGCATTTACGTATACCTAGTTAGAGTTGAATTTTGACCTTTGACCTGTGTGACAGCACTCATATTTTTTTTATGTATAAGTGCTTTATTACTCGCTCTCAAACGAAAATTTTCCATCGCTTGCGGTTCCGGAAATATATTAAGAGAGTCATAGTTACGACCGCAACAGGGGGGTCTGGGGGGGCTCAACCAGTACACCCATATCCTGTTGGTGCCGGATGCAGTACCAAGTACCCTTATTGCCGAGTCTCCAAGCACGAACCGGGAGGTTCTACCCTCCTTACAGTACGACCAATTTAAGGTCCGCACACCAAAGCATGCACCCGGACAAACGTGCAAGTCGAGGCTGGGAAGCTCAGATACTGAACCATGCTCTTTATTTCACCAGATCAGAGTACCGGAGGTGTTACGGTTCCGCCCGCCAGACCGACATTGGGCCGGTATAGTTGGCGGGCAGTGGGGGCAGGCCGAAGCCTCCCCCGCATAAGGGCATGCTCACACAAAGGTCAACAAATCCCACCTGTTCCTAAAGCGGTGCCACCACCCCTAAGAGTCCAACACCAATGAGGGGGAACTGGGAAGCCGCCCCAGTTGGCTACCCCCCTCCCCTTAGTCCTCGTGTCAGTAAGGTTCCCCTTACCACGTTTGACGAGTACCCGTCGAGGTCACTCACGTGATACCTCTACCCCTCTGTTACTGACTAGCGGCATCCGTTACCCACAATTGTGGGATTGGGTAGCTCCACTTAGCAGTTTTACGGGAACTCCGGCCACGGGGTGAGACGCACTACCTACTCGTGTCGGTGAAGTTTCCTTCACCACGTTGGACGAGCGGCCGTCGAGGTCACTTGCGTGAGCCTCTACTCTACATCAGTTGATACTTATTGCGCCCGTTACCCACACTATTGTGGGATAGGGTGGCTCAAGCACCTTTACGAGTCTGCGTCGTAGAGTGAAACGCAGCCCACTCGTGTCGGTAGAGTTTCCTCCACCACGTTGGACGAGCAGCCGTCGAGGTCGCTTAGGCGAACCTCTACCACATATCGCTACTGCTACCGGCGTCCTTTGCCCACAAGTGTGGGATCGGATGGCCTGCATAACAGTTTTAACGGGATAACGTCATGTGGTCTAACGTCTCCGTAGGCCTGGGGCCTAATCGATGTAGCAAATACTCCGTCTATAGTATTCGTGTTGGCAGGATTTCTCCTGCCTCGTTTGACGAGTTGCCGGCGAGGTCACTTGCGTGAACCTCTACCCCACATCATTACTACAGGCGGCATCTGTTACCCACGGATGTGGGATAGGGTAGCTCCACCCGTAGTTTTATGGGTAAACGGTGTGGGGTCTCCCGTTTACCCGCCTGCCGCCGAGCCGAAATTTGTCCTTCGGAGGCGCTCGGGTCGGCACAGAAAGGCACGCACGATTTGACCTTTGACCTGTGTGACAGCAGCAGCAGCAGCAGCACTCATAATTTTTTTTATATATATAATTCGAAACAAGCTTTAATCTTCATTAAAGAAATTTTAAAACTTAATGACGTAGCCTCCTTGATATATACTTCTCCAAATTGTGTTCCAGTACTGTTAACCTGAAAAACATGTTTCTTAGTCCTTACACCCACATACAAAACTTTTTTAAGATAACAACGTCTTGTTTTTAGATTATTTATAGAAAATAGCGAAAGTTCAAAAAACAAAGCGTTGTATATGTACAGCTGATCGTTCTTAATTTACTCTAAGATTTTATCGAAAAAACTAGTACAAGTGGAAGAAACACCAACGAGAAACTAATTTGGATTTAATAGAATTAGGGAAAAAAAGATGCAATTTTTATTATACGATAAGTAATAAAAATAAAAAAAATAATAATGTAAAGAATGAGAATACACGTTTCGGTTACTATAAATTTATACATTTGAACAGAAAGTAAACCAACGTAATGTGTCGTAGCCCTAGGCTCTTGATTTACACGAGAAGACAGCCTATACATTTGAACGGAAAGTAAACAAAACGGCTGACTATATATATATATATATATATATATATATATATATATATATATATATATATATGTTTAAATAACTTAGTTCACGGGATGAACCGCGTCTATTTTGAGAAAATTCTCGACGTTTCGGCATCGGCTTTGATGCCATTTTCAAGAGATTAGCTCTTCACTCGGGGTCTCAATCTCCCCAAGGAGGGCTATGAGTTTTAGAATAAGACTGACCTTTCGTGTGACTTGCTTGGTCTTTTATAGGACTGGAAATGAAAGTTTGTTTGGGGAGATGCGTTGGGTTGAGGAAAATTTGTGGGATTAAGGTGTTGCGTATTGAGCGGCGACAATAAGGACTTCAAATGACAGGCAAACGCTGGCTGTCATCTCTGTGTTGAGCCACTGTGGGCGTTTTCCTATTTGAATTGCCTCACGTACTATTCTGCTGGTAAAATGGGAAATGGGGACAATGGTTTTAGCCCCAGAGAAATTAATTTTGTGGCCTGTTTCTTTGCTGTGTTTGGCAAGTGCCGAACCATTATCGCCTAGATATTTGCCGATTTGTTTGTCTTATGTAGGTCCTTTGGCAGTCTCCACAAGGTATATCATGCATTCATTGTGGTTCATTGGGGCAGTGATCCTTTGCTGAGCGAATAAGCCCAGATACTTGGTTGTTGGTCGTAAAGGCCGTGCGTATATTTTGCCGCATTAGTAAAATTACCAATACCCAACCATCCATGACCAACACGACGGTACATAACCTTTCTGACTACCCTGTAAGCAACCTATCTATTCAGGCTCTGGTAAAAGGTTTTAACTTTGCTGTAACACCAAACCGCGTTCCCACTGAACAAATTACATCCTAAATAGAATCCTCCATTTCCACCCTTCCCGAAAATGTGGCCAATGAAACCAGGCAAGATGTAGCCAAAGTGCTACGTACAGCCGAAGTACCAAAACCAAATATCAAAGCCTCCGAATTACGCGCCTTAAAAGCTCTAAAAAGAAAATAATAATACTACAATTTTACAGGCAGATAAGGGCAACGCTACAGTGATCCTAAATACTGCGGACTACATCGGTAAAATGCACAATTTACTTAAATCCTATGATTATCGCCTACCTCGAAAAGAAAACCAAAACCCTTATTACTAACTCCAACCTATCAACCGATACCAAGAAACTCCTTATACCCCGAGAAAAATCGTTCAGAATTCCCAAATATATATATATATATATATATATATATATATATAATTATATATAATTATTCAGTTGACAGCTGGCGCTGATTATTTGACCGAACTCGGACTCAAAACCGTTATACGGCCCAAAGACCAATACAAAGGATGCGTGGACAATATAAGATGATGTTTCGCTTCGAACAGAAGGCACAAATGAGCGAGACGACTGCCCACCCTAACAAGATTGCGTACACCAAGAAAATGGGTAAGAGGTCGAAATACAATAGTTTGAATAGCTGAAATATCAGAGAAGAAGTAAAAATTGAGTTACAAAAACTAAAATTCGAAAATGTTTGGTTCGGATAATTGAGAGTGTACAAGACTACGGGAATTTAAGTAACGTAGGCACATGGGACCAAATAGCTTTGCAACGTGGTTAGGAGGGAAACGGTCGGGAGACGGGAGTTAAAAACCGACTGTTCACGAATGATTGCTTTGTAATTCGTAATATTTGATGACATAAGTAGACCCTTGACAAAACTTGAAAGTTTTCATCTGTTAATTGCAAATTCTGGGGGGACAATGGCTGGTATGGTCTCAATGGGGATATTAATGCCGGTTAAGTATTCTCCAAAAATATTGAGAAATGCCTTCGCACTATTTCTTAACCGCTCTGACAGTAAATCCTGTTCTCAACTGGAACCTACTGGCTAAGGGAATAAACCCTGATAGAAAACTCTGGTCCTCCAGGTTGGGGGTTTACAGCGGGCTAGCTCCTCGTTTGTTGTAAAAACTATAAAATGCTAAAAGACCAAACACACAGCCTCGGAAACAGGATGGATCAAACATAAGACGACGCACGCAAAGAAAATGGACATGGAAAGTGGGTACATGGAATATACAAGGCATCGTAAACAAAGAACAAGAAATATGCGGTGAACTAGATAAACTGAATATGGATATAGTTTGCTTAACAGAAACCAAGCGGAAAGGCCAAGGTAAGAAGATTTTCAACAACTATGAATTATTCTGGTCAGATGTATCTAAATCAGAAAGCGCTAGAGCAGGAGTAACCATAATAATAAAGAAAAAATATAGTAAAAAAATATGGATGTTGAAGCAATATCAGAAAAATGTATTAAAATAACTTTAAAAATCAACAGCAGAAAAATGATAATATTAGCACTCTACGCTCCAACAGAGGACGCATTAGCCAACGTGAAGGAAGAATTCTACAAAACAATAACACAACAACTGGCCAAAATTAAAAATAGACAATAAGTGATTGTAGTAGGGGATATGAATACAAGAATGGGAATACGAAAACATGACGATGTAGTAGGCCAATTTAGTGAACCAACAGAGAATGAGAACAGAGACAGACTAATAAATATGTGCAAACAATATAGCCTTAAAATTTGGAACACATTTTTCGATCATAAAGACGAACATGACTATACATGGGAGAGACCTTCCTTAAATCAAAAATTTATTTTAGACTATATAATCACTAGAAAACAACCAAACATCAAAATACAAGACATACGAGTAAAAAGAGGAGCCAACTGTGGCTCAGACCATTATCTATTTACAGCAAAAATTATAATACCTCCAATGCAATTAAAAGAGCAAGTAACATCATCAACAAGTGCAACTACACAGTCGTATCTAAAATATAAGCTTCACTTACTTAAGCAAGACAGTATTAGTCAACTAGACAGCAACAGATTAAAACTGAAATTATAAGCAGATATGGTGAGTAATGACATAGAAAGTGAACACACTAAACTGACAGAATTAATTCACCAGTCTGCAACTAAAGCTTTGGGAAGAATAGAAAAGAAAAGAAGAAGAAAACCTCCATGGTGGAATGAAGAAATAGATAACTATATTCAAATGAAAAACAACGCGTACCATAAATGGTTAGCCTTAAGGACTGCCGAAGCATTGCAAGAATATAAACATCTAAACAGAATAAAAGGAGGACAGAGCTGAATACCTAGACGAATGTAACATTTTAAGGAATATTAAATCAGACATTATAATATTGAAAACGACATCCAAGTAGCTCTGAATAAAATGAAAAATGGAAGAGCGCCTGGTCCTGGTGAAATCCCGGCAGAACTACTTAAATATGGAGGAAATAATTTAAAAACTAGATTAATAAGTCTCTTTAACAACTGTATTAAACAAAACGAAATACCAACTCAGTGGAAGGAATCTTTTATTATATCTATTTATAAGAATGGGTCTCGGAGAGATCCAGGAAATTAGAGAGGTTTAATTATTAACAGCACTTTTAGCAGATTATTTGGAAGAGTTTTGATGGCCAAACTACAGGAAAATTTGGAAGGGAAAATTAGTGACGAGCAGAGTGGTTTCACTAGAGGTAAATCATGCGTTGACAACATCTTCGTCCTACAACAGCTTATAGAGAAAAGAATAGCAGTGGAAGAAACTCATTTAGCATTTATCGATTTGAAAAAGTGTACGATTCAGTACCACGAAGTAAATTATGGGAGCTTTATACACTATGAATATAAATGAACAACTTATATACATCATAAAAGAGATGTATAGAGATAATAAAACTTATATAAAAAATGAAAAAGAAGTTTCGGAACCATTTATACTAACGAAAGGTCTAAGACAAAACTGTACGCTATCCCCACTGCTTTTCAACACATATTTAGAAGTAGTCCTTTAAAAATGGAAAAATGATGTAAGGGGAATGGGCGTACCAGTTATCGATACCCATTTATTCAATCGTAACTTCTCTGACGACCAGGTTGTGATTGCACAGGATGCTTATGACCTAGAATGTATGCTGAGAAGACTTTATAAAACATAAGAAAAATGGGGCGTAAGCATCAACATAGAAAAAACAGAATATATAGCAATAAATATCAATGCTAATTTTCAAGTGATAGTAAATGATACGGAAGAGTTAAACAAGTTCAATAATTTAAATATTTAGAAACTTTAATAACTACTAACGGGGTAAGCCAGGATGAAATAAAAACCAAAATTGAAAACAGCCGTAAAGTACTAGGAAGCTTAAATTCGATATGGTGGGATAAGCATATCTCGAGGAAAGTTAAAATACACATAGGTAAATCATTGGTAGAATCAGTGCTTTGCTATGGTTGTAAAACGTGGACAATTAACAATGAATATAAAAGAAAAGTACAGGCCGTAGAGATAGACTACATTAGAAGAAGCGCGCTGGTATCCAGAAGAGAACATCTTACAAATGATGAAATCCGGCGTAGAATGAGGGCCGCAGACGCAATAACGAACAGAATTGAAAAGAGAGGACTAAAATGGTTTGAACACTTGATGAGGATGGATGATCAACGATGGCCGAAACGAATCTTCAATTGGACTCCCCCAGCAAACAGAAAAGAGGAAGACCTAGAAGATCATGGAATAACGGAATAAGAGATGCGATGATCAACTATCTAGTACAAGAAGAAGATGCTCAAAACCGAGATATGTGGCGTTTGAGAACCGGAAAGCCGCACAGGGCGGTATGAACTAATATATATATATATATATATATATATATATATATATATATATATATATATATATATATATATATATATATATATATATATATATATATAATATAAATTCTCAAAACGATCGTAGAAATGCTTGGGAATAGAAGCTGTTAGCAATTCAACGGTGATCGAGGGTAATGTTATGGCTGAAACGGAAAAATTGTTGTTCGAAAATTTAGAACGAATGCGACATTTCACTCTCCGAAACTCGACAGTCCAATCCCTGAAATTTAAGTGGTCGTAGGAAGCAATTTTAATCCGAACGTGCACAAGAAAGCGTTATTACAGAAACCTAAGAACCAGGGCCAATTAATGCACGAATTAGTTGGAAGCTACCCTATGCGTCTTCGATGAGAATCTCCACAGTTCCCAAAAGAATTTGTTTACAATCAACACTCGAG
Source organism: Sinelater perroti (assembly GCA_036346155.1). Classification (NCBI taxonomy): domain Eukaryota; kingdom Metazoa; phylum Arthropoda; class Insecta; order Coleoptera; family Elateridae; genus Sinelater; species Sinelater perroti. The sequence goes on along the minus strand of JARFIY010000316.1, from coordinate 1,095,832 downwards.
ATTAACAGCGCAAGATATGGCTCGAACGGAACTGAATTGAGAAGCGGAGGAGACTACAGATGGGAGCCCAGTGACCCGAGGGGGTTCGGAATTAGCCGGTTTTACAAAAGAAGGCAAATAAAAACGTTTTTTGCCCGCTTTTCCGACCCCCGAAACAGTGGGAATACAAAATTAGTAGAATAAATAGGATTATGTGTTGGATGTAACACAAATAATGCCGGTTGATCCTGCACTTATGGCAAACTGAATTAGACGCGCAATTTATTCGAAAATGAGACTCTAAATCATTAAAACACCATTTGTGGCTTCGAAAAAAATTAGTATTCATCTACCAGTAAAAACTGAAGAAATTTTGTATGTTTAAATAGCGGATATCCTACCTTGCATGATAGGCAACTCACAGCCTTTGGCGGAGAAGCGAGTGCAGAAGAGGGGTGAGACTGTGACCTCGAGCTGACCAACAGAACATGTGAGTTCGTCAAGTTGTCCCTTAAGGAATTCTTTGGTGAAACTGAACATATTTCTCCCGATTCTAGAAAGCGAACCTGTTGTGTAATGAAGTTATTTAATTGAGTATAAGTGTGAATTTCAGTTTCCGTAAACTTGTTTTCAAAGACTCTTTGCGTTTGTGAATCTAAGTTTTTTTTAAATTAATGAAAATAGCAAAAATATGTTGTCATTAATCGAGGTTTTATGAATATTTAAAAACGCTTTAAGTATGTTTAAAGAATCGGAAGTAAACCAGGAATCGGTTCTTGTTTTTTAATTTCATATACAAAGCTTTGATTTCAAAAATCAATTTATCAAGCGACAACTGGGTCCTCACCACATCCACCCTTTTGGTTTTTTTCAAAGAAAAATTGCTTTTATTTATCCGATTATGAATTGTAATGTTTTGTAATGTAATATATGCCTTTTGTCTTTATTTTGAATTGTTAAATCCAAAAATTCAAAATATAAATTGTAAAAAATTAAAGAAAAAACTTTTTTAATTAATATGCCACCAAGTTATCATTTTTATCTTGTAATCTATAAAGCGCATTGAATTTAATCTCACCTATAATAGGTTGAACTAACAAAATAAAAAAATCTACTACAACCCACCGCAATTAAAGTATAAACTCTACCTTATAATCTAACAATTGCAGCTATCCATTGCTCACCTGGTCACAATATAAAAAAGGAAGATTTTGAAGAGTATTTCCAAACATTAGGAATTAAATTTCTAGCTGGTTGTGATTACAATAGCCAACACTCTAAATGGGGCTCACGCCTAATATCAATCAAAAGAGTGAACTGTTTAAAAAAATAGAAGACCATACATTTCTATCAATAGGCGCAACAACCTACTGGCCTACTCACTCACAAAAAATTCCTGATTTGTTAGACTTTTTTGTTATAAATGGAATCAACTCGCCATACAATAAGATGATACCCAACTACGACTTGTTATCTGATTACTCTCCAATTATAGCAATAGTTGGAACTTCTGTAATATACAAGAAACCTCACCATGATTACATAGATTACACAATACTCCAAACAAATTGCGATTCTTTTTGCAGTATATTAAATGATAGTATCAATCTAAAAAACCGATTGAAAGAAACAGAAAAACTAATGCCACAAAAGCATTTACAAACAAATTATAATAATCTGCACAAAAGTACACAAAAACTTCAGCAATAAAAATAACCCGAGATATACCATTACAAATCAAAAACTTGTAGCAAAAGTCGTACCAGATCAAAATATCAACGTACTCGCACACCAGCTGACAAATGGATTTATAACCAAATGAGTCAAAAAAAAAAACAATTTCAATGAAGTAAGAAAACAGGAGTTTGAGCAAATATAAGTTAACTAAGCAGAAAACATAACTTTATTTGGAAGTCAATTAACAATTCAAAAAATCTAAAACTCCTGCACCACCAATAAGAAAAAGCATCAACGAACCATGGACAAAGAGTGTTGCTGAGAAAGCAAATCTATTTGCAGAACACTTGGTTTCCGTATTTTAACCCATAGACAATGTAGAAAACCAAGAAATAGAACATTCTCTCTATTTCACCTGTAATGCATATACCTATCAAAGCGCTGATACCAAAATGAATTGCAAAAGAAACTAAACTTCTAAATCCAAACAAGTCATTTGAAATTGATCTTGTCACGGATAAAATGATGAAGAAATTGCCTAAAAAGTTTACGTATAATCCTATTTTACTACATGGATATTGGCCAAAATGGCTAACGGTAGATAAACTAGAACAAGATCCAACAGATGGTTCCTCTTATAGACTTATAAGTTTGCTATCAGTAGTCTCAAAACCACTTAAAAGACTAGTACTTCGTAGGTTACATGAAGACCTACCTGGATATCAGAACATCAATTTGGGTTTCGTCAGAAACACTCGACAGTGTAACAAGTTCATCGGATTACACAAATTATAAACAAAGCTTTTGAGAAGAAACAATATTGTTATATTATTGGAGTTTTCCTCGACATCAGCCAGGCTTTTGATAAGGTCTAACACCTTGGATTAATTTATAAAATCAAGTGTACTTTTCCATCAGCCTACTTCAACCTCTTAAAATCTTATTTTAATTAGAGAAAATTTCAAACTAAAGTAAATGAAGAGAAATTCGATTACTTTTCTATTAATTTAGGAGTGACTCAAAGCAGTGCCTTTGGACCACTGCTGTACATCTTGCACACGTCGGATCTACCAATGGCACAAAATATGACAACAGGAACTTTTGCCGATGATACGACTATTCTCTCCTGCCACGAAGTTCCTCAAATAGCCTCAAACATTACACAAAGCTAACTAAATAACATACAACAATGGCTGAAAAATGGGAAATAAAAGTAAACGAGCACAAATCAGCACATATTACATTCACCCTCCGCGAAGAAACATGCCCTGTAGCCATAATAAGCAACGTGCAGATACCACAAACGCTAAAGGTAAGAGATTTTGAATTACACTTAGATACCAATCTAACTTGGAAACAGCACATAACAAAAAAGATAAAACAAGTACAGATTAAAAACATGGGGCCCGCGAAAAGATTGCTCTGTAAGCAATCCCAGAACGAACTTAAAAAGACCTTTCGATTTCGATTTTGAATTTCTGGAAAATGCGAAATCGATTATCTAGAAAATTATTCGACATAGAATTTGTTCGACTTTATTTTCGAATTCAGCGTAAAATTTCCTATAAGAATCACATTTAAAATCGTAATGTCGAAAATTTTTCCGAAATTCGAAGTCGAATATCTCGAAAATTATTCAAGATAGAAATTTTTAATTTCGAATTCGAAATCAGCGTAAAATTTCCTATAAGAATCCAGTTTCAAATTTTAAAAAATCTCAAATTTTGTGACGGACCGACAGACAGACATAGAATTCAGTAACGAATTTTTTAAGTTCGTTAACCAGAGAACTATAGTGGTTTAAAGAAAATTATGGCTATCTATGGAAAACAAAATTTTAATATACAAAGCACTGATCAAAACCAATATAGGTTCAACGACTAGAACTATATGGATGTGCCTTTAAATCAAATACAGAAATCATTCAAAGGGATTAATCTAAGATACTCCGTCGAATTTTGGACACTCTCTGGTATGTAAAAAACACTACATACTGACCTGCATACTTCAATAGTACAAGAAGACACTCGCAAAAAAGCCACCGAACACTATGTCATCTTAGATGACCATCCTAACCCGCTAATGGAACAACAAAAGAATTAAAAAGCTGTGGTAAGTGAACTAATTTAAGTTATTGTATCCATGTTTATTTAAGGTTACGCAGAAGATGCGCAATAACTACTAACATGGAAACAATTACCGATGTAGCTAAGGGAGAAATAACGGTATGGAAAAAGATACAAGGATACAACGTAGTCTTAAGCTATATATCTTCTAACATAGACATTGAAGACTATTTGACAATCCTGATAAATTGACAGACACTTCAAAATCAACAATAACAAAAGAAACCGGAGCAAAGATCATAATCAGGGCGACTTTAACGCAAAAAGCCCGACATGGGGTCGCAGACGCAAGATGAAAGAGGAAAATATGTAACGGAATGGGCAGGTCAGAACGACCTGATTATTGCGAATGTCGGGAATAAACCGACCTTCGTAAGAGGTAGCAGCTTCTAATAGCAGCGTCATAGACGTGGAATTCCCAGTTCAAATGTGGTGGGTAAAATCCATGACTGGAAAGTTATAGATGAAGAAACTCTTAGCGACCACCGAGCCATCCTGCTTCAAATAGCAGACAAAATACCTGACAACATAGGCAAACAGTCTGGTTGGTTTTACAACTACCAATCATCGGAAACGCTCAAAAACCAACTACAGACAGCCTTTCGTAAAGCTGCATCTTACCTTAGCCCCGCTGAAATGACGGAACTTATTATCAAAAATTGCAAAAAAAACCTAAAAGGACGCACTTGCACGGGAAACAGAAAACCAGTGTACTGGTGGAAAAAAGAGGTTGCTGCAAGCAGCGCACTATGTATAAAAACCAGAAGGACATGGACACGTACTAAGAAGAAGACACCCATCGACACTATTAATAAATGTTACAAAGTATATAACTTAGAAAAGAGTACAAGACAAAAATTAATGAAGCAAACCAAGAGAAGTGGCGAGATATACTGGAAGAAGTAAACACTAACGTGTGGGGAGACGGGTACACAATCGTAACCAAGAAATTAGGGATTAAACTACTACCCCCGGCAGACCCAGTAGAAACTTCCAATATAATCAGCGATCTTTTCCTTAACAGATTCCTTAAACACATGGGCTTACGATAGTTACACCGATGAAGCAAGTCCAATAACGAAAGAAGAAATTAATAGTGCCGCAAGAAAACAATAATTAAAAACAAGCTTATTAGAGACATAGAAACAAGAAGAGGACTATCAGAACATCAGTACGGCTTTCGACCGGGGCGTTCAACAACCGACGCAATTAGGGCAGTAATAGCTTATTCCCATAGTGCCAAGGAGGGTACAACTGGAGACAGAGGGAGTACTGTATGGCAATAACACTCGACGTAAAAATGCGTTCCATACAGCATCCTGAAGCCAAATCATAAAGAGCTTAATAGACCGCGAAACTCCAGGCAAACTTATCAATATAATCAAAAGCTACCTTGAGAACAGGGAGATAATTTGCAAAGACAAAAATATACGAATAGCATGAGGTGTTCCCCGGGGGTTCGTGCTGGGACCTTTACTATGGAACATCCTACACGACAATGTGATAGAAATAACATTACCCCCAGGCTGCAAACTGGTAGCTTTTGCGGACGATCTTATAACTATCATAACTGACAGAGCAGAAGATAAACTTGAAATCAAGACAGAGACAGTACTGGGACTAGTGGCCAAATGGATAAACGACCATCAACTGGAACTAGCACCTCATAAACCAGAAGCTATCTACATAACCGGCAAAAAAGGTCACCATTAAGGAAATCAACTGGTTAGGGGTAACTATACCTATCAAAAAAGAAATTAAATACTTAGGGGTTATGATAGATAGACATCTATAGACAAGCTACATCCAGATGTTTACAAGGAAAGCATTAAGAACTGCTAGCAACCTAGCTAGACTGATGCCAAGAAACAAAGGGTCAAAAACAGCAAGTAGAAAAATTCTAAATGCCGTCACTACATCAGTGCTCCTCTATGCAACACCTGCTTAGCTTTAAGACCAAAAAAACCATAAAAATGCTAACAGCCGTCCAAAGACCAGCACTAATTAGAATCTGTTATGCGTATAGGACGGTTTCAACGACCGCCCTACAAGGCATAACAGCGACCCCTCCCATGGATTTGTTAGCGGGATTAAGAGCTCATAATTACGGAGCGAACAAGGAGGTTAAAAACTCCAACGAGGCCAGTATGATGGAAAGATGGCAAACCAGATGGAACACATGCAACGAAGACAGATGGACAAGAAAGCTAATATCTGATATAAAACGCTGGAAAGGCCGGAAGTTTGGTCAATTGAATTATTACTTGACACAAATTTTAAGTGGCCATGGCGAATTTAAAGCCTACTTAAAGCGATTTGGAGAACACAAGATGACAGCTGCAGATTTTGCGGTGAACTGAAGACGTGGAACACGTTTTTTTTAATGCAAACATTGGTTAACGCTAAGACAGAACACAGAAACACATGTGCAAGCCGAATCACCCCCGACAACTTATGCAAAATAATGGTCCAAAACGAGACAAACTGGGATGCGATTATCAGTATGTGTACTAAGATACTGAGCGACATAATAGACAAGGGCAATTAGCATGAGAATTGGACGGAGGAACATAAAACAGACACAAAGACTTAGAATGAGATACCGCCCCTCACCTGAAGTAATGCTCGCGTGGTCCCGGGTGGGGCACAAGAGCGAAGAGAGGGAGGTAGACGGGTTTAGTTGGTAGGCGGACTCTCTGGGTCTAAATCCAACATACCCAGCTTGCTAGACACCTAGACCCGGATATATATGAATATTTCTAATCCTCCTTCAAAAAAATAAATAAAAGAAAAGGTGATATATTATGATATTTTCCACTACTCCATCTAGTAGCTGTCAACGCGTTAGCTCATAGAATTACGTATTATACTGATTGCTAAATGAATTTTAAAAAATCTAATCGTTAAGGGCTTAAACACTAAGATGTATTTTTGTTGTATGTTTGCAAAGTTAACAAATCCTAACTATGATTTCATTAAAAGCATTATGAGGCAATGTTCAGTTTGGAATCACATTCCTGGAAAATTAAGAATAAAAACAACGGCTTTAGCAACTGCTAATCCTGCACAGAAAAGGAACAAACTTAAATTAGGCTGGAAATTTCCAGGGGATTTATTCGAGCCAGAAGGCCACCTTCCAAAAAGGTAATTTGCTAAAATAGTTGCCGCAAAGTTAACATTAATGAAAAAGAATTGGCAAAAGTCATCTGTCAAGTGTAATCCCGCAAAAAGCCCGCGGCGTAACTTGAAACAAGATGAGGATTGTGGGTAATTTGGCCGTTTTTCTGGCGCCCCGTGCTATTTGTTTTTCTTACGGCGTGTCTGCAGCTTTTTTCTTTATCTACCTTGCTTAACTTAGACGTATGGAAGGAGTTTTTCTATTATTCTGCCGATTGCGAGGTGCTGAGAATTTTTATGCTGCGTTGTATACTATACTTTTATATCTTTAGAAATGAAAAATACTTCTTCTTGTATATTCTGGTGCCTTCTTAGAAATTCTTTTCAATTTTTTTTAAAGTTATATTGACTATTTATATCAAAAAATATGTTTTCTTTTTATTTAAAATTGTCAATTTATATTCTATTCAAACAGTAAAGTAACAAGTAAATAATATGGAGCAGTTGCTATATCACATCATCCATTGATGGGTCTTTAAGATTTGGACCACGGGATCTATTTAATCTTTTAATTATAGGGTTCTAAAAATAGAGATCGACAATGAGTGTGTAGATTAAAGCGTATCTGCTTTTATTAGCGTAATTATTTATAAATTCGGTGATAAAGTGAGTTTTGAAATTATAATGTGGGATGAGGGGAGGGTTGATTGCTGACGAACCAAGGTGCATTAGTTAAAATAAGCAATGTCTTAGATTGAAAAAACTACAATATTTTGGTGTTCTATGGATTACTGCATCTCTACAGCTCAAGCCCTTGAAATCATAGAAATCTTGCTTTCTATTGTCAATTAAATTTACGTTCAATTTGCCTGCTTGTATTATTCCATAATTAGACTTAAACTCCTCCGATTGTTTGTTGTTTTTCACTTATACAATTTATCTGTTTATATTCTGCCCGTTGTCCGCGTTTGACTTTCATACCGTAAAGACGTGTGCTAAGCGATAATAGTGAAATTGTGTAACGCGGTTATCGCTGACCTTAGGTCAGCAATACGCTGGTTTAATCTGTGTGAAGTATAATAATTATAAACTCACATTTCGTAAAATAGTTATATGAAACCAATCCACATGCTACTAAAATGGCATGCAACAGCAATAATAATTTATATATTCCGTCAACGCAATTAACACGGCAGCTAGCATCTCAATCACATAATAGCTTCGCTCCGATGGATAGCCAGGTAAATGCCCAATTTCCTATTATCAATACTCCTTATTTACATAACAATTTGACATATGTGCCAAATGTGCAGATCCCAAATTTATTATCTCAAATGAATACACAAACTAATCATACTTTTACATCAATGCAACTAAATAGCATACCGACAAATAATTTATCAAACAGAATAAATACATCCGATAGTGATAGTGAAGTGGAATTGAATACAATGCCCAATAAAGAATGGCAATGTGTACAAAACAGAAAAAGGAAGAGAATAACAAAACAATCAGCACAAAATAAAGCAGTACATGTCACACAAAATAATAGATATTCTGCCCTTAATAGCCTTAATGAGGATATTACTGAAGTCGCACCGGTTATTCAACAAAATAAGATACCCAGACCACCTCCGATATTTGTACATGGAGTTACAGATTATAATAAAATGATAAATGCTCTAACAGCTGTTCCTGAAATAGAACAATATAAAACAAAAGCAATGGCTGATAATATAGTTAAGCTAAGTGCAAATACTCCAGACACATATCGTAAGTTAGTAACATTCATGAAGGAAACAGGTATAATTTACCACACATATCAGATCAGAGAAAATAAAGCTTATAGAGTTGTCATTCGTAACCTCCATCCTACTGTACCCACGAAATAGCAGAATCGCTGGAAGAGAAAGGTTTCAAAGAAGACTGTAAAAACACAAAATAGAATTACAAAATTATTTACCAATGTTTTGTAGACTTGGAACCTGCTGAAAACAATAAAGACATTTACAATCTTAAATTCTTAAATAATCACGTTATAAAGTGGAGCCGCCACGTAAAAATACATCAATTGTCCAGTGTAAGGTGCAAGGATTAACCATACCAAAGCCTACTGTAACCGTCCCTACGCTTGTTAAATGTGGAGGACCGCATGACACTAAGACATGCAAGAAATCAAAAGATTTGCGGCTAAATGTGCTTTATGTGCGGTGATCATCCCTCCAACTATAGAGGCTGTACAGTACACAAGAATTACAAAACAGACTGAAACCAGACACACAGACTCAAAACAGGTTTATCAATTCAAACCACTCACCACCCAGCAACAATAGACAACAAAAGTTCACACCTCAACATACAGCCAAGTAGTACAAGGTGACACTGTACAAGCCAACAGTCAAGACACAATCTTACAAAAGTTCTTAGAAATTCAAAATGATGTTCACCCAGCTAATGCAACAAAACAACATGATAATAAAATGTTGTCTAGTGTCATAAATAAACTTGTCGTTAATGTCCAAGTCCTTACGAATATGTTTATGGAATGCGAATGGCATCCAATCAAAATTCAAGAAATCGTTAATTTCAAAACTTCATAATATAGATATATTTCTTATATCAGAAACACATTACGGACAGATCTTATCTAAGAGTTCCGCACTATACATGCTATCATACGGAGCATCCGGGTGGTACCGCCCACGGAGGAACAGCGCTACTCATAAAGAGCTCAATAGTTCATTATGAACTACAAAAATATGAGAATTCATGCCTACAAGCAACAATACAAGTTTGTAAATTACCAAACCCAATTATCATATCTGCTGTCTATTGTCCACCAAGACATAATATTACCAAGGAGTACCTCAGGCCGTTTTTCCAATCACTTGGCAGTACATTCATATGCGGTGGAGACTTGCATATGTATGCACAACTACTGGAGATCTCGGCTAATTACCACTAGGGGTAGGGCTCTATATAACCTCCTACGAGAAGAAAAATATGGATACCTATCAACTGGGGAGCCAACATACTGGCCCACGGACCATAATAAAACACCTGATTTGCTAGACTTTTTTGTCACAAATAGAATTTCTTCTAACTATACGGATATTATCAGCAATCTTGACTTATCTTCAGATCATACACCAGTTATCGCTACAATCAGTACAATGATAATTAAAAAATCATCAAGACCATCACTTTATAACAATAAAACAGATTGGGACTCATACAGAGCCATTCTTCAAGAAACCCTACAATCAAATATTAGTTTAAAACTCCCAGGAATTAAGCAAGCTACTGATCACTTTATCACTACTCTGCAAAATGCAGCATGGAAATCCACACCTACGATCACAAACAGCGTTCAAAGAGATATAAATATTCCTAATGACATACTTGAATTAGTTCGACAGAAGCGAAGAGTGAGAGCTAGATGGCATAGAACACAACATCCAGCTGACAAAACAGTGTATAATAGATTAGCAAATACCTTAAAGAACCAACTACACAAGATAAGGCAGGAAACTTATAACCATTATCTAACTACATTATCAAGAACAGATAATAGCATTTGGAAAATCTCCAAAGCAAACAAATGGCCACAAAAAACAAATTCCGCACTAAGAAAAACAAATAACGAGTGGGCTAGAACAGATCTGGAAAAGGCAGACTTATTTGCACGACACTTTGCTAATGTTTTTACGCCCTACTCAGATGATCCTGATGATGCAGTAAACAGCTTCTTGGACATACCATTGCTACTGTCGCTACCTATCAAGAGATTCACCTGTGCAGAGCTGGAAGAAGAAATTCAAAATCTAATATCCGGTAACGTGCTTGCTGAACTACCTAGAGTCGGTCTGGTGTTTCTAAGGAACCTTTTCAATTCTATCTTACGTCTCCATTATTGGCCGTTACCACTTAAATTCGCACAGATAATTCTCATACCAAAACCAGGTAAACCTGATGAGGAAATTACATCTTACCGTCCAATAAGCTTACTGCCCCAAGTTTCTAAACTGTTAGAAAAACTTTTAGTCAGGAGAATACATGAAACAGATATATTGGAAAATTGCGTCCCGGACCACCAGTTTGGGTTCAGAAAGTATCACTCTACCATTTAGCAATGTCATCGCGTCTAAAATATGATTAACACAGCACTGGACTCTAAATCTTACTATCCAGCAGTATGTATCGATATACAACAGGCGTTCGATAAAGTATGGCATAAGGGGCTCTTATATAAACTCAAATTACACCTTCCAAGTGAATATTATTTACTGATAAAATCCTATTTATCAAATCGACACTTTCAGATAAAGTATGGCCAAGAATATTCTGCCATTCATTCAATCAACTCCGGAGTACCACCAGGCAGCGTTCTTGGACCTCTTCTATATACATTGTACACGGCAGACATACCTACAACAGTAGCTACAACTATAAGCACCTTCGATGACGATACAGTTCTTCTCTCTCATCATACCAATCCTCAAACAGCCTCCTTAAACTTGCAACATCATCTGTCCCTCTTACAAAGCTGGCTAAATAAATGGAGAATACAAGTGAACGAAGCCAAATGCACCCAGGTACATTTTACCCTAAATCGCTTGGAATGCCCGCCGGTGCATCTAAATAATATAACAATTCCTCAAGCAAATGAAGCCCGCTACCTGGGCCTTCATTTAGACAAAAGACTCACGTGGAAACTGCATATATTAAAGAAACGAAAGGAAGTTGATCTACAACTTAAAAAAATGTACTGGTCACTTGGTAGGAAATCGTGTCTATCTTTAGAAAATAAGATTCTACTTTATAAAATAATAATTAAACCTATCTGGACCTATGTCATCGAGCTGTGATGATGCTCCTGCAAGTCAAACGTAAACATAATCCAACGCATGCAATCCAAAACACTGAGAATTTTAGCCAATGCTCCCTGGTATGTTAGCAACGACACCCTGCGTACCGACCTGGAAATGCTAACAGTAGTAGAAGAACGTACTAAAAGAAGCAACAACCATTTCCTGCGACTTCAAGTTCATCCCAATGTCCTGGCATCCAGCCTGCAACATGATCCACCTCCTATACGACTACAAAAAACGTGGCCCATTGATCTAAGAAGAAACTAACGGGATAACATCGATGGATGGACTCCCCTCACGTCACTACTGTCATCTCATTAGCTCATAGGACCTTACTATATTTTTATTATGTAAAATGGTTCTGATTGTTAATCTGCAAATAAACTTAAAAAAATTATGCAATTTATATTTTTCTTATAAATGCTTTTAATAGCGCGTATTAATTTTTTCTTAATTTCCGTTGCTTCCAGAATGTCGCATTTTATTTTACGAATGATCCTATCAAAAGCTTTTTCTAAGTCTACAAATTTAAAATATGCTTTTGCTTTGCTGACTAGCACTTTTTCGAATATTTGCTTAAGCGTAAATATGCGATAATATAACTTCCATCAAGAATAAGTTCGATTTGCAATTTTAATTTCATTTCTAGCATTTTCTCATTACCTTCAAAACCGAGCGTAATAGTGTTATTCCCTTATAATTATTAAATTCTCGTGCGTTTCCAGTTTTATGTGGGCCATATTATTCCTCTCTACAATCTTCTGGTATCCTTTTTTCATCTATGCTCTGTTATATACGTTTAGTAAAAGTTCTGCCATTTTTGTCCCATATTATTTAATATTTTAACTATTATTTTATCGTAGCCTAGTGTTTTTTTTTGTTTTTAGGCAATTAATTATATTACTTCCATAATAATCTTCAGTAAAACGTTCTTTTCCAGATTTAGCTAATTATTTGTTCATTCAATTTCTTCTCTACCTCTTCTTTTCTATGGGTTATGGTTAATAGTTCTTGAAAATACTCTTTCCATCTTGCCATAATCTTAATATCATTAGTCAGTATTTATCCTTCTTTTTTTTAAATTGTCATTATTTTTCTTGTTTTTCCTCTTAAAATTTTTAGTGTTCTATAAAATAATTTTTTGTTGTCTCTCTGTTTTTATTCTTTGACTTTGTTTTTGACTATTAGTCTTTTGATTTTTAAACTCTTTGTAGTTTTCTTTTATTCCATGTATTAGATGCTTTTTCCACTTTACTTTTTTCTGTTTTATTTGCTGGCTTATTTCTTGGCTCCAGTAAGAAATTTGCTTCTTATTTTTGTTAACTTTTAATACTACACACGTCAGTTTTACTGTTTCTTCCATATCTTTATTTTACTTTTTATAATTTCTTTAAGTTTTATTCCTATTTCTTCTTCTATTAGTCTGTGAGTCCCAATTGATTCGTAATTTGTTTGATCCCATATGTTTTATACATTATTGTTAATGATATTTTTGTTTTTAATAATTTTTATTTTTAGTGTTGCCTTCGGTATGTAGTGGTCTGCATTAATTTCTGGCACTCTTATTACGTCTACATCTACTACTATTCTCCTTTTGGCGTTCCTATAATTACATAAGTTATTATATATTTTTCTACCTTGTTTTTTTGTTATGTATATTTGTGAATGCTTTTATGCTAAAACCCTATTTTTAGCTATTATACTATTCAATTTGCAATACTGTGTTATTCTTAGTCTATTATTGTTTTTTTTTTCGCATTTTACGATTATTCCTGATTTGAATTCTTCTTTCCCTACTTATCTATTAAGATCTCCTGTTACATATATATTACCTTTAGCTGTCTTTATTATTTGATTCGTTACTTCCCAAATTTTATTTTTACTTCTACCTTTTCATTATCATTGATTCCATGTAATGACAGGGTTGTCACTATTTTGCCTTCTATTGCTATTGCTATTGAAAGATATCTCTTTGTGTGCCCTTCTTATTTTGTTAAGTCCTGTGCATATTTTTCTCTGATTATATGTTACACCCGCCGCAGGTCGTTTTCTTTGAAGTCATAAGTATATAAATATATGTCCTGTTTCCGGTTTTATTTCTTTGTCTTTTCTTCTTAGCTTTTGTTGTAGTTAAAATATTTACACCAGGTTTATTGAATTCATATAGTAAATCCTATTTCTTCGCATTCATCCGTCCAATGTTTAATGTTATGTTTTCGGCTCCTCCCTTCTCACTTGTGTTTCTGCCTTGCTCTTTTTATTTTGATTGTACTTGCTGTTGTCACTACTTATTTATCCCAATTTTGGTTTCCCTATTCGTTTTCCTAATTATTGCATGATCGTATTTTATAAATCCTAACTCTAATTGCTTTTCTAGTTTTTTGACTCTTCTAAATTATTTTATCCTTATTTATGTCCATTTCAAATTTATCTTGCTAAAATCCACTTTATCTTTTTTCTATTTTTCCTTTCCCTTTTGGCTCTGTGTTTTATCTGTTTTTGCGTGCAACGTTCTTCTAGTGTTGTCATTATTTATATACATACTTACATATATTATATATAGAGGTTTTCCTTTTATGTTCTTTAGTTCCAATTTATTATGCGTAATATTCTTTTTATCGTACAGATTATCTAATTCGATTACAAATGTCTTTTGATTCAGTTTAATTACTGTTTTGACTTGTAACTTATTTATTTCTTATTTTTTGTATCCAAGGTTTCCGTTTACCTGAAATTAATATCAAGCATTCCTTTGCTTTCTTGCTACCTTTTCCTATTTCTACTATATCACTTATAATTCATCTTTTAATTCTTCAAATTCATGCCTTTTTTCATAAAACGTATATTACATACTGTTGTTTTTATAATAACCTTTTCTTACGTAGAGTTTTTACAACTACTGCAGACTAGGGCCGTTCTATTATTTGATCTATTTATTCTTTTTGTTAGGTGGAAGAGATGGGCTGGGTTAAAATGCATACGCCAGTTAGGCAATATGGAGAGTTAAAAAATGGGTGGATAGTAATTGGGGGTACTTCTTGAAAACTGTTATTTATTTTTCTCAAACCACGCTACAAACAATAACACGAGATCTCCAAAACCACTCAGTCTGTACTGATACGAGTTTCGTTACCCGATTAAGTCTCCCTCTCCCTTGCGTAGGAGGAGGGGAAGAAATTTAGATTGGTTTGCTTATCGCTGTCAACCTTTTTCTCTTGCACATTGCCTTTCCCGGTATTCTCGTACAGTAGTCTTCAAGCGACGACGACTACGACTACACCTATCAATGTATACAAGACAAAATAAAGATCGCTACTTGGAACGTTAACAGCATGTATGAACCTAGTAAAACACAAAATGTCGAACAAGAAATGAGTAGGATGAAGATAAACATTTTGGGAATTTCGGAATCTAGATGGCCCGACACAGGAGAACATGCAATCAGAAAAGGAAAGATCTACTACTCAGGAAGCAACGATAGGCAGCATAGACACGGAGTTACAATAATGGTCGATACAGAAACAAATAAATCAGTTATCGGTTTTACACCTGTTTCAGAAAGAATTATTTTGCTACAGCTACTAACTTGTCATGGAAAACTTAATATAATACAAATTTATGCACCCACGGCAAATAAACAAGACGATGAAATTGAAAACTTTATGCTGAAATACAAAAGGTACTTAAAAGTACAACAACACGAGATATAACAATGGTCATGGGTGATATAAATGCCAAAATTGGGGAAGGGAAAGTTGAAACAATTGTTGGACCCTATGGACTTGGTACTCGCAATGAAAGAGGAGATCGTCTAGTCGAGTTTTGCCAAGAAAACAAATTCATAGTACTAAACACATTTTACAAACTGCCTAAACGACGGCTATACACATGGAAATCTCCTGCAGACAACGAAGACAATATTGTTCGAAATCAGATCGACTACATATTAATAAATGAACGATACAGAAACGCAGTTAGATCTGTGAAAACATACCTGGAGCGGACGTATCTTCCGATCATAACCCCTAGTTGCCAAATTTCATCTCACCTTAAAAAGGTTAATATAAGGAATAACGAAAATAAACTTAATGTAGAACTCCTCAAGGCAACAGACCTACAACAAGTGCTAAAACAAAAGATCAACAATAATCTATCAAAATTAATACTGAACTTGAAGCAGGAAACAAAGTAGAACAACGATGGGTATCCTTCAAAGAATCAATCCTAAAACCTAGCAAAGAACTACTGAAAGAAACAAGGTATAAAAGGAAGAGTGGATAACAGACGAGATTTTAAACTTAATGGAACAAAGAAGAAGATACAAAAATCGAAATAAAAACATGTACCAAAATCTACAGAGGGAAATACGAAGCAAAATAAGAGCAGCAAAAGAACAGTATTACGCTGAAAAATGTAAAGAAATAGAAAACCTTCAAATTAAGCATGACATGTTTAACCTACATAAAAAGTAAAGGAAATAACTGGTACAACACGTAAAAAGAATGCCAACATACTATTAAACAAGGAGGAAATATAATAACAGAAAATGCTATGAAATTGTGTAGGTGGAAAGAATATATAGAAGAATTATTCAGAGATCAGAGAGAAGAAACCCGAACATACACACACCCAACCAAGATATAGGACCAGACATAACAAAAAGCGAAATAATACATGCAATGAAAACAATGAAAATCGTAAAGCTCCAGGCCCAGATGAAATACCAAGTGAACTCCTACAACTAATTGACGAAGAGAATCTAGATATACTGGTAAATCTATTCAATATAATATATAAAACCGTAATTATACCTCAAGAAATGTTAATCTCAACGTTTGTATGTATACCAAAGAAAGCTAATGCCAAAGAATGCTGTGATTACTGCACTATAAGTCTTATGTCTCACACACTAAAAATTCTCTTAAAAATCATTCACTCTAGGATACACCGAAACTAGAAGCAGATATCAGTGAAACACAGTTTGGTTTTCAAAATGGAGTGGGGACAAGAGAAGCATTATTTGCATTCAACGTGCTTATTCAGAGATGCTTGGATGTTAACCAAAGTGTATATCTATGCTTTATAGACTATAATAAAGCCTTTGATAGAGTTAGACACGACGCACTCATAGAAACTCTCAAAAATAAGAAATTAGATTATCAAGATATAAGACTAATATCAAACTTATATTACAGCCAGAAGGCTACAGTACGAATAGGAAACGAAACATCAGAAGCAACTGAAATTCAAAGAGGTGTCAGGCAGGGTTGTGTTCTGTCGCCCAGTCTATTTAACGCCTACTCAGAGGAAATAATGAAAAGCCCTGAATCTGAAACTGCGGGAATAAAGGTAAATGGAAACCAATAAGATATGCAGATTATACCGTAATTATTACTGAAAACTTAGAAGATCTAGAAAGGGTAATGAATAAAGTAATTGACTATAGTGAGGAATACGGCTTATCACTCAATATCAAAAGACGAAGTTTATGAAGATCAGTAAAAACAATAACAACAACGACAGCTTAAGAATTAGAGGAGAACAGATAGAAAGAGTCAAGAAATACACTTACTTAGGAAGTCTAATTACAGAAAACAACGACTACACGGCAGAAATAAGATCAAGAGTAGAAAAGGCAAGAGCTAATTTTCTAAAATGAGAAACGTCTTCTGTAGTAAAGATCTGTCGTTACCATTAAAAATACGACTGCTCAGATGCTATGTGTTTAGTGTACTTTTGTATGGTATGGAAGCGTGGACGTTAAATCAAGCCGCACTAAACAAACTTGACTCCTTCGAGATGTGGACTTACCGGAGGATTTTAAGAGTATCGTGGACGGATAGAATGACAAATCTGGAGGTACTGAGAAGAATGGGAAAGGAGAAGGAAATTACAAATACAATCAAAGAAAGAAAACTCCAATATCTGGGACATATCATGCGTGGAGAACGGTACAACATACTACGACTTATACTACAGGGCAAGATGATGGGAAAAAGAAGCGTTGGTAGAAGACGAATGTCATGGCTGCGCAATCTACGAGAAAGGTTTGACTGCAGCTCTGGTCAACTGTTTCGAGTAGCAATATCAAAAATTAGAATAGCCAATATGATTGCCAACCTCCGAAGCGGAGATGGCACTTGAAGAAGAAGAAGAAGTCTTCAAGTATTAGTCGTTTTAAATTCTATCGTTTTGGTATCACCCATAATTTTGGAATAGCAATCAGTATTCGTACCGAACTTAAAAACGTTTTCGCATCAAAACAGTCGTTCTTAATTGCCACTTTTGACCTAAAAATTTTACACTGTTCTCATATTTTGGGTCCACTTTGTGTATTTTATTTTTGAAATACTCATCATATTTGAAAAGGCTTCTTCTATGCGGTTCACAAAGATGTCCGAAAAAGAGCTGGCAACATATGACACATACATACGCGCGACCGCGTTCACGCACCCACACGTAAGTCCAGACACTAGTGAGTGTTTCAGAATAACATCCTTGAGCATCAGTACATAAATTGTTGGTAGCGGTCATGTGTCGAAACCCTCCTGCAAGTCTTGAATTGGAATTTCTTTCACAGTAGTCGCCACAATAGAATGCACATTTTTAACAATCCGAAAATAATGTCCTGCCACAATAGATTTGAGCTGGGTAAACAAATAAATTTGGCGATGCCAAAGGAAGATTGGGCCAGGGTTTGGACGGACGTACGCAACTTTCCTTTAGTCGCTTAAGTATTTTAACGTAAAATATAGCATCGACAACACCTGTAGAGTCAAAATTGCCCATTTAAGTCTTCTTTGCAGGAGGAAATTCAGTAGTGTGCCACTCACAGCTCATTTCGTCTCCAAATCAAAACCTACGTTTCATTGCCATTTAGCTTTTTCATAAAATATCAAGGTCACGTCTTACGCGGATAAAAGGCCACCAGAATGCGATACTTGGTTTTTATTCCTTTTGTCATCAAATAAACCTTGGCATTTAAAAATTCACTCAGACAGTTTAAAACTGCATTTGCCTTAGCCACATTGTCCAAAGTGTAAGATGTTGATAGGTGTCTTGCGCATTGCCCATCTTCGACATCCTTTCTTTATTCTCTGAAGTTGTTTACTAGCTATTTGCGATTTTAACAAAGCATTCTTTCTATAGGCTTTTTTACCATAGCAAGCATCTTAGTTGCGGATTTTTGAAGTTTAACACAAACCTTCATCGCGTATGGTTAATCGACACTGTGCTACATTTTAATCTGTTTACGACGCTAGATATCAGAACTTTGTAAATTCTCAAAGATAAATGAGCCTGAATGGGACTGTTTACGTGGCTTTTCTACTAACTGTTTTACCTAAGACTTGGCCCAACAAAAATCACTTGTTCATTGATTTTACATTGGAAAATCATAAAATTTTTATATGACTGATATCAATTGACCAATTTTCTCACAAAGCTTTTTGGACGTTGTATATTGATAATTACAGTAATAGCCACTTTTTGTCTTTTTAGATGGATGCATAAACACAATCTTTAAATCTAAACGAGCAATTTGTACTCGGTATAATCCACACAATTTGATGTATATTAACAGTTTATCCAAAAGCAGAGAATTGGTGATCTACAAGCAATTATTAAGTGGCGAAGCGAAGCGGAGTCACTTACTAACTTCATGTTGTCCGTCTGTCTGTCTGTCAGTCCGTCCGTCCGTCCGAGCAAAAACTCCAGAACGGCTGGGAATTTCCAAATTCTGTTTTCACCCATCAACAGGTGACCAAAAAGGCTTGCTTGCTAGTGATTTTGAAACTGATTGGTCAAAGGTCAACTAGAGGGTTCTCAAATTTAGGAAACTGCTTCGCCACTTCGCTATGCGTTGCAAGCTTTGCAGGTTTATTTTTTAAGAAATGCAGCCGAATTAAAAATTGCGACTCATTTTATTGTTACAACTGTACTTATCCTAGAATCGAATAACACTACTTTTTGCATAAGACACTTTTGTTGTTAGTTTATGGTTTTATTTTAGAATATCTATAATTTTATTTTATTTTTTATATGACTTAAATATCTTGCGAAAATTTTTAGGAGCATTTAATATCTTACAACAAAGCGGATTTTCTTTCCACATTCTCTGCAGCACATTAAAATTGACTTTTATTAATTAAATTACTAAGTTTTAAATTAAATAGCTGGATTGGGTAGAATAATATTTTATTTTGAAAATTTGTAACTCAAATTTAGGAAAAATTTAAAAATAATTTCCATGATTAAATATGGATTTATTTGGTTCTTTACTACTAGTTGTACGATATTACTCGATATATTTATGCATAAACTACTTATACTATAAAAAATGTTTTTTTGTGTGGGTAACTGCGATTGCAAAAATATATAGAAGTCAAAAGATAAATTAAAGCAGTAACATGAGAAACTGTAAGAAAAGCATGGTTAGGAAGCTTTCAAGCAAAATAGTACAAAAAATATATTGTTACAGTATAATTTTGGGTAAGTTGTAGTAAAGTGAGCTAACAAAATTACTAAAATGATAAACTTTTTATGTAAATTATTTATTTCAAATTTAAAGTTTATAGTCTATTAAATACACATCTCAAATCTGAATGCTTATAAAAAATACAATTATGCTCAGATAAGTAGTCAGAATACTTGACAGTCCTAAAAGTAGAAACATCAATATCGGGGCGCGTCAAAGCTGAGCCCTATCTTAGTAATTGATAAAGTTTAATAATAAAAGCTTACATCTCGTTTAGAAACCTATGTCAAGAATCTTTCAGTTAAATAAACGTTAGAAAATCCTTTCTGTTTTAAATTCTATAAATTTTATAGATAAAGTATTTTCTAAAATTCCTTTATAAAGTGAAATAAATATTATACAAAATTATTCAATTACTAAAGCATCAGTTTTTTACTACTACTAGAGTATTTCTAAATTTTATAGATCAGTAATATAGGTTTATCTTTTATATCAAGCGCAAATTAAAACAAAATTGAACTGTAACGCCTTTTTTAAATTTTTGGGTCTTAAAATGCTATTTGTTGACGTAACCTAGATAATTAATCTTAAAAGTACCAAGGAGACAATCAATTACTTACGTTATAAGTTAGCAAATTCCGAATACTTAAGGGAACTATGAAATCCTAGTTTAGTAATTACATTCACAGAGTGCTAATTGCCTGGGATGCTAGTAACTTGGCACAAAACTGTGCAGTTAAGAAGTTGATGTAATTCAATCTCTGCCAATAAATCAGTTTCCAAATTGTGTTTTCTGTTAGGATGAGAAATGTTTTTACCTTGTTAATTGAATTTACGGATAATCTTGCCTTTCCTTTATCTTATATTTCACTCTATTATTAATGTCTACAAATAGAAACAACATTTGCTTTACTAATAAAGATATTTTTTAAAACTCTGTTTTTATTTTATTTCTAATTAGTTCTTTCAAGAGAATAATTGAAAAATTATATTTCCGAAATTGTATTTACAAAAATATATGGCATGTAAAAATAATTGTGTTTTAAATAAATCTATTTGATTGTTTTTATTGTCCTCACTATAATTTATACGATACCCTTTATTACTATTTTAAAGAAGTTTGTAAAAAAGTTGTGGTTTGTTAGTTAATAAGTTGTAATAGAGAAGGCTAAACAATTTAATACTAACTAAAAACCTGCAATTTCGCATGATGTTGGAAAAAATTAATTTGGATATTGATTCAACGTGATTTAAAAGTGTACAGTAGATCCTTTATGTAACTCTGTGACTAATTTTGATTTTTCTAGCACAACGTATAAAAATTGGCTTAAAAAGTATATAGCTTTTTGGTTCACAATTAGACTAGTCGAATTATTAACACGTATCATGTCTGTGGAGTATTGTAACGGCTCCGCCTCATACGAAGATTTCATATGAATCTTTGGGAGTGATATAACAGTTTTAAGTTTATAAATAAAGTTGAGTGGTGTCATTACTACAAATAAATTAAATAAAAAAATTTAAGAGACAGACTCAAGGTGACAAAGAAGTTGAAGTTTTGAAAAGCAGTAAAAGAAAGTTTAGACTATGGAAGCAATTTATGTAGAAAAAATAGTTAAAATAATGGTAATGTTATAATATATATTGGCTGAAGTCAAAAACATTAAGACAGATTAGCTAACATTTTACAAAAAAAAATTTAAAAGCCGCAAAGGAAAATAAAACACTCGAAAAATATGTGGATTAAAAAATAAATGAAAGAACTAAATGAACGTGTTGCAAAAATGGGTAGTAGAAGAAGAAAAAGCAATATGTTGACCACAGGTTTTGGATTGGAAATAAACAGGTATAAACAAACAGTGGGGCACGATAATGAATAATTTATGAAGAAACATTTAGAAGATTTTATAAAATTAGACAAAAACATGGTTAGTCGAATAAATGTGAAGGCTTTTATGGTCTGTGTTTTGATATATCGTGCTGTTGCTGGCCAAATTGTTAGGCCATCATCGAACTTTGAAAACTTTTAACATTTCGTCTTTCGTATTCGGAAAAAAATATAAAAATTAAGTTACGGGTGACGTTGTTGACATTCCTAGCATTCAAGATATCTAGATCTAAGCTCCTAACCCTTTTTTCTGGGAAGCCCTGTTTTAGAAGTTTAGTGTGCCAATTTAAGCGTTTTCAATGTGGCAAAGTGACCCAGATATTCAGGGAGGCTTGAACATGCTGAGGATAGCAGCGACACTTCTAGGATGTTCGTGGAATTCTTCGTAGCTACCACAATATTGTTGAAAGTTTTTTTTATCCTAAAGGGTCCACGTTCTGAAATAGCACAGCAATTATGTCCCAGATTTAGTGTTTCGGCTGTAAAGTGTTGGTACAATGTAAACGCCGTTGGCTGCGGATCTGCGACATCCCCCCGGGTCGCTGCAATATAGTTTCGCCCAGGTGCGGTCGTCGTCTGTTCGGGTGTCGGCTTGGAGAAATAAAAACATCCCCCAAAAGCTAACTGGATGAGAATCCTAGCAGTTAATGCAGGTGATGGGTTTACTACGGGGCTTCTTGCACTCCCCCTAGTGGTGGTTCTTATCACACTTCATGCATTTCAGGCCGATGTGGTACCAACTCTGCGCGTGCTCGAAACGCTAGCAACGATGGCACTGGCTAACTTGCTTGTTCTTTTGTGGGTATTTCATTGTAATAGCTACGTGGGGGACACCACACAAGTTGAATACGGTCTTGCCTTTATCGGTGCACTCAAGTTCTAAAAACATGAGCGGCATGGGATAACGGTTGGGAATCTTCCTTATCTTTCGCACCGCGAGGATGCGGATATCGTTGTCCAGGACCTTTTGCTTCATCTTTTAAGTGAGTCAAGCACCCGTAACCGTCAGGTGCGGCATAAAGATGGAAAGTCTTTTCCAGTGGGGCTGAAAATGGCAGGCATCTCCATGTCCTCTTTTCGGTCGCTAAGGGCCTCGAAGGCGTTGGTGATGGGTGTCAGGGGTGAAGGTAGCAGCATCGTTACCTTAGCGCGACGACGTCAGACGCAGCGACACTTGCGATCAGGCTTGAAGCATTGCTGTTCATCGCTGGAGCTCGCTTAGGTCGGAGTCGCTCTGCGGCAGGGGAGATGGAGGCGACTGCGCTAATTGAGAGAATTTTTGCATGACTGACTTTTCATGACTTTCTGGAGAACCTCGGTCACAATTTTCCGATAGGCGGCGTAGATCTCCATCTATTTTTCCCTGAAGCCCGACCTCTCTACGTTTAACTCCGCGAACCACAGGCTTACACATTCAATGTTCTCTTCGTGCACGGCACTAAGCGCATATAGTACCTAAGGTACTGTAGACGGTGACATGTATGGTAAAACAAGGTACCTAGGTCTTAAGCCCCTAACTTTTCTTCTCTACAAAGCACTGACGTTGGAAAATTAGTATGACCTATAGGCACTCCCTAGATGACGGAAGCTCATTAGTAGCCGAGGCTTATTTACTGCTTGGAAAGCATGCCAGCGATGGCCTAGCAGTTTACACAGTTGGCTAGTTCGGTTCGGGGCTTCTTGCAGTCGCTGGGGTGTTACCCCTCGCCTCACTTTACGTATTTCCGGAGGGTAGTGCGAATTAATGACAATACGGGATTATTTAGCATATCTCCATAGAAATAAAGACATTTTCAGCGCTTGTTCAGTTGTTTCCAATAGTAAGATGGATTTACAGGGGTTAAAGGAAATGAGAGCGCAGATTATCTTGCAGCTGGAGATTTTGATGCTCGCCAAGAAGGTTTCAGATTCTATGAGACTGTTGTTCTACTGGACTAAAGCACACGTGGACATAGCAGAAGACAAACCGACTGGCCAGTTAGCAAAAAAAAAACGGCTAAACTAAAGGATCCATCGTAGTTCAGTACAATCCGGAGATCACTGGTGAAGGCGAGAGTTCGGGCGCGGACTAACGCAAGATGGAGTGACAGGTGGCAAGCAGGTACGATATGGGCCTTGGCTAGAGAATTCATTTCTACGCCGGCACTAAGAGAATCCATCTATAAATTTATAAGCAAAAACACTGCATAATTAATTACGGGCCACGGAAACTTCCAATCCTATCTCGCAAAGATAAGCAAGCTGCAAAATGATGCGACATTATGCGAGTGCGAAGAACAAGAAGACGCCCAACACGTGCTTCTGACCTGTCCAGTTGGAAAAGTAGCATCCATTGAGAGCAGAGAGGTTGCTTATCTAAGACGGACGAGTATGACCACGGACAATGTAAGACATTATGGTCCTAGCGAAGCAGAGGATTTAATGCAGGCATTCAAAATTCTCCCTATCTTGCCTGTAACCCTGTTAATAAAAGGTAAAATAAGCTTTGTCTACGGCGGACAATTCCGGTTATGCTTTGTATGTGCTTCTGTTAGGTTTTATTGCTTAATTCATTTCCGTCCTCGAATAACCATTCCTTTGTAAGGTTTGCTCTAAATGTTTGAGTTTCTTATCTAAGAACTAAGGTTACATATTTGCTGTGGCCGATCCACTAACTATTGATCCCTATGCATCTTTCCTGTATACAGTATGTTGTAAATGTCAATTTTCCAATTTCAATACCTGTACATCCAGAAAAGCAATCATATAGTTTAATTCTTGTTTCATTGTAAACCGTATACTCCGGCGTATCGAATGAAAGTGTTCAAGAAATTGGGATAGTCTCTTTGTAGTGTTTCCATATCAAAAACCTGTTATCAATGTATCTTAGCTATATTTCGGCTGATGTGTTTATGGCGATCTCTTCATATTTCTTCTTATATTAGTTGGCTATCAGAGGGCTGAGCAAACTTTCCCATCATTTTGTTTGTAATACACACCTTGGAAAACAAAGTAACTAGACATAAGGTACTGGTAGAAGAAAAACTACACAAAATATTTGGTAGAGAGAGCTCACATAAAGTTACAAAACAAACATTAACATGTCAAATAGAATTACAATGTTGAAACGGAAAAACATTTACAAAGCAACGTAGATAAGCCTAAATGGTTGACCACCTATTGGTAAAAGGGGTCCATTCTAGCCTAGTCTAAAATATTAGAACATATAAAGGAGCGAACATGAACTCGGACTATCTGCTAGTATTAGCAAAAGTTAAACAAGAAATTTCTAGTCTAAGTATGGGGCGAAACGCGTCAACTGCCCCAGCGCCACTGCAGACATCCGTGCGAGCGTGAAACCGGACGTTTTCACTTCGTCGTTTCGGCCTCAAAGCATTAATAAAAAAATTATTTGAAAATACGTTCTTACGTATTTTTTCCAATGGTAGTATTAGTTTTTTTTTAATAATTTTTACTGTATAACCTCAAAAAATGCAAAAGTTTGAAAAACGTTATATTTTTTTATCTTCAATTATTTGAATTCTATAGAGGGTTTTTTTGTTTGTTTCGAGTCTTTATGAAACCTCAAAAATGCAAAAGGCACTTGACTGATTATGAACAATTATATTATAAATAAATTATTCCTATCAATATATCTATGACTTATCAATTGTTAATCCGGTTTTAAATGACTGCTGTTTACATCGTTCAGTGAATGACGAAACCCGAAGCCATGAACCAATTATACGCAAGAACACGAGCAACATTGCACTGTATTCACTGAACATTTATAAGTTTTCTTATCTAAACGTTTGAAATTTGAGAGCACTACCGCGACATAGGTATCTGATGACTTATCAATTGTTCGACTCCTGGTCATTAAATGACTGCTTACATCGTGCTCAGTGAATACAGTACAAACGCCTTTGGCGTGTAGCCTCCATGAAAACGGTCAATTATAAAGAGAACATGGCTCATAGTAAACGAATGTATTAGAAACATTGCACTTTTATTTTGTATTATTCTTTATAAGTTTTTTTTTCTAAACGTTTGAAATTTGAATTTGGTTTTTAAAGAGTAACAATGTGTTAGCATACGTTTTGCATTAAAAGTTTATATATGTAGTATATCAATTGCAATAATAAATGACCACCCGATAATTAGACCTAGATAAAAGTAAATTTCGTGTTATACTGATAAGTAATGAATTAATCTGAATAACAAATAGTTTCACAAAATTGACAACGTATGTAGCATTCGGATGTCCCTTATATTGCTAGCGGTTCCCCATAGATACCATAAGTCCATGAGGGTTTCAGGAAGGGCTTTGTATAGTAGCAGATACTTTGATTGTCTGCTAATTAGCCATACATTTGATTTAGATTGAAATCTTGTCGTTTCTTTTCGGTAACTATGTATTTTTCCGTATCAGGTGTTGATCTAAATGTATGTCGAGGTATTTGGGAACATATTCTTGTGCGAGTAAGCAGTTGTTGATTTTCAAAGGATGTTTTTCTGGGCAATGCAAATGTCACTTGGGTAGATCTTGTTTCATTAGCCTTAATTCGCCACGTTTTTAACTGGTTTTTGTGCAGATTGGTTTATAGGTTTTTTGATGCTAATGTTGCGTCAATGTGAGATGTCATCCATATATGTAGCTGCCTTAATGGTTCTTGGTGTTGCCAAGTCAGCCAGGATGTATAATATTGGTTCAAAGGCTCTGCCTTGAGAAACACCTAGATGTATAATATGTAAATCAATATATTCACTGCCTTATTTCATTAAGAATTATCTGTCTCGTGATACGATTTAAGTAGTTGATAGCGGACGAAGAAAGAGCTTTTTTAGTTTGATTAGCATGGCACTATATCACAATTTATCAAAAGGTTGAAATGCCATATATCAAGAAATATTACAGAGTGATATCTTTTGGCATTTATATTCTTGTTAGTTCGGTTAACTAATACGTGTGCTTGCTCTATACCGATTGTTACGGAATCTGAATTGACAATTTGAGATTGGTTTATTTTCGTCTATTACTGTTTTGAGGTTTCTAGCCCATAATTTATCAAAAATTTTGGAAAACATTGGAAACAGGCTTATAGGTCTGGAGGAGCAAATATTTGGGTTTTACCCGGTTTAAGCATCATAATGATCTGAGCAACCTTCCAGGTGCTAGGAAATTAGTTTTTCCGCAATATTGCATTGGAAATAAAAGTTATAATATTGTAACATTTATCTAATAGTTCTTATAAGATTTTGTTGGAGATAATGCCAAACCCAAGTGCCTTTTTATGTTGGTTTCTTTCATTATAACTTGTTTTATTTCCTTAATTGTAAATTTATAACGAGGTAAATCGATTTGAAATGGCACGTCTAGAAAATTAGTTATCCATTTTTTTCTTCATTGGATAATGCTAAGGAAAAGAGTGTGAATACATTTTAATTAATATAATATTTTTAATTCGTGAATTATATTGTTGAGGCCTTTTGAGCCTTCTTGTTATTTTTGCTATTTCTATGTCCATGTTCGGTTTGAATGATTGATGCAACAAAATTAGATTGTCTAGTTTTTTCCTAAATTAATACCAATTATTTCTATTGTTATGCAAGGATTATCTTTCTTTATTTAAAATCTGTAAATAAACAATTATCACAGAGGAATGATCTGATGACAAGACAAAGCAAGATTCTGCTTTACATTCTTTTGCATTAATTCCTTTTGTAATGCAGAAGTTTATATGTCTGATTGTATTTTGTCAGGCTGTTAATATGTTGGCTTCTCAGTAATTATCTGTTATAAATTGCTTGCCTTCGTTGCTTTAACATTAGTGTTGAAAAATCCTTCAATATGTACTTTTTCGTTACCATGGTTAGCTAGACATTAAATCGCAGATATTATTATAGATTCACTTTTATCTTCAATGGTAACATTAGTGGCTTGGAAATACTTTATGAACGTCTTTTTTTTATAATGCTTGATGGCAGTTTTGCCATGTGCTTTGTCATCTGCATATTTTATGTAATATATTTTTATATTTTGAGATTCGCATATAACTTTTGTTTGTACAATGAGAGTTAGGGATTATCATGATGTCGATATTTTGATTATCAATAAATGTTCTTATCTCATCGGTGTGTTGTTGGGGGCCACTGGCATTCCTCTTCTTCTTAATTCGCCTTTTCCTGTCGAAAGATGACGTCCATCTGGCAATCATCGTTCTAGACGAAATACAGCCAAACCATCTTCATAAGTCATTTAACCAGGAGTTTTGTTGTTTTGCAACTGATCTTCTGCCTTGTATTTTTTCTTCTATTATCAGTCTGAGTCACTCATACTTCTCCCCTTTTATTATATGTCCTATATATCTCGTTTTTCTCTCTGTAATCGTGATTAGGAGTTTCCGCATTTGAGCAAGTACCTTCTTATTTGTTATTCTTTGAACTCAGAATATTTTTAGTATATAGTTTGAATATGTAGTATGTTATATAGGTACATCTCAAATACCTCAAGGTTTTATTGGTTATTGGATTTAGACTCCATCCTTTACACCCATAAAGCAGAACAGAAAATATGTAGCACCTGATCATGCGCACTCTGAGCTCTAGGCTGAGTTTGCGCATTGTAAAGAGCTGATTTATATTTATAAATGATTTCCTTGTTTTCTCAATTCGAGATCTAATTTCCCTTCTTGAGTCGCACTGGCTGCTAATACTTGTCCCCAGATATTTGATCGTTTTTAATTGTGCTATAGTATTGCCATTTATTGTAAGATTAGTATCTATATTTTCTTTTACGAAGACAAGCAACTTAGTTTTCATATGGAGACCATGGTCTTCACTATATTGTACTAGGCGGTCCATAAGTAATTGCAATTTTCCTATGTTGTCTGTTGTTATTACGGTGTCATCCGCATATCTAATGTTGTTTATTATAGTACCGTTTACCTTTATATCTTTCATAATGCCATCTAGAGCTTCTTTGAAAATAGTTGATGTTTCGTTTTCAATTCTGACTTCTGCTATTTGATGGCAGTAGAGTTGTGATATAATTTTGATCTCCTTTTTTTCTAAAACAGTTTTGTTAAGAATTTCTATAAGTTTGTCGTGTTTTACACAATCTAATGCTTTTTGATAGTCAATGAAACAAACGTACGAGGCAAAATACGTCAACTGCCCTAGCGCTACCGTAGGCTACCGCGCGAGTGCCAAACACGAGGTTTTCATCTCGGCCTCAAAACATTAATAAAAAAATGATTTGATAACATAATCTTACGTGTTTTCTTCTCAGCTTTAAAATGGTACCATTATTTTAAATAATTCATTGATCAGTGAATACAGTCGAAGTGCCTCGTGCTCGAGCCGCGGCGACTCGCATCTTCGTGTTCGTCGTTTAAATACTCAAAAAAAAAACAACAAAAAAAAACAATCTTTTATATTAACTATATTTATGTAAAAATGTCTGATTTTCGATCTAGGTGGTCTAAAAAACTCAAAAAATTGAAGATAAAAAGATATAACGTTTTTTAAACTTTCGCATTCGTAAAAATAATGGTACCATTGGAAAGCTGAGAAAAAAATACGTAAGATTGTGTTTTCAAAACATTTTTTTATTAATGTTTTCAGGCCGAAACGACTAGATGAAAACGTCGTGTTTGGCGCTCGCGCTGTAGCCTACGGTAACGCTGGGGCAGTTGACGCGTTTTGCCCCATATACGTTTATGTTCATATCTCTCCACCTCTGTGTCAGCACGTTTAGTGAGAAGAGTGCTTCGCGAGTACCATAACCTTTCCTAAACTGTGTTCTATCAACTTGGACGTCGCATTTTTTATAAATGCGTGTATGTATAATTTTCAGAAATATTTTGAGGACCTGTGACATCAGACTAATCGTTCGATATTAGTCGCAAGTTGGCACATTTGCTTTCTTCAGTATAGTTACAAATGTTGATTTTAGCCAGTCGGGAGGTATAATACTTATTCTACTAATAGTATTAAATAAAAAAATTAGTACATCCAGCCACTTGCCTTCCTTATCAGCTATTAATTTAATTACCTCAGCGCGAATTTTATCCGGGCCAGTCGCTTTTTTTTTGTGCTTTGATCGCGTAAATTACACTTTTCTAGTTTTTTTCATTTAGCTCGCCATCTGTATCTCGTGGGTTCTCTAGTCTGTTGGCATAGAAAAGTTCTTCTATATATTGCTTCCATCTATTGCGTTTCTCTGTTGTCCTTATAATTATTTCATTATTATCGCCTTTCAGGATTTTTACAGGAAGTTTTCGTCGTTGATTTGTCATTTCTTTCACTTTTTATGCACATTGAATAGATCATGTTTTTCTTGAAGGTTTTTTTTTAAATTTCTTGGAAAGGTACGCTTCCTTTGCTTCCATACATTTTTTGCAAATGGTTTTATTCAGTTCTTTATATTTCACGGGTATTGTTTTGTTCCTTCTTCCTTCAATCATAATCTCAGTATTTCTGAGGTCATCCATTCTTTCCTTTTCTCGCTTTCTCCATATACGATTTTTTGTTCCTGTATTTATGTGACAGCTGGTTTAACGTTTGTTCTACTTGTATCGGATTCAAGGTGATCACGTTTTTTAGCTTGTTTCCAGCTTGTTTTCTGTACCTTTTCCTAACTCATTATTTTTGAGTTTATCTAGATCAATAATCTTTCGGGGTTGTTATTTTTTTTTTTAAAACGCCTCATCCTGAAATCCATCACGATTTGGTTGTGGCCACTATTAAGGGTAAGTATTTACTAATTTTATATATTTCTTAAATTAGTGTGATCATGATAAAGTTCTTTTGATTCCGAACAATTTTTTCTGGCGTGTGTTAGGGCGAAGTCCACGTGTACAGTCTTCTTGGATGTAGTTTGAAGAATGTGTTAGTTAAAGAAGTTGTTCTCTATACAAAATTAAGGTAATCTGTCACCTCGAGCATTTGTTGTTCCCAGACCAAAAGCTTCAATCAGTTCTTTATCAGCACCTGAATATTTTGGCATTTAAATCACCAAGTATCACAGTTATTTCCCCTTTTTTTGTTAGGCGCAAGACGTCATTTACATGATTGTAAAATTCTTTCAGTTCTGTATTTAGCCTTTCACCTGTAGGGGCGCACATTTAAATGATATTCATTGTTCTATGTGTTGTTTCCAGCTTAATTAGTATGATGCGATCATTCACGAGAATAAAATCTCTGGCCGATTTTGCAATATCATTTGTAAGTATTATGGCTGTACCATATTTATGTTTATGATCATGTTCTGAACCTTCTGAATAGTATATGTAACCGTTATTTGTTGGCTGCACTTCTGTGCTCTGGCATCTCGTTTCACTGATACCCAAGATATCAATGTTTAGTCATTTCATTTCTTCAGCAACATTATTTATTGCCAAGAGCAACTAGGCTTCTTACATTTCATGTTGCCATTCTTACCATTCGTTTATAGATTTTAACATGTTTAGTAACATCTGACAGGAAGATTCTTAGCATCTCATCTAAGAGGTGTTCCGGACTGAGGGTCGTTTTAATCATTGTTCATGCCATTTGGATTCTTTGAAAAAATAGTACAATAAGAGTTCCGTTTCTTTTTTGTACCGCAGTCTAGACACCTTTCTGCTCCAATTTCTAATATCCAGTATTTTGCCGTTTTTAAATCAATTTTCACCAGCTAAAACCTGTTTATGATAAAATTGCTTCCTTTTACTATTTTTTGTCTTTAGGAGTACCGCCCCTAACATGGAAAACCGTCGTGTCCTGTGCTAGTTTTGGTCCGCCCCGGGTATTTTATTTCCTGGTACCCCACTATATCTAGTGAGCTTTCCCCTATCTTCCACTTGGAGAGTCGTCCGATGGAGGACTAGCAACCTCTCACGGGACTGGCATTCCAAATAGCTATTTTATATTTAATTTTTGTGGCCATTAACATAGCTTACTGCAGCTGGATTTGTGATCTTGATAAGCAATTAATCGAGCTTAATTATATTATTGGTTGCTTACTTGCAGTACTATTTTAGACTTTGTTGTTAGTGCTTGCTCAAAAGGCACTTCTGGTTGTAATTACTGAATTAGAGTAGACTTCGGTTGCTGGGTTTCTTTATTTACGTGGAATATAATATAATGTTGGTTGTAACTGTTTATGTACTAAATATTTATTGTAAATTGCAGAGCAATAGTCAACACAGTTAACGTACTTGACAGTTTTACGGCAGTAGGTCCTAATACGTATATCCAAATTTCTGACACCTGGTACATTTCGGTATTATTCTTTTGGTGTGTAATGGTTTATATTTTATAATATTGCTGTTTTAGGTTATATATTTTTTTTATTTTATACCTATCTAAAACATTGGTAGTTAGTTTTTCGTAGTTCTATGTTTTATGTTATTTGTATTTACTAATTATGCCCAAGCTTACAAAGCATCAGAATCTGTTTCGTGATGTAATTTTCGTTGCTTCAAATTCAGTGGATTTTATTCTATATTTTCTGCTTGTAATTTATTAAAGCAGTTCGTGTATGTATTATAATAATCCTATTTTGTAGATAGTTATGGATAGCGGTTTAGGAATAGTTTTTCTTTTTAGGTAGATTGTCGAATATACTTATAATTTCAGTAGATTTCCAATAATCTCCGATCTCTGTTTTTTCTGGTTTTCAGGACTTTTCAGTTGATTCAGTTGATGAGACTGTAAATCTTGCACTACTTGTGTTTTATGTAAATGTACGGGATATTAAGGTGTAACTTGTTAAATTAGCTAGAATGGCAGTTGTCATTGTTGGTACTACAGTTGAATCATTATATTGCATTGTTGATTATCCTAATGGCATAGCAACATAGTATTGGGGATTAGCCTTCTAACCTATTCTGTATATGTTTGTTATGAATGTTTTATTTTAGTTAGTTTTATTTATTTATTTATCGCAGTACAATAATAACGATACTGCTCTTACACCCCGCGTGGGAGCGTGTTTGCTCTCTCTGCCCGGTCGTTGCGTACCATCTCTGATGCGGGGCGATGTTGCAAGCACCGCGCCTTAGACGACCTCTATTATTACCCCTTGTTCGAGTGAACGCAGGTACCTAATTATTTTTAGTGACTGAGTAGGCCACCCGCCAGGCATTAGAGAGCACCGAGAATTGAATCCGAGTCCGTCTGCATCGCAGGCCGCGCCTCAACCACTGGACCACTCTGACGGTTATCGCAGTACAATATTGTATTTATATTTTTGCCGTAATGGCTTTGGGGACTACCAGCTTTACGTTATCGCCACGCATTCACAGAATCTCAGCCAAGAACAACCTATTTCACTTTATTAATACAAATATTTGTTGAGTTTCTATCGTTTTGTAACCGAATTGAAATTTATATACTAAAAGTTCTAAATATTCGATATTTAAATCGTCTTTTCATTAACATTGCATGTGATCAAATCTATCATATTATTGTAGATAAATAAGTATTCTATAAGGTATCACAAATGACACTACCGTTTTTGTTTGCATTATTTAAAAAATTTGGTAGCGAAAAAGTCAATAAAATGATAAAATTATGGGATATGAATATGATTTAGGAAATTAGTTGGTTTTAGAATTAAAATTTCATTTAATTAATTAAATTATTGTAAAGAAGCAAAAGTGACTTTATAGACGAGATACGCATCGCACCCATTTTCAGTGATAGTATGGAAGTGGGCATCTGAAAATTGGACGTACGAGTAGGGGAATACTGGATATTGAGAACAGACTATATAGCACAAAAATTCAACATCAAAATAAATAAACAAACGAAATAAATGGCAAAAACCGACTTGAAAAACTATCGGGCATACAGATGTATCAAAAACCGAGTCTGGAGATGGAATAAGCATATACTGTATAAAGAAAAACTTGCAGTTAAGCTTTTTACTAGACAAATATACATCCGCTTTTCAAGCGGAGATATTTGCTATGCTATAGTGATTCAAGCGAAATAGTTTAAGGAATTACAGAAATAGGCGAATCAATATGTTCACGGGCACTTACCCATCCTAAAGGCGTAAAAAACTCGAAGTTAACATCCAGGCTGGTACGAAAATACCAGGAAAAACTCAAGTCTCTGTACAAGTTAACCATTTTATGGGTGCCAGGACCTTGTACAATTACAGATAATGAAAAAGCTGATGAGCTAGCACAAGAAGGATTATTAGATCCATATATAGCCCCCCAATCGACTTTGAGAATAGTCGGGTGAAATAATGGAACAGAAAAAAACAAAAAATAGTGAGTTAATGTATCGAGAGAAAGACATAAAAAAACCTTCATAAAGGGATCATCTCGTAAAACAGCTGTTATTGCAACGCAGCGATCAGTTATGAACTATTATAAGATCTCTTACAGGACATTGCTTTCTTAACAAAATAAAATTATACAATGAAGACCTGTGGTGCAGGTAACCAGAAACAACTATCTATATATTGTGCTAGACTTTAGTTCAAATGAGACAAACTATCTATGGAAGTCTAACAATAGACAACAACTATCCAGTAAGAGACTTCTTCAGACTGGAACAAGAAATAGAGATACTGAAAAAAGTGCTGTAAAGAAAATGAAAGAAGCACAATAAGTCAATGAGGCACCAATACTACCGGAGGGGCTCGAACAGCACTCAACAAGAAAATGCTATTGTAAACTTGATATTTACTTAGTTTAGTCCAAAACCTTTTGTTAACTTGGATTTAAAAGGTTCATCTACACTGTTGTCTCAAATTCTCTGTTGTCAGCTTACAGAAATTAAAACATTTTGCACTATTAATAATTTAATGTTATTAGTATAATTAACACATGACGAATATTTATAGAGAGTAGTAAGAACCATACTCAAAATTTTCTTTTGTACCTAATCTTACCAAAATATTTTTGCGACCAGAGCTAAAAATAATTTCTAAATGTAAAAGTCATGCCAGTTATCGATCCAGTCGTAAATATTTTATGGAAAAATTTTTATGTCTGATCGATAATATAAAGTGCCGCCGAAGTTTTATGGCGAAACGGTGCTTCAACACTCCATATACCGAGGTCTGAGCGACTCTTTTGGGAGTTTTTTTATTATTATTATTATTTCATGCCAACAATGCCGGGAAAGTGATTGAAGTGCGTTGCAACGCATAACAGAGACAACACAATAAAGTATTTATCGAAACACCGAAAAACGCTCCGTTTTCCATTTTCCGCCGCAAGCTGAAATATGCTCGCAAGTGGGGGCGGATTATTAAAACGGCGAGCGGCGGCACTTCCGCGCCTTTATTCGTTGGCGGCGTTTTTATCTTTTTCATATTTCATACGCATTTTATTCTGTACTTTACTTTAGCGCTGCATGTTAAACGCCGCACAAAACCATATATATGTAAATACGCCCCGGCTTACGGCGCAATTTTTCGCCCCGCGGCGGAATAGGCGCGTAAACGGACTTCCCGCGGATTTCCGCGGCCGGGATTTGCAAGTACGCGCGGAAGGCACCGTCTCGCGGGCCGCCGGAATTAGAAATGCATATGTCGGGCAATTATTCCGGGGCGGGGCCGGTGCGACGCAGTTTTGTGGCGCCGAGGTTGCCCCCGAATTTTATGGCCGAATTGGTGCCGCAGATTCAACTTCAAATTAATTTACTGTTGATGCTCGTTATCTTCGCGAAATCCCGCAGGCGATGTGCGATCCGAAATTAATACAAGGAGCTTAATGCTCAGGTGGCGTCGGATTTCAGTGCTGCAGCGCAGATGTCAAATTTAGAGGGATTAGTATAAGTGCGTATAGATAATAACTTAACGAAATGATGAAGACGTAACTGCTAAACGTTCTAGAGGGTGTCATTGTTATTAAATGTGGAACAGAATATTTGACAAATGTCCTCCACGACTCGTTTGACACTCTCGAATTCTTCCGACAATCGCTTTTTGCATAATTGTGGCTTCATTTCTCCAATAACTCTTCAAATTTTTGCTTTAATTCAAGAATCGTTGTTATTTTCGTAGCATAAATTTTGGTCTTCACGAATCCCCAGAGGAAAAAATCGCTCGGTGCGAGGTCGAACGATCTTGGTATACACGTTAGTTCGCTGTTTTGATTGTTAGTGGTGCTTTTTGAAATGTTCAGTGACCAACGACGCCCACACTATCACCACTATCCATCACACTATCATTCACAGCATTAATGTTTTCAGCTGAATGGTCGGTATCAGGTAGACCTGATTTTTTGTCTGCAAGTGAACGTACTTATTTAAATTTTTTAATTCGTTTTTTCGCAATAGTTTTATGTGGTGCATTCTTCCTTCGAAAAATTTCATATCATTTTAATATTCTTTACTCGCTCCTCTGTCAAGTAACGCTACACTTTGACAAACTGCATTGGGTTAAACTAGAAAATGTTATAGGTTTTAGGGTAATAAATTGTAAATATAAACACAATCGATGTGCGAAACGTATATTTTAATATACGCGATACCGTGGCAGATAATCCAAAAATAACTGGCGACAAAATTTCTGTAGGTAGACGTGCACCTGGCTACCGCGGTCTTTCCTCGTACAGGGCGATGTGCTTCTTCCAACTGAATGCTAACTGCCTGGTTTTGCTATTCGTAAACCGATTGCTTGTAAGGGTAGAAACTTGTCCATCTTAGGAACAACGAAGGAAAATATTTCCTATAATTTTGGCAAGTAATAAAATAAATGCTCTATTAATTTGGCACGGGTTATAAAAAATATTTTTCGAATATTCGCTCCGCTGACCAACCAGACCGCTCTCAAAGTTGCAAAATTATACAAAATTAATTAATATTGGAGGTTAATAAAAAATCATAGATTTAAGTTTTTTTAAAATACTTAATACGTAATCTATACTACTGTCATAATTTTTATAAATATTACCAAATAGTTTGTAATTGAATACCAGTAGTATGTTGAAGGGGAAAGCTCCACTCTTTAAAACCTATCATCCTACCACTCCCTTAACTTTGGAGTTCCACAAGGCAGTGTCCTTAGACCCTTTTTGTACCTCCTGTTACCGAAGATGTTCCCACTACAGACACTACCTTAATTGCCACCTTTGCAGATGATACTGCCATATTGTCATCTAATGCTAATCCTAATTGGGCACCCGCGAAACTGCAACTACACCTAAACCTCTTACAAACTTGGCTAGATCGCTGGAGAATCAAAGTAAATAGTGAAAAATCCACCCAAATCACATTCACTACAAAACGCTCCACCTGTCCACAAGTTACTATTTATAATCACCCCATTCCCATAAAAACTGAGGTTAAATACCTAGGACTCCACCTTGATCAAAAGCTGACATGGAAACTCCATATAAAAGCCAAACGACAGCAACTAAATTTGAAAACAAAAAATTTATATTGGCTGATCGGGCGTAAATCGCAACTAAGCATCGAAAATAAAATTTTACTGTATAAAACCATCTTAATGCCTGTATGGACCTACGGAATCGAGCTCTGGGGATGTAGCAAACCCTCCAATACCAAGATTCTACAGTCCTTTCAGTCGAAGACTATACGTACTCTGGCAAACGCTCAATGGTACATCAGTAACCAAACTCTGCACCACGATCTCAGAATTCCCTTCATCAAAGATGTCATCAAAACTTCAGCTCGCATTAGCCGAGACGGCACATTGAACAACACCAATCAACTCATCGCCAACCTCTACAACCTCCAACCCGCAAATCGGAGACTCAAAAGGCAGTGGCCTGAAGAACTCGTCGAGTGAATCTTGGAGACTCATCAATGGATGGAGCCCAACTCATGACATTTAGCAACACTGTCACATTATTTACTTATTACTCTATAGACGGAGTAGATTGTAAATTTGTAATAAATTCTCTAATAAAAAAAACCTACTTTTCAAATAAATTGTAAATCAGTTCCTTTTATTTTTGGGTGTTAAGTTACTTACGTCAGTTGCAAAAATTTGCTTTTTTATTTCTATAATTTTCTGATAAGACGTATTTGGTAGTAAACACAAATAAATTTCGGTTCCGCGGCGAAACCCAAATTCTGGGTTGTAAAGAGCAATTGATAGTATTGATACAGACTAAAATAGTCAGTAAATCACAGTGAGTTAGTAAAATCATTGGAAACGTCGCGGTAAGTGGTCCGTTACCGATAAATTTCGCGAACTTGTAGACATTGATAAGGAACTTTTTCTCCAAGGAATTGATCCGGGAGCGATCCTTACCGCGAAGGTTTACGAAGTTAGGCAACATGAAAAAACATAAAGAACAGGGCCAAATTCAGAAAATGTAACTGCTATAAAATGCTTTCTTTCGCGAACGGCATAAATACAGAGGAAAAACTGAACAAATAGGAGGAGAGAAATTTCCCTGAAATTTCAGTAGTAAATTAACGAAGAAAAAAAACACCTACGAATAAAACAAATAAAAGAAAAGATGATTCTGAAAACGTGATGATTGGAATGATAAA
This sequence comes from Sinelater perroti, assembly GCA_036346155.1. NCBI lineage: Eukaryota > Metazoa > Arthropoda > Insecta > Coleoptera > Elateridae > Sinelater > Sinelater perroti. The sequence goes on along the minus strand of JARFIY010000316.1, from coordinate 1,057,243 downwards.
ATAACTTCTAAACAGCAACAATATAATAAAAGAATTAGAAGAATTGAAAAAGGAACCAAAAGAGAAGAAGAATTTTTAGCAGTAAATAAAAAAACGATAATATAAAAAATGAAAGTAAAACAACTCGAGGAAAAAACAAAATAACTTGAGAAAGTTAATAAAAGTAAAGGTTTAATAATATCGGAACTAAATGTAGATTCTAATAACTACAACGAACTCAAGAATGCCATGAAAAACTTTATTATGCAATAATTATAAGTCAAAATAAAACTAAGAAATTCGGGGAAAATAAAAGGAAAAATATGTGCGATGGCAACTAAAAATTACACGCAGCAAGTCTCTATTGACACAGACCTATCTAAATATAAAATGAAAATGCGGAAACTAATAGTAAACGAGGAAGATTAGCGATGGGACAAAACGCACGATAAATTTAAAAAAAGGTTTCCCGTACCAAACTCTCAAAAAAGTAAAAAGTGAAAATCTAAAGACTAGATCAACTCTGACAAAAGAATTATGAAAAAGGAAACGAGTAAGAAAGAAAATACGAACCAACTCAACAAATATAAGAACACAAAATAAGGCAAAACAAAAAAAGACGTGGAAAATCGTCACGTGGAATGTACGAGTATTAATAGAAATGAACTGGCGAAAAACCTAGTCAATGGAAGGTATTTTTTGAAAAAATACTCATGGTAAAAATAAACAAAGAAGGACAAATTATAACAATACTGGCAATTTATGGACCAAACAAAGATAACTAAGCAGAAAAAAACAAGTTCACTATTTAAGCTCTTTTTTCATTACTTAGTGGCTTTCCTCGGTCCATTTTTAATTCGTTTTTGGATGACTCACTTTGAAATCATTGAATTAGAAACGTACGGTAAAAATATTTATTTTGCCAAACGCGTATGTGCAAACTCTTAATAATAAATTATAAAATATTCCGTACTAAACATATATATCCGTTTTACTTAGATGTTTCAATGATATGGATTATGCATTTTTCCCAGTTTATTTTGCTTTGTTTATATAAATTATCTAAAAGCACAATAAAGCTTGTTAGACCTTACTCACAGTTTACAAGTGTCTTAATCCCACATCAAAATTTGCTTTTCATAAGCTGGATAAAATAATAATCCTTAATTTCACTTCTCACCCCCTTTTTTGACTTGCACCCAACTGAGTATTAAATATTCTGTAAAAAATTTTAACTGTCGAATAGGTAATGCATCTTTAAAATTTATTATTAAATTTTAGTTTCAAAATTTTTTTCAAATTTGAACATGAATTGTTTGTACTCAATGGTTTTTAAATCCTTTTGTATGAGTAATTTTTGTTGTCATTTTTAATATTAAACAAGTAGTCCGATCGCCGTAACCAATTTTCGAACCGATATAATATTAAATTTATGTTGCAACAGTGAAACTACACAAGCTGCCCAATTTTATAATTACTTTTTTAGAAGTGTACGTTGAAGACACGTAGATAGCTTAAAATATGCTTGATGATTACGTAAAATCACAATTAGCCTTTAAAGTACACGTCCACTCCGGAAATTTTAAGTGCAACAAAATTTTTGAAGTCCAATCTATTAAACCGTTTCTTATACATACATAACAGTTTTACACCCCTAAGTGTGGTATCGCCTCTCTTTAGCAGAGCTTTCTAGATCACTATACGGGTTTGATCAGCACCCATCTACTACTCTATTTTCTCACAAATTTTATTCTACTGTCTTGTATCTTAGTTTTCCAGTCTTTAGTTCCAATCTTTCTTCGCTCTTCTGTTACTTCTTGTAGCCATGTCCGTGGTTTCCATTTTCTCCTCTTACTGCCTTGGTTTCATTTATATTGAGTAAATTGTTTTCTCATACATATCCCATCTATCTTGCTTTTGTTTTAGTTTCTTGATTATCTCTTTGATATCTTGTTGTAATTCAAAGTTCAACCTGCTTTTATATTCGTTTTTTTATATTTTTATCGGCCCTAACATCGTTCTCCATATTTTCTTTCCAATATTCTAAAAGCTTCTTTATGTTTTTTTGTCATTGTGATTATTTCCGTCCCATATAATATGGTTAGTGGAGAGGCAGGCGTGTAAATAGCCGCTCTCGTGGATGCGGTGTGGGATACGATACCGATGCGGCTCGTAAGGACCAAAAAATGGAGAGGCAGGCGTGTAAATAGCCGCTCTCGTGGTGCGGTGTGGAAACGTAGTACGGCCCGTAGTGGAAGGTCAGCCGATAAGGCCAAATCGTCCCTTAAACGGCCGTCGCGTTAGCGGATGGGGGCGGCTACCGATATCAACCAATGAATTGCCAAATCGCTCACCTGAATCGGCTTCGGCTTCGGCTTCGTCGGCGATTCCAAGGTGGCCACCTCTACGTTGCGGATCTGGTATCTGCGGGATGTTGAGACACGACCAAATTGGCCGAGCTGCGATGCGTGAATATTTGCGGGGATGCGAAATGCGAATTTATGCGGACTGAGACACGACCGTAGTGGCCGCGCTGTGGGGCATAAATTTGAATTTATGCGGACTAAGACACGACCGAACTGGCCGCGCTGCGGGGCGTGAATGCTTGCGGGGCAAAAGCCCATGCCGTTTGTGTGCGATGGCAAAACGTAGCTGATATCAAAGGCTCGCATGCCGCCGCGATATAAGGCGGTTCAAGGGCGAAAAGGCCGCCACACCAGTTAGTCTTATTATCGCTTTGATTATTTTCGTTCCTCTTTCTAGTATTTTACTTTTTAACATATTTTTGTTTGCTTGAAATGCTCTATTGCCTGATATTATTTTTTCTACATTACTGTTTCCATCCCTTGATAGCATTACTCGCAAAAATTTAATGTTTTTCAGCACCTCGAATTCGTAGCCCTCCATTCTAATATTTTATTTTCCCGTTTATCTTCCGAATCTCATTACTATTGTTTTAATTTTGTCGATTCTTAATCCCATTTTGTTTTCTTCTTGCATGATTTCTCTTAGCACCTCTTTCATCGCTTCTTGATTTTTTGCCACAAATGTAAGTGCAGGCTATAATTTGTACCCTAACTGCGTTCTTGTATAGTTTTTTCATAACATATTCCAATGTTAAGTTGAACAGTGCAGTTGACAGGGGATCACCTTGTCGCACGCCTTTATTTATTTCGAATTCTTCTGTTTCGAACTTTTGCGTTTTTACACTAGTTGTTCTTCTCGTTGTCATCTGTGTTAGCCTTCTCATTTTCCTATTTATTTCTAGTTCTTTTTTAATGCCTTCTTCAATTTGTTCCCTAGGATAAATTCAAAGGCTTATTTAAAACCTGTAAACAGAAGTTCTATTTTTAATTGATATTCGTGTGGTTTTTCTATTATCTGTTTTACTATGTGAATCGCATTAGTCATTTACGTTTTTCTAGGAAAGTTGTATTAATATTGTCCTAAAAATTTTTTGTTGTCTTTATTAATCTTTTTTGTATTAAAGATGTCATCATTTTATATACGGTATCCAGTAAGGTTAGTCCTCTGTAATTTTTTCATACTTGTTGGTCTCCTTTCTTGAGTATTGTGATCATTTGTCCAGACTCCCATTCCGCAAGTATCATTTTTTCTTCCCATATGTTTTTTAACAATATGTACATTATTTATGCAATTTTTTTTTACTATACCTTATAAGTTTTACGTTAATACTGTATTTTCCGTTACGGTTTTTGGTTATAATTTCTTTTATTTCTTCTCTGGTTGATACTTTACATGTCATGTCTTGTTCTGGTATTTCCATATCTACGTCTGTCAATGATTCCTTAAAATATTTTCTTGGCGTCTCCATATATTGATTCTTATGATTAGCCTATATCCATTATTAATTTTTAATTCCAGTGGTCTTTCCTTTCTATACCCCATTCTGTTTCTTTATGCTTTTATAATAATTTTTTGTATCTCTATACTTAACTTTTTCTTTATTTGCTTTATTTCTTACAGTGACTTTTGTATTATAGTTGATTTTTTGGATTTTTTTCTTAGTCTTTTACACTCTAATATGTCTTTGTCTGTATTTGTTCTGATTCACTTTATTTCTTTTTAACTATTTATTTACATTTATCATCACACTAACCTAGATAATTCCTGCTTAGAATCCTTTCTACTTGGGTTTTCGCTGCTCTGTATATGAGATTTTTTATTACGATTCATTGTGCTTCCATTTTATTCTGATTTTTATTTTCTTTTAATTGTTTTTTTTTGTATATTTCTTTTCAAAATCTTCATTATTTAATTTTTCTACGTTCCATTTGCGTTTTTTGTTCATGTTTCTGTCGTTTTTTATTTTCTGTTTTAATGTTGCTGCTACTATAAAATGAATAGTGTCAGCACACGCTCTCCTCCATGTACACACTTCCGTTATTGTTAATTTTTTTTTGTTAATTAATAGATAATTTTTTTTGTGTGATTTTTGATTTGATGATTTCCATATATTTTATGTTTATCTGGGTTTTGTAGTGCTGCTTATACTTATGCTGGATTTTAGAGCTCTTAGTATCGTTAGTAAGTTTTATATACTTTAGTAATAATGTAAGTCACACCATTGCTGCCAGAACATTGTCAAATTATACGGAGGTAAACCAAATATAAGCCGAAATTACTTATTATGCATTGTCGCCTAATCTTTGTAACTTGTATTTACAATAGTAACTTTGGGTTGTTTGTCTATTAAAGGAAACACATTAATAATACTATTTTTGCTTCTATCAAAAACTAAAGTTTTCCTATTATTATAACAATTAAACTATAATAAGGATAACGTACAAATTAAAAAGTTTAAAATTTTGCTGAGTAAAAACCAGCTAAAAGTTGTTATAAAAATATTAAACTCTACTTCCAACTCATTAGGTCTATTTTTGGCGTTGCTGAATTACATAACATATGATTCATTGCTACTATGCCTGTGAATTACAAAAGGATACTACTCCAGACAGCTCGGAATCTCATACTACAAAAGTAGTCAGTTTTAAAGATTCTGAAAGCAAGGATATACATGCGTTAGTATTAGATAGCCCAAAATCAACAAACAGAAAGATACAGCTATAGAAATTTGGAATGTACAACGTATGCGCACCAAGCAAAGAATAGTTATTTTAGAAGTCAAAAAATTAAAATTTGACGTAGTAATCCTCAACCAGACCAAAGAAAAGAAACCCCTGTTACCTGTTTGGATTGTATTTAAAGACTAAAAGCTAAAATTAGTGCATCCATACTAACAAAAAGGATATGAAAAAAATAAATTACTATATTCAACAGTGCAACAAACGAATTATTGGAATTAATATGGAGATTAAGAGACAACGAACTATTACAGGGATATATATGTAATGATAATGGTGCAAACAAAAATAATGCTTGTTAGAAAGACTGGCAGATATTGTAGAAGGTATGCCAAATTAAATCTTTTGCAAGAATATAAGAAATTATAAGTAAAAGAAGAAGAACTAATAGAAAACATAAACACTAATTATGAAATGGTATAAGATATTTGTATGACGGCCGGAGAGCATTAGATGTTTGTTATTGCCGGGGTTCGAACCCGGGGTCCCTGCACGCCAGTTTGGCAGGTCGAGGCCTTTACCTCGCGGCTGTCGTGCTCTCTGCCGTCATACAAACACCTTTGACGGTCGTAAAAATACATTCTGCCCTATCCACTCGCCAACCCGTCCGGCAAGCGTGGCGTTTAATTGCCAAATCCCCCCCCCCCCAAAAAGGGAGGCCTATGCTCAATACTGGGCGCCAAAAGACTGACAAAAAAAAAAAATATTTGAAAAGCGTGTTAAAAGGCGAAAAACAACACAACACTAAGACTAGTAAGACTAAGCATGAAACTGCTTAAATAAAATTATAAAATATATAAGGTATTTAATAAAATATAAGAAGAAGAAAATAAACAACAATAGTAGAGTAAGTCTATATGTATAAACTCAATCTACAAAAAAAAAACAAAATTTCTTATTCTATTGGAAAATTTTCTCTATGGAGAGGCTATTTTTCAGTGCCATAAAAAGCAAAAAAAAAGAACACGTAAATCTAAATAAAAAAAAGAAAAGTTGTGTTTAGATAACATACATTGATAATAATAATAATGATCCTAATAATAATAGTAATTGGAGAGGCAGGCGTGTAAATAGCCGCTCTCGTGGTGCGGTGTGGGATACGATACCGATACGGCTCGTAAGGACCAAAAAAGTGGAGAGGCAGGCGTGTAAATAGCCGCTCTCGTGATGCGGTGCGGGACACGTAGTACGGATCGCTTCTTGGTCCGTAAACCGATAAGGCTCAAATCGTCCCTTAAACGGCCAGCGCGAATGCGGATGGGGGCGGCTACCGATATCCACCGAAAGTAAAGCCAAATCGCTCACCTGAATCGGCTTCGGCTTCGGCTTCGTCGGCGATGGTTTCACGGTGGCCACCATGTTGCGCTGTCTTCCTGTATGTTGCGGGATGTTAAATGCGGCCGTACTGGACGTGATGCGGTGTGAATATAAGCGGGTTGTTAAGCACGACCAAATTGGCCGCGCTGCGGAACGTATATATGCGGGGTATTAAAAACACGACCGAATTGGCCGAGCTGCGGAGCGTGAATATTTGCGGGGTGTTCAGACACGACCGAATTGGCCGCGCTGCGGAGCGTGTATATTTGCGGGGTGTTAAGACACGACCGAATTGGCCGAGCTGCGGAGCGTATATATTTGTTGGCTGAGCAAAAGCCCATATATGCCGTTCTGTCTGCGACGGCAAACGTAACAGCAGATGTCCAAGCCGCCCCGGCATGTCGCCGCAATATAAAGCGGTTCAAGGGCGAAAAGGCCGCCACACCAGTAATAATAATAAAAAAAAGAAGAATAAATAATAGTAGCACTAAATAATAATAATAATTAATTATAATAGTAATAATAATAATAACAATTATTCTGAAATTTTACACCCCGCAAGAAGCAAGTGGGCAAGGACTGTAAACTGAAAGGTTGTAGCTCTCATATCATCTCTGATACGATGTGATGTAACAAGTGCCCTAGTCTTAGATGACCGCTTTGTTACCATATAAACACAAGTACCCAATTAGTTTTAGTGACCGAATAGGCCTAGATTACGAAAAACCACTAGGAAAGCATAAAATTCCAAAAATGTGTTACAAAACAGAAGCAAATATAAAATAGACAAAGCTCTGATTACAAAAAAAAAGGTTTCAAAAAGGGACACGATCTATCACAAATACTGTTTAATATGTATTTGTTTTTTCTACAAATTTTTACGTCTTAGCTTTGTCAACTTTTCTTATTTTACATTCCATACAAATTATACAAATTATTAGTTTTGTGAAACTTAACACTACAAATAAAATAATAATTAACTTTTGATAAGGGGTTAACTATTGTAATAGCAAATCAAAATGGTATTGACTTTTAAAGACAAATACCTATATGTTAATTTTAAAGCAAGTAATACAAATAGAAATAAATAATACCAAAAACCAGCATTATGACGTTACAACAAATAATTTTTTCTTGTACACATGATAGTACAATAATAACTCAAGTCTAAGTTACTTAATATGATAAAAGTAAAGAATTATAGTTGATGCAACAATATATAAAAATAAGTATTTTTTTTAACTTCCTGATAATTATATTATTTACTTTTACAATGTTTATTTGTTTAGATATAACAGTTTAAATATAATATGTAATATAATAATTTAGTGTACATTAATATTTATTGAAAATATAACACCACTAAAAACAATTTATATAGCGTTGCACCTATTATTTTTTATTAAGCATACTGCATACAGAAAGCGATTAAATTTTGAGAACAATATATTTATGACTGGTTCTATCATTTCTTATATATCAGACTTGGGAGACATATAGCGATATTACATGTAAAATAAACACAAAACTGTTCTTAGCCATTCAGATTTGGCATATGTAACTTACATAGTGTAAGAATGCCCCGTCATCGACAAACAGTAGATTATTGATGTTTTTGAAATTTGAAAGAGAACGTGTTGTTGGCCTACCTAACACTTCCTATGTTCCTTTAGGAGAATAATTGGTCGGCGTAGCAGTGTTATGGCGCAACTATAGGAACAGTGAGTTAAAGAATGGGGTTTGCAACAGTACCTAGAATAACCAACCAGGAAGATTGTCATCTTCAGAGGATTCCAATTACAGATCGTAGCGCAATAATAGTGGACCATGATACGCTGCCAATTGTCTACTTCTTCTGTTCGATTACTTGCAATGGGTCTAATAACACTGACTTCTATGCACTGACGGGAATTATTACAATTGACAATGCCTATAAACTTACAAATTTATAGACAAATGTTGTAAATTTAACAATTTATTTGCCTTATATTGCTAATAAATATGAAAAGTTTCAGTTGCTAATTTACAATTACCATTCTTGAGGCTGCAATGTAAATAAACAGAATTGTAATTCCTGCAGAAAAATAATTAACATTTATAAAGATATAAATGATTTTAATAAAATTTCTTAATTACTATAACCACCATTATTAATTTTCTTTTTTAGTGTGGCGCGATATTTTTACTAAATGATTGAATACTGGTAGACACATGTACACATTTTTATGAAATAAATGTTATAAGTTTTTTTTTTATTTATTTCAAATAATGCACCTAATCTTTAAGGTTAACTAACATTTTATTTATGTTATAAGTTGCATGTAATAACTGAAATAATTATATAACGACCGCCAGCTAAGTTGAAAATGGTATATTATTTTTGTGCAGGGAAGCACTTTGCCGTTATCATTATAATATAAGCAAATATATCTCAGTACAACAAATAACCAGCACAATGTTCTCTCCAGCTACCTCCTTACAGCATTTAATTATTTAGTTATGTAAACAATAAGATGACGTGAACATTATAGAAGCTTAATAATGGCGCAGTTGGATCATTTTAAATTGTTTCCCAAGGCATCCATTTAATCCAAAGAGAAGAGATATCACAAATTTCATCTAAGGCGCGCGTAAATAGAAGTATGTTAGAGCACACAATTAAATTCGACGTAGTGTTTAAATTATGTATGAAGAGCGGTAAGTACTCAGACAAATAATTTAAATTATTAATGCCTGAGTAGGCTAAATAAGATACTTCGTAATAAGAGACTCGAAAATAGAAAGGCAAGTTGCGTTCGTCAATTGCTAGAGGTTTCGAGTTTAAGGGTTTCAGGGATTTTAGTTAACAAAAAGCATTGTTAACATTTTATGTAATCGCATGTCCTAACGTAACACAAATTACATGTAAATTTGTAATTTAATTATATGCTTTATTATAAAGCTTTAAAAGGCACTTCAATAGATTTGGTCGATAGATATACTGAAGATTTAGTTTAGTTCCATTACTTAAATATTGTTAGTTTTATGTTTTTACTAGACTTTTGTCGCATCATTACACAGAAATAAGGCTAATAAGCATTATTTCCTTGTGTCATGTATTACACCAACTAATTTACTAAATGTTGCTGTACAATAACGAATTGTAAATAATTCAAAAATATATACACGTAAAAAACAGGTATGGGCGTGGAACCCCGGTTCCACAGATGTCCGGGGCTTCTATACATAAACAAAAATTTGCGGCCATTTTCGGTCAAACCGGACTTGAGATTTTCCGATCAGGCTGATTTTTAGCGCCTGGACGTCACTTATGGTCCTTAGTTGAAAATCGAAAACGTTTTTTCTCTATCTATCACAGATCAAAAATTATATGACTTGACAGAAGTCAGAAATGACAGAAATAGAAACTTGTCTCCACCTTGGAAGCTGCCTTGATCAAAAGTTAATAAATGAAAGGACAGATAAACAGGCAGACGACATTACCCTCTACATAAGGCTTTTCATTTTAATGTATAGAAACCTAAAATGTCACTATTGTAGATTATTTAATAATTTCAAAAAATATAGAAGTGATGTTTTAACAAATTTTTTAACATCAAAATTTATTAATCATTATAAAGGAGACTGTTACAAACTTGAAAATTACCAACAAATAGCCAGAATAGAATAAGAAACCAAATTGATTTTATTCTTGTTCACTAACGGTTCAGATACACCATAAAAACGATTAAAATTGATCAGAAGGCAAATAATACTAAAAAACATCAGACGTTCATTCAATAAACCAAAATGAACAAACAGTTATCAAAAAATTATAGTATTCAGGTGCAATTTATTATCAAAATTAACGGCACTTTAAAGAAAAGGTAGGAAACTTTAAAGATTTGGCAAACAATGACGTGGAGAAGACATGAAAATGTATGAAGAATGCAATAATAAACACAAAAAAAATTAAAAAGGAAATATAAAAAACCGATGAAATAATAGAACCTCTGAAAAAACTCCGAAAAGCAAAAAAATAAAAGAGAAGCAAAATACGAAGGTCTACTAAGACAATTGTAAAATTAAAAAGACGAAAAAGAGCTATACGTAAGAGAAATGCAATAAACTAGAGAAATGAAAACGTAAAAATGACCAACTCAATATGCACAATAAAATAAAAGAATTGATGGGCAACGTAAAAAATTACGTGATATATCAAAAAATTTCGTGGGGAAATTTATATTTGATATCAGTGGAAAGAAAACGGAATGGAAAAATGATTTTATAATGTTAAATACGAAGAAACAAAGAACGTAATTAAAACAGGTGCACATATACTAAAAAAGAGTTATAAAGTAATAAAACACAGGTCCAGATCAGATTTTAGAAGAATAGTCGAATTGTCTTAACGGCAGCAACATAAGAAATTTAACAAAGCTTTTGAATAATTTTTTATAAAAAATGATAAACAGCATCTTTACCAACAGCGAAGAGAAACAATGCTAAAACATGTAGTAATTTTAAGACTGATAAACTTAATGAGCCAAACGTTGGCTAAACAAAAATTACACTAAATGTGAGGAACAAATGGAATTAAAAAACCCACTGGGATAACGAAATCGTTACGCTATATGCAGACTTTATTGCAATAATGTTGGGAATTACGCGAAACAATGTATGTTCTGTCGAGTACGAAAGAGTATTTAACCGAGTACTGCATATCAGACGAATTAAAAATTTACACTATTTTGATTTGGATGGTAATATATTATTATACTGAGGGCTTTATATTGGAATAAATGAGCAACAGTGAAAATTAATGATGATCGATCTAATTGTACGAGATGTGAGAAAGGGGCGAATTCTTTGTTTTAACATCTATTTAAAGGTTACTTTTAGAAATACAGGACGCGAAAAAAAATAATCAGATTTGAAGGTAAAAAATATATATTAGTGACATGAAGATATTAGCTGAAAGCATGGAATACCTTCAGACTATGTTAAATAAAGTGAAAAAACGAAGCATAAAAATGGTATTGAATATAAAATAGAAAACCCAAAGCCCATACGATAGAAATAAACCCGGTGAACTTACAACTTAATGGAATAAATATTGACCAATTCGATATTTAGATTGCTGATTTAATACAATTTTGGGCCCAAATTAAGAAATAATATGTCGCATTCGTTCATAAACTATAGAACAATATTAAGTTATAAGCACACAAACTATCCATTAGAACCAAATTTCTCAAATGCTATGTGTGTACGGCTGCAAAATCTAATAATCGGATTGAAGCATTTGAGTTACTCTCAGAACTCTCAAAATTCCTTGAACAAAAAAAAAAACTAGTTATCAAGTTTTAAACTTGATGAACAAGAAAAGAAAATTTTACCAATAATAAAACGAATAAAATTGAAATATATTGCTTGTGTACAATAAGAGAACTAAAATACAGTCTACACAATAAAGGGAGAAAAGTGAGTAGGTAGAAAGAAAATGTCATGACTGAAAACTTTGCTCCAGTAGACTGAATTCACGACAATACAATATCGAAACCAATATGAAGAAATTGTGTACATGGCGATACTCGATAATTAGATAAGTCACGTAATTAACACGATCTTAGCATATCCCTTTTGTTACCCTCTATTTGACGTTTCCTACTTTAAGCCTATTAACCACCCCGTTTGCTTTTACTTTTTCAGGTCTAGTGCTGGTTCTTAAAATTTTATGATTGTTTTTTAATTTTAAGATCCAGACTTCTAGTTATTCATTCATTGCAGAGGTTTAGTAAATCAGACATGAACAGTTCAGAAGAAAACTGATTTTCTTAAATTGCTGCGGTACAACATTTTTAATATAGCTCCTCAATTTTCTGTAGATTGTGGTATCATTGTATTCCCCCGTTAACTTAATTAAACAGAAAATTTATATTTATTAACATTAAATGCAATCTAGATGAAAAAAATTATGTGTTCCTTGCAAATGCTCAAATTAAAAATCAGAACAATTAGTTCTAGAAAAAATATAAAAGATAACAGAAACTTTACCCCTTATTTGATTATTTATGAAAATTCTATAGTATCTTCCCTAAGCAGAGGATGCTCGCTTAACATGCGCATAGGCCAGGGATCGGCAACCTGCGGCTCGCGAGCCGCATGCGGCTCTTTTGATATAAAGTTGCGGCTCTCCAGTTCCATAAGCAAAAAATTAATAATTTATTATCAAAACCCTTAAAAAATAAGAAAATATATTTTTAAGACAGGCTGGCGTCGTGTTGGTACTGGATTGTTCATTCATTCATTTCTTCTATTCATCAGGGTGGGTCTGGTCTGTCTTTTGTTCGTTTGGCTGGTCAGTCATACATTTTGACACATTTATTGCCCCCCATTTATAACTTAAATTCTTTGAATGGGGTTAATGAAATTTCTCTGGTAGCTCTATTATAATGTATTTCCTAGAATTGGCCACTTTGTGTTAATATTCAGGTACATCGCCGATAGAATCAGTATTAGTACAAAGTGTAAACTGTAAGGGTAGTCTGTATCATAGTGTTTTATCGTTTGTGTATGTCGTTTAAGTGCTTTAATTTTATTTATTTCTCACAGTAAAATTTTGAAGAAAACATAAGGTAATTATTTTTATTATTTGTTTTTAAGTTACAATGTAGACCCAATACACACATCGTTCTTTTCTGGTAGTTTTACGTCGGGTAAAAGTGCACGAGTAAACACGCGGAATGACATGACAACGTCCACACATTACACGTTCTATACCGTAAATATTATTCCATTTTCACGGTTTAAAGTTTTAAGACCTTGAGTTTTGATAAGGAATAGAAATATATTGGAAAAGAGAATTTTGGAACGCTGACACAGAGGACGGTTTTCCGCCACATCGAAATACTCAGAGGCGGATATAAGGGCGGGAGCAGCGGGCGCGCGCCCGGAGTCCCGACCTCCACGGAGCTCCGCAAAAACCTGACTTTACACTTAACATTAATAGTACTTAATATTTTTTATTTATTTAATAATATGGTTAACACGTATTTTTATTTTCCTTGTCTCTCTCGTTTTATTGGGGGTCCAATATTTTTTCTGCTTCCGGGGCCTCAACTGACCTAAATCCGCCACTGCGTTGCATGTGTGTTAATTTAATCGCTTGCGGTTTTTGCAGGTTTATTCGCTTGTTGTTTCAAGAAGAATTCGATTTAGAAGCGTATTATCTTCTCAAAGGTATGTAAGTCAGTAACAGAATTGAATTATATATCTGAGGATTGTGTTAACGTAGTAATATGGGTAATAAATTTGATCGTTTTAGATAGTTAAGTAAAATTTTACAAAATCATTTTTTCAGCTCCGCTGCCAGCATGGCATCTGGTAAAAAAAAGAGAAGAACTGAAGACGAAAACCGAGAATTCAATCAGGTTTGGACGGAGTCGTTTGCGTTCATATGCAACACAGATGGCCTTCCGACTTTTCTCACTTGCCACGAAAAACTCGCACACAATAAGAAGTCAAATTTGGAGAGACACTTCACTACAAAACATACCCAGTTTGCTGGTAAATATCCAGCCGGTAACGCACGAAAAAAAGCTGTTAAAGAGCTCCAAAAAATCAAACACAGTCAAGTTCCATGTTAAGGAAGTGGTCATAATCTTCCAATAATGTAAATCTGGCAAGCTTTGCAGTATCATTAGAAATTGCGAAAAAAGGAAAACCATTTACAGATGGTGAGTACGTGAAAGATTGTTTTATACGTGCATCTGAAGAACTGTTTCGTGATTGTAAAAACAAAGCAGAAATCATGAAAGAAATCACTGATTTGCCATTATCTGCTAAAACAGTACAGGATAGAAATTCTAAAATGTCTTCAAATGTAACACATATGCAAGTGAAAGACATTCAACTAGCTTCTGCCTTATCACTTGCTATAGATGAGTCTTGCGACATAAAAGACACGGCACAAGTTACCCTTTTTGTCTGGTATAAGTCGTCCCAAGGTCCAAAAGAAGAACTGCTAGGATTGCTACCGCTCTCAGGGCAGACTCGTGGAGAAGATATAGCAAACGCTGTGCAAAAACGATTGGAAGACAATGGAATCGATATAAATAAAATCGTTTCTATAGCAACTGATGGAGCCAGAAGTATGACAGGAATACATAGAGGGGTAACATCAATTCTTCAGAAAAAGATTAACCACGAAATTCTAACATTTCACTGCATAATTCATCAAGAAGCGCTTTGTGCCCAAACATTTCCGGCCGAAATAGTTGAGGTCATGAACTTGGTAATTAAAATTATTGACAGCATATTGGCAAAACCACTCTACCATCGTCCGTTTAAAGATTTCCTTGCAGAAATAGATAGCCAGTATTCTGACCTACTTCTGCACAATAAAGTTCTATGGCTGTCCAGAGGTAACGTATTGCAACGTTTTGCTTTGTGCTTGAGTGATATAAAAACATTCCTCAGTGAAAAAAGTATTTACTATTCCGAATTGGAAGATACCACAATGAAACTAAATGAACTAAATCTAAAACTGCAAGGAAAGGGCAACCCAGCCTACGCCTTGCTTGAAGAAGTAGTTTGTTTCGAAAAGAAATTACCTCTTTTTGTTGAAGACATTAAGAGCGGTAAATTACTCCATTTTAAACATTTGAAGCAATATCGCTATGAGACCAATGCATCAATTGACACGAATTACTTCAGCATAGCTATAAAAAAAATTAAAGATGGATTCGCTGAAAGATTCGAGCAATTCAAAACAAACAAAAGTACTCTCGCGTTCATAGTAAATCCTCTTAACACAAATACAAATGAAATCAACATTGAGCCATTTCAAGTTGATGCTGGATCACTTCAAATGCAATTGCTGGATTTGAAAACCAAAGACTTGTGGAGTGGCAAGTTCACAGAACTCAAGAGCAAGTTGGAAGAGTTGGAGGTCTAGAAATGCATGCACATCGCGCAGCACAAGTGGACAGCTTTAAAAGAAATGCAGCGTGTTGAGGCCCTCATATTCGGCGCATGGAATAGTCTTCCAGAACGCTACAGTGAGGTGAAGAAGTTGGCATATGGAGTGCTCACGGTCTTGGGGTCGACATATTCGTGCGAGCAAGCGTTCTCTTGCATGAATATAATAAAAAGTAGAGTTAGAAGTCAACTAACAAATCTAAATCTAGAGTCCTGCTTGAAACTTAAAACAAAAAGTTACAAGCCAGATTTAATAAAACTTTCAAAAGACATGCAAAGCCAATGCTTCCATTAATGTGTACTTTTGTGTTGTTATATTGTTTTATATATTATATTATTATATTATTTCGTATTTAAAGCCGTTTATTTTAAATCAAAAATCAAATAGTATATATATATATATATATATATATATATATATATATATATATATATATATATATATATATATATATATATATATATATATAAGTAAATACTATAACATTAAAACGAAAATTTTTACTGGTTCTTTAAAAACTAAGAAATTTCGAAAATTGTAACCGTAAATCTATTGGCGAAAACATTACCATTGTAGTTATAACAATTTTTACAGTGATTTGAAGATAATTATAACACCTTAACAAAAGTAAATGAAATAAACAATATCTTAGCATATTTTTATCTGATATGAGGTTTGTACACGAAAATGTTTTAAACGGTCTAAATAGAACTAAGAACCAGGCAGATTCAATCTAACGAAGGTTTCAGAACTTCACAGATAGGTTTGTGATAAACGGACACGATTTTGCATGTGAACAGCTGATAGCAGGGCAACCTTGTCGTAATTTTCTTTTAGACTGCAGGTTACTGACATTGTAATAAATACTTAGTATGTATATTTTTGTTATTACTACACTATTAAATAACTTATTAATGAAAATTTTTTTATTATCCATATATATATATATATATATATATATATATATATATATATCATTTTATTCAATTTACTTTAAACCTTAATAATGCTGCTTTTAAAAAATGCTTTTTTAGCTAAATTCTATACCTAACAAAACACGTTAAAAAACTCGCAAAATAAATGCTCATAATAAATCAATTCTCATTCTTTTTAAAATGTAAGCTCATTTTGGAAGTAATAATTTTAGAAAAATTAACAGACATATAACGCAAAAATTAATTTGTTATAATTTTCTCTTGTCCATTTCGCAACATTAATGGACAATAAAAAATATTGCACTGTTTTTGTAATATCTCGGATATTTGGAAATATCTTGGCATCAGGGCTTGATTAACCCAGAGCCTGAGTAAATTGCAACTTAGGGTTCCAAGATTTTGGTTGCAAAATTTTAAATTGAGTAAACGAAAATGAGCTCATTCAAAGAAGCGTTGAATACCTTATGGTTATTAAACTTTGAAATTGTACGTTCATCATTTATCGACGTATTCTTCTTCCAGTTCCGTCTCCCATCGGAGGTTACAAACCGTCATTGCCATTCGCAGCTCTAAACAGTTCATTTGTACTACAACCATTTCCTTAGGTTTTGTAGCCAGGAAGTTCTTCTTCGGTCCACACTTCTTTTTTAATTTTTCCTTGTATTATCAGCCTCAATAACAAGTATTTCTACCCTCTTATTACATGGCCTAGGTATTTCAGTTTTTTCTTTTTTATTATTTCACAAGGAGTGTGAAATAATAAAAACTGTAAAAAAGGAAAAACTGAAATACCTAGGGAAGGATTCCCCATCTTCAGTAGTACTTCCTTATTAGTTACTCTTTCTGTCCATGATATCCTCGACATTCTCCTGTAACGCCACATTTCGAAAAGCTTCAATGTTTTTGATGTTTGTCTCTTCTAAGGTCCATGCTTTCATACTATATAATAACGTGGAGAAAACATAGCAACGTATCATACGCATTCTAAGATTTAAATTGATATCTCGGCAGCATAGGAACCTTTCCATTTTAGTAAACGCTTGTCTAACTATTTCTATTCTTCCTTTAATTTCTCTAGTTTGTTCATTTGTTTCAGTGATCCATGCCCCTAAGTATTTATGTGATGCGCCTCTTTCAATTTGTGTATTAGAAATTATTAAATTGCCGTGAACATTTGACTTCTTTGATATTACCATTAATTTCGTCTTTTTAAGATTTAGTTTGAGACCGTAATTGTTACTATAGTTATTTATATTAATGTAATAGGGAACCGATAAACTAGTAGTAGTAGTAGAAGTATTTATATTTTTGAGTACGTGCTGTAAATCTATTATGTTATCTGCCACTAGAACTGTATCGTCACCATAACGAATATTATTAATAATTTCTCCATTAATAGTCATCTCAGTATTTTGTTCTATTAAGGCTTCTTGACATTTGGTTTTGCTGTATATATTAAATACTATTAGGGAAAGGACACAACCTTGGCGTACGCATCGGCAAATTTCAATTTCACCCGTTAATTCATTTTCAATTTTAACTTTTGCTGTTTGGTTATTATGTTAATATCTCAACTGTCACTGTTTTTGCTTTTGAGAATTGCACATAGCTTTTCATGGTGGACTTTATCAACTGCCTTTTAAAGTCAATAAATCATATATGAAGCTTTTGATTTATATCTAGACATCTTTGCATCAATACGCTTACACCAAACAGAGCTTTCCTTGTGCCTAGTCCGTTCCTAAATCCTAGTTGTGTGCCACTTATGTCTTTCTCAAGTTTTTTAAAAATTCTTTTATGAATGAATTTAAGAAACATGTTTAATGTGTAACTCATTAATGTGATCATCCTATATTCAGAACAATCTTTTGCATTGTTTTTTTTTGGAAGTGTTACAAAAGTTGATAGAAGCCACTCTTTTGAAATCACACCCGTTCTACAGATTCTGTTAAAGAGATCTACCATTATGTCAATTGTGTTGTTATCTAGGAGTTCTAACAGTACTACTGGAATCTCGTCCGGTCCTACAGCCTTCCCTCTTTTTGTGTTTTTAATGGCGTTTTCTACTTCGCTTTTTAAAATTTCCGGTCCTGTTTCCTCCGCTTCAATTTCAATTTCTGATCATTCATCTTTAAACAGTTCCTCTATGTACTCGGTCTTTTTAGTTTATCATTTATATCGATAATTGTTTTACCATCTTTGTCTTTTAATGCGGAAGTGTGTTGTGACCTTTTGATACCTGTGATCTTTTTATGTATATTGAAGCTATCATATTTGCTTTCACATTCTTCTATTTCTTTGTAATTTTTTATTAACCATCTCTCTCCAGCTTCCTTAATTTTTCTTTTAATTTTCGATTTAGTTCTTTATACTTTTATTTACTTCTAGCTTTATATCCACGTCTTTCCTCCATCAGGTTGAGAATTTCATCTGTCATGCAGTCTTTTTTCTTAACCTTCCTTGAAAGTGTTTTTTCCAGCTTTTAGGAGTTATATTTTTATGTTTCATTTATCTCGGACATTTTCGATGTTCTTATTTTCTTCTTTGATGTGCCTGAGATTGTAATTAACTTTTTCTTGTGCATTGTTTAATATACTTGCTTCTTTCAATCGTTTTACATCTATTTCTTGTCTATTATTTTTGCGTTTCAATTTCTTCAATCTTATATTTAACACTACCACTACGCGATTATGATTAAACCCTATATCTGTTCAGGGGTATGTTTTCGTTGATGTAATAGAATTTTTAAACGTCCTCCTGATTATTACGTAGTCTATTTGATTTTTGACAATGTCTCGTTCGTTATCCTTAGGTGATCTCTATGTATACAATCTACAATTTGGTAACTTAAACATTGTATTCATTATTAGTAATTCTTCGTTGTGACAAAATTCTATTAATCGTTCCCCTCGCTCATTCCGTTAACCCGTCCAAATTCTCTTCTATATTTTTTCGTTTTAACTTTTCTAACTTTAGCATTAAAATGAATCATAATTATGGTAATCTTTTCTTTCTAGATAGAATTCAGAACAATTTCTAATTGCTCATAAAACTTTTCAATTTCTTGAACGCTGTTGGTGCATACACCCGTATAACGTTGATTCTTCTTTTATTTGATTCAATCTGTATCGTTATTATTCTGTCGAAGTATAGGATACAACTTGTTACTGATTAGTTAAATTCTTTTTCTACTATAATACCAACATCATATCTGTGTGTTGTGTCATAATTTTTTGAATAGTAACACGTGCCGTTTGTAGTTGCACATTTTCCAAAATCTGGCCATTGCACATCACTAATACCCAGTATGTTCAATTTTCGTCTTTCCATTTCTGCTGTTACGTTAGCTAATTTTTCCGGTTCGTATAAGCTTTTTGCATTCCATATAGCAATTCTTGTATTTCTTGTTTTACTTACTAATAATTTCACAACTTTGTTCATAACCGTTCATCCCGGAAATCCGACTGGGGAACCTATTACTCCGGAATATTTAGTTTTGAACATTTTCATGACGGTTGTTACTAAATAAATCCATATGGATTTTTACTGCAGTAATTTTTCGTTGCCTTCTGCATCCTTATGCTGTTGACCACTTACTTAGATGGTTTATCCGCCTTAGAGGCTCAACCTTAAGACAAAAGAGTGACCTGCCTCTGCCAGATTCTCCACCCGAAGCTTATACCGGCAGTTAATCGGTTTATCGACGTATAATAAATTTTGTAAAAATACTTATATTGTAATAGAAGTACAATATCACAAATGAATTATTCGGGAACCGTATAATTTCTCTCGTCGCACTTAAACTCAAATTCTAGAAATTCCCAATTTTTTCTAAAACCGGTAGTTTCAATATAGGTCGAAGCCATACAGCGAACAACAGTAGTGAGAATAAATTAGTATTTCTATAGTAACCGGTGGCCGTTGCGTTAATAGCATTATAATTTATAATTATTGCGCAGCAGCGCAGAATTTATAAATTAATTTAGTTTTGAGTTAAATCGTTATTCAATTCACATTTTAGTTATTATATACACTAAACAATGAGCAATAAAGATTGTCAAAATTGTTACTAAAGAAACAAGTAGAAGAAATACAAAAATTGTTCCAAAGAATAACTTAAAGGGCAGAATACTGTAATCAAGAAAATACTTAAGTAAATAATACTTTCGTACGTAATGTGCTGCCATCATAATTGTCACCATCTAATTTAGTAACTTAAAGCTCATATTGTATTGCAACAAATGTGCTTCAAGTTTACAGCGTTCTAAAAATACTCTGAAAGAGGCATACTCAATTATATCACTAGATGAGTCGACATTGTCGTATGTAAATTATTACTCTAACGAAAGGACAAAATGTCACTCACAAAAGTAGTACCAAGCAGTTATTTTATAAAAAGTTAACGATTGGTGAATGCGTCAAACGAAATTTGGAAAAATAAGCATATAATAATCACATAACAACCAGAGAGTGTATTTAAAAATTTATTAGTAGAAGTTGATTTTCACAAAGAGTGAATTATAAAACAGCAAAACAGTACAAGGAAGAATCTGTGTATTGGTTAAGTTTTCTCTTAAGAGTTGTTAAAGTTTTGAAGTTTTTAGCTTCCCGTAGATTGCTAATTCATGGAAACTTTCTTATCCTTGTAGAATTGAAACTTTGGTTCTTTTATTGAAGAACATATAGTATAATTTGGAAATAAAGAAAGAAATGTTCCCTCATACTTATCAAGTATTCGAGTTTTGTAGCTCAAAGTGTGCAAACATGTGATAAGCTAGTGCACTGCAGGTCTCTTACTGCGCGGTATCAGTGACTGCACCTGATCTTCGGTTCCAACTAGTGAAACTTTTACATTACTTATAGTATTAAAATTTACAACAAATTAGTTTAGGATATAGTAATGATAATTGTTCAACAAATTTTAACCCATATTATTTCCAACAAGTCGCAAATTATAATACTCCCATAATTAATAATTCTCAACAACAAATGCAATGGACTAAATTACAATCATCACAAATAATGCAATAGCAACAGCCTCAAAAATAATTTGCAACTCAACCTGAAACTCAGCAGGGTAATCATTTACAGTTTAGTCATATCAAATCCCGTTCAACATAACCTGGCTTTATGTGAATTCACGTCCCTAGAAATAGCAGCAGAATACATCAACCCTCTTACCTCAATGACAACACAAATAGATTATAATCAAAATTACACAACATCTCTTTTAGAGTTTAATTAGCCCACTGCAAACATGTCAGTTACTAGTGATAAAACTAAAGTAATTACCCTTAACAACTTCCAAGAGGTACGATTGTCAGAGAGAAAACGAAATACTACTACCCCACTCTCGCAGAAAATTAAATAGATAACGTCTAAAACACCAACTGCTAGGTATGCGTCTTTAATTGCTGCAGACACTTCAGGACAATCAAACAGCAAACAAAATAAAAAAGAAAATGTCATACAAGTACCACCTTTCATACTTTACTATATCACAGCAATTCAACCTTTGTTAAACTTAGTCAACTCCTACGTTGACAAAATATTATTACTATTAATTAATGCAAGGTAATAAAGTCAAACTACAACTAAAAAGTGTCGAAG
Organism: Sinelater perroti; assembly: GCA_036346155.1. Lineage (NCBI taxonomy): Eukaryota > Metazoa > Arthropoda > Insecta > Coleoptera > Elateridae > Sinelater > Sinelater perroti. Next base: position 1,035,335 of record JARFIY010000316.1, on the reverse strand, counting down.
CTTACAAAAAATAGGGATATTTTGGACCTCCACAAAGTAGAAAGATACACTTACAGCTTGGAAGAAGAAAAAACTTTCAGAGTTGTCTTAAAACACATGCATCATTTCACAGATGTTAACTTAATCAAAGAAGTTCTAGCAACAGAGGCTCATGTAGTAGTAAATATTACTAACGTTACCAAACAGAGAAAACAAGCAAAAAATGTTTTTTATTGACGTTAAACGTAGTCCAAACAACAAAGAAATATTTAAAATAAAATGCGTTGAAAATCCTATAGCAGTATTCGAAGAGGCGATAAGATAATCTCAGATTCCTTAGTGCAAAATCTTCCAATGCTATGGGTATACGATAAACAAATATACCAGTCCTCCTTGCATAAAATAGAGTGTTCGAAAAACTCTGTAGATAGTAAACTGGTAAAATGCGTGCTATGCAAAGGTGCACACCCCGCGAACTATAAAGGCTGCAAAGTTTATTTGGATATGCTACGTAAAATATTCTTCAATCAAGATATCCCACCTTCAATCAACAGCAATCCATTCAAACGACAACACACTAGTTATTAACGCATCAACTAACTACACATAGTGAAATCCCAATTTCAAATCAAAGATGGGAAAAAAACTCCTACACATTGCAACCTACCAAGGAGAAGCACATACATCCATAATAATTAAAGAACGTATCAAACATCATGAACTAACTCACTTCAAGAAAAGCTGTCTACAAGAAACGAATCCTAGAGATTGTAGACTGCCATGGTCCACTTACATTGTCCACAACATAATGTCCTGCAAATCATCCTGTTAACAGGAGGGTTTTATCACATACTTCTGGTCACTTTAATAAAACAATTTTTCCACATATGACCCTACATACTAGCTAACAAAAATACCAGATTTTCCAAACTTTTTTGTCACAAAGGGTATCGCTCCAAGATATTAGGATATCTGTTTATGTTTTGATTCATTTTCTAACCACACTCCTGTTATATCCGCTGTTAGCGCTATAACAAGAGAAAAAAAGCCAGTTGAGTTATTCAACAATAAAATATACTGGCAATACTTCAAATGCCTAGTGGACAACCAACTTAACATGAGAATCCTATTAAAATCTCCTGAAGACCTAGAAGTCGCTGTTTTAAACTTTGCCAGCATTATTCAAGAATCAGCTTTGTCTGCTACGTCAACCAAAAGTATATAAAAATGCTGTCCAATACTAGTCAAAAAGAAAATAGCTGAGGAGAGACGCCTTAGGAATATCTGGCAAACCTCCAGACACCTTTCAAATAAAACGCAACATCATCAAATCTCTGATCAATTAAAAAGCCTAATTAGAAACCTTAAAAACGAATGCTTTCAAGAATCTGCTGACGACCTTATCGATACAAATAACACAAATCATTCTTCATGGAGAGCGACCAAGAGAATAATACATCAAAAACTACCAGTCCCCCCTATACACGAAGAAAATGTCAGTTGGGCACGTACTGACTCGGACAAGGCTGACATATTTAGCGAAAATATTTCGACCCCTACGGTCGTCAAATGCTTTTGAAGCAGAATTAGAAATTAAGGATACTCTAGAAGCCCATTACCAGATGACGCCGTTACCAGATCTATTTACAGTCAGGGAAATCAAAAGCATGATCAAAACCAATCTTCATACAAAAAAGGTTTTTGATTTGATTTAATTACGGACAATTTATAAAAAAACGACTATTTGCAATGCTGTGTTAAAACTGGACTATTTCCCAGCTCCGTGAAAGGTTGGCCAAGGAATTCTAATTCTAAAACCTAGCAAACGACCAAACAAAATCAGCTCTTACAAGTGTATCAGCCTCTTGCCCTTACATGGCAAACTATTAGAAAAGCTACTAGTGAAAAGACTTGTGCCTATTGTAAAAGATCTCAATCTAATTTCAGACCATTAGTTTGGCTTTAGAGCGCAGAATTCGACTATATATTAATACCATCGTATGGTAGACTTATAAACAAATTATTTAAAAAAAATATATTGCACAGCAGCATTCCTTGATGATAACCAGGCTTTTGATAAAATCTGACATGACAGTCTCCTCTGTAAATTAAAATCCTCGCTCCCTCATTTGTACTACACCATTCTAAAATCTTACTTACATGTAAGATACTTCCAAATCAAATATGAAAAAGAACTAACAGAAGTCCATCGAATCCTGTCTGGTGTACCCCAGAGTAGCGTACTGGTACCGCTTCTGCACCTTCTTTTCACTACTGCCTAACAATGACTAATCATTCATGTCCACATTTGCCGACGACAAAGCATTTATAGAAAAGCATAATGATTTCACAATAGCTACTAAGATCCTGCAGAAAAATTTAAACAGGATAGAGACGTGGGCAAAAAGGTGGAGGATAAAAATAAATTAAAAGCAAATCACACGATATTACTTTTATAAAATGTAGAAGCAACGTAGATCAAGTCTTCATCCATAATGTACCATTACCACAAGTTACCGAGGTTAAATTCCCAGGCTTGCACCTTAGCAGGGGCCTGACATGAAATAAACACATTTGGAGAACAACTCGATTTGAAATTCAGCAAACGCTATTGGCTACTAGGAAGAAAATCCAAATTATTTCTTTTAACAAACTCCTCGCATATAATGTAGCATTTAAGCCCATCTGGACCTATGGTCTACATCTCTGGAGCTCAGCAGCCAATACCAACATCCAAAACATCGAACTCTTCCAATCCAAAGTGTTTCGCGCTATGTCTGATGCTCCTCGCTTCTTAAGAAACATAGACATAAAAGTGGACTTCGTAAAAGACACTACAGTAAAGGAAAGTAAAAAATATTTAAATAAATTGGAATTCCATCCTAACTATCACGCTGTAAATCTTGATAACAGTCCAAACGTTCAAAGAGTAAGTAGAGTTAAGCCACTGTAAATGTTTAATTAATAATTACTGTAACATAGTCGACAAAAATGTATAATATTTGTAAGAAATCTCTGTGTTAAGATTAGTGGATCCTAACTCTTATATCTATTCATTAATTTGTTTATTGTATATTTATACAAATTAATAAATTTTATTAAAAAAAGACTTATTAAATACAACTTCCAATTAATTCGTTACACAGTTAAATGATCAAGTTAAACATATATGCCATAATATTTTAATTTTATTATTTGGAAAATCTTCAAAGCCAAAAACCTATTTAAAAAAAATATTTTGTTTAGCTTATTGTGCGTCTGTGCTCTATCAAATGCACTGGTTGAAAATTACTCTTTCCATTTATGACATTTATGATTCCTTCGTCAGCGCCAAATGTTCGCACACACTCAATTAGCTTTTATGGTGCGCTATATACTATTTACTTGAACTCCTATTGTTTATTTCTAATTGTAGCAGTAAATGTAAAGAGACGGCTAATGCTGCTATATCAACTGTAGATTTTATAGGTTTTGATTTAAATGAGTACAGATAGCAGAGCTATCATACTGCCAGCACCACATCTAGATACTACAAAGATCTTTAGGCTAGTATAAAAGAAGTAAATGATCTGGCCACATACATCTCTTACGGGGCCACACTTAACAATTATCTGACTCTGCAGCTGTGGTGAACAGCAAATGCTATACTGATTTTCTTCTTTAAAATAATAAATTATAACTTTTTAGTTCTTCAGCCAAAAGATTAGATATTTTGCCGTTTCACCTTATAAATAATTCCTTATCTTTAAAAACTTTGTTAACAACCCGACGAAATACCCATATTTATGCCATTCAAGTATTATACAAATTGAAGCAGGGGGTTCTTAATGCTCTGGTACACATTACTTATAATAGTAATCCGATTTGAAACACACAGGAAGCAAATGTAATAGTGAAAAACTAAAAATTCTTTAATTGACTTTAATGGTATGTTTCTGGAGCAATGTTCTAGTAAGTCTTGAGAAGTAAGTGAAAGGCTTTAAAGATAAAGTACAAATACAACAAAAATCACTATTCTATATAGTATTTTAGAAGCTTTTGTTAATTAATGCCTGAAACTGACGGCTAAGAAACACACTTCATGAGAAAGACAATGCCAAATGTTTCTTTTGCTAAAAACAAACATGGAAATTATGGGCTTTCTGAAAGACAGTCTTTATGAAAGGAACATATTATGTTGCAATTGATTCTCTAAAATTTAACGTACAAAAACAAAACAATCTATGCTGAAATACAGAGGGCTTTCTGGTTTATATGGAAATCACTCAAATGAAATACCTCGGAGGGTAAATCAGCTATTGGAAAAATATGCTTTTGATTTAGATAAAACATTCCTTAAAGAATTTGTATGTTTAACATCATTTTTAAGAACTAATAAAATTATTCACAAAGAATATAAGAATATCAAACAAAATCAAAGCAATTAAAACCACAAAGACGTCTAACAGTATTGAATCATAGGACTTAGAGTCTACTTTTACCAATTCTGCCATAATTCTAAGAATTGTAGAAGCATTTTTCAGCTCTTAAGAAAGTGAAAGCTTTATAGAAATCAAAGATAAAACATGAAAAAATATATTTATTGGACCGCAAGTACTCTGTTGAATTTTTGAAAAAGGGTAAAGGATTGTCAACCTAAGGTACCAAATACTTTGATCAGGTCCTGAGCTTCACCTACAAGTAGATCAGCTTGATGTGACTTGTGCGACCGAGACACAGTACGGTTTTTTTTAAATGAGAATGGCACATCAATTACCAACCATAACACTTTTCGTGTTAATTTTTGTAATGCCCTATAAAATTGTGCCAACTAATGTTATTCTGTATTTTTTTAAGGAGGGAAATACGCAACAATTAACAATATTTGTTAATTATACATTTTGTTAAAATTTGATTGGTAATTAAAACAATGTGTGAAATAGCAGCAAAGAATATTCAAAGAAAATTGTCTTCAAAGAAAGCTTTTATACTTTTACTTTAGTTAAGATAAACTAAGCAGTTCATAAAATTGCTGTTATTAAAAAATAAATTTTAAATTATTTATTGGAACGCCTACTGCATAAGCGCAGAATTATGAAAAGCAAACCTTTCGACCAGAATGGAACACGTTTCCTATTTGGAGATCCCAGCTTGCCGCTCTCGCCGTTCAGCCGCGCCACGAATTTAGTGCAATTCCCACCGCGTGAATTTTTAAGCTTGCAGCAATAATTTTGACGGCAAGAAAAAAGGAAAGCCGTGTTTCCGGCCGCCCGCGTGCGGCAATATCTATCCGCACATCCTTTATGGCGCATACAATGCAGGGTTATGGGGCCCGCCTCGCCATGCATAAGTGAAAAATGGAATACACATACATGGCTTTCGATACCGCGGCGATAAAAGTTGATGGCGGGATTGCCGTCGTCATACTCGCGCGCCCTCTCAATTTTTCAATGCGGGGGGCATAAATAACGCTTGCAGCGGGAACTCCGCGGCACTATCGATTCCAGCGGAACTTCGAAACAAGGAAAGTTTCCGCGAAGCGCCTATAAAGTTAATCAGCGCCCCGGAAAATCTGCAACATAAAAAATAACGGGGCTGCCCGGCCGGCCCGACCCGGACCTGGGGCTCCTCGGCAGCCGCCGGGTTAACGCAAATTTGCCGCAATAAATTAGTAATGCATATCCAGTTAAATGTGAAACGAGATAATGGAACAGAACTGTACCTCACGTCAGGTGATTAAATTAGTCTGCTGCGCCATTTAACAGCTTTATTATTCATATCGCTCTAGATGTGTTTCTCTAATAGCTGCCGGCACAAAATTATTCATGCAGTGGATTTAGATCCATTTGATTATCACGCTAATGTTATTTAAAGTTTGTTAAAGCGGTCCGTTCCGGAACTGCTTAATATACTGCGTTCTGAAAAAACGCGGTAATATTGGTTAAAACCTTTTTTCACTGGCTTATATTTTCTTTATATTTTTTTTTTTAATTTTGTCGTTAATTTACTTACCTTATTCATACATTTTAACGTATACAGTTTTCCAAATAAAAATAGTTTTCTAAAAAATAAATTATATATTTTCGCTGACTCTAGACTAAATTAAGGAAATCTCCATAAAGACACAAAAATCAATAATAAATGGTTTTAAACCCTAATATCAGTAGTGTCTGGAGTTTAATTTAAAATACAAATAATTTTCGTGTTGCCTATAAATTAGAAAGTGACATATTAAAATAAACAAATAACTGAGTCTTAAACAAAAAATTAAAATAACAGAAAAAAGCAATATGAAGAGCTTTCTGAAATACAAAAAATAATTAAGCCACAATTCAAAATCAACTCATAGCGCAATGAGGACTATTATAAGTAGTACTCACTGTATTTAAAAAGCAGATACTTGTAAAAGCGTTTCTGTATATTACACTGGATAATAAAAGAAAGATTTAAAAAATTATTTTATTTGTAAAAATAATGGCGTAGGTTCGTATAACATTTTTTGGTTATTGAAACGACCGTTTTTAAATTTACCACATTTATTGCACATTATTGTTACTTTGATTTTTGCTTCCTTACCTCAGAACCTGGGGATTTTTTTTTCTTTCAGAACTCCTACTCATTTCAATAGTTTTTAGCCTTTACCTGCTACGCTAGCCTGACAGGTTGACATATCGGATAGGATATAGGAAAAGACAGTGGATAGGAAATGGGGATTGGAGAATAACAATTTTCCAGGTTGTAGAAGACAAATGATAAATAGAAAGGATTGAAAAAGTTAAATCATCCATATATTTAAAACAAAAAATTGAGCTTTCCGAGAACAAATTAAAGGCAGATCTTGAGAGAAGAATTCCGCCATACCGATCAGCATACAAACAATACTGAGATCTAATATACCAAATACAATAAAGGCAAAAATCTTTGACGAATAAGTGTTACCGGTTATCACATACGAAAAGAAAAACGTGGAAAATTAATGAAAACCCAGTAAATAAATTACCAAAAACTCAAAGAGCGATGAAAAGGAGAGAAGGTTTAAAAATCGAAAATTTACGTAAGAAGAGATTCCGATTACTCTCTATCTTTGCCTACTTACTGCGTCGTCATCAGAAAATTTATCAAAAAATAAAAGCTGCGTTAGTCAGAAAACAAGTGCACACAAGGAGGTCCCTTGGTCTGGGTCCATTAGAACTGATGCAACTGCATATCAATTTGGCTAGACGACTGGGTACCGTAGATCGCATCAAATTCTATTCTGCAAAAAGAAACACGAAGCCACTGCCGCCAATAGACCTTCTCCCATGTGTCAGCGTTTAGAAGAAAAAAACGCTCTGACACAAGTAGGTAAACAAACGATAATAAACTATTCCGAACATACCATCTGACCGCACTGGTCCATTTAAACCGCGCGTAAACTGAATCGGTAAATTTTTTTCAAGGTTAGTACACCTTCCTTGAAATTCGGATGAAGTTTGATCGGGATACGTCAATTAGTGTGCTTGGCAGCTGTTTGTTTACGACGCGAAAATGTTGTCTGGAGATTTTTACCATGGAAACAAAAATTTAACAACGACTTTGCTTGAAATTTTGTTTTTCAATGGAATTACGACTACGAAATCATTAAAAATGTTACATAAGTGTTTTGGGTAGTCTACTCTATCGATAACGCAAGTATTTGAGTGGCATAAAGCATTCAGTCAGGGTCGTGAGGTCGTAGAAAACTTGCCTCGGGTGAATCGTCCATCCACCTCTGTTAACGACGATAACATCGAAAAAGTAAAAGAAATTGTGCTCGAAAATTGTCGTGTTGGCATTAGAGAGATAGCACAGACTCTCAACATCTCTTATGGATTGACTCAACACATTTTGGTTGATGTTTTGGGTATGAAGAACGTCGAGTAAAGGTCGTAAAAGAGATGCTTGCCAACGTAGCTCATGACTCTACATTTATCAAACGCATCATTGCTGGTGACGAGACGTGGATTTATGAATATGACATGGAAACTACCCAACAATCTAGCGAAAAAAATCTAGTGCGCAAAAATGAACCGAAACCGAAAAAACACGTCAAAGTCGGTCGAAAATCAAGGTGATGCTCATCGTTTTCTTCAATTACCGTGGCGTGGTTTACCATGATTTTGTTCCACAGGGTCATACGGTCAATAGGGAATATTACTTGGCCGTTTTGAAGTGTCTACGTGAAACAAACGGCCGGATGTGTGGGCAGACAATTCATGGATTTTTACCAGGATAATGTGCCGTCACATTCCAGCCTGATTGTGACTGAATTTTTGGCCAAACACAAAACAAAAGTCATCGCTCAGCCACCGTATTCGTCAGACTTGGCTCCCTGTGATTTTTTTCTGTTTCCGAAACTCAAATATCCGCTCCAAGGAACGCGCCATGAGTCGATTGAGGCCATAAAAGAAATTCGTTGATCCAACTAGAGGCCATCCGGGCCGAGGCCTATAAGAAGTGTATGGAAAATTGTATTAACCGTTGGCATACTTGTATCGGCTCAAAAGGAGCTTATTTTGAAGGCGATAATAAAGATTTCTATTAAAATACATAAAAATGTTGTTTTTTCAACCAATCCGGGTCAAATTTGATCAGAGTAGTAAACTTATCCAGGATTCCATCGCTATTCTCGACAAAAAAAATTTACCACAGCACTTAAAACGATTCCGATTGAGGACATTATAAGCAAAGTAGAAGTAGCCATACGAAATTTCCAAGTGGATGAACCAAAGGAAGTTAGGACTGAAATCTTATGCATTGTACGGCGTACTAAGCCAGCTAAGAAAAACCTACTTAGGGTTAAATTAAACAAATCATATTACCAGCGAATAAAGGTAATTCCACAGTTATACCATCATAGGAGAATAATACAAAGAAGATGGACAAAATCCTGGATTTGAACATCTACACAGGGCTCAAATGCGCATCCTCAGCAGGGATACTACGTGACATAAGCACACTGATAAATTTTTTGTCTCTAGATGAAACAAATAGCATCAAAGATATTCGTCTAAGAATATGTGAGCTCCACAAAATCTACATGGTCCACTACTACAACATACTCTCAGTGCCAGCGGTGGCCTTACCTACAAAATGGCCAAAGACTTATGCAGTTTATTACAACCACACCACATTGGACTTACTGGTAGTTACACTACACACTTTGTCAACCACCATCAAAATATCCAGTTACAGAAGAGAGATCTGATGATCAGTTTTAGTATAACGTCTCTGTTTACCAAGAATCCTATTCAAGATGCCTTGAAAACAAGATTACCCTAATAAGCTCTTTCGGGTTTTTTGATAGTGTCTTACGTCCAGCTACGTTGCTTGGAGGGTTATGTATTAAACAAAAAGTCGAAATATCGGTGGAAGTCCATTTAACCATGCAACTGGCAATTAATACATAAAGAAATTTGAAGAGAATACTTTCAATATATTACCATTTAAACCCCCAGCAGAGCTAAGATACTTCAATAACACAAGGAGACACTACCTCACTTTCTTGAATACTTTAATTTAATACTCCCGAATATAGTTCACAATGAAACTGGAATTTAGTAATATAAGTGATTTTCTAGACATACAAGTGTTGATATACCTTCACAATCATTCGAATCACCATCCATGTAAAAAACGAATGTGAAAACTTTGATAGACAGGGCACAGCGAATATATTAACCTCAGTTCTTAGATAAGGAACTTATACATTTAAAACAAACCTTGCAACGAAATAACTACTTAAATACGTAGATAAACGGAATATGGACCAGATAGAGAAAATACTGAACAAACACAAAGTAAATATTATTTACACTACTACCACTAAAACACGAGACTTGTTAGCGCACTTAAGGGCAAAACATAAACCGTCATTTAGTAAAAAGCGAGTGACGTCAACAAATGCGGAGATGTTACCTGCAACTTTTAATTTACGTCAACAACTAGGCCGATTACGTCAGCTATTAACCTGGTGATGTCAACAACGACTTCTTTCTTGCCACACGTGCATAAGTATAAAAGCGAAAGAGCATGGGATAGTAACTTAATTTTTAGATGTCTTTCGCAGTTGTGAACAAATCGTCAAGGATTTTTAAACTTCGACCACGTCCTAACAAGACAATGCATCATAACACACAGAAATTAAAAGAAAGTTTAAAGTTACCGCTGCCATACAACAAAGTATGCACTATAAAATGGAATTAGGCTAGCCATGTTAATAGAACAAAAGACAATATATGGACTAGTAGCGTAATAAAATGATGACTATAAACTATAAAAAAGCAGATACAATACGCAGGCAAGATGGATAGACCATATAAAAAAATAGCTGATTATGGCTAGTTACAGGAAATAATAAAGATGGACGAGTATACTTAAACTAATAGTCTAAACTAGGGAAGAGGAATGTTGGTAGACCACTTAAACGTTAGGAAGACGACATAAAAACCATAGCAAAGCGATAGAGAAGGCTGATAAAAGATCGAGAAAGGTGGAAGGAAAAAGGGAGTATATGCACTATTAAATGGTACAAGTCTAAAAAAGGCAGGAAACAAAAAATAGAGACAGGTGGAAAACATTAGGGGAGACTCAAATTGAGTAGAGTTTATAAAATTGATTGTAACGTTTCTTATTTAAATACATTTTGAAGCAAAAGCATAAAATGGTTTGTTTATATTAAAAATAAAAAACGGTTTTGAAAAAACGGAATTTAACTTTTTTGAACAGCTCAAAATTATAAACGTTTTAGTGGTTATGAATTGACTTATAGTATAACTTATAATATAACTCGTTATGATAAAAATAGTTTTTAAATAGATGTAAGTTAAAAGTTCTCGTATTTTTCACTTCAATAGTACAGGCGTGGGCTGCGAGAGACAGACTATGTAACGTAAATAAAGATTAGCGGCCGCTTCACGGTTCAAAAGTAAAATTGCATTATTTTTATGCAGATATACTCATGTACGGTAAAAAGAAGAAGTGCAACACTAAGTCTAGAAACAATAAAAATATTTGAATAAAAAATAAACAAAGAAAGAACAAAGAAGTGATTATAGTCCCTTGATTCACACGAGGAGAACTGTGCGTTGTAAACAAAGACAGTCTATACATTTGAACGGAAAGTAAACAAAAACGGCTGACATGAAAGTTAGCGTGCCGCGCTCTAAGGGCTTAATTTACACGAAGATTCCGTGCGTTCGTGCATGCACGTCAGGGCCGCTCTCGCTTTTTGCTGAATACAGAAAGCGCGTCTGCCACGGCAATTTGATTTGCTTTCGCAGATTGTAGTATAATGCATGTAAGCCTTATGTAAACATTTGAAAGTTGCGCATGCCCAAACACAGTAGCGGCAGCAATGTCCTTCCAGGAATTTTGCTTAGTTATGTTGCCTTTGTACCTGTTATCCCTATTACAAATGCATAATTACTAAATTAATTAATAGTTCCTATCCGTTGGAAAAATAAAGCCGGAATGTTGAAAATACTAAAGCTAGGTTATGCAATTTCAAAATCAAAGCAAACATTCTGTTATTGCTGTCAACATTAATCTAGCAAAAAATTAAAAATTACTGCAAATTAACAAGAAATACCTAAAAATTACAGGAGTGCCTTATGAACGAGCGCATAAGCTTTGTATTGATTCAACATTAGATATTACGTATTTCTTATGGGCGGTTTATGCTTAAGTTAAATTGTTCCACGTTCCAGATCCATGGAAAAGCCGATCCATTTAAAATTTATATGTGCCCACGGTGCAAAAGTTTTAGAGAAGACGGCTGAAAAATTGTCAGCCTAGGACACCAAAAATACCTTTTGGCCGGTAACGCCTAGTAAAGAAATGTCTTGCAAATCTGATAACCACAGGCTCGAAGTAGGATGCAAGGAGAAGCAGCAGTCTATCCACATACCAGTCCGTGAACAAACACGGAGGCAATACAGAAAATATTTAACGCAGACTGCAAAGGGTAACTCGTGAAAGTGGACTAACAAAACACGCAACAGGTATGGTGTTGCATAAAGAATTGAATTTCTATCCGTGGAGATCTCATTATCTCATAGCGTGGTAGCTAAAACCTGAAGACTGTGTTCACAGAGTCAAATATGGAGAGTTCACGATTGACAACATTTTTTGAAATAGTTGGATCGTTCTCTATGCTGGCAGTTTTGTCTATCGTCAAAATTTCAATTGCTAATAGCAATGTAAACTAGGTCAAAAATGACTGTGAGCTGAGGAATGACGATAACATGACTCATTGTCCCATATCTTGTACATGACGCCACGAACATAGATGACTAAATTCAAATGTTTTAAAATTATGTGTGGTATACGGTATCTAATTGTAATAACATTGACTTACTTATTTTTATGCAGGATGGTGTACCACTCTATTTTTTTACTATGAGTGCGTGTTTAAACCGGTATGTTTCAAAACGTTTGTTTGGATAATATATACCTCATAAATTGCTTCAAGAATTTCAAGTTACTCCATGCAATTTTCTGTCAGACTACGCACATGAGGATGTATATAAAACAAAGCCTTGCACACTGGAGGACTTAGAGACACGGATTCAGGAGGTTCTCAAAGATATTTCAAAGTTCCTTTGAACGACTATGCATTTCATCTTCAACCGTTTGAGGAAACCGCTTGACACCAGGGATTCCTGCGTTGAAATTTAAAGCGTTGCTTTTTTTCTAGGTTATAAACTACATGTATAATTGTTTTAATAAGTTTGTATTAGAAATACAGACTCTATTACCAATTCTAATGCTCAGAGCTTGGTGAGTAGTACTATGAAATTATCACAACGATATGGAAAATAAACGCATACTTAAGTGCTTAATACTTGTTGCATGTTTGACTAAGTTAAAAAATAAAAGCTTCTTAAAAAATAATAAACATTTAACAGTACCTAACATAAATTTACAAATACTAACAAATAAAAAGTAATGTTATATGCTGTTAGTTTGGTATTATTCTTTTTTATTGAATGGTGGCGTGAAATTCGTTAAGTAACTTCTCAATTAAAAGCGTGACTGTATTACACATAATTAAATAAGTTTCACATTTAATGCAAGCTATTCTAACATAAATAAGTCATATTTTTAATTGTTTATTTCAGACTCATCATCAACAGATGTCATGTTCAGTTTCTCGAACGTTGGCGATTATTTCGGTGAATGTATATCGGTCTTCTGCTACTCTAAATATTTTTCCGGTATTTTGAATCCCTGTCTATTTCCAGATATTCCTTTGCCATAAAACCCACCTTCTTCCTACTCCTCTACGATCTTCTATCTTACCCTTTAGTACTAATTGAAGTATATGATATTTATGTCCTCTTAAAATATGTCGTAGGTACGATAGTTTTTGCGTTTTTACTGTTGTGAACAATTTTTGACCTGCTAGAGCTTTTTATAAGACTTGTTCGTTAGTTTTATGAGCGGTCTAAGGGTTGATGCAAAGGCTTTCACGGCCGCTGTTACGGTGCATCGTGTGGTTGGTTCTCGGCTTATAAGGCCGTGGTCGGAGTTCAGAAACTCTTGCCGTTTCGTCCACAAATGCGGCGGACATCTTCAGAAGAAAATCTTCTAAAAATTAAGCGACTGTCTCGTGTTTTTTCGCTTGTATACCGCCGCAATACGGCGAAAGAGCGAGTGACGTTAGAAAATGCTAAAATATTACCTGCAACGGCCCGATTGACGTCAGCAGCTAGCCCGACTACGTTATCTACCATCCCGGTGACGTCAACAACAACCTTCCCCCCCCTCAACATCATTCCTACCATACTCGCTCGAATATAAAAGAGAAAACGCACGGGACAGTTACTTACTGGTGCGATAGGTGGAGAATTAGGATCAATCCAGAGAAGAGTGCAGCGATCCTGTTCTCCACCAAAAACAAACTACGATGGCGCGGTGACATCACGAACATCAGGATCTTCGGACAGGATATACCCTGGAGAGAAGAGGCACGATACCTCGGAGTGACCCTAGAAAGAAGCTCACCTGGAGAGTTCACGTGGACAATATGGTTACGCGGGCTAAGACAGCTCACCTAGCCTTGGGCAGCTTGCTGCACCCCAACAGCAAACTGTCAACAAGCAACAAGATTCTACTATACAAGACAGTCATCAGGCCGACGATGCTGTACGCTTGTGCTGTTTGGGGTTATGCAGCCAAGACCCACGTGAATAAACTCCAGGTGGTCCAGAACCGGGCCCTCAGGACCATCTTTAGCGCTCCGTGGTATGTAAGAAATGCCATTCTTCATAGCGATGCCGACGTGCCAACCATCCAGTAGTATATCTCCCACTGCGCCCTGCAACTACACGCCAGCGTCCAAGACCACGGCAATCCAGCAGTCCGTGGTCTCTACAACTATGACGTTGACAGGGGCGCCCGCCAAAAGCGCCCGAAGATCGTGATTCCCCCGTAAGGCGGAGCGGGGGCGGCCTGCCTTACAGCAGACCATCCAACAACCACCAGATGTCACCGCAGCGTTGGGGGTTAGGGGCTGGGATCCCAGGGACCCCCAATTACGTGATGAAGATGAGATGAGATGACAGTTACTTATTTTAGAAGATTTTCTTCTGAAAATGCCCGCCGCAGTTGTGGACGAAACGTCAAGAGTTTCTGAACTCCGATCACATGAAGCGGTTTAAGAGATTTCAAGCATTTGTGATATGTGCATCCACATCCCAAACGCCTCAATATTGTTTAGTGTTGATATTTTAAGTGCCCCTAGCTATACATTTTATAAAAATACTGTTCAAATATAACATTTTACTATGCGTTGTCTGAGTTTGAAATTAGGATGTCGTTGCAGAAAAAGTATTTTATCTTGGAAAATGTTGCTCTTTTCTTTATGTCTGGATTTCTTATATGTCTGGATCGAGTTGATCATTTATAATACTTTTCAAATGTGTTTCTTATTATGTTAATTATTTCAACGCATGTTTCTTTCATTCATTTTTTTTGCACGGCGAATTTCTCTGTTTATTTGTTGTTATAGTAGGCTATATTCCTGTGTGGGGTTTTGCATAAGTCTTCTTTGTTCCAATAAATTGAGTATATTGTCTGTAATTCAATTTTTTCTCTTTAGACTATTATATTTTTTATTTCTTGAATAATTTGCCCTTCGTTTTCGTTAGTTACAAAATTATGAACATTTGGTTGTTGGGTTCTTTTTAACCTTATTTTGATATCGGTTACAAGAGGATTGTGTCCGCCCCTGGATAAGTGGAAACCGGTTTAACAAAATTTTGTAGCACTTATTTTTAGTGCATACTCTATCTGGTTTTTAATAGAGTTAGAGTTACTGGAATCGTCTTTTGGTGGTTATGTGGTGCGTGTATAATCTGAGTTTTCAAAGCTTACACCATGTATTGTTAATGATCATGCATTTCCTTTCCAGAATTTATAAAGTTTGTTTGCTCGATTGTTAGAAAGTCGCAGTTTATCCGATCTGACAGTATTGCCAAGTTTGATGTCCTACTCTAGAATTAAAAAAACCCATTCTGTATGTAATTTCGTCAATCTTTAGATTTTTTAATATATTGATAATCTGATCATACAATACTTCTATTACATCGTCATCTTTTTTGTTTGCTATCGGAGGGTATATTTGTAGAATGTTTCTGACGTGGATTCTCTGCTTTACTTCCAGAATAGGAAGTGGTTTGGTCTCTAGTACAGATGCCTTCTTTGCTTATCCCGAGTAAATCAAAGTTTATTCGTTCCACTTCTTTCTCCGCATTGTCTAGTTCCCCAACTGTGTACTTTACATTTTAAAAACAATTCTGAAAAGAAGTTGACCAGGGGGATTCTTAGCACTCTTTGCCTATCGAAGAGCTACCCGGAACTAGGAGCCACAATTTTAGGTTTCTCGCCATAGTGATCCCCTGAGGATTAAATTGATTCGCTTGTTTTCTCCGGATGGTAAGGGTATGGGAATTGTGAGAGAAACCATTAGCTAGCATGGGCTGAGTTGCCAGTCCTGAATTAGAACTATCTTTTATCGTGATCGTAGGAGAATTTCTACTCGCTACCCGATATTGCAGACTAGTTACAGAAACAATGAATATATATATAAATTGTACTAATACGAGTCCCTTTCATGGAGATTGTTATGTTTGCGGGCTTTGAAATTGACTGTGACTGCTTGGAAGCGCTTCTTATTAATTTCCGAAGGAATCATTGCTGTGCATAATCCTTTAAAGATACGCTATGATACAAAGGGGCTAGAAACTTGTAGTTGTTGGCTTTAAAATTGTCTGTGATCTCTCAAAGCTACATAAATTTACTAAAATTGTTTAAAACTTTCTTTGTGGTAACAAATGTTATCTCCAAGATTGGCTATAGTCCGTATAAATTGAATGATACCAATATATGGTTGAAAAGTCGGTTTTAGTTACAGAAAACTTCTTTTATTTATATAAGTAAGATATTGGAAATGCCAGCACAAGAGGTTTAGTAACAGTTTGAAGTAGTATTACAGAAGCTATTGTTGCACTATTAGTTGAACTCTAACTCATAAACTCAGATAATTTTTACAACTACATTTTCTAATATTTTATCAACATTGCTTTTTATTAAGCCAGCTTTTTTATACAGGTATAGAGCTTTTTGTGCTAATTGTTATTCTTCTACACAATAATTTAACAATTATTATTGTAACAATTTTTATTTTTTAGTCTAGCTGTCTTCTTAGCCTATAAATGTGTTGTTAGTAATAAAATAAATGTTAATAAAAAATGTTTAAAAAATTTATATGTAAAATTTTTTATTTCTTTTTTTAAATTATATTACAAAACTACGCAATTTAATATTATAGTGTAAACTTTAAAACGGCCAAATAAATTATCTCATTCTAACATTTTAGCAAGATTGTACCAAAACCGTCCTATAATTATATAACAGAGCAGTCTTATATTTCAGTCATTATGTAATTGTAATCTTAGATTAATATTTATGCAACGTAAGCTAAGATTAAATATTTACACCATCTGCCATTAGGACATTATACTTTGTAATCTTTAAAAGGCGTTTGCTTAGAAAAACAGAAAATAGAATAAAACGCATTTAAGTATGCAAAAATCTCACGATCAATAAAATGCTCTATACAGCGGGATTACTAAAGAGTTACACTAAAAATTCGTACTCACAAACAAATCGTAAAAACACAAACAGTACAAAAGGTGGAGACAAAGTTTAAATATTTAAACATGTTGAACTACATAACAACTTTTTACTTTGCTTTTGGCAGAAGTCTGCAAAACTACGTGAGATCAAAATTTTGCAACTTGTTTTGTTTTCAAGTTTTAAGGACGCTATAAGATTTCGAATCTCTTCCATCTTAGTAAACTTTGTTTAAAATAATGATATAAACGCTCTGAACGATGTATTTGGGATATATTAGAATTTTACGACGTAATTTAATAGATGTACAAGTAGAAACTCGGCTCTGAAGTTTGTTGCGTTAAAAACGCAGCCATTTACCCGCCATTTTGGATATATGTAGCATAGTCATTGCTGTATTTATGATATAAGTTTCAGTCACTTACAAGCTGTTATTCCGTGTGAATCAATTTTATAAGAGATGGATGTCGATAAGCAACATTCTGTTTTAAAATAAAAAAAATGCTACTCAAGCTATGAAATTGATTAATTTGATTTTGGGTGAACATTTTGCGAGTCATTCAACAGTAAAAAAGTGGTTTGCAAAATTTCGTGATGGAAATTTTAGTCTTAAGGACGATCCGCGTCCAGGTGTAGTAAAAAAATTTAAAGACATAGAACTTCAAGTTTTACTAGATGAAAATCCATGTCAAACTCAAGAAGAGCTTGCAGAACCAAGGATTATCGCTTTGATTGCACGCAATGGGAAAGATACATAAAGAAGGAAAATGGGTTCCTCATAAACTGACGGAAGAAAACAAAAACCGAAGAGTTGACATCTGCATCTCCTCGGTACAAAAGAAATCATTTTTGCACAAAATCATTACGGGTGATAAAAAGTGGAATAAAGCCAAGTTTCTACTTGTACACCTATTTAGGGCACAAATATATATGGCATTAATTCGTCTTTGATATATTTCGAATTACATGTAGAGCTGTTCAGAGTAAAGTTGTGTTAAAAAAAAGGATTAAAAAAAATTAGTTGTTGATTGCGGCGAAATTTATAGACATTTGGTAATTCTTTTCTCACCTGAAACTTTATTATTGTTATTACTTTTTATATCTAATAAACAAAAAGTTGAAATAAGATTGATCGTCTAATATATGAGTAGTTAATTTATCAAAATTTTTGCAGTTAGAACTTTTAAACATTAAAAACTATCTTTGATGAATAAAATGGTTAACGTAATGATTCAATAATATGTTATTAATAATTCATACACGCACCTTTTTCTAAAGGTATCTGGTGTGGCGGCCTTTTCGCCCTTGAACCGCTTTATATCGCGGCGGCATGCGAGCCTTTGATATCTGCACGTTTTGCCATCGCACACAAAACGGCATATGGGCTTTTGCTCAGCCGACAAGTCTGCATACGCCGTCGGCGGCACCTTTTGATATGAAAGGTGCTGTCGAATGAAAATTGCCCGCAAAGACCTACCGCCAAGCCAGGTGCGAAGCCCGGCAACATTCACGCACCGCAGCTCGGCCAATTCGGTCGTGTCTTAATCCGCAAACATTCACGCACCGCAGCTCGGCCAATTCGGTCGTGTCTTCACCCCGCAAGAAACTCTCGCATCGCAGCTCGGCCAATTCGGTCGTGCCTTAACACCCGCACATTCGCCATCCGCAGCGCGACCAGTTCGGTCGTGTCTTCACCCCGCAAGAAACATTCGCTACCCGCAGATACCAGATCCGCAGCGCAGAGGTGGCCACCTTGGAATCGCCGACGAAGCCGAAGCCGATTCAGGTGAGCGATTTGGCAATATTCGTTGGTGGATATCGGTAGCCGCCCCCATCCGCTTACGCGACGACCGTTTAAGGGACGATTTGGGCCTTCTCGGTTGACGTACCAAACGGGCCGTACTACGTTTCCACACCGCATCCACGAGAGCGGCTATTTACACGCCTGCCTCTCCAGTATCCTTCAATCTTCAAATAACCAGTAATTCTAAACTTATTATAGCAAAACAAGGGCGCTTATAAGCAACTGTAAACATCAGTTATCCAAGTTTGAATGATAATTAGTAGTAAACCGAAAAAGTGTCCCTAAAAAACCTTTATAAGACACCTAATCAAATCAAACAAACAAACACTACAACTTACTGATTAAATCACCCCAATAGTTATGGGCCGTTAAGTACTACAGATACTTACTAAAAGCAGTACACTGTTTTTAAGACAAAAATGTAAATCTTTAGAAATGTAACTTCACGAAAAACGCATAGGTATTAACTTATTATTAAGAAAGTTTGAAGGAACTTTCAGGTTTATTACTTATCTATTCAATACTTCACTAAGGGTAGGCTTCATCCTTCTGCAATAAAAAAGTTACTATAATTATAATAGTTTTGGAACCTGAAAAGCATAATGATAGTTTGAAGTCACACAGTACCATCAAACGCATTTGAAAAGGTACTACTAAACGGACTCACACACTATCGGACAACAAATTAATTCTTAATTTGGATTTTAATGACAACGTGTTACCTTTGAAGAAATTCGTCTAGTCATAAACAATATTGTCAAAGATTTTGAGACGAAAAGGTAGTTTTCAACTATATTTATATTACGGCAAGTTTAAGATTATTATTAACTTCTCAAATCATATCTTGCAGACAGATACTTTTTTGGCACGTTTAGAAATTATCCTTACCTGCTATCAACACTGAACTATATACAAAGTAGTATATTGGGGCCAATATTGTATCTTTGTTCTATCGATTACCAGAAGAACAACTTCGACGTTCGCTGACGACATCTCACATTGACCCGGTTATGGCATCCAACAATCTCCAAGACTATCGGGCTATATTACATCTGTATTTTAAAAAATGACCCATCAGGAACAGCGAAGCAAAATCAGTATAAATAACTTGTAAACAGAGGGCGCCTAACATTTAGGAAGATCTGAATAAGCAACTAACAGTAAAAATAGATACATCTGGACACAACAAAACAGCTAGATAGAATATATCGGAAAATATACTAGCTTCTAGATTTCAAACAGCAACTATTTTTGGAAAGTGAATATTTCTTTACAAGATTATTCTCAAGCCAATCTGGTCGTGCAGTATATGATTATAAGGTGCGGCAAATAATTCTAACATAGAAATTTTGAGACACTTTCAAGCTAAGACGCTTTGATTCAAAGTAAATGCAGCATGATACGTGCCTAACAAAGTCATACGCAGTACGCTTAGTATACCGGAAGTTAATAAAGAAATACAGTATGAGTTATCACAGTCATATTGGTTGCCCACCTTAAACCTTTAGTGGAATGTTTACTTGAAAGTGAAGAAGAGAACCCTCGGCTCAAGAAATCTTACATATAACTTTATAATTTACTAATGTCTTTAAATAACAGATTGATAAAATCTACAAAGTGCTTTCCCTGTTTTTTAAGAATTTGAAACTAATATTTTTAGAATTTATGTTTGATCATTTGTTAATCGTTTAACAATGTTATGCACATTTTTTTAACCCATTACAAAACATTACGTTAGCAAAATTGTTACAGATTACCAAGCTTGGATCCATCTCATAGACTCGAGCATCTAAAGATTTGCCTTACTTTTCAATCAGCATAAACATTTCTGCGTTTACATAAAAATTATTTCGAATTTCGAATATTATGATCAATATATTTATGCTGAGAATTTAAAACGGTTTTATTCCGACATCGTAGAACTACGCCGTTTCAAATTTCAAAGTTCGTAGAAGTAATTACATAATGTCGTACAATGTAATGTAATGTAATAATCCAGTATAGTATTTATTTTGCTTCCTTGAAGATATCTTTCTAAAGTTTGTCTATAGCTAACACTCTTCCGGCATATGTATAGTAAAATAATTTTTATAGCCTCTGTCTTTACTTAAGGTTTGTTTTATTTCAAAATCCTTCTTTTCGTTTTTCTTATTGTTTCTTTATTTTTATTTACAGTAGGTGATTGTCCTTATCGTATGAACATATTCAGATAGTATTACAAGTTCTAAAGAGAAAAATTAGTCTGAAAGATGTTCTAATACCTATTGTTGTTCATTATAAAAATGTAAATGACTTTTGTCAGATAGAATACTGTTTAAACTTTCCTTTAATTATGCGTATAAATAAAATAGTCTTAAATCAGATGATAGTAAATGGAACTTCAGATCGATAGTACAGGCGTATATAGTTTGAGAACAACCTCTAAAGTGACGAGGCCGTGTTCCACGTCGGCAGTATAGTTAATTGTTATAACTGCCACTACTGAGCGTTGCTTAATAGCGATTTTAAAATGACACTTCAGAGGATGTAAAGTTGACCAAAAGTGATCCCGTGGTGCAAAATTCAAGAACTTACTTTATGTGTGACTGCGCAAAAAGAAGTTGTAGAGGGCAAAACTCGCATACTAGCCACTCAGCAACATCCCAAGTGATTTTCTTCAGAAAACTATATACTTCATCCTCTGATGTTTGAGAAAACAGGTAGAGGCCACCGGTGTCTATATTGAAATTTAAAGATTTGTTTTAATTTTCCTGTTTAAAAAATTACTACTTTTTAATACCTAGCTGATTTTCACCAACTCATAGTTCATTTTTGTTAGATATTCCATACCTTAGCTGGTCGATGGCACTGCATTAGTAGTATCTGAAAAAGGCCAATAAATTTAATATATCGCTGTATCAATAACGTAATATAATGACAAACGCTGACATGGGATAATGAGTGAGTGCGTCCCGATTGTGGATTTGAAAGAATTAGTTTGTTAACTGGTTTTGAAAGATGCAGAAGTGCATAGAGTTTAATAAAAAGTATTCCAAAACAATAAAAATTGAAGATAATTGCAAAGCTTTTCTCTTATCCTATGTATAAATATATTAATAATTGAAATATAAAAAGCTATAATAATTATCTTGACTTATACTTTCAATGGGTAACACCTAAATTAAGATAATAACCATTCTATTGAGATTCATTCCTTGAACACAATGCGTAGCAACTGCCTAGCCCAAATATAGAATTTATTGGAAGTTTATCGATGCAATATAACAAATGTCCCGTATTACATAACGATTAAAGTATCACTCAATATTTTACAATTCCTTCATTTGTCTTTCAACTATGTTTTTAATTTCACCATGTCCTTCATCACTTTTTTCATGGGCTTGAATCTGTACCTTTGATCGTTGATCGTTCTTTAATATCTATCTATACATTTGAATAAAAAGTAAATAAAAAAGTGTGGCGTGCCTTACGCTATTAATTTACACGGGAGATCTGTGTGTAGTAAACGAAGCCTATATATTTGAAGGGATGTATGGGAGTCTAACTAGAGGTAGTACCTCTATACTCAGGGTTGCCGGACCTTCGGCTCAGTTAGATTCTCACTCTCATTTATGGCTCCTAGAAGCTTCATAAGCGGCCACATCCCGGTAACTGTGTCGGCACACAGGCTAAACTAAATGAGAGGCTATGGGAGGCAACTTCTAAATCCTAGATTTAATGGCTCCCATAGTAAGCAGCGTCTGACCCGGAGCGGGCGGCTGCAAACAGCGTCTGTTCCCATAGTGGGCGGCTGAAAATAAACTCGCCAACACGTTCGGCAAGCGCGGCGAGAAAATGCCAAACCCCTCTCTTTTAAACCATGATGAAAACGTCGAATTCACAAACAGGAATACCCCAGGTGGGTAGAGATGCTCTCACAATCCCACACTGATCAACGATCAGTCAGCCCCAAGGATTCTGGGGGCAAGAACTCGACAAACCTCAAAGCTAGACCACAGCAAAGAAGACATACAAACACAAAAAATTTATAATAGCAACATACAACATTAGAACAATGCGAACAGAAGAATACAGAGAAGAGATAGAACTGGAACTATCGAAAATAAAGTGGGATATCGTTGGATTATGCGAAACACGTCTACCGGGAAAGGAACTCAATATTGAAATCAGGACATGTCCTATACCAGAACAACTCAGACACAGACCATAAATATGGTGGGTAGCTTTTATCATCAACCGTAAGATAAAACACCTAGTAACGAAATTCCAAGCAGTGTCAAAAAGAGTCATATACTTTACTCTGAAAATTAACAAACGATATAATATGCAACTCATACACGTATATGCACCGACGACAAACTCAGACGATGAAGAAGTGGAGCAACTATACGAAGATATTACACGCGCTAGGAGACAAGAAAAAACATACTACACCGTTATCACAGGAGACTTCAATTCAATAATAGGAGGCAAGCTGTCTGAAGACGACCAATACATTGGAAGGTATGGTTTGGGAATTAGGAATCCCAGAGGAGAAATGTTAGCAAACTTCCTCAGTAGCGAAAAGCTATACTGTTTAAACACATTCTTCAAAAACAAAGACAAAGAAAATGGACATGGAGAAGTCCCGAACAAAAACAAAAACGAAATAGACTACATCATGTCGAACGACAAAACACTATGTACGGACGTAGCAGTGCTAAATAGATTTAATACAGGCAGTGACCATAGATTAGTCAGGTCGGTGCTAGAAATAAAACCGAAACTGGAAAGGAAAAGTTACAACACCAACAAAACTTTCCAACCATACAAGAATTGAGCCTCAATCAAGAAAAATACCAATTACAACTACAGCGAAAACTAGAACCTACAGATAAGCTAAAGAACCTATACATAGATGCGCTAAATGAAAAATTAAAAATAGTATCTACGAATCAGTTAAAAAATATGTGCCAATAAGAAACCTAGCGGTAGCAAACTAAAACAAGAAACCTTGAATTTAATAGAAGAAAGAAGACGAACAAATAGAAGCTCAAAATTTTCAAGAAATTAACAAGAAGGTCAAAGTGATGATTAGGAAGGACATAAGAGCACATAGAAATAAGCAAATTGAAGAAGCAATAGAGGACAACAGAAATATGAAGGTATTAAGATCGAAACTATCACAGAGTAAACAGAAATTAATAAAAATAAAGAATCAAGAAGGTACTGTAGTAGCAAACAGAAGAGATATAGTACATACAATAGAAAACTTCTACACAAAGCTATATTCATCTAACATATCTATACAGAGCTCGGTTAATAAAACTATTTCTAACGTGGGTTCCGAGGAAATACCGAGATAACTAGACTTGAGGTTAAACAACCCTCAAGCAACTGAAAAATAGAAAAGCGCCAGGAGAAGACCGGATAACAGCCGAAATGCTGAAAATGGGAGGTGAAATAGTAGAAAATATTGTCACGGTACTACTAAACAAATGTTTGATTGAGGGAAAGATACCAAAGGCGTGGAATAATGCTGAGGTAATTCTTCTCTTCAAAAAAGGGGACACATCAAATATTGAAAACTACCGCCACATAAGCTTACTCTCGTGCATATATAAAGTATTGACTAAAATCATCACAAATCGCCTCACTCAAAATTAGACTTCTACCAGCCAGTAGAGCAGGCGGGCTTTAGAAAAGGGTTCAGTACCATGGATCACATTCAAACCATCAGAACATTAATTGAAAAGACAACGGAATACAACACCCCATTCACTTGGCGTTCGTGGACTATCGAAAGGCGTTTGACTCAATTGAAATACACGCCGTCCTCCAAGCACTAAATAACGCAAGAGTTGACTCCAGATACTCGCAGCTAATTAAACACATCTACGAAGAGGCTACATTTCACGTAAAGGTAGATGAAGACCTTCAAACTAACAAAATAAAGGTTGAAAAGGAGTCCGCCAAGGAGACACAATGTCTCCAAAATTGTTCACGTCGGCGATGGAGGATGTGTTCAAGCAAATGAATTGGGAAGGATGGGTATTAACATTGACGGATGTCTGCTAAACCACCTGAGATTTGCGGACGACATCGTACTGATTTCTAGCAATATTGACGAACTTGAAGCTATGCTAATACAATTAAATGAGGCATCCAAGACCGTAGGGCTGGAGATAAATATAAATAAAACCAAAATAATGACAAACAGCGATGCAGTTGTTTTATTGATAATCAACCGGTTGAAAGAGTGGACGAATATATTTATCTTGGTCATTCAATTAGGATTGGAAAGGAAAACCAAACATCTGAAATTAGAAGAAGAATAAGAGCCACCTGGTCAGCCTTTGGGAGGCTACAGCATATTCTCAAAAATTCCGATATTCCCAATAGCCTGAAAAGAAAGGTGTATGAAACATGTATACTGCCCGTGGCAACCTATGGTTTAGAGACGGTGACGGTAACCCAGAAGAGCGCCGAGCAGCTAAGAGTTTGCCAAAGAGCGATGGAGCGCAGAATGTTGGGAGTGAGTCTAAGAGATAGACTGAAAAACGAGGAAATAAGGCGTAGAACGAAAATACCCGATATAATGCAGAGAGTAGCTCAAGCAAAGTGGCAATGGGCGGGACATATAGCACGGCATGAACCAAACCGCTGGACCTCAAAACTCTTGAGATGAAGGCGCCGTTTAACGAAAAGAGGTGTAGGAAGACCACCAAAAAGATGGAGCGACGATATCCGAGACTTTGCGGGAAGAGATTGGATCCAGAAGGCTCAAGACAGAAATGCATGGAAACAAATGAGAGAGGCCTACGTCCAACGATGGACGGTTGCAGGCTGATGATGATGATGATATATTTGAACGACAAGTAAACAAAGATGGATGACAAAATATAGCGTGTTGCGCTCTGAGCGCTTAATTTACACAAGGTCAGTGTACTCGTGCACGCACGTCGGGGCCGCTCTCGCTCTTCCGAGCAGCCGTGGTTGTCATCGCCCTGCTGCACTGGCGTACGCAAAAAGCCTGTCTGCGGCGAACATTTGATTTGCTTCCGCCGAGCGGAAGTTCGCGGAAGTAAGCGCCTATTCATAATAGTCAGACCCATAAGTTTGTAAACAACGTATGTAAACATTTGAAAGTTGCGCATGTTCAAACAAAGTTCAAGCAGTGTTCATCCAGAATATACATTTTGCATAATTATATTGCATTTGTACCTGTTATCCCTTTTATGGCGTAGGAACAGATGCATATTTACTAAATTAATTAATGGTTCCCTATTCGTTGGAAAAACAAAGACAAAATGTCGACAATACTAAAGTTAGGCTATGCAATTTCAAAATCAAAACAAACATTATGTTACTGCTGCCAACAGTAATTTAGGAAAAAATTAAAAATTGCTGCAAATGAATGTAAGAAGTACGTAAAGAGGAACCAATTTCAGTTTACGTATTTCTTACGTATAAATATAAATGGGAGTGCATTATGAATGCCTTTCATTGGTTCAAAATTACGTGTTACGTATTTCTTATAGGCGACTTATGCTTACGTTCACTATAAACGGGCGGTAAATTAAATTGTTCCACGTTTTCGATTCAGGGAAAAGGCCGATTCAAATAATTTATACGTTACCGCCATGAAAAACTTTTAGGGGAGGCCGGGTAAAAAATTTTCAGTTAGGACGCTAAAAGTACCTGGCAACCCCTTGTACATATAAATTTTGTCTATACAATTTATAACGGTCTTATTGTTGGCATTGCGCACACTTTAAATTGTGACTAACACTTAAGTGCTTCTTAATAATTGATTTTTAAAATTAATAAACATCTGAAGCATTTCTTTATATTTTCAATTATGTTTAACATTAGTACATGTAAACAACTTTTTACTATACAATTTATGTAGATTTTAAATTTTCTCTTTTGTCATATTTTCATATAAAAGTGCCTTTTATTCTTTTCATACGGAAGTAAAAAAAGATTTTATTAGGAAACGCTTCTGGCTACTATCTGTTACTGTATTGGTACTTGGTTAAATTCTACATTTTTTGGCTACGTTTTATTATATATATATATATATATATATATATATATATATATATATATATATATATATATATATATATATAGCTGATTAAATGCTGGTTGTTTTCAATGGTTTGGTGGACTGGCGTAAGTTCGCCTTTTCGATATCGATGGCGACGTCTTAGGGTCATCCTTAGTTGTCTTATTGCATATGCATAGGTGAAATCCATACCTTCATTTACTTGATTTATTACAGAGAAATAAATACTTATTTAAGATACAGTTTTGTATCTGATATTTAAACAATCAATTTTCAACTGATAATTCCCTTCTCCTTTAGTGTCCGAATAAACCGATACACTTTTTATTATATTCTTGTAAATTACTATTATACATTAATGCCATATTTGTCTTGAAATGTATAGGATTGTATACAAATAAAGTGGCATAAGCAATACCGGCTTTAGTAAGGAACTTTTTCAAAGTTTCTCAAGGGCTATTCCTGCGTTCTTGTACTTACACCTTGTTTAATATCCAACTCCGATTGAGTACCAAATTAGAATGGAAAGTCTTTTTAGACGTAATTTATGAAAAATGCAACAGATTTAATTTATCTGAACAAATTATAACTAAAACTTAAGGGAAATGATTGAAGACATGTTCTTAAGTTATCTATTTTGAAAAGTGATTAATTCTTCATTTTATAATACATGAATAGCAAGATATAAAAATGTCTGTCTCAAGGTTTCATTTAAATCATTTTTTATAACCAGAGATCGGATTTATATGCGAACAATTTTGATGAAATATGCGCATATATGTACGCAGTAAAAAATGACGAAATATGCGCTGGATATGCGAAAAATTCAAATAATGCACATTTTATAATACTATAATTTTGCTGTTTTCAGTTATGTTTATGTTTTATGGGTATTCTCATTCAAATAAAATTCATATTATTTTTTATACAATTTATTTACAAAACCTGATATAAATAGGGAAGTAGGTATAATATAACAAGATTATAATTTACGACAATGTGTTTTTCCAAATTATTTACAAGGATTTGTTGCCTTTTATACGACAAAATATTTTTACAACATAAAAAGCACCTTTCAACATCTACCGATGTAATTGGGGCATATTTAAAATCACTTGTTAAAGCCGAAAATTCTACACCTAAATCAATTTCAGTTTCCATTCAAAAATTTGTAAATGTTCTCGAGGGTTCTGAAACCGGCATTTGTTTCTGAATTACCGGTTTTACCTGAATGTTTTGAAATATTGTGTTTAAATTCTTTAACGATTTCAACGGATTCTGTTAAAAACATTATTCGCTTTTCTAAGTTATTTATAATTTTTACTGTAATGCGTTTTGATAAAGGTTAGTTGATTTGCCAATAAAGTTTTTGTAACAATACTTTGTGCCTTTGTAATAGCAGCATTGTCTACGGCATTAAACCCTAAAGGGAATTCCTTAATTGCTATGAAATTTTCAGCATACAAAATTGCAGGTTCAAACCAAATTTCCCACCAAGTCAACATTGGTTTGAGAGGTAAAGGTACATTCGACAATTTTTCCCTGTAAAACGGAATCCGTAAGGGACTTTTGACAAATACTTTTTTTACGCTACTAATTAGTTCATTTAAATCAGGAAGTTCACATCTAATATGTTCAGCTACTCTGTTACGTTCAAGAGCTAAACAAGTCACGTGAATTAAGTTTGGGTAAATTACATTAAGTACATGTAATGGGAAGCATCTGATAAGTAAGTTTTTTTTTCAATAAGAACTACAATTGGTGCAAAAAAATTTATAAAACATTTATTAACAGATCTTAAAATATTTAAATGGTTAGTTTTGTCTAACTGTCGACGTGCAATTAAATAAGAGATTCGCTAGATTCATCTTCGCGCATAGACCCTATTAAAAAATTTACAATGTAACGACCACAAGAATCGGTAGTTTCATTCACAATAAAATAAATGTATCGATTTTCTACGATCTTCTTGACTTTTTTAGGGTTTTGTTGTGGATGTGAGGCACGTAGTTTTTTCTTAACGTACTTTTATCTGGAACCCTGGTGTGGCGGCCTTTTCGCCCTTGAACCGCTTGTATACCGCGGCGGCATGCTGGTGGCTTTGATATCTGCCGCCACGTTTTGCTATCGCACACAAAACGGCATATGGGCTTTTGCTCAGCCGGCGAGTCTGCATACGCCGGCGGCGGCACCCTTTGAGATCAAAAGTGCTGTCCAGTTAAAAATTTCCCGCAAATGAACCACCGCGAAGCCAGGCGCGAAGTCTGGCGATATACTCACACCGCATCGCGGCCAGTTCGGTCGCATTTAACCAACCCGCAATATATACTCGATCCGCAACGCGGCCATTTCGCTCGCATTTAACCAACCCGCAGATAACTACCCCGCAAGACATACTCGATCCGCATCGCATCTCGGCCAGTGCGGTCGTGTTCCGGGCACGAAGACAACGCAACAAGGTAGTCACCGTGAAACCAACGCGCCGAAGCCGATTACAGGTGAGCGATTTGGCTTTACTTATCGGTTGATATCGGTAGCCACCCCCATCCGCTTTCGCGCTGGCTGTTTAAAGGACAATTTGGGCCTCAGCGTTTTACATTTCAAAACGGGGTGTACTTAGTTCCCCACACCGCACCACGAGGGCACGGCTATTTACACGCCTGCCTCTCCAAACCCCTTTTCTCAAATATTTTTCCAAAAAAATTTTAAAAACAAGATTTTGCAGTTCTTTTAAAGGTATGTTTGCACAAATCATCGCCTCGCATAAATGAGAATTAAATTTATATTGTTTATTAGATAAAGTCACCAAAGACTTTCTACCCTCTAAGGATAATTAAACAACTTTCGATTCATTAATCTTCTTACATTTCGAATTGTGTAGTTTTATCCCGACATGTGTCACCGAAAATTTTCTCTGGAAGGGTATCTACGACAAGAACATGAATTTTTCAAACTGTATGAACTTTAAATATTCAAAAACCTGCCAAATGTTTATCAAAGAAGGAAAAAACAATCTTAGAACTCGCCATTTTACTACAGGCTTTGCAGAATATGTTTCCATTTGTGTAAAAAAGCTAGGAATAGTTTCTGATCCAGGAGTTAACCAGGCTCGAATTGTCTTTCGGCATATTGCACTTTTCACAAACAAAAATACTTTTGCGGAAGAACTAAACGTTGATATTGAACGACTAATGATCACTGATTTCTGATGAAATAATTTTACAAATGTTCAACCCCCATCGCATCTGTTAAGGAACTAGTTGGAAATTCCTTTATTGCTAATTCTCTACCTGGAATATTCTGTCTACTTAAACCGGAAACGAGCGCAAACAAACCCATAATTACAACCACATTTTCAGACGAATTAAGAAATTCAAAGAAAATTTAGTCATTTCCACACAAATACTCTCAAATAACCATATAATATGCAAGTTTTTTTTTAATGCAAAATTGGGTAAAATATGCAAAATAGGCAGGCAATATGCATTTAGCACAGAATTGGCTCTCTACTTATAACAAATAATCATCTTTAATTGATTTGTACAATAGCTAGCATATCTGAATTAGTTACGAAATGAAACAGTAAAACAAGTGATTATTTAAAAGTCCTGATAGAGGCCACTTCTTTAACTTTCCACATCCAAGTTTGAATTGGCTCCCTAATTAAACTTCGGCAGCGAATCAAGGGCGCTTATTTCGCAAAATGGCCCGGTCATATCGGAAACGCATAGCGGCACTCTAAGAGCAATAAAATTAAGTTCATGGTGTGCGAAGCAGCAGAAATAAAGCGAAGTTTGCGATAATCGCGTTTGTTTTATTGAAAGAGTTGCGCTAAGTGCGCAACTTCAGCTCGTTTGTATAAACTCGTAGTAAAATCGGGAAAACTGCGCCCCGGAACTCAGGACGGCCACGGCCGCTAACGAGGCGGCCGAATTATCCGCTGCACTGGGTAGCAGCATTTAGCAGCCTCGAGTGCGTGCGTGCCCCGCAACAACCCTGCGGAGCAGATCCCCATTGCCTTTCCATTAATTGATCTGCCGGAGCCGCGGATTATGTTTGGGCCGAATCCGTTTAATAGCGCAAAGCTTTCATGCAGGGCCGTCAAATTAGAGCGGAATGCCGGCTTAGTTGGGATTTATGGAGTCGGCGGAAGCGCTAATTCGGGTGTCGCTGGTTCAAATCCCGCCGCCGAGCTTCCGGTGGGCGGCTGCAGTTTTTTGCTTGGAGGGCGCGGTAATAAGAGAGCTGCTTGCGTAGCGTTTAAGCAATTTATTATTCATTTTGGCTGCCCGAAACCATAACGGCCTTGCAGTAAAATATTTTATGCGCAATAAAGCCAAACATCACAACGTCGCAGGTGTCGTTTAGGCCAATATTTGCTTTATTGCTTTAACTGCATGCAACGGAATGCCAATAAAATAAATGAATTGTTATTTCAGCGTTTAATATTAATGCGGATATTGTTCGATGTGCCGGAGGCAATATTAATTTTTAATTTCCCAATCGATCGAAAAGCGCGCACAGTTGATGTGCGTTTACTGTTAGCAGAGCATTTATCGTTTGTGGGCATTTACAGCAGTAAAATAAAACGAGCAGACTTTTGTATGGAGAAAGCTAAACGACTGCATCAATTTTTTTTGTTATAATTAGTTTTTCCAATTGCTTTTGATTGTATTTCAATAGTATTTTAGTTTTGTTCGAGGGTCCCTTAATCTATTTTATGATTTGTACTTGACTGGTATTTTAAAAATGTGAGTGTAGAGGTTTAGTGTAAGGTCTGTACATTTATATGTAAATGAATTACATATAAATTGAAATTTCTCTTTTATGCATCGTCAGGTACATACATTATAAGATAAGAAAGTGACCGTCGTCATTTATTAAGATAGTTCGCATTTGGCATTCGTAGCGCAAGGAAGTGCTAATCTCCGCGCGCGACGGGTCAAGTGATAACGATTCCGTGATAAATTTAATTTTAATAAATTCATTTTATTGCAATTTTAAGCATATTTATTTATATTTATGCTTAATAATAGTCACGATTTCCAAACAATTTATATTAGTGATCAGAAGTGAGTCATTCAGTTTTAGTGTCAGCCGTCATGGCTGGCACTAATCAACCATACTCCATGCCTTACGCACAACCTCCAATGATGCAGTATCAAACACAGTATCCTCAGCTTCCAGGCAACCCCAGTTCCAAGTAACACAACCTCACTATATGCAACCTGCACTCAATCAACAGGTAGGTCAAAATGTAGTATCACACTACGCGGTACCTATTACACTATGGCAACAACCCTATCGTCAACCATCTACGTCAAATCAGCAAAATTCAGAATGGACCACCGTTACCCCGAGGAAAAATAAAGGTATCATGCAAGATGACGAAAATCGTATAGTGAAGCAAAAGGTCTCAGAAGACTCATCGCGGCTTAACTTAACAAATCGATTTCAAGCGCTCCCAGTATCAGATAATACAATGGAAGCAGACCCACCCGCAGTAACAAAAACAGTAAAACCACCACCAATAATTATTTCGGACGTGCTAAATATCAACCCACTGACCGTAGAACTGAACAAAAAGTACACTTTAAAAGTTATAGGAAGAAACTAAGTGAAAATAACGGCGGAAACCACAGATATTTACAGGAAATTAGTAGCTAGACTAATAGAACTAAAAGTACAGTTCCATACGTATCAGATGAAAGAAGAGCGCAGCTTTCGCGTCGTAATCAAGAACATACACTACTCTATCGATATTAATGAATTAAAAGCTGAGATAGAAACTCAAAGACATAAAGTTCTGAATATATACAATGTGAAGCACAGAACAACTAAACAGCCACAGTTCTTTATCGATCTAGCTCCCAACGAATCTAACAAAAAGTTATATGACATTAAATATTTATTAAATACAAAAATTACAATAGAACCACCTCCTCACAAAAGAGAAATCCCACAATGCGCCACTTGCCAAAGATATGGTCATACGAAGAGATTCTGCACGCGCCAACCTAGGTGTGTAAAATGTGGCGCAAACCACCTAACCAGCACGTGTAGTAAATCAAAGGAAACCCAGCCAAAGTGTGTTTTATATAACGGTTCACATCCTGCGAACTACAAAGGATGTCAAGTTTACCAGGAACTGAAGCAGAGAAAATTTCCATCACCACGTCGTAGAGGATTTGCACCGCAACCAACTACCGCACCCATACAAATGCCAAACAAAAATGAAGGAACATTCGCTCAAGTTGTGTCAAATGGACAACAATCCTCTCACCACTTAAACGTATGACAAACGTCTCACATTGAGAAACTGGAAAAATGATGATAAAACTTGCTGACAATCTAAAAACAATGCTAAATCTCCTCACAGTCATCGTCTCCAAACTGTAATAATGGCTCAAACACTCAAGATTGCAGAATGAAATGACAATGGCTTGTCAAACCACACCCTACAGTTACGGGCGTTTATTACTAATCACGATTTAGATATAGTTTTAATATCCGAAACCCATTTTACAGACAGAAGTTACTGTACAATACCCAACTATATTATGTATGACACACAACACCCTAGCGGAGCTGCACACGGAGGATCTGCAGTACTTATAAAAAGTTCCATCAAGCATTACCAAACAGATAAGTACATTCATGAGCACATTCAAGCTACCAGCGTGATCGTAGAAGATTGGACAGGACCAATTACAATTACCGCTTTGTACAGTCCCCGAGACATAACATAAAAACAGAGCATTACACCCAATTCTTTAACACACTTGGTCCATGCTTCATTGCCGGCGGTGACTACAATGCTAAACACCAGGAATGGGGTGTTAGAGTAACCACCACTAAAGGCAGGGAATTGCTAAAATCGCACGTCAACAATAATCTCAATTATCTCACCACCAGGCAACCCACATACTGGCCTACGGAGAGGGCTAAAATCCCGGATCTACTTGACTTTTGTGTTACCAAAAACATAGCACAAAATACCCTAACAATCAAATCATGCCTTGATATGACATCAGATCATTCCCCAATCATAATCACATTAAGTATCCAAAACTTCACAGACCTAGACCAATTAGACTCACCAACAAGAATACCGACTGGGAGTTCTTTAGAATGATAGTCAACGAAAAAATAGATCTAGGCCACCCCTTAAGACCACCGATGAGATCGATGGTGCAGTAGAGCACCTGAACCGTACTGTACAGGATGCGGCATGGGATTCAACACCCTTTTCGGAAATGAGCGATGTCCTCAATACTCTACCTATGGTAATAAAAAGAGCAATAGCCGAGAAAAGAAGGCTTCCCAGAATTTGGCAGAACACTTGGTCACCGAATGATAAAAACAGGCTCAACAATGCTACACGAAATTTGAAGGCAATGCATCAAGATCAAAAAAATCAGGCTCTACAGTATTATCTATCAACCCTCTCTGCTACCGAAACAACAGATTATTTCTTATGGAAATCCACGAAGAAACTAAAACAACCACAGCAAGCAATCCCTCCAATTCGGAAACCTGATGGAAGTTGGGCTAGGAGTGAACAAGAAAAACCCGATACTTTTGCAGCACATCTAACACATGTTTTTCAGCCCTTTCCTTCTGCACTAACTCCAGAAGAAGAAGCCGAAATGCAACAATATTTGGAGACACCAGATCAACTAATTCTGCCAATAAAAAAGATTACGGTAACAGAAGTAAGGTCGTTAATTACATGCGATCTAAACCCTAAGAAATCAGTAGGGTATGACCTGATTACAGGAGAATTCCTGAAACAATTGCCGGAGAAAGGATACAGACAAATAACAGCCATTTATAATGCTATTCTAAGATTAAGCTATTTCCCAGCCCAATGGAAGGTGGCCCAAATAATACTTATACCTAAGCCAGGAAAGCCTCCTGAAGAACTGTCATCTCATCGTCCGATCAGTTTGCTACCTGTAATATCTAAAATCTTTAAAAAACTGTTACTCAGAAGACTCGAACCAATCCTAGAAAATCACGATCTAGTACCAGTACATCAATTAGGTTTTAGGAAAGACCACGCCACTATTGAGCAAATTCACAGGGTAGTAAACGAAATCAACCAGGCCTTCGAAAAGAAAAAATATTGCTCCACCGCTTTTCTCGATATAACTCAAGCGTTCGATAAGGTCTGGCATGCGGGACTTTTGTATAAGATCAAGAAAAACCTGCCACACACTTGTTTTCAACTGACCAAATCCCATCTGAGCAATAGGTACTTCCAGGTAAAGTTTCAGGATAAACTAACAAAACTACATCCTATTAACTCCGGTGTACCGCAGGGAAGCGTACTAGGACCTGTGCTTTCCCTACTATACACGGCAGGTATACCTACCACCAATCTTACGACCACGGCTACATTTGCAGATGATACTGCAATTCTTGCAACTCACGAAGATCCTATTATATCAAGAAACCTGCAAACTTCTCTTAACCAAGTGCAAAATTGGCTTCGGCTCTGGCGTGTAAGAGCAAACGAAAACAAGTCCACCCAAGTCACCTTTACACTCAGGAGGAAAACATGTCCACAAGTTACCCTTAATAATACACCACTTCAGCAAGCCGAAGACGTCCGATACCTTGGTGTGCACCTTGATCGCAGATTAACTTGGAAAAAACATATACTTACTAAACGAAAACAACTGGGCCTAATGCTCTCCAAGTTATACTGGTTATTAGGTAGAAAATCCAAGTTAACTTTATACAACAAGGTACTACTCTATAAATGTATACTAAAACCAATTTGGACATACGGGCTGCAACTATGGGGAACTACAAGCAACTCCAATTTGGAGATCTTGCAGAGATTCCAATCTAAAACCCTAAGAGTAATAGCAGGTGCACCGTGGTACGTTAAAAATAAAGTCATTCATCGGGATCTCCGGGTGAAACTAGTGAAAGACGAAGTGAAGTGCGTGAGTGCAAAGTATATTTTACTACTAGAAAATCACACAAACTATCTTGCAGTGAATTTGCTGGATAACAGCAACTCAGTTTATAGGCTAAAAAGATTCACTCCCCTGGATCTTCCAGATCTACACTAGTTGTTTTGTATGTTAAATATTATCCTGTATATAATAGTTCATAAGTAATTCTAAGGAGGAGCCTTCCACTGGGACGGCATCCAGCATGTACTCATTCTGTAAATTCACCTAATTTACTTATTGCTCATAGTGTTCAGACAATCCTAATTAAATAAAATGACTGACATCACACAACTGCCAAAATTTGACAAATACTTAAGGATTTATTTGGTCTACACTTGAATAGACTCAATATAGATCGTACAGAATGTCCGATTGGTATATATATATATATATATACCAATCGGTACCATTTAAAAGTGTCGCAAAAATGTGGAATTCGTTTAGATAAAATTAAATATGACAATTATAAGTGGATTACATGCGGCAATCTCAAAATAATATCGATGCTCCAGGGACAGCAATTTGTCAAAGCCTTACCAAAAGAAGCTAAATTTCCAGCCTTATCAACGGCCAAATTAAAAAGGGTGTCTTTACTGGTCCTGACATTAGAAAACGTCTCAAAGATAGTAATTTTGGGAAAAAAATGGAAGTAACAAAAAATATGCCTAAGGAGCCTTTAGAGACGTAATAACCAAGCTTCTGGGCAATAAGAATAATCCGAACTTTAAATTAATCGTTAAGAACATGCTGCAAAAGTATAAAAATTTAAGCTGTTCCGTGAGCTTGAAAGTCCAGTTTCTGAATTCACATTTGAACTATTTTCCTGAAAATATGGGTGCCGTCAGCAAAGAAGTGGGTGATAAATTTTGTCAGAACATCAAAGAAATGGAAAAGAGGTATCAAGGACAATGGACTACTACTATAATGGCTGGCTATTACTGGGTGTTACACTAAAATGAACCCCATAGAGAACATAAAAGGAAGAGGGTGAGCCGCCCAAAGAAACGTTGATGTATGGAATAAAATTGTAAGAATTTTGCATACTTCGACATTAAGGATGGGTAAAGTGAGGGAATGATTTCCAAAGGTATGAATTACCACATAAAAATTAATTAAATAAATACAAATAAATTAATTTAAATATACTCTAAAAGAAAAGTTTAAGCTGATTTTCTGACAATTTTCTATTACAAATTAAGGGGTCAATGTACCTCCGCTATTCCTCTTCAGACTCTTCAACTATTTATCTATAATAATGCAGAGTATAAGCCAAAACAATGAATAAAATATATTAAAACAAATGTTGAAAATCTGAGAGTTTCATATTTTCGTAACTTTTTGATTTTTACAAACTTTGAAATTTGCGATTGGCAAAAATCCTGACGTGATAAACAAAATAAAGGACATTTTCGGATTCAGCGCTAAAACTGCATAGAAATAAATTATTAATAGTTAAAAAAATTTAACATAACCCAAATTTTGAAGGTTTGTACTATCAAAGAAGCGACTGGATATTCTAAATTGATTATTTATGTAAATATCACAATTTTTAAAGCTCTTTCTTTTAAACTATTATTCAAATTTAATACATTTATAATTTTAGTTGTAATTTGAATTTCCAAGTGCAAGGTTGTGCTCGACCCCAGCTGGAATTAGGTAACACAAGATGCGGGCGCGTGTCCTAAGATAACTATATTTATTTATTAATTCAATTTACGTATATTGTTGATATATTTTTGTCCGACTTACTATCAGTAAATAACAAAGGCCTTATAATTTACTACTAAATAGCGCCAGCGGCTCCGGGTATTCTGCAAATTACTCCCTTGGAAATACATCAAGCACAACAAATGCAATATCCTCAACAAAGTTACCAATATGTTCTACCAAATTTTAACCACACATCCCTGCAATTTCTCATTTAAGGCGTACATTAACCTTCGTTTACCCCAACATTCCACTCTCAACTAACACTTCATCAGCTTAACGCCCTAACGTCCCAAGACTCAAACTAGCAAGTAGCCAGCAATGGAAAAAGCGGTTGCAAGACAATTTAAATAAATAAATAAACCAAACTAAACAATCTAAAACTACAATTTACTAGTTAAACCCACCAATCGCGTTACTCCATTTCAAAATGAAAACTCAAATGAACAGGAGACGGGCCCATCCACAAAAACTGAACCAAAACTCCCACCTATGTTTGTTTCAGTCGTCAAAACGATTGAACCTTTAATAAAATTCTTGGAAGCGTTAGCTAAAGACAATTACACAATAA
Source organism: Sinelater perroti (assembly GCA_036346155.1). Lineage (NCBI taxonomy): Eukaryota > Metazoa > Arthropoda > Insecta > Coleoptera > Elateridae > Sinelater > Sinelater perroti. The sequence continues at coordinate 997,119 of JARFIY010000316.1, read as the reverse complement.
AGGCTCTACCAAATGATAAAATTAAAATACGTCCAAAAACATCAGAAACATACACGCAAATAACTAAAGGCTTAAAAAAACACGGAATTTCACACCTATAAGGTTAAACGGGAATGAGGCTTCCGCGTTTTCCTCAGAAACTTACAACCTTCCATTAACACAAATGAATAAAGAATGGAATTGCGACCGCTATTTTGCAACCAACATACCGAACGTAAAGCAAGCTAGCACAAAAGTAAAACTACCTCTCTTTGTCGTAGATTTAAAACTATTAGATAATAACAAAGACATATATCAAATTAACAAACTTATGCATTTTATCGTAAATTATAAGTTACCACATCCTAAAAAAACATATCTAAATGCTCTAGGTGTCAAAGACATTGCCGCACGAAAAACTTTTGTAATCGCACATCCAGATGCGTTAAATGCATTGGCTTACACCCCACCTCACAATGCAAACAATTAATTACAAAGATGTTACCATCCCGCAAGTTACAAAGGGTGTCTTGTTTATAAAGTACTCCACCTGTTCCATTTACTTAAAAAAGATCCTAATCACAAAAATATATTAACGGGGTCTTATTTATTCCACTAATAATACCCAATAAAACGTTAACAACGCAACTCATTTACCAAACTCGATACTGCCATAACATAGCAGACTTAAGACAGCTGAGCACCATACTAAACCTGCTAACTACAATTGTGACTAGAACTAATGATGGCCCAACACATTAAAATGGCAGTATAGAACGCCAGCGGGCTGATAAACCACAAAAAATAACTCATTACATTCATTAATATTCAACGTTTCCACATAGTACCGATTTTAAAAGCACTCTTTACCAAACGCAGCTACCTTAAAATATCAAGCTTTGCTTTTTACGTACTACAACACCCAGATGGCACAGCCCATACTGGCACCGCCCATGCTGGGACTGTCATAATCATTAAAAATACAATCAAGCACCACGAACTCCTCCAATGCATCGAACTCCGCCTACAAGCCTTATCCATAGTTGTCGAAGACTGGATAGGACCACTTACTCTATCAGCAGTATATTGCTCACCAAGATACAACAAACAACAAAACTATAAACATTACTTCCACACACGAGGCAACAGATTTATTTATGGCAGCGATTATAACGCAAAGCATACTCACTGGGGTTCCAGAATAGTACTACAAATAATAGAGAAATGCTGAAAGCTATAAACAACTTGGAAATACTATCCCTGACTACAGGCGAACCTAATTGGCCTACAGACACCAACAAGCTACCAGATCTACTCGACCTCTGCTTTGTAAAAATTATAAACCTAAACTTCCTGAATATTAAATATTGTCTTGACCTCTCAACAGATCATTTACTTATACTGGCAAAACTAGGCAGCAACATACTAAAGAAGAAGGCACTTACGCTCATCAACAAACATGCAAACTAAAACTTCTTCCGAGAAATAGTCCAAGAAACCCTGAATGACAAAGAATTTGGAAGACGCAGTGGTACTCTTCAATCGGGTTGTTCAAAATGCAGCTCGCCAGGCCACATCGAAATCTGTTAAATATATTAACTCAACAAACTGCTCGGTTGTAATAAAGAAAAAAAATCTTAGAAAAACGCAGACTACGGAGGAAATAGCAAATAGCAAAACACCCGAATGACAAAAGAAACCTAAATCGGGCTTCTGCAGAACTTAGAAATCTCCCATCTGAAATTAAAAACCAAAATATACAGACATATTTGGGACACTTGTCTCCGCTTGAAGCCTATAACTATTTGCTATAGAAAGTAACCAGACACTTAAAACAACCCTAACAGCACAAAGAACAAATTCCCGACTTCAAACAAGCCTTCGATGAGGTCTGGTATGTGGCACTCATCTGTAAAATCAAACAAACCTTACCTACTGACTACTTCAATATTTTACAGTCATATCTAACCAATAGCCAGTTAATTATCTATATATCAGCGCAATAACAAATCTATACCTCGTCAACTCTTGGGTCCCTCAGGGCAGTGTGTTAGGCCCATTATTGTACATCATATTTACAGCAGATCTCGCTACTACTTTGTTTTTGGGGGTAGCAAACTGCCCCAAAAGTCATATTTCGATTATCTTTTGTAAATAAAACGCATGTAGCGTTGATACCGCTAATTTGCATAGTGTCTGATTGATTTGTTCTATCAAAGTGAAATTACTAATCATTTTACATAATAACAGTTTGTATTTTTGCAAGTAAATGCAGAGCAGAGCACACCATCTATTGTGTTACTTTACCTGTTGGTAAACAGATTTATAATAACGTATAAAGGACTGATTAAAAGGGTACCGGTTTTCGACGACGCAAATTGGCAACAGCGTAAGTGTCAATTTGTAAATGTATACGGATGGTTAGCTCTCTATGTACAACATAATCTAGAGATTTTTCTAATTTGCAAGATGCTGGGATTATTTTTATTGTGTTTGCGGTTAGAAGAAATTACCCCGTTACATGTGATTGTCGACTTAAATAAGAATGGCCAATAGAAGCCAGAAAGTTTCGACAACCCCAAAAGTTAAAAATTTTTGGGATTTAGTTTGGCTAACATTTAAATTATTTTCAGATTGCTGGTTGCATGCAGTGTGAAGATTTGGTGAACTTGGTGTGATAACTGAAATTAATTAAGGTATCCGCACGCAGAATGCGGGTTACTATAGCAGGCTGGAATTAAGGTGCAGCTCAGAAGAACGTAAAAGAAGATAGAAGAATCGCAAGCAAGATTTACAAACAAATTAGGATACACACAATTTACAAGGTTTGTATAAAAAGTATCGGGAACAATTTTTTCCTGCCGTGACTGTACCTCGGAGCGCGTTTGAGGGTGGGAAATGTGATCTTCAAGACTCGGTGCAGCGCAAAATGCAGTAAACGATTCAACAGCGGTTCACTATTAAATTTTGTGTTGGACTGGGAAAATCGAGTACGGAGACGTTGGGCATGATTCGCCAAGTGTTCAAGGATGAAAACATGTCACAAACTGCAGTTTTTAAGTGGCATAAGCTCTTCAAAGATGGTCGAGAGAGTGTGGAGGACGAGCCCCGCGCTGGACAGCCGTCGACCTCAAGAACCGACGACAACGTGCAACGTTTGCGTGAATTGCTGAATTCAGACCGTCAGTTAAGTGTGCGCATGGTCGCAAATGAAATTAGCATTGATAAAATGACAGTGCATAGCATTATCACTGAAAATTTGGCAATGCGAAAGATTTGCGCTAAACTTGTCCCAAACGTCTGGATGGACGACCAAAAACAGAGGCGTGTGTCTGCTGGCGAAGACCTTCTGCAACGCGTTAAAGAAGACCCCGACTTTTTGGACAACGTAATTACGAGAGAGGAAACCTGGATAATTGAGTACGACTCGGAAACAAAGCGAGAAAGTTCCAAGCGGCACACTGCGGCACCACCTCATCCAAAAAAGGCTCGTATGAGTAAATCCAGAGGGAAAGCCATGCGCATCGTTTTTTTCGACGTCAAGGAGGCGGTTCACTACGAATTTGTACCTAAAGGGCAGATAGTGAATAGTGATTTTTATTTAAAAGTGCTAAGAAATTGAAGAGAAGGGTCAACTGGGTGAGATCAGCAATCGCCGGAAATTGGAAATTGCATCACGACAATACAACCAGCCACACCTGCTCCAAGGTCACCGACTACCTGACAATAAACGGCATTGCCATGATTCTCACTTACAGTTTCGACATAGCACCAGCAGACTATTTCCCATGTCGTCAAAGAAGCTTACACGCGTACTCTTAAAGACGTCCCGGAATCCCCCTACCAGGGAGCTTTCGAGTTGTGAAAAACCTCTGGAAAAAGTGTGTCGACGCTCAAGGGTACTTTGAAGATTTTTGAGGTGTTGTAGCAATATTTCAAATAATCTATTTTTCCGTAACTTTTCCCGATACTTTTTATACAAACCCTATATATAGCTATAAAATAATTTGTGAGCGCGCAAAAACTATAACAAAGAACATAAGGTGTGTCTTAATGTCTTTTCCTTTTAGTATTTTCATAGCTGGGTTGTGATCTTAGAATGGCCATTTCTTTATTAATTTGATAAAAACATTAGATATAGGCTTGTCTATTTAACAGATTTCAAGTTATAAACACTACAGACAAATGTATGTGGTCGTTTGCCTTTTGAAATTTTCTATTATCTTCTTGGGTCTTTCTACTGTCTGAAAACACTGTAAATCTGTTTATTGTTTATAGAACACTCAACCAATAATTAAAGTAGATGCCAAAACATCAAGAACGGTGTAATACCGTAAAGGAAACTTTCTACAGCGGTGCGAAATTGTAACGGTCATTTCCGGTTGCCGTTAACCGATTTGGCCAACAATCCCATGAAAGATACTGACCTAAGATGTGTCTCCAGAAACAAAGACAGACAGGCCGGATGATAATCTCATTAACTTTCTACTATAAGCTCCGCTGTAGAAAGTTAATAAAAGCTGTTCATAGCTTTTATTGTTTTGGCATCTACTTCAATGATGTTATTAAGAGTGGTTTAGCTGTATACTCGGGTCTGTATTTGCTTACTCCTCTTGGACAACTATGAGTCATAGACGAAAGCTCCTATTTTGTATGCACTATTTTGTTATTTATTGAAGCAGAAATAAAAGTTTTTTTGTTTTGCGGAAAATATACTGAGTTGGGGAAAGCTTGTGTATTGTAAGTGATGGCTTGCTGTAATTAACACTTTTCAAATAACAGGTAAACCATTCAGGAAGTTTTTCCATTATAATAGCTTGCGGATCATTCGACTGGTGGGATGGGAGATAGGAGAGTGTTTTACATTTAGAAAAATTAATTTTATATTAAGTTTCTTTATTTGGTTTGGCCACAGCAGAAAAAATACCGTCCTTTTGTACAACAAAAGAATGTTAATAAATATGTCTTAATATTTGCTTGTTCGTGGGGGTAATGATCGTTTTCTGAGCGAATAACACAGCTATTTTATTGTCAGACGTAAAAACCGTTTTATATTTTGTTTCATTAGTATGCGGCTTATTCTGTTAGTAATACCTCTGATGTAAGGCAAAAACGCTTTTGTTTGGTCAGAAAAGTCGCGGGTTATGGAAGTGGTGTTTTTGTTGATTTTTTTATTGATGAGTGTTAAAAATTTTTGAGAATATTTGTTTTGTATTAAAATTTTGGTGATAGTATTAATTTTAGTTTGTCGGTTCTTATTGTCGGGAAGTTTGAGCGATCTGGTAATCAGGGACTTTGTAACTGGGTAGATCTTATAATGTATGATGGTGAGATTTTGCGTTTAGATAACAATTAGTATGAGCAAGTTTTCTGTATCCGCTAAAATAGAAAATGTGTTTGAATTTTTTGTTATGCGAATGTCCAAAAAAGAGGAAATTATTTTGTTCAACTTCCATTGTAAATTTGGTATCGATGTGTATTTTGTTTAAATGAATTTGAAAAGCGTACCATGTTTATGACGTGTCGTCAGCGTATCTTATCCAACAGGTAGATTTTAAGTAAAAAAAGCAAGAGCTTTTATTTAGAAATTAATCATAAACAAGTTTGATAAGACAGGTAAAAGTGAGGAACCCATAGGAGTACCATTGGTTTGGAGGAAAAATTTGTTATTTGGAAGATAAAATAGGTACTGGATGGTAATGGTTAATTAATTTGAGGGTGTCGTCTTCTAGAATGCGATTGATTTTTAAAAGCTATGGATATATTAGTAAAGAGGGAGACAATATCTCTGTGTGTGTATGTACGTGCGCGCGAGCGCGCGTGTAAGTGCATGCGTGCGTGCACGCACGCTTTTGTATATATGAAGATGTCAACGGAGGCTGGTTTTAAGTCTGTGAGAGATATTAAACAAAAAGGCACAGTAACATTTTTTATAAGTCATAAAGTTGAAATTTTTTTGCAATAGATTTCATATTTCACGAAATCTACCTAACAAACACGACATGTTGTTCACAAGTCTATTCTACGCAAGAAGTCTTTGGTTTTAATTTTCTATCCAATAATATGATAAGCTAGCTGCTTATACAAGAATAAAATCAAAAGTAAGTAACAAGTAAAACCAATTTTAATCAAGTTGTAGCACAACCGCCCATTTTGTTTTGAATGCATAAATGAAACGCAGATACTTAAAAATTGTTTTTCGCTGACCCAGCTTCCAAACTGGAAACCGGCTTTGCTTATGCCTGTTCGTCGTCTGTCACGCCTTATAATTTTTGATCTATGATAGATACAGACATAACGTTTTTAGTATTCAACCAAGGACCATAAGTCAAGTCCAGACGCCAAAAATCAGCCTGATCGGAAAATCTCGATACCTGTTTGACCGGAAGTGGCCACAAATTTTTCGGTTTCGGCCACTAAATTTTTGCCGCTTTCACTTTCGTTTGAATATTCATTTCATATTGAATTCACTGCCATTCGTGTCAATAAAATTTTGTTAAACCCTATAGTTTAGTTTCATGCATAGGGTCCGTTCTGCTTATCCTGTAAAGCAAATTTTCGCTTGTTAAAATTATCAATCACCCTTTTAATTGTTATTATTTTAACTTATTACAATGTTAACGGATTTAGCTATGGTGTGGCGGCCTTTTCGCCTTGAACCGCCTGAGTATCGTGGCGGTATGCTGGTGGCTTTGATATCTGCCGCCACGTTTTGCTATCGCACGCAAAACGACATATGGGCTTTTGCTCAGTCGGCGAGTCTGCATACGCCGTCGGCGGCACCCTTTGAGACGCAAAGTGCTGTCGAATTAAGATTTCCCGCAAATGATCTACCGCTAAGCCAGGCGCGAAGCCCGGCGATATATCCAACCCGCAAGAGATATTCGATCCGCAACGCGTCTAGTTAGGTCGTGTTTAACCAACCCGCAAGATGTACTCGAATCGCAAACCGACCAGTGCGGTCATGTTTATTTTACCCACATTTAACCACCCCGCAAGATTTTCGCATCGCATCCCGGCCAGTGCGGTGGTGTTCCAGGCACGAAGACATCGCAACAAGGTGGCCACCGTGAAACCAACGCCGCCGAAGCCGAAGCCGATTACAGGTGAGCGATTTGGCAATTACTCATCGGTTGATATCGGTAGCCGCCCCCATCCGCTTTCGCGCCGGCCGTTTAAGGGACGATTTGGGCCTCAACGTTTTACTTTTCAAAACGGGCCGTACTTAGTTCCCCACACCGCATCACGAGGGCACGGCTATTTACACGCCTACCTTTCCAAGCTATGATTTATAAACTTAATCTTAGAATTATTAAAGAAATACAAACTTCTTCTTCACCACAGTTGCATAAGAACAAATTGTATAATTCATTTAAACCTAAAAATGTCAAAACATTTTTAACCTTTTTATTAAACTTATAAAAAATGACAAAAAAGTTTACGCTCTTAGTAGCATTAGATCTACGGAAGTGGATGAAATATAAAGCTAAAATGTTTTTTAATGAATTATTGAAGGATCATCTTTCTACATAGTCTGTTGACTTCAAAACACATTTTCCCGTACGAAGGTGTTTGTGACACCAGTCAATTATGCGTCTATAGCAACATTATCGTCAAATATATTCTTTAAGTGTTTCTTTTGGCGTTTCAAGCAAACACAAATTGCAAAGAATTAAGTGCTAACTGTAAAGATGTTGTTACAGTACAGTCCCGAATAAATCCTCTTTTGCTGTCTCTTCTGGTCTATGTGTTCATTTAATTTATTATGTGTGAAATTTACTCAATCAAGTGAAGTTAAGAAAAACGAAAACTTAACTTAGAACCACCTTAAAAGGTAAATATCTTAATTGGTTCGAATCGAAACATATAGAAATATAGACTTTTTTAATTTGTGATATATTTCAACGGCAGATTACTTATAATAAACAAATTAGACCTTATACATGGTAAGACAATATAATTCAATGCCAATTACAACCATATAAAACTAGATATTTAATTTAAAGCTTGATGCAAAACACAAGTTATAAATTACAGACTTATGTAGATAGAGTGCTAGAAAAGCGGTAATTCGCTGTAACCAATTCAAGTTCAGATAAGTTAAAACCTGTACTGCATCCAGATCAACCTTTAGATGTTAGTTGCGTTTTAACTGTGGCAGTAACAAGAGCTAGTAATATCAGTTTGGTCAAAAATAGAATATCGAACAGTTATGCGCTATAACAGTGCACGTGATTTGATTGTCGATCATTGTTTGTAACAAATAAATTTTCTACTGAAAGATAATTGCCCTTATTGTACGATTATGTTCAGGTGATCAATACATGCATTATTTTCTGTCACGGAGAACATCGTTGTTATTAGGAAGATGCTCGAATTTAACAGACATGTGAGCTATTATCATATAGAAGAATCTTTCGATATTTCTGGAATGCTAATTTGTAACAGCTTCAAATCAAAAGTTTTCTTCCTTTAGGTACACCATACTCTAATTGATATTCAATGACATTTTGTTTTATCTACAACATTGCAACATGTAAATGTCTTGTAAATTTACCTTTTAAAACGTTATTGTGCCATCTGAAGCTTAAAACACAGTATCCCAATTCCATTCTAGTAAAGTGGGATAATGAGTGTACCTGATAAAACGTGGAAAAGTTGGTCCGGTAACTCGTTTAGAATGATGCGAAAGTACATTAAGTGTCGTTGAAGGTATTTTGAAAATTATATAAATTAAAGTTGTACTACAAGATTTTCTAAATACCTTATGTATCAAAGTAACTAGTTTTCGTCAAGAACATTCAGTTAACTTTTTGGATGCATTTGTGCCCAAATTATTTATTATGTGCTATTTCTTTGAATTAGCTGCATAAAGCAAATATTGCAACTTTGACTTTTAATTTATTATATAGATAAACACTATGACAGAGCAACTAAAAATATTGCTCATGTTATTTGTGAAGCCACTATAACAAAAATTGCCAGAAATATTGTTCAATTCCACAAAAAAATGTTTAAGGTCATAGTAATTATCTTTTTTATTATTATTATTATTATTTGTTGCTTATTTACAATCTACTCTCACACGAGTAATAAGTAAATTATTTATAATTTATAATTTTACAACATGTCATTGGGGGGATCCGGCCAGCGCCTTACTCCCCGTAGGCTAAACACTAAGTTATTCTGGGTAGACTGGAAGGTCTTGTGGCCAATTTCGTTTTAATCGTCTGGTGATGGTTGGCTGGTTAGAGAGCTGTTCTATTAGTTGGTTTTTATGTCCTGTCAGGTGGTTCGTGTATGTTCGAGCAAGCTTCTGTATCTCTGCGGTTACGTGTGGAATTCCTAGGTCTGTGTGAAGTGTTTCGTTAGAGATGTACCATGGGGCGTTGGCTATTTTGCGAAGGATTTTTAATTGGCTTCGTTGCAGGATCTTTGTGTGGGAGGCTTTAGCGCATCCCCACAACTGTATACCATATGTCCAAATGGGTTTTATGATGTTTTTATATAACAGTAGTTTGTTTGACAGTGAGAGTCGGGAGCGTCTGTCAAGGAGCCAGTGCATTTGTTTAATTTTAAGGTCTATTTGTTTTCGTTTGGCTTTGATGTGAGTGCTCCAGCTGAGCTTATGGTCTAGGTGTAGTCCAAGATATTTGATGTCCGTCTTCTGAGGTATAGGAATATTGTTGATGTTGTTTAGTGGGCTTGTAATACGTCTATTTGTGAAAGTGATTTGTGAGGATTTGTCGCTATTGACTGTAATTCTCCATTTGTTGATCCAGTTTTGCAAGATGTCTAAGTTTGTAGATGGGCTGCTGCAGTTATTGGGTTTTCGTCTATTGAGAGGATAGCTGTATCATCGAAGAACATTGCAAGTGCAGTATCGTCAGTTGAAGGCGTGTCGGAAGTATATAGGAGATACAGCAGCGGTCCCAGTACGCTACCTTGCGGTACTCCAAATGTAATTTTGTGGTATTCGGAAGTTGTGTTATTTACTTTAACTTGGAAAGTCCTCTGGGTTAGATATGATTTTAGTATGAGGTACAGCTGATTTGGTAAATAGAGTTTTATTTTGTATAATAGACCCGTGTGCCATACTTTGTCGAAAGCCTCTTTTATGTCTAGGCATACAGTTATGCAGACGCGCTTTGTTTCTAGAGTCTCCATAATGCTGTTAACTATTCGCTGCCCTTGGTGGATAGCAGAATGATGCTGCCGGAAGCCAAATTGGTAGTTTGGGAGAATTTCATGTAGGTCGACAGTTTTATGGATTCTTGTGAGGAGCAGTTTTTCGAATATTTTTGACATGAGTGGTAAAAGGCTGATGGGTCTGTAGGAGGAGGGTTGCGTAGGTGGTTTGCCAGGTTTAATAAGGGTAATGATTATAGCATGTTTCCACTGAGTTGGGAAGTGGCAGAGTCGTAGAATGCTGTTGTAGATGGTTGTATCTAACACTAGGGCTTTTCTGGGGAGGTTTTGCAATACATCTCCTACGATTAGGTCGTAACCAGGTGCTTTATGTGGGTTTGTTAATTTAATTTGCTGTCTTACTTCAGCTGGTGAGAATGGTCTCAGAGGTAAGGACATTTGGCAAGGCGCGTCAAGGAATGCGGAAATGTCGGTGTCATTGTTGTTTCCTACCGGTTGTGGCGATGAGAATACAGTAACAAGATGGTCTGCGAATGAATCAGCTTTTTCCTTGTCTGATCTGGCCCATGTGTCATCGGACTTTTTGATTGGAAGTATCGGTGCTATTGGTCTTTTAAATTTTTTTGTTGCCTTCCATATCGTATGATCAATAGGTGAAAGATTCGTGATGTAATGCTGAAAGGTGTCGTTCCGGGCTTTTAGTAGTTCAGTGTGGAGTTGATGAATAAGTCTATTATATATGGTCTTGTCTGGCCTTTGTTTAGTTGGCTGCCATTTTTTTCGTACCTTGCATTTTTTTGTGACGAGGTGCCTTATATGACGAGGGATATTAATATCTGCTAAGCAGGTGTATGTTTCACTGGGTGTTGCTTGCGATGCCGCATTTTGTATCATTGTAGTTAAATATTGGGTTGCTTCGTCTAGGTCATAAGCGTCCTTAATTCGGATAGTTAGAGTGTTTTTGAAGAGGTCCCAATTGGTGTTTTTGTTGCAGAGTTTTGGGGATGGTTCCTTGGTAATAATGGATGTGCTTAAGGTAATAAAATGGGAGTATGATCTGAGGACAGGTCATAGTTAGGTTCCACTTTGGTGTATGTGTTTGCTATGCCGCGAGAAATAGTGAAGTCTAATAAGTCGTGGATTTTATTTGTATCTGTAGGCCAATAGGTGGGTTCTCCGGTTGATATGTAGTTACAGTTATAATTTTGTATTGCTCTCAGTAGGTTATGCCCTTTCGGATTTGTTAGTCTTGAGCCCCAGGCCACATTCTTGGCGTTCCAATCTCCTCCAATGAGGAATCTCGCGTCAAGGGATTGTAGCAAATCTGCGTGTTCTTCAGTTGAGATAGCATGTCGTGGTGGACTGTATACTGCTGCTATGATCAATGGGTAGGGTAGGACTTGAATCTTTGTACTAGAGCTTTGAATGTTGTCGGTTTGAAAGGAGTTCCATCCATGGTGGGAGATTGAGTTTTTGATAATTACCGCTGATCCGCCATGTGCTGTGCTATCAGGGTGGTAGGAAAGGTATACGGAATAGTGCGGTATTTGTATAACTGTTCTGGCTGTTGCGTGGGTTTCGGAGACGAGTAACACATCTATATACTGTAATTGCAGAAAACAGTTGATCTCAGGTATATGGTTTGATAAGCCATTGGCGTTCCAGATAGGTGTAATTATCTAAATTAAATATTTTATTCACTTAAAAATTATAAAATGAGTTAATTTTTATTTCAACAAAGTAGAGTATATTAGACAGACTTTTCTTATTTTTCTCCTTCATACTTTCGATTTTATTCGTCGCCTCACTACTTTCCTTTTCTTTATAGTTTTCTCTTGCTTTATATCTATAACATATTTTCCATGGTCTGTCATTCTGCATTCTTTATAAATAATCGTGGCATTTTTGCCTGCATTCTTTGATTATTTTATTCATGTCAAATATATTTAACCCTTTTTTGCTTGTCTCGCAGAGTAAATTCTGCAACATGTTATTGTTCTTTTTAGCCTCTTAAATTATTCTTTAGTTTTGTTATGTATTTTTTACTGCTTTTGCTTATTTTTCCTACCAAGGAATGATTTTTTATAGTTTTTTCGTTGTCTTGCGATAACTTCTGTTGCTGTTTTGCTTATCTTTTTTATATGTTTCCATTCATCATTCATATTATTTACTATGTTAACTTGTTTTACAGTGTTAATCGGTTTGGATATAATTTTCTGATGGATTCTTCTTGTAGTAGATACACTTTCTGTTTGTGCTTAGCATTTTTTTAATTTTTCGTTTTATCCATTTTGCAAGGACTTTTATATCTGCCCCTAATAGGCAGTGGTTGAAATGTACGTCTACTCCTCTGTACACTCTCACATTATCAAAAGATTTGCTGTTTTCTAGTTTGCTAATAATTAGTCCACTACCAATATTTGGCCTATGGCTTCCCATGTAAAAGTGTGCGCTATTTAAGTTTATACAAGTTATTCATTATTCTAATGTTACTGGAGCATGGAAATTCTCGGAATAGTTTTCAATTTTAACTTAAAGTATCTTGTCCGTTTGTAGTTATTGTTTTCAAATTTTCTCTATCTATTCTGAAATTGATATTTTTACCAATTATTATTTAATTATGTTGATTAATTTTTTGTAATACATCTTGTAATTTATTGGTCTTGTACTCATATAAATTAAAATATATTTTTTTTAAACTTTAGTTACTTTTAGACGTCATGAATTTCATATTCTTAAACGTATGTAGTGTTTTATTTCCAACCTTTTGTCCTTTTTTCATTTGCGGTTAGTACCAATAATATTCATCCAATCCGAGGCTGTAGTTGCTTGTACATATATTATGCAAAATATATAATTTGTGTGTCCGTGGAAAAAAGAGGTTTTTCATATATCCATTTCAAAATACCTATTTTGCGATGGTAAGGATAGTAAAATGACTCAGTTTTCCCTGGGTATGTGCTTGACCTTCTCAAGTCTCCCGCTCTCATTAGTTTTTGGTCCTGTTTTTAAATGGAGTTATTATCAAATCTTCCACGAAATTACTTAGATTTTCTCTAGGCTACTACTTGACGCTGAGAATTGCTATTTGGTCACAAGTGAATAAATGGTAGCAGGACATCTACCATAATTTACGATTTGGTACGCTTAAATGTCTTTTAATTTAAGTAATTTTTTAATTACTGTTAATAATATTTAGTGCGGAAGTAGAACACTTTCTCTATATGACAATAAAATTAGACAGATGATAATAGTATCCTACAAAACACTTAGTAAAACGATCAAAAATCAACTACCGCTATTTTTCATACTACCAATAATTTCAAGACAAGTAACGAAAATATTGGTTACATTGTTGAATAGGTTATACTAGCCATGTTCAACATAGATCTTGTCATACCGATCGCATACGATCCACATTAAACTTCACAGCTCTTCTATATATTTTATATTTTATTATTGAAGAAAATCAGTAAAATACAGTGAGTAACTATTTTTATACTTTTATATGTACTTTATGCAGTAAAACAACAATGTTTTTGTTTGTATTTTCAAACAATTTCGGTTAAAAATAAGTTGTACATGCCTGAATTAAATGACTGAACTAAAATGGTTTCATATCGTTTTATCGTTAAGAGTTCTGAGAAGTTTAATTTATAACAACCATATAGATCACATTACACTACTGTTTATTGAAACTACAGCGCCAAGATAAATACGAACTAACCACTACATCTTTGCAAATTTATTTAATAGTGTAAGACAATTAAATGGTAAAATTTATAAAACATTTGTACATAAACATTTGCATTTATTAAATAATATATAGCCCCATATTGGTATTTTACAATTACCTCCTTTCTTTTTGGCACCGTTTAATTAACGAATGATGTCTTAATGGATTGCTTTCTATTTATTATTGATATACTTTTTTAATTTAGCCAAATTTCCTGGAAGTCGTTGTATCCTTCAACTAATCATAAATTATTTTCAATCATTAATAGCTTCGGCGTTGGTTTCTATTCTGTATTGTTGAAAGAAGTTTAATGTGTTACATGCTACATATGGTCTGGTCGAGCGCTGTTAAAGGTTTGCATATGGCACCTTCTGTAGAAAAGATATAATATGAGTTGTAAGATGGTGTCTATCTAGGTCTGACTGGTATTGTTGCTTCTAACTCTGATTACATGTAGAGCTAACCTTGAACAAATTCTCCCTCTTACCGTGTCTACAGCATATCGATGCCAAATCATGGTTCGATTTTTAATAAATTTTTCCGTTATCCATTGTAATCTTCGTTGTCAATGAAGAGATATCAGCGGTAGTTATATACTATATGGGCTGTTAGCCTAATTACAAGTATCGGTATAGTGTAATTGTCCACCATTATTGCTTTATGGCACTTAACGTCGTGACATCTGTCACAAATCTTTGAAGGTGATAATCCTTTTGGTTTGTTTCTTGTACGTACTGCTCCAAACCCGGGTTTTCGGTTTATAGACCCTTTGGTTCGATATACCCGCTACAATTGTGCACTATTGATATGGCGACCAGTTTTTCGGTCCATTTTCTCGTGAAGTACACCGCCTTTATGTTGCACAACAGCACGTTCTCTGTTAAATTCGCTAGTTTGTTGATAATGTACGCTTTGTCGATAACGAGACATTTTTACACCGTGTGTTACACGTAGCAAATCTGAATGTAATGTCTGAGAACACTTTTACACATGATATCACTACTTCCTCCAGATCACATAGCTCAGAAACGATGTAACTAAATCTCGGATAGGCATAAATATATGGTTCTCAAACTATAATGGTTTTTCTTATTACATTATGCTTAATTTAATACAAAAGTGTCAATAAAATATAATTTGATTTTTAATGATTTCACAAATTTAGTGAATAGTGATTTATATAGGAACCCCATTGATTTCTGAATCACATGGCACAAATCAAACATTTTAGGATTTTTGTTGTGGCTTTACGGTTTTCTGGAGAAGACCTTCTGATTTTGGTTATATAAAAACATTCATTTAAACATAATAATTCTGTAGTAGTACGTAGTAATAAATTAAAATAAGGGCCTTTGTAAAGGTGCAGAATAAAATAGTTTAACGGTAACTGTACTTGACAGGAAAAGCATTTTGTGCCAATATCTGTCTATAAACAGCAAGAGCTTTCCTTAAAATACAACTGCGTTAATGTGCAAAAGATTATTTAACAATTAGTGAATATACACCTACATATATAAATGGTGTATCTTCAACATATCCACATGTTTAATTATTTTAGAATAAATATTTTTTGAGAAATACAAGTTGCTTTATTGTTTGTATACTACAATTTTTAAAGTGTAATAAATTAATAAAAATTAAATCAGTAATCTGGTTAAAAACTTTCTTAAAAATAAATGTTATTTAATTCTATACAAAAAAAATGTCCTTTCTAATTTAAAAACACGATTATACATTACATATATAAATTTAAATTAATAAAACGAACAGAACAAGCTCCAGACTTATTGCAAATAAAATTTCAGATATTTTTTGGAAATAGTATTTGTTGTGTGCTGGAAGACACACAAAATTTTATTTTAGACATATTATTAATATATGGGGAAGAGATCTAACAAAATCAGCTAAACTATAAAACCAATTTTCATTAATCTGTACATAAAGTTAATGGATTGTACCAATAGCCAAGCTAAACAACGCGATCTAAAAGTATTACACATCGTAACGTAGCTTTCATAAAAATAATTGACTAATCATAACAGAATTACTTAACACTTAACTTTATGATAGTAAGCTATTAATAGCTTGACAAAGACGTTTATCGCCGTCAAAACCGTATAGAAGTATACATAGTATGTCCAGAAAGTAATATGATTGATTTTCATGGTCGAGCAGAAGGGTCGGGGAAGGAGTATCCGGAACTGACGATTGGTGGAGCATGTCAGGTAAACGGTTTGACCCAGCTCATTTGCCTTTGACACTTTACAGTGTGCGGATTACTTACAAAATGAACAGCCGTTTATGCATCGCGTCGGGGGTCAAAATACAACACTGTGTCGATCAGCGCTGTGCGTTATAAAAAGCCTATGGAAAAGCGCCTTATCAAAAGCACAAGTGTTTAGAAGACACAAAGCGTTCAGAGAAGAAAGAGATGACATTTAGAATGCGCAACGTACAGGGCACTCTACAACATCTCATGCTTCGAAAAATGTAATGAAAGTAAAAGCGGTTTTAGATTCTGACCTATGCCTAAGCATTAGAGTGAAGTAGGGACCTCAAAATCCATTATACAGGAAATAGTCATTAAAGAAATTCAGATGCGGGTAGTTTGGTCTAAATGAGTCCCCAAGATTTTGACCGACGAACAGAAGAAAAATCGGGTGTTGATTTCTCGTGGCTTCAGATCTAGCTTGAATAACGCCATTTTGGGACTTTAAAATTGTGCAGATTGTTGTGACGAATGTTCTGAAAGCTCTAAAAAGCGTGTGCTTGGTATTATTCGAATACATTACATACTAAAATTAATAATTATTGTATATTGAAATTTTTTAGTGCACAAAATTGAAAGTTGAATATAATATAGGTAATTTTATTTATGCCCTAATTTTTTTCGACTAGCAAATAACACGTATTTAAATTTTTTTAATTAGTGTACAGTTAGTCATATTAGTATGCAATTTAGACACTGTGCATTCCTAGATCTTATTTGAGCTCTTTATCGCAGCAAACTAAAAGAAAGGACGGAAATTTTCTTATAATAAGACGCCAACGTATCCTAGTAATTAGTGTTATTAATTTTAGTTCGTTAGTTTCATAGACTCAAAAGCTTAAAGATTACAATAAAAATTGTACTTTGTTTTTAATTAATTCATTAACTGAAGCAAACACATTTACACAGAAGCATCGTTAGCGTAAATTAAGTTAATTTATTATTCCAAGAGGACAGTAATAATTATAAATAATAAGCTTTTGCAATTTCCTTTTTTGCTCTTCGCTGTGTGAAATATGTGAGATAAACTATCGCCGACGCCATCTTCATGTACACAATTACCATAAATAATATACCACAACTCAAGCTGCTACAGTGCGAAAGACGGCTCGCGGCACACGATTTGAATAAAATATCAGCCGCTACACAGGATTTCCATTTTCGGCGGTGCATCGAGCATGGCGGGCTTCCGAAATTAAACAAATAAGCCATTATTGCGTTGTCGATGCACGGCGACGCTGGTATACGGCCCGATTTTATCAGTTAATGGATGTAGTTATTATTAGCTAATAGCTATGTGTCCACCGCAGACCGTAGCGGGGCCATTTGGGGAATAAAATAGCCGCAAAGCTTGCTAATGTGCAACACTGTAACTCTTATGTTACGTTCAGTAAATGGGGGCTCTATACTAACAGAAACGCACTAATATACAAGCAATAGAATGTTCTGTTACTATTTCAATTAAAGTTAGCTGAAAAACGGATCGTTATTAAAGAAATAAATAAAAATATATTCTAATTGCAGTAATAGGGGTAGTTTTAGTAGCTCATATACTTTAAACGATTCTACAATTGATTACTACTGAAATAAGGACTATTTTTAAAAATAGGATCAAGATTTTGTTATATAAAATTTAGTTTGATTTATATAAAAATATATTTATATATTTATAACTCATTTTTTGTCTATGTATATAAAAGCACTTCTTCTCCTGTCGAAGGCTGGAGATCCATCTGGCAATCATCGTTCTAGACACTGCTGCTTTGAAAATTTTCGTTGAAGTATAACCAAACCATCTTCGTAAGTCCTTTAACCAGGAGTTTTGTCGTCTTCTAACTGATCTTCTGCCTTGTATTTTTCCTTCTATTATTAGTCTGAGTAACTCATACTTCTCCCCTCTCATTTTATGTCATATATATTTTTTCTCTTTTTAATCGTGATTAGGAGGACTGGGCCATATAATGAGGGGAGAAAAACACTTATTACTGAGAAATTACAGAGAAAAATCAAAGCAAAAAGAAGTGTAGGTCGGAGAAGACCTTCCTGGCTACGAAATCTAAGGGAGTGGTATAGTTGTAGTTCAGGGGAGTTATTCAGAGCTGCGGTCAGCAAGGTGAAAATTGCGGTGATGATTTCCAACCTCCGATAGGAGACGGAACTGAAGAAGAAGAGAAGGAGTTCAAGAGGTTTCCGCATTCGAGCAACCACCTCCTCATTTGTTATTCTTTGAACCCGGGATATTTTTAGTCTGCGCCTGTATAGGTACATCTCAAATGCCTCCAGCTTTTTTTCGGTTATTGGATGCACAGTCTATTCTTCACACTCATAGAGAAGAACAGAAAATCTGTAATACCTGATTGTGCGCACTCTGAGCTCTAGGTTGAGTTCGCGCGATGTAAAGAACTGGTTCATATTTATAAACGCTTTCCTTGCTTGGTCAATTCGGGATCGAATTTCCTTCTTGGGTCGCACTGACTATTAATACTTGTCCCCAGATATTTCATCGTTTTTACTTGTTCTATAGTATTGCCATTTATTGTTAGATTAGCATCTATGTTTTCTTTTCCGAACACATGCAATTTAGTTTTAGGTATATTCATATGGAGACCATGGTCTTCACTATATTGTACTATGCGGTCCATCAGTAATTGCGATTTGCCTATGTTATCTGTTATTATTAAGGTGTTATCGCATATCTAATGTTGTTTATTATAGTACCGTTTACCTTTATACATTCCATAATGTCATCTAGAGCTTCTTTGAAGGTAGCTTCAGAGTAGATGTTAAATAATAGTGACGACAAAACGCAACCTTGTCTAACTCCTTTCTTGACCACTGTAGTTTCTGATGTTTCATTTTCAATTCTGACTTCTGCTGTTTGATGCCAGTAGAGTTGTAATATAATTTTGATTTTCTCTTCATGGATACCAGTTTTGTTAAAGATTTTTATAAGTTTGTTGTGTTTTACACAATCGAATGCTTTTCGATAATCGATGAAACAAGCGTATACGTTTATGTTAATATCTCTGCACCTCTGTGTCAGCACGTTTAGCGAGAAGAGTGCTTCACGAATAGCATAACCATTCCTGAACTCAAAACTGTGCATGTGTGCATAATTCTTAGAAAGATTATGTGGACCTGCGTAATTAGACTAATCGTTCGATATTCGTCGCAGATTGATGTATTTGTCTTTTTCGGTATAGTTACAAATGTTGATTTTAGCCAGTCGGAGTGTATAATACTTGTTCTACGAATAGTATTAAATAACAAAATTAGTATATCCAGCCCCTTACCCTCCTTATCAGCTATAAATTTAATTACCTCAGCCTTCATATCACCCAGGGCAGTCGCATTTTTGTTCTTTTGCGCTTTGATCTCGTGAATTACCTCACTTTTAGTGATTTCTGGTCTTTTTTCATTTAGCTCGCTATCTGTATCTGGCGGGTTCTCTGGTCAGTTGTCATAGAAAAGTTCTTCTATATATTGTTTCCATTTATTGAGTTTCTCTGTTATTCCTATGATTATTTTATTATTATCATCTTTCAGGATTGTTAGAGGGGTTTCCCTAGCTGATTTTCCATTTTTTTGACTTATTTGTGTACATTCAATAGATCGTGTTTTTCTTGAAGGTTTTCTGTTTCTTTACATTTTTCAGAAAACCACGCTTCCTTTGCTTTCCTACATTTTTTGCGAATGGTTCTATTTAGTTCTTTATATTTCACGGGTATTGTTTTGTTCTTCTTTTCAATCATAAGTCTCAATATTTCTGAGGTCATCCATTCTTTCCTTTTCTCCATATATGATTTCTTGTTCCTGTATTTCTGTGACAGTTGATTTAACGTCTGTCCAGGTTTGTACTACTTGTATCGGATTCAAGGTGGCCACGTCTTTTAGGTTGTTCTCCACCTTGTTTTCTATATCTTTTCTTATCTCGTTATTTTTGAGTTTATTTAGATCAATAATCGTTTGGGGTTTTGGTCTTTTTATATTTTTAAAACGCTTTATCCTGAAATCCATCACGACTAGGTTGTGGTCACTATTAATATCAGCGCTGGGGTAAATCTTTACTGATTTTATATATTTATTAAATTGTAGTGCGATCATGATAAAGTCGATTTGATTCCGAACAATTTTTTCCTGCGTGTGTTGGGGGGGGGGAGCCCACGTGTACAGTTTTTTTGAATGTAGTTTGAAGAATGTGTTGGTTATTAAGAAGTTGTTCTCTACACAATTGAGCTAATCTGTCACCTCGAGCATTTCTTGTTCCCACACCAATCAATCTCTATCCCACTCCAATCAATTCTCTATCAGCTCCTGATCCTATTTTGGCATTTAAATCACCAAGTATCACAGTTATTTCCCTTTTTTTGTTAGGCGCAAGGTCTCATTTACATAACTGTAAAATTTTTCCAGTTCTGTGTCTGGTCTTTCACCTGTAGGTGCGTATATTTGAATGATATTTATTGTTTTATGTGTTGTTTTGAGCTTAATTAACATGATGCGATCATTTACGGGAATAAAATTTCTGGCCGATTTTGCAATATCGTTTGTATATTATGGCTGTACCATATCTATGTTAATGATCATGTTCTAAATCCCTTGAATAGTATATACAACCGTTATTTGTTAACTGCACTTTTGTGCCCTACCATCTCGTTTCAGTAATAACCAAGATATCAATGTTAGGTATTTTTATTTCTTCAGCAACATTATTTATTTTGCCAAGAGCAACTAGGCTTCTGACATTCCATGTTGCCATTCTTACTATTCGTTTATAGATTTTAATATCTGTAGTATTATCTAACGGGGGAATTCTTAGCACCCTCTCCTTATCTAAGAGGTGCCCCGGACTGAGGGCCGTTTTAGTCATTTTTTTGCCATTTGGATTTTTTCGAAAAAATACTACAATAAGAGTTCCGTTTCTTTTTTGCTCCGCAGTGTAGAGACTTTTCTGCTATTATAGCTCCGCTCTCTAGTATCTAGTATTTTGCCGTTTTAAAATCATTTTTCGCCCGCCAAAAACTGGTTGTGATAAAACCACTTTCTTTTACCATGTTTTGTCTGTAGGTGTACCGCTCCTAACTTGGAGAACCGTCATGTCCTGTGCTAGTTTTGGTCCGCCCCGGTTATTTTATTTCCTGGTACCCACTATATTTAGTGAGCTTTTCCCTATTTGCTACCTGGGGAGGCGCTCGATGGAGAATTAACAACTCCTCACTCATAAAAGCACTGAGAATAATTAATTCTCAATAGAATTATTCTATAATAAAACCTAATAAATGATTTTAAGTAAATCTACATATTTTTATATAAGCATTAAATTTTCATTATAACTAAAACTAAACTACTGAATCCGGTTGCCATTTTTATGACTATTATCTAACAAACCCGTGTGGGGTTGTTAGCCCTCCATCGGACGCTTTTCGGGTAGTAGATAGGGAAAGGCCTCCCAGATATGGATGGAACCAAAAAAATAAAATACCCGAGGTAAACCAAAACCAGCTTGGCGAATAGCAGTAGATTCACAGTATCAAGTTGTAGCAGAGAAGTATTGATAAGTGGAAAGCCGAACCGAATCAGCAGAAAGGTTTCCGCAATGCTGTAAGGAAGGTAACAAGAAACTACCTCACTATTATCTTCAGGACAATGGGGCAGGAGTGCTAATCTCACAAGCAGCCGTTATCAAAATTGAAGAAAGATAAAATATACACAGAATAGGTATATAGAACATTTAAAGCATGTATGAAGCCGGAAATATACAAAACACCATACAAAACATAAAAAAGTTAAATATTAGTATACTGGGAATTAATGAAATGAGACGGCTAGGAATGTGCACTGTAGATGACTATGTGGTGTATTATACCGGGGAAGACAACACTCAGCATGATAATTGAGTGGCAATAATTGTAACACCGGAAGTATCTAAGGCTATAAAAAGTGTAATACAATACTCGGTCAAGGATTTTAGATTTCGTGGGTGAGAGAAGAAAATACAAAAATCAAAATCAAATAATGTACAAAAGAATTTGCAAAAAAATGCAGAATGTCACGATAAACAAGGTTCAAAAAAGGTATAGTATGATAAAAAACATGATATGGTTTATTTAACCTTCACAAAAAACTAAAAAATGGTTTGGGATTAAAAATATGAAGGGACGATTATAACAGAAGATCACCAGAAATTAGAATTATGAAAAATAGAGCTATTTAATAATGATAGAAATACAGAACACAATGTGAAGGATGTAAGAACGTGGTCAGAGATTACAAAAGACGGAGTAGAATAGAATAGCAAAAAGTGATAAAGCTCCTGTGACAGATGAACTAAAGATTGAAATATTAAAAATGTTTGGGAAAATAGGAACGACGATGTTGACTAATATATTCAATAAAATATTCAATACAGAAACATTACCAACAGATTGCATAGAATGTACTCTTATTACGATCTCAAAGAATAATAGAGCTATTAGATGTAAAAACTACTGCACCGTAAGTTTAATGGATCATCTTCTGAAAATATTTTTAAGTGTCATTTATGCTAAAATATATAAAAGAAGAGAGTAAAATTTAAGTAAAACACAATTCGGATTTCGAGGCGGAAAGGGGACACGGCAAGCTCTTTTCGGATTACAAGTGTTGATTCAAGGATGTCAAGATGTTAACTTTGATATGCATATATGACTAATAGATTTTCAACAGGCCTTTGATAAAGTATAACACGACAATCTACTCGAAATACTAAAAAAAAATAAGAATCAGCGATAAAGATTTGTATATAATTGCTAACCTTTACTGACATCAAGCGTCTGCAGTTAGAGCAGAAAAACTAACAGAAGCAATAGAAATAAAAATTAGTGTCCGTCAAGGATATATATTATCTGTGCTCTTCAACTTGTACTCCGAAAAACTATTTAAGAAAGCTTTGCACGATGTAAAGGAGGGAATCATAGTAAATGGAAAGATAATAATTAATATCAGATATGCCGACAACACGTTGATTCTCGTGAATACTCGTGAATACTAATGAAGATCTGCTAGAACGTGGAAAAAATATGGCTTAAAACTGAATACACCAAAAACTAACTATGTGACAGCAAAACAGACCCAGGTAGATAAAGAGTCTCATGGTTAAAAAATTTGAGGCAGTGGACAAATCCATGTACTACTTTCAGAGCTGCACTTGACAAAATCAAAATCACAAATATGACCCAAATATCGCCAACGATCGAAAACAGTTAAGGCATTTGCAGAAGAGAATTATCTAACAAAGACCAGATACTTGCGCTGGATAAGCTTAAAATTGTACAGGCCCAAATGCCATAGCTCAACAAAATCTTGACTTATATCAATAAAAAGTAACTACTAAGTTGTTTCTGATTTTTCTGACCAATCTGTGCATTTGTTTAATAGTTTCATGTGCCTTATGGAAACCAAATTGATAAAGCAATAATTTTCAAGAACTTTGGATAGAAGTGGAAAGAGGCTAATTGGACGATATTATGTTACATCATTAGAGAATTTTCCAGGTTTAGAAATCATTATTATTTGCTCCACTTTCCAGTGACAAGGAAAGTGGTTGATTCTGAGGATAAAATTGCTTTTTGATAGTTGTTTTTGTGTTTTCCCGGTAATCAAATCATATCGGGAAACCTATTTTACATTGATTTCTGAGTTTATGATAATTTCTACCTTATGAGTTTTAACTTTTTTTATTGTGAGGGCCATGTGATGAGAAATATATAGTTTTTTCTTCATCTGCTGTTATTGAGGGAAGCAATGACTAAAGCACTGATGCGGGATGTTCCTCAAAAGTTGTAGTCTTTTGTTTATTCGTTCTTGCCCAGAAACCATCGTTTAGTCGTATTGGCAAAATTTGATGTTAGGGTTGTTTTATTTTTCGTGTAGCTTTCCATAGTGAGTAGTCCATCGCTTCGGTTGGAGTAAATTTTGTTAGATACTTTTTGATAGCTTGATTTTTTAGGTTTTGTAACATCTCCGTGAGGTCTTTTACTATTTTGATGAATCTTTATTGTCTACAGGATCTCTTGTTAGTTGCCACTTTTGGGAGCTTTTTTTCTGCTTAACAGTTATGTGGTTTTCTTGTTTTACATTTGTTTCAAAGACATCTGGCGTTGTTGTGTATTGGATAACTCTCGTTATGTGCTCTGCGGCTTCCTCTATATCAAGTTGTGTTTTTAGTGAAGTTGCTCATCAAGAAGTACTCGAAAATAATTCCAATTCGTTCTTTTACTGAATAGCAAGAACTTCTTGGATTTTCCAGGTATTTAAGCGTGCATGGTAACTAAAATTGGCTTGTGGTCTGACAATAGTTCGAGACATGATGCAACTGTAATTTTTTTGTGTCAATTTCTTTGGTTAAGTAGAAGTTTATTAGGTCCGATATTTTATTTCGTTCAGTTTGTTAATTTGTGGGCTCTCTTGTTAATAGATAGCTAAGGTTGTTATTTTCCATCGCGCGCAATAGTTGGCGCCCTTTTATGGTTGTAATTTAAGATCTCCAGTAGGTGTATTTGTCGTTGTAATCTTTACCTGCTTGTTATAAAGGGGTTTCCTAATGTTTTGAAGAATTTATTATAGCCGTCATATGTATTTATATATTTTGGAGGACAGTAGATTGCGAAAAATGTGACATTCCTGTACTATCTTGGAAAGTAATCTGTGTTATTTTGTTTATATTTTACTCTCGTAATGTTTGATGTTTTGTTTTAATATTACTGTGGTAGTATTATGTGCAGTTTCATCTGGGTGGTTTGTGTTGTATATATTGTATTTTGGGATTGTTATGTAGCTTCTGTCGTTGAAATGGGTTTCTGATACTAATAGAATTTCTATGTCATAAGTTTAGAGGACTAATTTTGTGTTGGCATTCTAAACGGCGATTTAAAAGTTGAGCCATTATTTGTTTTTACTAATAAGTGTTGATATTAGATTTATTAGTGTCTCCATTTGCTCGTACCTTCATCATGTGCTTAACTTTTGTTAAGTTATTGGCAGATTGTGACATGACAACTGAATGGAATTGGTTTGGTTTTTGTGCTGTTCGAGAGTATGTTATTTTGGTTAGATTGGTCTTGATATAATTTTTTTCCTCAGTTTGGGGTACATATTTTATTAAATTTGTTTATATATAATGCATCCTCTGTAATTTGCGAGGTATTTTTGTTGTAATTTACAACTTTGACGATGATAACGTCTTTCTTTTTTCTGCAGCATTCAGTGTGCTTATGTGCATTTGACGCATTTTGGATTGTTTCGACAGTAGTTTTTGATGTATCCTAATCTTTGGCAGTGTATATACTAAACTATTTCACATTTAGCATGTAGAGCTTTCATTATCACCTTTGTATTCAGTACTAAGTTAATTTCATAAATGTCTTTATTGTTTTCATTGGGTTGAATATCAAGAAAGTGTATTGGGGGACTTGTTTGTCGATTTTCGTTTGATATTCCAGATATTTGTTACCTCGTATCTTTTGACTTTTAGGCTACATTATTTAAAAATATTTGACGGTTGTATATTCTTAATGACTACGCAAAAGCTTCTTTTGTTATTTGGTTTGTACGTGTAAAGTTCTGTATATTTCCTATTAGTGCTTTTATTATCGTAGTGTATATAGGGCTTACAAGAAGCTCTACTTTAAGTTGATCATTGTATAAAGTTTTTAAGATATATTTTATTTGGCTATGTCGTTAAGTAAATCGAACATCGGTTTTATATTTTTAACGCCTGAAATTAATATTGGTGAAGGCTTTGGTTTAGTACTTTTTTTGTCTTTACTATCGACGGTTCCTTCTCTGAGTTGGCTAAATCACTTGTTAGATTCTGTGTGTTCTCCAAGGTAATAGTTATACTTATTTTTTATTTGGCTGGCTTTTTATGTGTTTTTTTAACTCGTTTCCATTGCCTTTCTGGATTTGAAGAGGGCATATGTGACGGATCTTATATTTGAGTGAGATTTGATACGGAGATATTTTGTTGCGGCCGACTGCTATATATAACAGTATTTTGTGGGTAAATTTGTTGTGTTGGCAATAGCTGAGAGTATGGCAGATTCATTGGAACTTTTGCATTTAGCATTTATGCATTTAGTTCTGTGTACGATATGTGTTTGATGGAAGTGGTGCACATAGTTTGGTGTGGAATACATAAATTTATTCTACACTCGAATATATAATAAATAAATTACTAGTAACAAAAGTGGAAACTTGACTTTAAATATTAAGTAAAATTTAAGCGCATCGGGCACTGGTATCACGCGACATATTGACATGTCCGCTCATTTCGAAACACAAATAGCAAGTCCCTATTACAATGCACTATTTTAAGTTCTGCACTATTTTTATTTTTTAATGTTAGAGCTATTATTATTCGACATTTCAATAGCAAAAAATATAAGGACGCGCAAAAATTGTGAAATTAATAAAAACAATTCCAGTTTTTCAGTCGAGCTTCGAGTCTAACGAATCTAAAGCATATTCAATCAGCCATATCTGTTGGAAATATCGCCGGTGTGGCTGAACATGTTGCAGAAGATCAAAATTCATCAATTTAAAGTCGATTGCAACAATTGGACGTCTCGCAAAATGGCCTGTACCGTAAGGTAACGGCACCTATAGCGGACACGGCACCAATAGATGACACTTCGTATTAAAACTTGAAAAACTAAGAAATATATTTTAAATTTTGCGTTTTTCATTTGCTAGAATGGCACCTTGCTATTGACGATATCAAATGAGTAGCATAAACAAAGCCAACCATTTTGTTTTGTGTCAAAAAAAATTTTTTAAAAACAACTTGTAAAATAGCTTGAATTCTGAATAATACTTGCGGAAAAATTAAGTGCTTCCGGTAATTAAGGTTTAATATAAACATGATGTTTTTTTTTACTTGTTTTGGTAGCATATCCGACAAAAACGGATATTGAAGAATAGGTTTATGGAACATTTCACTCAATGCCGTAATTTGGTGTACTCTTTCAGGACACTGCCATCTTCAGGTTCCATAAACCGCAAGTCTCGCCTAAAGTTGACAGAGGTCTCCACTATAGGTTATTTTACTCGGATTTAAATCAAATGCTTAAACATCAGTGCTGTAGATTCTTCTGAAATATATTTGAAAACAAATGTGTAATTATGACGTGAACCTTAAGTTGACAGCCAGTGTTATTTTTAGGTTCCAATGTGTCATCCTAAGGGACTATTTTAATTTCAGATGCCTCCGGTTAAAATATTGCATTATGACGAGGATGCTATGCGTTCTGCACTGGAAGACTGCGTTAAAGGACAACCTGTCGGAAGGGTTGCAAAAAAGTAGAGGATTTCGCATTCAACACTTCGCTCAAAATTCAAAGGAATAACCCCAATTTCGAGGAAGATGGGTGCTAAACATTTTTAGCGCGGAAGAAGAATTACGACTTAGAGGAGTGGTGTTAGAGCTCGCCAAGAAGGATTTCCTCTATCAAGATCACAACTTCGTATAGTGTGAGCAATCTGGCCAAGGAACTAAAGAAGGAACCACGTTTTGTGAAAAGCCATCTTCCAAAAAATGGTATCATTGTTTTATGGCCAGGCGCCCTGTTATTGTAGAAAGAATTTGTCAGAATTTGACTACAAGTCGGAATCTAAACGTTGCAAGAAAAATTCGTGGATAGTAAGAAAAGTTTTTGATTTTGGAGAGATAGTGCCACATCCTTGAGAGTGGAACCCGGCGTTGTTAACGCCGATGAGACTGCTTTTTCTTGAATCTGAAGGGTGGGAAAGTTTTGGCCACTAAAGGCTGGAAACGACGAAAAGAAAATTTAACTGTCCTGATAACAGGCAATGCGCGATGAACTTGCACCTCCGATTGTGTATCGTTACACATATACGACACTGCCCCAAAAGATTGGAGTGTAGGAAAGTCAGAAAAAGGGGTGGATGACCTGCCTACTATTTTATGAATACATTGGCAAACATATTTTTTCCATGGTTGCTGGAAAATGAAATTGAGAGGCCAGTAGTGTTTTTTCTTGATGGGCACGTCTCTCATTTACCAATGGAATTGAATCAATTTTGCAAAGAAAAGGGCATTGTGCTTGCTTGTGGCTCTTCTGTCAAATGCCACACATTTCCTACAGCCCATGGACGTGGCGGTGTTTCGAAGCTTGAAAATGGCTTGGCAAGAGAAAGTTCGAAATTATCGTATGCACAACGATGAAAACGTCACGAAAACTACGCTTGCGCTCTTATTAAAAGAGTTAATAGAAGAAAAGTTAATAAATCAGCCTTCAATTCTGCAGAATGGATTTAGAAAGTATGGACTTGTTCCATGGTGTCCAACGGCAGTACAAATCTAACGAAACCCGAATGCTCCAGTGATAAACAGCTTGCGAGTACGGAAATATAATCGACTGGATTGACTGGGTTCCGAAAAACTGAAGTTATTTCGCCAAGGGATTGTTGATGTACAGAATAGAAGTCTATTCGCAGTGTGGAAGATCGCCTGAATACAAAGACCTGAGACCGAAAAATCCGACACACTGCAAATAGACTTCTATCCGCTACATCAACATGTGGGTATTAAAAATCCAACTGAGGAATCTTGGTGGTTCACAAGTCCAAACACCCTTGTGCCATCACCTTTCAAAAAGAGTCTTTTTTATCCTAAAGCTAAAGAAAATCAACGCGGTGGTAAGAAGCCAAGAGAAAGAATGCCTAGTGTAATCACGTCAGCAGAGTGGTCGTTGTATACACAAAAAAGTCTGCTGAGAAGGAAAAGAAGGAGGAAGAAAAGAAAGCATGTTTGGTAGCTCGCCTACAAAAGAGACAAGACAAAGCTAAAGCTACACAATTAAAAAATATCAATAGGAAACTATTCCCTCCAAAAAACGTGCAAGAAAATCGCTTGATTCCCTCGATACAGATTCAGAGTATGAAGCGCTGATAAGCCTAAATTCATCTTCAGGCGGTAGTGACTCGGATGACGATATTTCTGGTACTAAAAACACTGGACTGTCGCTGCTTCCTGCTAAAAAAGAGAAAGGTGAATTTCTAGCGGTGCGCTACGACGAGAACGTCTTCCCTGGAGTAGTGATAGAAGTTCTCTAAAATGGTGCTAAGGTGAAGGCAATGAAGAAAAATTTGCGGATGTGGAAATGGCCAGAGAGGGACGATATTTTAGGCCACATTTCGCTGCCTTCCAAATTTAGTAGTCGAAGGAAAAATTTTTCAGTGCCGAAGTTAGAAGAATTTAACTAGACTAAGTAAATGACATTTATGTACTGAATTTTTCCAATTACTTAAGTAAGTACAAGGTGCAACTTTGATTTGAAGTAATTTCGAATTGTACTTTTTTTGTTCAATTTTCAATACACAGTTCAGTTAACTAAGTAGCTGTAGATAACATGTTTGTACCCAAATAAGTGTCAGGGAATAGCTGAGGAGGGAATTCAGGGATTTCTAGCGCTATAACAATTAGAAAAAGTTCAAAAAGTGGGCTGTCAACTTTAGGTTCCAAAAATGTTATCTTTAGGTACTATCATAGTTTTCACGGTCCACTTCAGGTGCCAAAACCATATTCGATATAAAATTAAAAAACAAATCCTACGCTTAAGTTAAGGATAAACGTGCATCTTAATCTGTTAGAGGAAGACACAAAGATCGTAAGTAAACATCCATGTTTGTTGTTTGTTTAAAAACATAGATGAGTAGAAAAAGCAAAAAAAATACTTAAAATGTCCACTATAGGTGCCGTTATCTTATAGTGTACAAATATTTAAACCGAAAGTCCATCTGATATAAAAACTTAACTAGCAGATTATGTCCAATGTCATAAATTTGTTAGAAGGGAGGGGTTGATGCAAGAAACTATCTACCACTTTTTCAAGAAAATTATCTTGAGTGATGTGCTCATTTCCATCTCACTCAGTACGTAATTAAGCAAAACTGTTGCATTTTGGGGTCTAAAAATTTAAAAAATGTAGTCGAGAAACCTTTGTATTTCCAACAAGTCACAGTTTGAGATACTTTTTGAATTAGTAGTATTTATTTTAGGATAAAGCTGATGAGACCATTTTAGTGTGTTGTAAAATTCTGAATGACTTTATCGTCAATAGTAGATATCATAGACCTTTATTTCCAACAGGATGGCCCATTGCATTACACAGGTTGCAAAACAATTGCGTTACTTCCCAAGAAATTTTCTAGGCGGATAATTTATCTAAATGAAGATTTTTAATTAACTCCTCAGATCCAGCGATCTGAAACCATAACTTTCTTTGAGGTATGTCAAATATAAGATCTAGTCTAAGTCAATGCTTTGGCAAATATTCGAGCACTCAAAGATAATATTTGAACTATAACTGATGGGATCGAGCCACATTTCTGCGACAAGAGAAAACGTATCCACAAATGAATAGCCGTTTGTAAAAAGAGCCAAAGCGGCCACTTGGAAGAGAATATTATATTCCCAGATTAATTGCACACTTTGTGCTTTGCATTTAAATAGAAAGGTTGCAATAATTTTTAAAAACAGCGTTTTTTATAATTTAAAATAACACCTGTTAATGGAAGACCCCTTACTACTGATTCTATGGTACGTTCAATATATATTTTAAGTATGTTGAGTAATATTTATCAACTTTTTTGATACCAATCCAAATAAAAACTACTAGGTTACTTCAAAAACATAATTCAAATTACAATAACATTTTAATTGTATGGACGAATCAAGATAGAGAAAATACATTCATATTTGAATTAAATATAAATAGAACCAGTATAATACCTCATAATATAGAGCAATTAAACTTTTTTTTAATTAAAATTAAAACATTTATTACTACAATACATACCTGAAAACTAAATGTCTAAAGCAGCAATAATGCAATTATGTTTTGATGAGTTTAAATATTAGTGGTTAATAAGCTATTTAACATTCATATAAATACATCATGACAGATTTGTTTTAAATATTTCATTCGCATACTATGTTAACTACTTTTCATAAGCACTTTCTAGAAGTAAAGAAACATTTAGTGTTGCCGTTGTTTCTTTTATCCAGCTTTCATACAAATTTACTTTCGTATAAACTCCCGGTTGATCTCGTTTACCGCACTCAACTCCCCAAGATACAATGCCTACCAAGAAGCCGTGGTCAACTATGGGTCCTCCGGAATCAAACTGGCAGGCATCTTTTCCCCCATAGGGGCTTCCGGCGCAGAACATGTTTCCAGTCAGGTCATACGACATGCCATACTTTTCACGAAGCTTTTTCCCATACAAGTACGAGCAGTAAGTGCTATTGTATATTTGAACGCTAACAGAACGGAGCGATGGCTCCACCTTGAAGCTGCCGAACCTTGTAATACCCCATCCCATTACTGTCACAAAGTGACCTTCGGTGTAGGGGTAGCTATCGGGGGCGAGAACCACCGCTTCTTCGCTTGCACAAGAAAATGGCTGTCTAACACTCATCACAGCAATGTCGTTGTCCATAGTTCTGCTGTTGTAATTGTTGTGGTGGGCCCAACCTGTCGCATCGTGCTTGTTCCCTTTGCGCCACTCCGTGTGACCTGCGCTGACGTACACGACGTTCTTGTGAAATCCCTGCTGCTCCAAAAGAATTATGCAGTGGGCAGCGGTCACTACCCATTTCTTGGAGATAATGGTGCAACCGCACTGTAAGCTGTCTTTTTCCAGCATTCCGTGTTTTCTTATAACGATAGCTGCCATATACGGATGGCGGTCTATATTAACGAGGCGCCCGCCAATAATTCGCATTTGACGGGTGGGAGGGGTTATTATTTTGCACTCGCCCAATCCAACTTTCAAGATAAGGATAATTAGAGTGACATTAAGAGCAAATACTAACCCGAACGCTACTAAGAACTTTATTCCTGTTACCTTCATATTTCGTTCATGATTCTTTGAAGTTTTCGTTTAAGGAAATGCAAACATTCTGTACTGCAAAATTAACAGAATATTGTTAATTTGATAGACGCCTACTTCCATTAACGTTGTAATTTACATTTTTTTATTTAAAAACGTAATTTATAAAATATAACAACTTTAGACAAAAGATAATGTCAGTTTGACAATTAAACTAGAATTATGGATCATGAATTTCGCCTATAATAATCAAAATAGGTAAGGTTCCTTTGATACTGGTTGCGTTTCCCTGCTAGATTGCAGTGGATATTCTTTGGTTTAGATACTCTTTGACATTGGTGTCTTCAGATTCCTTAATTAAGATTGAACCAACACTATCGACGAAATAAATCAATTCTTCACACTACTGGCTATGGAGATTTCAAAAGCTAGCGCTTTGAAGATGGAGTTTGAAGGTTTTATAGCTCCATATTTGAGCAAAATGTGAGTGGGCGAGGGTGTCTACACAAGTTACGTATCAAGCCATAAGTTTTCCTTTTGCCCACGGCACTAGAGCTCTACCCGTCTAGTTTTTCCCGTCACCTCTGAATATTCGTGGATAGCTAGTGCTTGTTGTATTATTTGATTTAGTTCTTTGTGTCTGTTAAATCTTCCTTTGCTTTAAAACATGATAAGCCATGTGTACCAGTTTGCTTATCAATGCGTCACAGTCAAAGTTATGAGTTTTGTAAATTTGACATCCTAGTTTTAACATGTTTGGAAATCTAAGGTATTAATATTTGCGGATGGCAATGCTTCTAACCAAGATTCACGTCATTGAAGAGCGCTGAAACGTGCTTTGTCTTCCAACAAGATATATTCCAGATTGTCATTTATTACTTTTGTGTTAATGATAGCGTCCCAATGTTGTACATAAGGAATTGGTGCAAAAATGCCAACGTAAACTGCTTCTACAAATCTATAGCCTCGTCCAAGAAATGTATAACAACTGTAACGCCCGTATCCATCTTTGAGAGAATTTCATAGACAAGGCTAGAAATGCTACATCTGTAAATGTTTAGATTCCAAGTCCGTCATATCTTATTGGAAGGCGGCTTGTGTCAAATGCAATGGAGATATTAAAATGTCCAAAATACTTTCCGAAATACGATGTAAAAATATGTCAATTTCTGACATCAGGGAACTTAAAGAAAGAGCAAGTGTGTTGCAATTCGTCCAGTCCATAAGTGTGTTATACATACATGATAATTTCTTTCTTTCTACAGGCCGTTCATCTTGGAATTTTTCTTCTATTATTATTTAGAATAACTTATATTTGTCATTTCTTAGAATGTGTCCAAAATAGACTGTTTCTTCTTTTCTTTATAACTTTCACTAACTCTTTCTCTTTAAATATTTTTTCCTTAGTACTTTTTCATTTGTAATTCGTGCAGTCTATGGTATTCCTAGCACTCTCCTATACAGCGACATCTCAAAAGTCTTTATCTTCTTTCTAATTATTTTCTTTAATATCCAGAATTATATACTGTATAGGAGAGTGGACCATACGTAACACTTGATCAACATTATTCTAGTAGCTAATCGTAAGTGATTGTTGCATGGTATTGTTTCGTATTTATAGAAAGTACTTCTTGCTATTTCTATTCAAGATGTTATTTCAAAATCAAGATCAAGGTTATTATTTATCCAACTTCCTAAATATATAATCCATTAACTTGCTCTATCGCTATTCCGTTTATCGTTATTTGTGTTTTCGCTACTGCTCGTGGCTCATTACTATAAATTTAGTTTTCTTAGGATTAATTTTTAAACCCATCTCTTCAGTGGAGAAATTGTAAATCTTCAGGATTCTCCGCAAGTATAGCGGTATTGTACGCATATCTACTGTTATTTATAACATCTCCGTTTGTTTTAATTCCTTCTGTTCGCTTCCATGAAGCCTTTCCAAACACACGCTCCGAATATATATTAAATAGGACATAGGACAAGTGACAGAGCGCATCCCTGCCGTACCCCTCTTTTTACTGGACACTTTTCTATTTATTTATTATCGGTACATACACTAGCAGTTTGGTTGCAATACAAGTTTTTAATGAATTTAATATCTTTTCCGTCTAGTTCTACTTTTATGAATGCTTTGATTAGCTCAGTATGTTGAACCCTACAGAATACCAATGTACACAGTTTTCTGGAATTCCCAACATTTTTTAATAATATTTTTATTTCAAATAAAACATCTCTTATTCTAAGTCTGGTTCTTAATCCAAATTGTAAACTTCCCAAAAAGATTTACGTTTCCTCGACACACTGTTTTGTGTTATTTTTATTAAGCTCATTATTATATATTATCAAGACCTTTCCTACCATACAGTGTAAAGGTATGTATTTACAAAATAAAACTAAACTAAGTCTTGACATAATATTTAAAACTAAAAATTATTCTTGATTTCTACTGTATGTACTAATCTGCTCCACTCCTTTTTGTTCTGTGCCATTACCTTCGCTTCTTGCCATGTTATTCCTTTCTGAAGAAGTTTTTCTTCTATTGTTCTTGTCCATGTTTTTCGTGGTCTTCCTCTTGTTCTACTAGTACCTACTTTCGATTCCCATATTTTCTTAACCTGTCTATCTTTGTCCATTCTAAGTAGATGTCCTAACCATTGTAGCTGTCGTGTTTCTATTTTTTTTACAGTGGTTCTACTTTAAGTTCTTCTCGAATTATTTGATTTCGTATTTTATCTCTTCTGGTTACTCCTAGTACTTTCCTCAGATATTTCATTTCCATACTTTGTAGTTTACTTTCCTGTCTCTTCGTTGTTACCCACGATTCCCCAAATGTCAATGTCGGTAGATAAATTGTTTTATATATGGTGAGTTTTGTTTTCCTAGAAATCTCTTTGTTGTTCAAGAATATCTTTCCTAGTGTGTAGTACAACTTGGCAATGTTTTCTATTCGTTTGTTTAGTTCAGCTTCGTGTCCTCCTTTGCTGTCTATAGTAACTCCTAAATATGTGAAACTTTTGACTTGTTCTAATTTACTGTTGTTGATTTTTATGTTTGTCTGTTCTTCTTGTTTACCAATTGCCATGACCTTAGTTTTGCCTATGTTAATTTTCATGTTGTAGTCCTCTAACGTTTCTTTCCATATTTCCAGATTGTATTGTAGGTCCCTCTCCTTTGGTGCGAATATCACAACGTCATCAGCAAACGCACATTCCGAGATGTTTATTCGTTGCATGTTTCTGTATCCTACACATAATTTCGCTACTTTTGACCTACATGCATTAATAATGTCGTCCATGAGTAGTACGAACAGCAGAGGGCTTCGTACACCACCTTGTCTTAGGCCATTGCTTGTTATGAACTCTTCCGATTGTGAGTATCTAGTTCTTACATAGTTCCTGCAGTTTTGGTACATGCTTTTGGTGGCATTAAGCAATTGTTTTCCTACACCCCTTCTAATTAGGCTCTTCCAGATCTTTTTTCTTGGTGCGCGGTCAAAAGCTTTTTCTAAATCGGTGAAGGCTAGGTAAACTTTTCTGTCTTGTTTTAGTGTTCTTTCTATTACTTCTTTTAAGCTTAATATGTGGTCTTGTATACTATGTCCCTTTCTGAATCCGCTTTGAGAGTCTATTAGTTGTCTTGCTAGGACTTTTATTAGTTCCTGTTCTAAAATTCTTTCATAAACCTTGCATGCTATGCTCAACAGTGTTATTCCTCGGTAGTTATGACAACTAAGCCTATCTCCTTTTTTGTACAGTGGTAATATGATTCCCACTTCCTACTCTTTTGGTATTCTACCGGTTCTCCAAGCCTCTTTGCAAATGTCTAAGAATATTTGTGCTCCATATTTTCCCATAGTTTTCAGCATTTCTGCCTCTACTTCGTCGTGTCCAGGTGTTTTCCCATTCTTAACGTTTTTTATTGCTTCACATAGTTCCTTCATTGTGGGTTCTTCATCCGTTATTACTTCCATTCTTTCTGCTCTTTGTTCTCCTTCTTCATCTTCTCTTGAATTTTGTGTTACCGTTTCATCTACTGTTAGGATTTCTTGGAAGTGTTCTTTCCATATCTTTATCACTTCATTTTCTTCGGTTATGAGTTTACCTCTTTTATTCTTGACTTGGTTTAGTATTGTTTTCTTCTCTGTTCTACAATTTTTGAGCACCCTATAAAATAGCTTCTGGTTTTCTTTGCTGTTATGTTCCATTCTGTGTCCGAACTTCTCCCATGACTTTTCTTTAGCTGTCTTTATTATTTCTTTAACTTTCTTCCTTTGTTCCTTGTATTCTTGATATGCTTCTTCAGTTTTCTTATTTAAATAATTTTTCCATTTCCGTTTCTTTGTTTTAATTTCGTTTTTAATATCTTCATTCCACCAATCTGTTTGTTTATTTTGGTTATTTATTTTGGCTACCCACATACTGCCTTTGCTGCAGATTTCAAAATTCTTTTCAATATTTCCCATTTATTGTCTATGTCTTCGTGTAGAAATCTTTCGTCCAGTTTTTCGACTTCTTTCTGTATTAGTTCTTGGTATTTTGTCTGATATTGTTCTTCCTTGAGCATGTAAGTTTTAATCTTTTCATAAACTTTTTTCTTTTGCAAGTTTTCCTTCTCTTTTGTTTGTTTTCTGTCCATGTGTCTTATTTTTCCTACTAACAGGTAGTGATCGCTGTAAATTTCGGGACCTCTTCTTACCCTAACGTCTTGAATCATGTTCCTTTTGGCCTTTTCTATCAGGATGTAGTCGATTATTGATTTTTCGTCTCTACTTTTAACTTCCCTGGTGTACTGATGTATTTTCTTATGTTCGTAAAAACGTATTTGTGACGATGAATTGGTTCTCTCTGCAAAAGTCGAGTATTCTTTTTCCATTATTGTTTCTTTCTTGTTCTCCAAATTTGCCTAGTGATTCTTCCGTTGACTTATTTTTACTCCTACTCTTCCGTTAAAATCACCTACTGTGATTACTGTCCCTTTACTTTCTTCTGTGAGTGATGTTAGTTCGTTCCAAAATTGGTCCTTATTGTTTACATTATCGTCTTCGTTTGGGCCGTAGACTGCTATTATTATTATTTTGTGTTGGTCTTCCCTATTTCTACTGACATTAATCTTTCATTTATGCATGTCCAATTACAAATTCTTTTGCCCATTTCTGATTGACAATGCATGCTACACCTCCTTTTGCTCTCTGATTTTCTTGGACTCCGCTGTATATCATAATATAATTATCTTCTAATTGAATCATTCCTTGGCCTTTCTTTTTGTCTCAGTTGCTACTATTATTTCTATCTCAATTTGTCTCAGTTCATTTACTAGCTCCTTCTCTTTCCCACTAATTCCTCTTACATTCCATGTTGCTAAATTCCATGTTTCATGCTTCTTTTCAAATTTCTTTTAGGTTCTCTTGTTTTGTGTCTTTTTGGTGTTTGGGTTGTTTCCTATTCAAATGCTATTTCATTGCCTGGTCGTCGTCTTTATATTTGTCGTGCAATCCAAAATCTGTAATCAGTTTTTTGGGTCGCCGTTGGTTATTTCTCTTGCTTTTCTTAACTCTTTCTTTGTCTCTTCCCATCTCCATTCTATTCCATCTATATACAGCTTTCTAAATCCTATTTTAGCGGTTTTTCCATGTGTTCTCTCCTCCTGGGCCCTTTTCCTGATTATGCCTTGTATTTCTCTGTCTTTCTTGGATAAATCATCGTTGATAAATATCTTGACCTCTTTATTCCCTTTTAGTTTGCTTTTGTTCATCATAACTACTTTCTTATCATTGGAATTTTCTAGCTCGATTAGACAGGTTTTTTTCCTTAGTTTCTTAGCTGATTTAATTGGTACTTCTATTCCCAGTTTCTCTTTGAATACATTCAATATGCCTTCTTTCAAAACCTTAGGGTCATCGATATCAATTTCTAAGCCTTGTATCACTAAATTATTTCTCCTTTTTCGTTTTCTAATCTCTCAACTTTTCCTTTTATTTCTTTTAGTTCCCTTGCCATATGTTCATTTTCACGTTTGATGCTTTCGTTTTGTTCTTGTAATTTTTGATCTCGTCTTTATATTGCTGTTGGTTCTTACGAATTTCTTTGACTTCTGTAGTGAGGTTCTGCATCATAACAAACATTTTTGTAATGTATCGTCTTGATTTCCTTTTTTCTGGCGATCTTTTTGTTAATTTACTTCTACTGAATACGTCTATTTGTCCCGATGGTTTCCTTTTCTTTGTTCCATCTTCCGATGTACTAAACTCATTCTCAGAACTATCCACATTTTAGGTTTGGTTTTAATAATTCTGAGTGCGGCTCTGTTCCGTATTTACTATTTACAATATTGTATGTACAGCTGTGCTCAGCGATAAGAGCCTTGCCCGAATCTACTTCTCGGAGGTCAAGTCTCCTCTGATGCACGTACTTAAATATTAAACTGAGAAATTAACAGTTTTCTCTTACCTTAATTGGCACACTTATTTTTATTATTTCCACCTTCACCGTTATGCTTTAAATAGTATTATTATTTGCTCGAAACCTCCCAAAATGGGTAAATTGCTTCGGAGGATTTATAAACATACGCACTTACTCTAGGCCAGGACCGTATCCATTAAGCTCATTAAATAAAAATCATTACATGAAGCTACATTGTTCTTCTTAGGTAGTGGATTTTGCCAAAATATGGGCACTTTACCGTTGTTATATGAATGAATGAAAATTTTAGTTAATAACTATATATTATTTCCATCACGCAATTTAATAATCTCGACGGGTATTTCTTCAGGCCCAACCGCTGTACCTGGTTCTGTTGTTAGTGTTACATATTCAACTTCAGACTGCGTTAATTTTGATCCTACTCTGTCAGTTTTATTCTTAATATCTATTTCTATTCAGTTGCTGACAAATAGTTATATAGCTTTCGTAGGTTCTTATTAAATCGTTTCTGTCAAGTATTAAATTTACTTAGTTATTTCTGGGAGTATATGGAGCTCATCTTATATAATTTTCTGTTATTTCTTTTAGTTTTCTGTATATATTAAACTCGTCTAATTTACTTTGTAACTGTTCTATATCTATGCATTTTTCTTTTGCTTGTTTTATACTTTTTTTTGAACATATATTTTCATGTTTTCTTCTTTCAATCATTAACATTAGTAAATTATCTGTTATCCACTGTTGCTTTTCAATTGTACTTTTTCTATCTAAAATGGCTGCCATTTTTATTATTTTCTTTTGTGCCGCTTTTTATTTTTCTTCATGTCTATATTAATGTCTATATTCATCAAATCTTCGTTGAGTTTGAATTATACGTTTTATTTTATTTCGTCATTTTCTAAATTAACTATTTGTTTTTTCTGGAATTCTACATTTACATTAGCTGTCAGTAAAGTGCGATTCAAATTTTTGTCTGCACTAGAATGAGTTTTACCGCTCTTTATTTCGTTCCTAAATTTTTTTGCTGATGATTAATTTAATTTCTTACAATTTAATACTAGTATGGTGTTATGAAGTTCATGTATATAACCTTTGATTTGATAATTTATACTACGTACTAATTATAACCATTTGGTTTTTAACAAAACTAAATTAGACTGTCGACTCTATCATTTTTAGTTCCTAAACCATACTCTAAGACTATCCAATATCCAACCACTGCCGATTTTTGACTTAAATTTTCCAATAAATATGACTATTACTCGTTTCTTTACTGATAGAACAGTATTTAGGTTTTTATAAAATTTTTCAATTTCTTCCATTTTGTCAACATTTTAAGCGTAAACTTGAACTAAGTTTTACTGGGTTACCTTTAAGCTATTCGTTCTGAAATGGGAGAAAATTTAATTATTGATTTTTTTACTGCGTCAGTGGTCATAAAAACTATATTGATGGCTATTATTGCTTCTTTCAGAATAGAAATAATAATAGAAACAGAGGAAGACCCTTCAAGAGGTGGGCGGATGACATAAAAATGCAAGCGGGACTAACATGGAACAGATTAGCACAGGACCGCACTAAATGGAGAAATATGGGAGAGGCTTATATCCGTAAATGGGTAGAAGAAAGCTAATGATGATGATGATGATGATGATCAGAATAGTATGTAGTTATATCTTGTGAGTTGCATATATCATATCCACTCCAGCGGATTTCACTCATGCCTAGTATTTGCAGTTTGGTTTTTTAAATTTTGATATAAAAATATTAACGATATAAAATTTTAGAACATTAAATTTAATTCTGAAAAAACTTTTAGAAGGATGGAACTTAAAAGGAAAGAATCTTTATTTTTTATCATAT
This sequence comes from Sinelater perroti, assembly GCA_036346155.1. Classification (NCBI taxonomy): domain Eukaryota; kingdom Metazoa; phylum Arthropoda; class Insecta; order Coleoptera; family Elateridae; genus Sinelater; species Sinelater perroti. The sequence goes on along the minus strand of JARFIY010000316.1, from coordinate 956,804 downwards.
TATCTTCTATCTAGAAATAATGAAAGTATTTTAAAATTAACTTGTTTAAGCGTTTCTAATATTAATAGTAATTATTTTGCAAATCTAATATATAAATATTTTAGTTATAATTTTGTAATCCTTTTACATGAGTTTTAATGCTACTTGCCTTAAGACCTGCGAGTAAACTAAAATACGCGTATTGACATACAGAAGAAGGAAGTAAAAGTAGAATGACATGCATCACTAATGAATAGTTTGTATTACCTTATAGTAAGATGTTTACGCATAAAATTAATGGTAATTATCAAATAATCAATGGTATTATAAATACTGTTACATATTAATTAGAACGACAAAACAAAACGGTTCATTAGTTTTGCATAATATTTATTAAATGATTATTGGTAGGTATAATTACTAGGTTTGCAACTAATGTGCTGCCCTATTATAGTACCATTATCTATGCATTAATTATTTCCAAACAAAAGACAAATTAGAAGTCGAAGTAGTTTTCTTCCGAATCTGACATCCTACCACTTGTCGGGGAGCATGTCGATAACTCGGCTTTAGAACTCAGTGGGCTTGGAGCGGAAGAGGCTAGTGATCCTGGCTGTTGGTCTTTCGTAGACGACTTGCTTCTTGTTGGTGAGTTATGTTCTCCCATCTCTTCTTGAACCAGTCCTGTACAGTGCGTTTCGGCATCCGCAACACTCATCTTCGGGTTCAAAACTGTATTGAAAATGAAGCAGTAAACGGATTTACTTTCCAGTCGGCACCATCCTGTAAAAAAGGTATGATGAGCTGTGCATAAAAGTTGTTCCTGGGGACGGGGGCTAGCGAATAATATTAAAATTGCAACATTTTGTCACAAAACTTAAAAAGTTATGATGGAACTGCAGAAAATTAGTTGCCAACCTATTATATCGGATTTATTCAAAATGGTCACTCTTAGCTTTTACATAAGATTTTAGACACTTATGATAGCACGCGCTACATCCATTGGAAAAGTATTGACTACAGCCGTCATAACTCGCTTTAAAGAATCAACATTAGGTTGTTTTTTTAAGTAAATAATTAATAATCTAATAGATTGGGATCTGGGCTACTAGAAAGTTAAAAAGTGAGGCACATTGTTGCTCAGACAAGTGTGATGTGACTGTGCTTTGTGGGCGGGTGCGGAGTCTTGCTGAAAGATCCAAATCTCGTCTCAAAAAAGTAAGAGATTTAGAGATTTCACTGCACCTTTTAAAATATTCTATTAATACACAGGGGACATATTTTTTACTCCTCTTTTAGAAAAATAAACGTCAATTATTCCATCATAACATACTCTCCACCAAATCACTGCAGCTGCTGAATGATGGCTCTTTTGAACCTTTGACACTAGTTGAAATGTTTTTTTTTGAACTGCCAGGCCTGTATCTTGTCATTTTGATTGTTAAAAGATTTCTTTGCTATAAAACATTTTTATACGTAAACAAAAATTTTTGAAGTCATCATACATATACTCAGTCAATAACCTCTTTGCTTTTCTCTCCCACCATTTTTTAAAGCTTTTGTCAGCAAATTTTCTATATTTCTTTTATAAGTAGCTAGTCCTAAGGCTTGTTTAATAGTACGAGACATCGAAGTTTTGAAAATTTACATCTTTTGAGGCATATTACTTTACTATAATAACAAAGAGGATTTTGTTTAATTCGGGCAGTTATGACTATGAAAAGCGATAGAGTAAATTTTGTAGGTTGCATGGTAAATTATGTTCGTTGTATAACTTAGAGGGAAAAAACTGTTACTGGCAAGCACTATGCGGCATTTAAGAAAGATTAAAGGGAGCGATAGAAAACAGCCCCCTGGGATGTCCACAAAAGTGTTATTTCACGGTGGCAATACTTCGTTGCATTTACGCTTTTTATTAAAACAAATCAACTGAACCAAAATTAGAAATTTTAACTCCCTCAAATTACATTACGGTTTACTGATTTTGCAGTACTAATAAAAGTAAATTAAATGTACTGTAATCAGAAAAACGATTGATGTTTGATATCCATATGTTTATGTCTGTCGTTCCTTGGATATGAGATTTGGGGAAAGCAGTAATATCACTTATAAAATAGATAAAAAAATGTTCTCAGCCGATCAGATTTTACACCTACACGTTGTAAGAGTACCTCGTCGTCGACAAAAAGTACATTACCAATAATTGAATGGGTTTGAAAGAGGATATTCTTTTATCTTGACACAAAGAGGATGTTTGTTTACGAAAAATAGATCGAAGAATTGGTCGCCATGGTACAGTATGCTACTGTAGCTTAAATATGGAACTACTGGATCAAAAAGGTACTCATTTGCAAAAACCGGGATCTAGACGATCTTAAAAGGCTTGCGATTACAGACCGTACACACGGCACTGCTTGTTTACTTCTTCTATTCAAAGTCGATTACTTACAATGGGACTAATAGAATGACCATCAGTAGCTTTTTCGCATTAGCAACAAATATTACCATGAGCAACTGAACGGAATTTGTGGATACACAAGTGGTATAGAATCATTTCTTCTGATGAACACATAAATCTAAACAATAGCCACATATTAAAACGCAGTAGACGCAGGGAAAACGAGCAAGAAGACTATACTCTTATGAGACATACAACGCCAACTATGGTCATTATGGTATGAGGAGCTATAAGTTATGAAAATAGGTCACTTCTAGTCAAAGATAGAGGCTTACATCTCCTGCTATTTGTTTTTCTTTAGAGGATATACTCAGGTGTGGCATGGGTATAGCGATATGTTGAGCTTTAAATAATTTGACTAAATTATGGGAGAGTGTCAATAATGAATGCATGCAGTTAGTTCATTGTTTGATACGATTATGCTAATAAAAATGGAAGCGTATACAGAAGTTCAGAGTGAAGCCTCACATTATTGAATAAATATAAATGATTATGGACAAATATTTTCTAAATCTAATTGTTTATTTGTCTTATACTATTAAATAGGTATATAAATTTTAGTTGTTAATTTGCATTTTTTCTTGATGCTGCAAATCCTATAAATAGTAGTGTAGTATTTGTATCCTGAATTTAAAACTTTTCTTGCATAATTACAAATTTTTAATATGAAAAAGAGATAAAGAGCATAAATCAATATTTTGGCTGTTTTTAATTTTAAATCCAAAGAATCATTGAAGTATGTTGGTAAGTACAGTGTTAAAAATTTAATAGAAACCAGTTTTCTTATTAAACTATCAACGTACTTCCACGAAAACTGAAACTTTTTGTAAAATATAGATATTAAAATCCACTGTAGAATATGTATTAACTTAAATGACTCAAGGTAAACATAAGAATTTCCATACATTATTTTTAAGAGATGTTTGAAATGTTTTACTTTACTATAATAAATTTAGTAAAATATAAAGTAAAAATAGTGCATACAAGGTTACTACAAAAGAATCATCAGGTTTTAGAAAGATATATTTTACAAAGCATTACATATATAATATTACATGAAACGTACGGACGTGAAACTCCTTTTCCACCAATATCCGGGGCTTCTATACATAAACAAAAATTTACGGCCACTTTCGGTCAAACCGATCTTGAGATTTTCCGATCGGGCTGATATTTGGCTTATGGTCCTTAGTTGAATACTGAAAACGTTATGTCTCTATCTATTACAGATCACAAATTATAAGACGTGACAGATGTCAGAAATTACAGAAATTGAAGCTGGTCTTCAGCTTGGAAGCTGCCTTCATCAAAAGTTATAAGAAATGACATACTGAAAGCTGGGTCCGTTAAAAACCCTTGTTGCATTGTTGTAGGACATCCCATCTATGCTAGCTCGCGGATGTGAATCTGGTAGGCCATAGGCTTTTGAATGATATTTCTCTTGTGTCTTTAGGTTTAGTAGTTCTCAAGATGAAAGTCGCGAACAGACGCCTGAACCGATTTCATTAAGCTTTCCTTTTAGGTATAGAAAAGGGAAGACGCCCAATTTTAAAATGTGGGCTTACAAACTTCGTTTTAAACGTCTAAGTGGTAGCACGGATCTAATTTGCAAAACGGCGATGGTACAGCCAAAAGCAACAAAGCAACATTGTATGTAACTAGAAAGGTAAACCGTCACAATTTTTCGATATGGGCCGAAATTCGACAAAAGTTAATATCCTTTGTTCAATCGTCCAAATAAAAGAGTATGAACCAGTCTCTTTTAGTAAATTGACTGTGACTGGTGCAGTCATTGTTGTTTCCGCAACTTATAAATAATTCCAACAAGAGGGGGCTCCATCTCATTAGTGTGGCAATATAAATAAAAACTTCCTTACCGCTGGATAGGGCAATATTCTAAAGAAGTTTGGATGATCTCCCAGGTCTCCTGACCTTACGGTTCGCGGTTTTAGTTTTTGAAAGTACAATAAAAGTCTGATTTACGTAGCATCAATGCCAACAACATCAATGGGGACACACTACACCGTGTATGGACACCGAAGTGGATTACTTTTTAGGCTTGTGTCGTGTGAGGCAAATATTTGTATTTATATGAATGAAAACGTGTGCGTTTGCTTTGCTTTTCACTCATCATTTAATATGGGGTCCACGCATTCAGGCGCAAGAAAGTAAACGCTAAGTAAAACTATAGTAATGATTGTATAATCAAGTAGGGTATTTTATTTTAAACATTCATCTATGATATTTATTTATGAAAAATGATATCACTTAAATGTGCACAACAACCGATTTTACAGACGTCGATATAATGATCAAAATTTTCGATAACATTTTCGCATGTCACTTCAGTGACATTTATCTCGACAATTATGTTGTTCTTGAGATCTTGCATAGTGGTTAGTTTATTGACGTAGACTTTACTTTTCAGAAGAATGTTTAAATGCATCAATCGCACGAACAAGCATTTTCAATGGCATTTTTATTTCTCAAAATTAAACGTTCACCGAACATCTACTGCAATAACTCGCACTTGTGTGGCATATTGCGCAATCTTTTTGAAAATAAACATCATTTGTGTCAGTTTGATTAAATGTCGGTAAGAAATAGTCATTGGTCATGACGCGGTATCACTCAGAATTTACAGTAACCCCATTTTCAAATGGTATGGATATCTTTTGACCACAGAGCACACCAGTCACTTTTTGAGAATAAATTGATTGCTCTTTATATTTTCTTAGATTCTCGTTGATTTAAATGCAACCATTTTGATTGTAATGTTAAATACGCCTTATTGTTGCAAATAATTTTCGATAGAAAATTCGGATGAATTTCGCGATGTTAGGGGCGCCAATCAGAGAATACGCGTCGGTTGACATGGTTAACTGGCTTGAATTTTTGAGTCAGTTGGATCTTGTAGGTGTGTAAATTCAAATCTTTGTGCATAATACGGCGTAAACTATTTTCTAAAGTGCACAATTCTTGCAATCGACGAGTTATTAAGAATTTTGGATTCCTTTTACACTCTTCTTCACCACAGCAATATTTGCTGGTATATGAACACTTTTAGGTTGTCCATTCTTTCGCAACATACATTCGGAAGACCAATCCTGGCACCGGAAGATTTCCAGACACACCCTGTAAAGGACCTGTATGTGCTGATTCAGGGGACATCAATTACAGATTGGTTGTGAATTCACTTTATTAGGGTAATCACAATCAGTCATGAGCTGCAATGAACATGTATCCATTAAGGAAGACATACTCTAAGCGATAAAAAAACTACATGTACTCACTTACTGGCTTTTAACTCCCAACTGGTCCGCTCAGTGTGATCATCTTCCTGTACGCACGTGCATTACATGCTATAGGGTTACGTCACAGTCAAGTAATCTGTTTTATTATATCAACATCGGCTCCATATTTTTGGATTACTAAGAGCGTCTATTTTAGGTTTACTATTAAAACCCAAGAAAAATTGTATTTTGTATAAAACATGGGATACAATTATTTTTCCAGTCCAAAAATTATTCAATAGTTAAAGTTAACTTGATGATAAAATATTAATTAAAATTTAATTATAAGTCAACTTTTTAATTTAAAATTGAAAACGCAAATATTTTAAAACTCTTGATAAAAATTAATAAAAGCAAAAAATACAATGTAGTGATTTGATGAAAAGAATAATATATGTTCATGTAATAAATGGAAGTTGGGGTTATTTGAAAACTTTCAGTTCTAAAAGGCAAAGAATATTTGTTTATTAGACTATGAATTAACATGTTTTATGAATAATATAGTGATAAAAAATATAACTTTCTGTCTTAATCTTATTTTAAATTTGTTGTCTATTTTAAAATAGTCTCTTACCAAATTAATGAAATTCCATTCAATATCAAAACTGTTAGCGATAATAAAAAAAGAGCTATCAAATAAAAATAAACTGCAGAGTAAGAGAAAACCTGGAAAATGATCCAATAAACAAAATGTAGAAATTTACCTAAATCAATGAGCTGAGAAAGGCATAATGCTATCAGTTGTATGATGAATATGAAAATTCTTAGGTAAACAATCGACGAAGAATTAAAGATATACTAAGACGTTGTTGTTCATATTTTAGGTAAAGTTCATAAAAATATTGCAAACGTTTTTATGTTTATATAGCTATGACTGAAAAGTTTATAGCTTTTTGCTTCATATACTCAACTCTCAACGCACATACACCTACACTTTATCTCTGCCAACCGTATTTTTATCATACCGCCGTTGTCTTAAAAAATATAAAAAAGGAACTCTTTGAACCAAAGTTGTTTTTATATTTTTAATATAAAATGTTTTCAAAGATGGAATACCTTCTCTTATACCAAAAATATACCCAAAATTTGTTGTTTTGAATAAAAAGCACGTAAATGTGTAGAATTTGAAATGCACATTTTGGATTTATTTCAGAAAACTTATAACAGCTACAAAACAACTGTTATAATTACTTTAGGAGTTCTTCTTATCATTCTTCATTCGTCTGTCATAGGCTAATGCCTGTTTCTTCTTCGGTTTGGCCTTTCTGTTATTCTACGTTGAGATTGTCATACCATCCCTTCCTAAGTCTTCCCACACTTCGTCTTCCTACCGGCAACTTATCTCTGGCAATTCTAACGATTCTGTTGTCGGTCATTCGGTTAATGTGGTCATTCCATTCTTTCGTTCTTCCATGGATCCATTTGTTAATATTTTTTACGTTGCAGGCTCTTCTTATAATTTAACTTCTCTCTCTATCAATTAGTGATTTTTTTCAGGATTTTTATTTCTGCTGCTTCCAGTAGACATGTTTTAACTTTGATGGGTCGCGTTTCCACCACATAGGTCATAATCGGTCTTACTGTGGCTTTATATATCCTTGCTTTTGTCTTTTTGTTGTAGATGTTTGTTACGCCAAATTGTAGCATTTAAACTTTCTGCTACTTTGCTGGCTTTAGTGATTTGTCGCTTTACTTTTTTTTCAATGCTTCCATTTGTCCATAGTCCTATTCTATAAGTTTCGTTTTTTGTTAGATAACTTTTCTTTTTACTTCTAACTTACATCTAATATGTTCTGTCGAGGTGGTGATACATTTTGTTTTTTTTTTTGAAGATATCATGTTAAGCTGTTTGCCAGTAGCATTAAAAATGTTTAGTAATCTTTATAAGTTATCTTCACTTTCAGCGATAAAGACGGCATCATCAGCATAGTATAATATTGTAATTTTAGAATTTCTTAGTTTATATATCTTTCCCTAGTTAACTTTTAAGAGTTGAATAAAACTTTTTATATTTGTTGCGTTGACATCCTGTAAATCGGTAAAATCGGTCAAAGGGGAGAGAAACGCATTTACAATGTTATTAAATTGTTTTAATTTCTATAGTTCTCGCCAGTTTCAGAAACAATTTGTCTTAAGTAGACATTTTCTAAATTATATTTTTATAATAATATAATTTAAATTATAACAATAACAATTAATCTGTATGGTATTACCCAGTGGTAAAATCGTATTGAGTAATACAGCAATAAGTAAATTGTAATTATAATAATAAGAGACAAGCTTGAAATAAATATAAATCTATTGTGTATCGTGTGGTTCTCGGAATATAAGGCAGAAACTCGACGTTTCGTCCACAACTGCGGCAGACATCTTCAGAAGAAAATCTTCTAAAAATTAAGTGAGTGTCCCATGCGTTTTCGCTTTTATACTCGTGCGGAAAGGAACCTCTACCACAATTTCTTATGCACTTGAATTCTATACACACAAGCTTACAGTTTACTAAGGAACTGGAATCGAAAGATAGGATTGCTTTCTTAGACGTACAAGGTGTCGAGATCGGAGAATGGACATTTACAACACACAGTGTACAGAAAAAACACGCATACGCACAGATACCTTCGTCAGCAGTCGAATCACAACCCAAGTCAAAAAAAACGGTTGTGAAAACTTCGTTAGATCGAGCACGACATATATACCAAACACAGTTTTTGGATAAAGAACTCAAACATTTGGAACAAGCCTTACAAGGGAATGGCTATTCGAGGTCGGAGATAAATAGAGCAATCAAACCTAACAAATGCACACGAAAAACACAACAAAAATCGGCTACGGTAGGCAAAGCTTTTTTACCTTTTATCAACAGGGTTACGGATCGGAAAGGAAAAATTCTCAATAAACACAAGGTGGAAACTATCTATACTACCATCACCAAGATACTCGACCAGCCAAAGATACAAGAAACCCACAGGATACACCAGGGGTATACTGCATACCTTGCTCATGTGAGCAAGTCTACATTGGGACTACGGTCCGAACGATTAATACCAAGATAAAGAAACATAAACGTCATCTACGCCTTCATCAACCCGATAAATTAGCAGTTGCTGAAAATGCTTTGGAGAATCCTAACCACAAGATAGAATTCGGGCAAACACAAGTTTTATCCAATTGTAGGAATTACTACCCGAGATTACACATAGAAGCGTTATCTACCATTCCGGTGACGTCAACAACGCCCCCCCACACACCATCCCTACCATACTCGCACGAGTATAAAACCGAAAACGCACATGACAGTCACTTAATTTTTAGAAGATTTTCTTCTGAAGATGTCCGTCGCAGTTGTGGATGAACCGTCAAGAGTTTCTGAACTCCGACCACGGCCTTATAACCGGAGAATCATCCACACGATGCACCATAACACCGGCTGTAAAAGCCTTCGCATCTATTTGATAAATCTATTGGTTTAAACTTGTTTAGTCTAAATGCTTACTCTCTCTTCATTATGTAAATGTCCGTTACCATGACACTAGGGTGTACCTATCTTGATATCATATGCTTTATTATTTTTTCGGTACGAATAGATACATGCAGAACTCTATAGACAAGCTTATTTGGTGCATAGCATAGAGCATTTATAATGACACTCATTATCTTTGATTGAAATCGCTGAAGTATATAGAATTTACTAGCAGATCCATATAATTGCAGCTTATAGATCCCAACTAACTTTAATATTGCTTATATAGGCCTTGTCTTCTAAAGATAATTGGGAATGGCGACTCATTCTGCAAAACTTAGTATTTAATTGTTTTATTTTGTTGCAGATATGTTTTCCTCATGTAAGTCATCGATCAATACTTAGATACTTCATATCTTCTAGCTGTTCAAGTTTTTGGTTGTTTCAGAAAATAAGGTGCAAGTTTTCTTATATAATGTGAAAGGTACTTGCTTTAATTTGGTCTTATTTCCTCTAGTCAGCCATCTTTTGAGCCAGGTTTTAATTTCATTTAAATTGTGCAATAGCAGCATCATCAATAAAGATGCTGTTAGTGTAAGATTTGCAATTGGAAAAACATGACTGTATAAGAGATACAGCTTTGGTCTCAACACAATTGTAGGTTTATAAAAAAATTACTGTCCGATATGATTGTAAGACGCTGTACAGAAATCCAGCATGCTATAACTTGGTAGAGGCTCGCGTAAAATCTAAAAAAGCCGTTAAACTATCTGTATACTCTATATCAGCGTGTTTAGCTTTAAATTCTGAGTGTGCTGCTACTAAATCTTGTAAAAGAAATTTTAATCTTTTTAAGATTTTTCCGAATACATCTGACAAAGCAGGAAGAAGACTAATAAATCAGTAAGAACATGCCACATCGGGCTGCTTTGTCAGGTTTTAAAATTGGTATTATATGTGAGAAGTTTCATTAACGATGAAAGAATTCTACTCTTATTATGACATTAAATATATATGTAATCAGTTTTACATGGGTTGCTAATAGTCTCATTAATATTTCTCTAATTTTTAGATCACTTCCGGAGGATTTTTGGTATTTCATTAGGTAAGTATATTTTTACTCCGCTTACTTATATCGGCCAGAATAGGTTATCGAGTTATTCATGGATGTTGTTCGCACCAATCTCAAATTACCTTTTATTATAATTTTTAAATTAGGACCGGCTATATTTTGGTCCCCTCTTGTATATTTTAAATTTGAGATATTAGCGGCCGCGAATTTGCACGAGCATGCGGAATGCTAATATATAGGCCGCGGTTTGGGCCGCGGGCTGCGATTTTGGCCGCGGGCCGCGCTTCGCCTTTTGCTGTTAGCGTTCGGGCTTGGCCTTTTGCTACGTTCTCGCGAGCTTCGTTCTTTTTGAATTTAGTTTGTGATAGTTTTAATTTTCCGTAAGCCGAGAGCATTTTAATCGAGAGTTCGCTGGCATGTTTAATTGGCAGCAGAAGTTTTCATTTCTGCGAGGCTTTTGTTAAAAGCTAATTTTGTGGCGAAATTCAATATTTTGCAGACCAGATTAACCTCCTGTTGTTACCCGATTACATTTCGGGGTTGAAATTTTTGCTGGTGAAACTCGGTCCACTATTTTCGTTGCTATGACTTGGCAAGGAACGACGAAGGAACGTTTGCACCAGGAAAGACGCTACCGTTCGGCTCCGCTGTGAAGATTGAGGTGGCTTGTCCTATCTTTTTTCCCACACCCTTATATCCTTTTCCTGGAACCCCCAGAACCAACAGCATTGGAACCGATATCTGCGGGTACGCGCCGTTTCCACAGGATAGTGTTTTTAGCTTTAGGTTTGTTTGAAGTTCTTTTTGTTCAAATTTAAAATTTACCTATACAGTCCACTTTTCCGGCTGCACCAGATGTAGTTCTCTTTTTCTGAGCGATTTCAGCTGCATGTAATGTAAATACTCCTTTGAACGGCTGTTAAATGCAGTTTCTTGGTCTGTATTGTATTTTGCTCAAGTTCGATTTTGTAATCTAAGTGGAAGTATATATTTCTATGATTGCTTGGCCCCTCTTGTTGCTCTTCAAACCGAATAAGCAGTTGTCTCCATGAGAAACCATATAGTTGGGTAGTTTTGGATTGTTTGTGCCTTTATGTTACTTAAGACTTTTGCAAGCCTCTATGTGGTGGATGTTTTATTTTTATAATTTTTTTTATATTTTCCCAAATCTTATTAACAATTATTTATTTTACTAATTTAGGAAGTGTTTTTTAATTATGAAATTGAGCTTGCTGGATGGCTATAATTAAGTGAGCTTAAAATATTGTCTTCAGTTTTGAGTAGTATTAGTCTTCTCATTGGATGTTTTGCAGTAATTCAGTGCCTAAACTTCGAGCGTAATTATAATGGGAAAATGGTCTGACAATAGATTTAAATTTAGTTCAGCTTTGAGGTAGTTTCATGATATCTTTTACTACATAAAAGTCAATGAGATAAGGTAATTTGTTAGTACCTGTAAGTTGGTAAATGAGTTGGGCAATAGACGAGGCATAAAAATTGTTTTTAGCAGCTTTCTTTCTGTTATTACCCTGAAGCTCTAGTTGTGGTTGTCTGTAATAAACAGGCTTCTAAGAATACTAAAAGGTAATCAAACTTTTCTTGATTTATAGCATATATAGGTAGGTAGTGCACCATAAAAATTGTCAATCATCCTAGCCTATCTTCCACGTTTACACTTGTTTACTGTATATGGACATACATATCTGTATTTCAGTAGTTTCGCCTATTTAATTGGCATTTGTAGCTATTATTAGGATGATGCGTACTTAGATACAATAATTATAAATTTTTAGGTGGGATATTTCAACGAAAGGTCCTTTTATTTGGCGATTCTTAACGTACATTGAGACTTTATGCAATTTTTGAAGACGAATGAGATTAAAAGATAGAGCATAGCAATTATCTGTTTCATAAATCGTTGTAATATATTTTTTAATTCATAAATATCATCTCTTTAATGTGCAAGTGTATTTTGTTGCATCTGCACATTATCAGTGGGTTGGTTATTTACTCTGATCATTTGATCATACGATATTTCTTTTTTGGAAATTTTTTATTTTTTTTTATCTTTTTAACGTAGGATATATGTTATTTTGCAATTGACAAAACCATTTTCGTAGTTAGGTAAACTATTTTCTTAACCGTTTATACATTTATATTTTTGCCTTTTTCTTTCTTTTAACAGTCAGTAGTTAAATATTTATCTACACACTTTACAGAGTATGTAGTCCTGATGCAAAAGTTCCTTGTATGGCCGGATACCTAATAGTTTGTGCATTGTGGTATTTTTATTTTAGAATGTGAAGGTTTAATTGTTATTTTTGTTTATCAATTGTTTTTATAGATGTTTTTATCATTTTTTTATCCGGTGCAATTTTAACAAAAAATAATAGTAGCTGCTTCTTGATGCACTTTTGTCGTATATTACCTATGTTTCGTACTTTGTATCTACGTTCTTTAATGTTTTTCTTTATGTTTTCTGTATCAGTTGAATGATGTAAATAATAAAGTAATTTGAAGAATCATTTACATTACGTGCTACATTAGCGCACCTGGTTATTGAGAGTATTTATTCTTGTTATAATATGATGCTTCTGTAGATTATGGCGGATGGATAGGATAGTTGCTGGATGCTAACAAAATTTCTTGGGTTTCGAAAGTAAATCACTTATTATTTAATCTGCTTCACTAGTCTTGCTAACACCCTAGAGTAACATTTAACATTTAGGCCACCTAATGCATCTTTACACTATAAAATTCAAGTGGAAACCCAAGTAAAAAATAAATATAACCAACCGTAATCATGTTATAATCGCTGCCGCAGATATAACAAACATAATACGTCCGTTCAGTTTGAATGCACGAACCAAAATAACTTTATATTGAATTTGACTAGATTATCATTAAAGCACTATATTACGAAATTCACCTGCCTTATAATGTCACAACGTATTCGTTTTAATGTTTTCTAATTTATTTTAAGAAAAACATTACCATAACAAAAAGCTTTTTATAGACACTAAATGGTCTAGATTTTCTAGAAAATTTGTACAAATTTTCAAAAGTATCTAATAAAAAAAATAGTAATCTTTATAACAAAATCAGACATTAAAATATTTAAAAAGTACACCCAAAAAATAAGAGAACTTTTGCTACATGAAATTAATATGCCACTATTAAAATAATTAACGTTCAAAATATAATAAAGTAATAATATTTAATATTAATATTACGTTCTTCTTCTTATGTGAATGGTTTTTAATTGATTTACAAGAAAATTTTAAATCTTTATCAATCATTGTCTCCATAACATAATTTGTATATGGCAACTAGATGTGTTTAATGACGAGTTGTGATACCTGACATACTCAGAAAAAGAAAGTAAATTTGTTAGGCAAGTTTTGGGATGAAATTCAAAAAGGGAAGCAAGGTTAGGCCGAGTTAGTGCGATCAAAAAAACAATTTTGTTTCGATGCGATTCTTTACCTGATAAATTTTAGAATTAAATTAAAATCAGTTTAAGTTTGAAGAACATGTTGTTGGTTTATTAGTATACAATATAAATATTAAGCATTAAAACGTCAAGTAATTAGCAATTGTATTTATAAACTTTAATAGGATGTTTTTTTAAATATATTTATCAAAATTAATTTGTATTTAATTGGATACTAAAACATAAATACGCTATGGACAAAAGCACTCTTATGCAAGACATATAAATATTTCTTATTCCGGTAAATTCTAGAAATATTATAAAGAACACAAATTCCACGTGCATCAAGAATAAGACGAATTTGAATTACTTCAGTCGAGATTCCTGTAACTCACATCGCGATTGCAGATAAAGCGCAGCAACATCGCATAGGAATGCAAATCCACCTTTGTGCTGCTCATAGGCTTAAACCGACGCTCTTGTTCGGAAACTCCGAGGACTTGAGCGACCTACCTCACGCGAGGGCATTTATTTATTACATTTCTAGAAAACTCCAAGTTCGCTTCTCGCTGTTCTAGTTCGAAAGTCGAACGCTTTCAGCCAGTCGAATTAAACAGAATGCAATCGAATCATACGCCGAATTGCTTGGCAAAAATGCGCGGCTAATTTTAACGCAAACCATTTGTCACTTCACTGGCTGCAGCTCATTTAGCACAATGTTGATTAATCAACTTTAAACAAGTGCGATGAATTTTCTTCCTTCTGTGGTTTGGGTTGCTTGTAAAGTATGCAGATAGGAAGGCTGTTAATTACATTGGAAATTAATTCAAATGTAATGGCTGCAAGTAACATTTTTGCTTGTGAAAGAATAATTTAAATTCATAAATTTACAAGTATATATTTTATACTTTCAACTGCGATTTCGAAGCAAACACGTGTGCTCCAATACCAGTGCTCGAGGTGTCTCAGAATTTTATCTCAGATAGTCCGTGACCCAAGTACCTGCTTAGTTAAGATCAGATTATTTTTAATTTAATACAGCTTTGTTTAAGGTCAAGTGTCAATTAGTTGGTTAAAGCTAATTCAGTATTAATGGAGCAGTATGTACCCAAACCATATCGGAAACTTAAACGTCATGAATCTAACTAAATGTAAGCTACAATCAGTCACACTCAGAATAAAATTATCAACGTTTACCTTATGGTAGTCAGAAAAACTTCCAATATAATTACTATTTACAAAACAAATAATTTCTTTCCACACCACTTTCAATCTGCTTCTTATGTAAACACAGCAGCTCAATTTGCCCATGTATTAACAATTCAATTCAACAACAGGAATAATATAAAGTAAAAACAAAAATAATAACCACCCTTAGAAAGCTATTAAAAAAATAAAACGGTTGAATAGATCACCAAAAATATACACTTGATGCAACCGCAAACTTCAATAGGGTCGAGCTTTTAACCAACAATAATTCCAATTTACTCAGCTAGCAACATTCTGAAAGAAACAAAAACGCAGTAAAAAATTCTAAACCTCCCGATATATACATTTACAGTGTTATAAACTATAATAGAATGATTGATTACATCGCAAAAGTTGCTGACAATGAGTAATTCTATAAAAAAAACCATTGCCAACAAATACAGTAAAAATCAAGGCCCACACCCCAGATACCTACCAAAAAATTATCTACTTTACATATCAGCCCAAGGAAGAGAGATCAAACAGAGTTAAAATCCGACATCGTCATCAATTCATCTCAATAGAAGTAATTACAGAATAACTTCAAACTCTCAGTCGTAACGTTCGTAATGTAATGAATATAAGACACAAAATTAACAAGGAACCCTTTCATTCTTCTAGATAGACCTGGAACCTTACCCAAACAATAAAAATATATAATGTTGAATTCTCTGTAACTGAACTACCTATTAAAGCGCCACATAAAATAAGAGGCATTATGCAGTGCATAAGATGGCAAAATTACGGCTATTCAAAGACTTATGGCTTCAGGTAATAGCAATGCATCTAAATGTAGGGTTGACCACAATACAAAAACATTCATAAAATCAAAGAGCATGTCAGAAATAAATGCGCTTTATGGCAACTATCCTGAAAATTATAGAAGATGCTCAACATACAAGGACTTAATAAACATGCAAAAGCAAGTAAATAATCAAACAAAATCAAGTAAAAACTGATTTTATTCTCTTGTCTAATCTTGCTCCTAACAGTGTGCCAATGACAAACTATATACAAAGCTATAGCCAGATTGTCAGTAAATGATCCAATAAACAACAGGTAAAATTAGGTGAACAATTTCGCACAGTTAATAAACTAGAACACAATGCTCAACTTACTAACAACTGTCTTAAGTAAATTAATTCTATAATGACTAAAAACTTCGAATTGCTACAAAAAACGCGAACGGTGTACTAAACCATAAACAAGAATTAATAATTTTTTATAACTCAATAGAATGTACATTATGCTAGTGAGTGAAAACCACTTTAATGAAATAGCCTTTTTCAAATACCAAACTATTATATTAATAGTACAATGCATCTAGACCGACACTGCCCACGCGGGATTTGCATTTATCATAAAAAACTTTCTGCTGATCTTTTGTTGTCTCAGACATCAACAGCCCTTCTATGCATACCATAACTACTACTAATAACTACTATAACTAACTAATATAATAATTTCTTGCGCGTGACGACTAGAACGTGAAGCACACCCACTGGGTTTTAGAATTACACTAACACAAGGTCAAAATCTGCTCAATTTAATCCTGCAAAAAATTTGTCATTCCACTGGTGAACCCACTTATTGGTCGTCAGTCACAAACTTCCTGATTTACTAAATTTTTACATCTCTTGTGGTATAGCTACATAATATTGGAAGCAAATAATAATTTGTCTCCAGAACACTCGCCATATAGTCAACTTAAGTATCTCTACTATTAAAAAAAAAACTCAACCATAAACTTGTATGAAAGCAAACTGACTGGAAATTATTCCAACAGTGTCTAGAGGATAACGTAAAAATTAAAATGCGAATAAAGGATCCCGACGATCTAGACGCAGCAACCCATTACTTCACAAACATGATCTACTCCCAATGAAATAACTAGGAGAACCCCACAACTTGTTTACTTTTAATAATTAGAGACCTGATTTCTCAAAAAAAGAAGAGCCAGGGAAAATGGCACAACCCTGCCGATAAAACTATTTAAAATCGTCTAACACGAAGATTACATAGCCTGTTATGGAGATATAAATTGACATTTTTGCCAAATATATCACAAACCTTAAGCAAATTGACCACTCAATTTGGAAATTCACGAAGAAATTTGCGAGGCCTCAAGCACTCAAACGATCCATTAGGAAAGCAAATCGAGAATGGAATAGATCTAGACCTGGATAAGAAAGACACTTTTGTAAAACATTTATCTGAAATCTTCACTCCTTAAAAGTAACGACAACCCAAAGAGACGACAAAATACAAGAATACCTAGATATTTTGTGCTAAATGACAACTTCCATAACTCAATAACTGATAAAATTTTATAAATACTGCCCAGCAAAGGCGTGATATTACTGACTTCAATTTATAACCGTATGCTAAGCCTATCTTACTATCCAATTATATGGAATATATACACATAACAATGAGACCTAAGCCTGGAAATGAGCCAAAAAATAGGACCTTATATCGGCCAATTAGCCTTTTGCCCATGACGAGCAAATTGTTTAAGAAGCTACAGATATATTTACACACTTGCCTCACAACCAATTTAGGTTCCGAGAGAGCCATTCAACTACACATCAAACGCACAAGATAGTAAATGAAATATCATCTACTTTGGAGAAAAAGAAATACTGCACCGCTATGTTTTTGAGCGTATCCCAAACGTCACATAAAGTGTGCACACAGGATTTCTTTTAAATTAAAATAGCTATTATCAAACTACTTTTATTTAAGATAATATTTTAAGGTAATGAACTATACTCATATCATCTTATCAAATCCGATGTTCCTTAGGGTGGTGTTTTGGACTCTCTCCTTAACGTTATTTACACAGCTGATTTGCTAGAAACTGATAATATTGTGACTGTCACCATCGCCGATGACACCACAATACTCTCCAACCACAAAAAGCCGGCAAGTGCAACTGCTAACCTCCAACAGCATCTCAACAAAATTCGCACATATTCGACAAAAAGCGGATAAAAGTTAACCAATCAAAATCAACTCAATTAACATTTACTATGAAAGCTGCCGTTTTCCAATCAGCTAACATAACATCTCGCTACCTGTGAATACGGGGGTTAGGTACTTGGGGCTATATTTTGACCAAGGGCCCACGTAGAACAAATACAAGCCAAGCGCAAACAACTAAAGCTCAAATTACGTAAAATGTATTGGATTCTTGGTAGAAAATCAAAACTATCAATCAGAAACAAACTATTACTTTAGAAGATAATGCTAAGGCCAATTTGGACATTTGGTATACAACTTTGGGGATGTGCCAAGCCAACTAGAATTAAAACGCTGCAGATACTTCGGGCAACAATTGACGCGCCTTAGTTCGTTACCAACCAAAGAATTTATGAAGACCTTGACATACTATTAGTTTCTGATAAAATTTAAAGATTTATAACGAATCACCACCAATAAATTAATTCAGCAACTGTCTACCAATCACCCTCCACTAAGAAGACTAAAGAAAACTTATCTCCAAAACCTGCTGTAATCAAATCGCCATGAATAGGTTTCTTTAGGAGTATCATCGATAAATTGTTTCTCCTGTCAATTCCTTTTACATTATTAAATTTATTTAATACTTTCTATAAAAGGAAATTATAAATTACGTCAATAAATAAAATTCATATTTGAGGAACATTAATTTTTGAGGATTTTAACGAATGCAAAGATTGAGAGATAATAAAAAAAAAGAATAATTCAGAAGAAATGAGTAGGGAATATAAACGATTAAGGCATTCTCTTCTCAAATTTTTGTGCATTAAACCATTTTATGATTAAAGGTAGCATTTTCCAGCAAGTTAAAACACAAAGTTACCTTAAACCACCGGAAACCAAATAGACCATGTAGCAATTAGACAGAAGACTTAATAAGTCTTTTAGATGTTTGGGCGACGTGGGAAGCAGATATAGGTTCTTATCTCACACTCTTAAAAAGTATATTTAAAATAAAACTAAACGCGCCCAAAAGGCAAGATTCTGCAAAAGAGAGTGTAATATGAAATGGGTCAGAAATGGAGAAGATCAAAAGGATTTTAGTAAAAACTACAATGAAAATTAGAATATAGGGAGATGAAAGATAAAATAATTTAAGTGTTGAAATCTTTGAGTATTTTATAAAATTGTTATCACCGAGACAGCTATAGCAACAGTATGTATAAAAAGGGGTCAAGCAAAATATGGCGATTGATTGATGAAAGAAAAAAATCTGAAAATACTAGGCGAAAAAATAAAGAAAAAAGAGAAAGGCTACGAAATTATAAAGAGAAATGGACTGGAAGACCAACAAGAAGATTTGATAGAGAAGGTGGATATACAATAAACTCAAACGACATAAAAATTATATACAAAATAAGTGAACTTTCTAGAGTAAAACAAAGGCAATCTACACAGTTAAGAGATAAAGAAGAAAACTTTCTGAATACAGGCGCAACATTATCGGCAGATAGAAAAAATATTTTAGTGCTATCTATAAGAAGCAGAAAATACTGAAGAAATTACAAAATAAGAAGTAAACAAGAACGGTGTAATGCCGTAAAGGAAACTTCTTACAGCGGTGCAAAATCGTAACGGTCACTTCCGGTTGTCGTTAACCGATTTAGCTGAAATCTATCCCATGAAAGGTACTGACCTAAGATGTGTGTATGCAAGTTTGAAGTGAATCTGTTGGATAGAACGAAAATTATCTTGTTTCCAGACACACAGACAGACAGACAGCTCCGCTGTAGAAAGTTAATAAGCCATACGTAAACTAAAGAGCGCTAAGGCAATAGGTAAAGAATTGACATCAGCAGATCTAATAAAAGAAGGGGAAAATAGTTATAGAGTTAATACCCCAAAAATAGACTAAAGACTTATTTATAAAAGCCTTAAAAGTGTGATATCCGATGCTGTGAAAACTAACGAACTATCACCACTAACACCACTAGTACAATTTAGCCCATGTAATATTAGACAAAGTAAAAAACAGTTGATATTAATCTGAGACACAATAATAAGGGATTTAGGCCACACCGATGATATTGAAGAGATCTTATAATTAGAATAGAAGAAAGAGATACGTTTGACTTTTAAAATTTCGAAAAATCTTGACAAAAAAATTATATTGTAAAATATAAGTAATAACTGTAGAGTGGATAATGACACAAACCTTTGAAAATAAAAAAGAAATGCTACAAAAATATTGGTAATGTTTAGAAGATCTAGAGTTTGCAAATGATGTATGTATTATAACAGAAAAAATAACATATTATTTTCTCATACATTGTGCTTCCTATTTTTTTATTTATATAAAATTTATTAGACATATGTTAGGTAGAAGTAGTAGTGCTGTTCTTGGAAAACTCTAAAGTAAATTTGTAATTTAAATGCCGTCTTGTGCAACTTGTTGTGTGCTACTTGGTCTATTATTTGAAAATACTTTTTCAACATCTTTTGGACATGATTCCAAATATAGTTACAAAACATATTTGTATTATTTAAATAAAACGAATTTTTACAAATCAACACATGTGGTGTCACTTATATGTGTTATTAAAGAAAGTTTTCCTTAAAGCAAACTGAAATTATTTATTCTCAATATAAGTTATTCCGACTCTCTGTAAAGAACATAAGGATCATGAAGAAGAAGAAGAAGAAAATATACTTAATGTTCGTTGATGTCACATTTTTTCGAAGAAAAAGTCATTAGACTATACCAGGGGTCGGCAACCTTTTGAAACGGAAGAGCCAAAAGTTACAATTTTCGAAATTTCTTAGTTTTTAAAGAGCCAATAAAAATTTTCGTTTTAATATTACAGTATTTGCTTATATATATATATATATATATATATATATATATATATATATATATATATATATATATATATATATATATATATATATTTGATTTTGATTTAAAATAATAAATACGAAATAATAAATAATATAATATAATAATAATATAAATAATATAATATATAAACAATATAATAACACAAATGTACACATCAATGGGAGCATTGACTTTGCATGTCTTTTGAAAGTTTTATTAAATCTGGCTTATAACTTGTTGTTTTAAGTTTCAAGCAGCACTCTAGATTTAGATTTGTTAGTTACTTTTTATTATATTCATGCAAGAGAACGCTTGCTCGCATGAATATGTCGACCCGAAGATGGTGAGCACTTCATATGCCAACTTCTTCACCTCACTGTAGCATTCTGGAAGACTATTCCATGCGCCGAATTTGAGGGCCTCAACTCGCTGCATTTCTTTTAAAGCTGTCCACTTGTGCTGCGCGATGTGCATGCATTTCTGGACCTTCAACTCTTCCAACTTGCTCTTGAGTTCTGTGAACTTGCCACTCCACAAGTCTTTGGTTTTCAAATCCAGCAATTGCGTTTGAAGTGATCCAGCATCAACTTGAAATGGCTCAATGTTGATTTCATTTGTATTTGTGTTGAGAGGATTTACTATGAACGCGAGAGTACTTTTGTTTGTTTTGAATTGCTCGAATCTTTCAGCGAATCCATCCTTCATTTTTTTTATAGCTATGCTGAAGTAATTCGTGTCAATAGATGCATTGGTCTCATCGCGATATTGCTTCAAATGTTTAAAATGAAGTAATTGACCGCTCTCGATCTTCAACAAAAGAAGTAATTTCTTTTCGAAACAAACTACTTCTTCAAGCAAGGCGTAGGCTGGGTTGCCCTTTCCTTGCAGTTTTAGATTTAGTTCATTTAGTTTCATTGTGGTATCTACCATGAAGTAGAATTTTTGCAGCCATTTGTCTTCTTCCAATTCGGGATGGTAAATACTTTTTTCATTGAGGAATGTTTTTATATCACTCAAGCACAAAGCAAAACGTTGCAATACGTTACCTCTGGACAGCCATCGAACTTTATTGTGCAGAAGTAGGTCAGAATACTGGCTATCTATTTCTGCAAGGAAATCTTTAAACTGGCGATGGTAGAGTGCTTTTGCCAAGATGCTGTTAATAATCTTAATTACCAAGTTCATGACCTCAACTATTTCGGCCGGAAATGTTTGGGCACAAAGCGCTTCTTGATGAATTATGCAGTGAAATGTTAGAATTTCGTTATTTATTTTTTTTTAAAGAATTGATGTTACCCCTCTATGTATTCCTGTCATACTTCTGGCTCCATCAGTTGCTATAGAAACGATTTTATTTATATCGATTCCATTGTCTTCCAATCGTTTTTGCACAGAATTTGCTATATCTTCTCCACGAGTCTGCCCTGAGAGCGGTAGCAATCCTAGCAGTTCTTCTTTTGCACCTTGGGACGACATATACCTGACAAAAAGGGTAACTTGTGCCCTGTCTTTTATGTCGCAAAACTCATCTATAGCAAGTGATAAGGCAAAAGCCAGTTGAATGTCTTCCACTTGCATATGTGTTACATTTGAAGACATTTTAGAAGTTCTATCTTGTACTGTTTTAGCAGATAATGGCAAATCAGTGATTTTTTTCATGATTTCTGCTTTGTTTTTACAATCACGAAACAGTTCTTCAGATGCACATATGAAACAATCTTTCACGTACTCACCATCTGTAAATGGTTTTTCTCTTTTCGCAATTTCTAATGATACTTGCCAGATTTACATTATTGGAAGATTGTGACCACTTCCTTAACATGGTACTTGACTGTGTTTGATTTTTTTAGAGCTCTTCAACAGCTTTTTTTCGTGCGTCACCGGCTGGATATTTACCACCAAACTGGGATTGTTTTGTAGTGAAGTGTCTTTCCAAATTTGACTTCTTGTTGTGTGCGATTTTTTTGTGGCAAATGAGACAAGTCGGAAGGCCATCTGTGTTGCATATGAACGCAAACGACTCCGTCCAAACCTGATTGAATTCTCGATTTTCTTCTTCAGTTCTTCTCTTTTTTTTACCAGATGCCATGCTGACAGCGGAGCTGAAAAAATTATTTTTTAAAATTTTACTTAACTATCTAAAACGGCCAATTTATTAACCATTATTACTACGTTAACACAATCCTCAGATATATAATTCAATTCTGTTACTGACTTACATACCTTTGAGAAGATAATACGCTTCTAAATCGAATTCTTCTTGAAACAACAAACGAATAAACCTGCAAAAACCGCAAGCGATTAAATTAACACACATGCGACGCAGTGGCGGATTTTGGTCAATTGAGGCCCCGGAAGCAGAAAAAATATTGGGCCTCCAATAAAACGAGAGAGACAAGGAAAATAAAAATACGTGTTAACCATATTATTAAATAAATAAAAAATATTAAGTACTATTAATGTTAAGTGTATAGTCAGGTTTTTGCGGAGCTCCGTGGAGGTCGGGGCCCGGGCCGCGCCCTCTGCGCCCGCCTTATATCCGCCTCTGAGTATTTCGATGTGGCGGAAAACCGTCCTCTGTACCAGCGTTCCAAAATTTTCTTTTCCGATATATTTCTATTCCTTATCAAAACTCAAGGTCTTAAAACTTTAAAACGTGAAAATGGGATAATATTTACGGTATAGAACGTGTAATGTGTGGACGTTGTCATGTCATTCCGCGTGTTTACTCGTGCAATTTTACCCGACGTAAAACTGCCAGAAAAGAAAGATGTGTGTATTGGGCCTACATTGTAACTTAAAAACAAATAATAAAAATAATTACCTTATGTTTCCTTCAAAATTTTACAGAGAGAAATAAATAAAATTAAAGCACTTAAACGACATACACAAACAATAAAACACTATGATACAGACTACCCTTACAGTTTACACTTTGTACTAATACCGATTCTATCGGCGACGTACCTGAATATTAACACAAAGTGGCCAATTCCAGGAAATACATTATAATAGAGCTACCAGAGAAATTTCATTAACCCCATTCAAAGAATTTAAGTTATAAATGGGGGGCAATAAATGTGTCAAAATGTATGACTGACCAGCCAAACGAACAAAAGACAGACCAGACCCACCCTGATGAATAGAAGAAATGAATGAATGAACAATCCAGTACCAACACGACGCCAGCCTGTCTTAAAAATATATTTTCTTATTTTTTAAGGGTTTTGATAATAAATTATTAATTTTTTGCGTATGGAACTGGAGAGCCGCAACTTTATATCAAAAGAGCCGCAGGTTGCCGACCCCTGGACTATACCAATATAAGTAAAATTTATAATATTCTGAAACTTGTAAAGCAATTAATGCGAATAAAACAGCACGATTAAAGAATTTTTATAATCATGCACTTCTCTTGAAAATATTTTAATATCTTTAAGGAATTTTCCTAAAAATTTTAAACAGATAAAAGCTTAGGTACAAATCTGTAACAGTTAGAAATAGCAAAACTATTTTTTTTGTAAAATGTGCTTAAATACATATTTTTGATTTTACCAACCATAACAATACTAATAGTGCGGTTGTAATAACTCACGTAGAAGCACGTCCTGCTAACTGAGAAGTTAAAACTCGGTCCTATAGGTTCGTCGCTCTCACTGCCCAGTTGTTGCGCACCGTCTCTAATACGGGGAGACATGAAAATCAACCGCATTATTACCCTTCCTCCGAAGTGAACGCAGATACTCAATTATATTTAGCAAGTTAGTAGGCTACCCGTCAAGCATCGGAAGTCTAGAAATGAACCCGCAGTCAAACACATCAACCTCTTGGCCACACCAGCGCTTACCAATCATAATAGTTGTTTGAAAAAAAAGTTATCAACAATTGTATAAAATGTTTCGAAATAATTTTTATAAATGATGAGTAAAATTAGTGTATTGTATATATTTTTATTTTTCCTCCTTTTTATTTTCTAGTCATTGGCAAGAATAATACCGATGAACACTTAAATTTCTTCTTTTATGTTTGGCTCATTCTGTTTACATTCTTTGTTCAATATTCTTTGACAATAAGAACGAAGAAAAGGCGATAAAATATAAATAATAAATTCAAATGAATACTGCAAAAAGTAAAAACTAAATTCAAAAACTTAGTATAAATCAAAACTAGAAAAATGTTTAAAAATATCATTATAAACACAACACGTATAATATGTGAAGTAACAATGTCAAAAACAAACAGTATGGTAAAATGAGAAATCAAAGAACGGGAAAAATTAAAGAAAAAGAAATAGAAAATGTATGTAAGCAAGAAGACGACGCTAGCGTATAAAGCATACAAGAGACAAAGAAAACTCGCGAAGAAAATGGTAATGACAACAAAGCAAAAGACATAGAATAACTATGGCAACCAGATGAAAGAGGAAAACAAAAAAAATAAAAATTATTTTATAACGCATCAAAAAAGCGGAGGACAAAGAAACAACAAGTTATATATTTGTAATGACAAAAACTACTAAACTCAATAACAAGTAAATAAGAAAAGCAAAAAGAAAAATAATTCAAACAGGAAACGGTCAGAGAACAAAAGCAAAAAAATCGGAGACGGTAAGAAAAGACGAAGTAACTTTTATCTTTTTTGAGAGATGAAGAGAGGTCTCGGAGGACGGTGATTCCGCACCAACGAAGAACTTCAAGACGCCGTAGTGACCTATTTCAACTTTCTATAAAGAGAGTACTGGAAAACTTGTCCACCGGTGTGACAAATGTCTCAATGTTCATGGTGACTGTGTGGAAAAGTAACATTGAATCTACTTGACTCCTGGAAATAAAACCATTTTGTTATTCACACTTGCCTTTATTTAATTTTCCCAACGGAGGTTGAACAAACATCCCCTGTACCCCATAATAATGAAAGAAGTTATTAGAGCTAAAAAATAAAAACCAAAACAACAAAAAAATTGGTGATAAAATATTACGCGAAATTAGCTGAACTGACTAGGACACCTTGACCGATTAAACAAAGACAGGCAAGGTAAAAACTCTGGAAAGGTGAAGATAATTCCCAGGCTCAAGATGGGCGACAAAACAAACATGGGAGAAAAAGACAACAGAAATACTGAAGCAGAAGAGAATCACAATACAGAGGCAAAAAACCATAGCGAGATAAGAAATTATTAATTTAAATATCTACGTCACCTACCGTATTAATTATAATTAATAAACATAATAAATAAATATCATAAATGTTAAAAAAATGACAGTAAATAATTATTAGATTAAAAAAATTTTAGACGAATTAGAAAGAATTATAGAATTAAACGGTAAATGGTTATTTTGTTAAACAACCTGCAAAATACTTTAAAGTTCATTTAACGCTATTGCCGGGGAACATCTAACACAGGACTTTTATAATAAATTGAATTCTTTGATCTCTGATGTGCAGAAATTTGCGGTTCCGCAGCGCCTGATCACAAACCGGCGCCAGCGAGGAAATTATCAATTTCCATGCGCGCCGCAGCCGCGAATTAAGCTATGCGGAGTTATTTATTAAGCCATCGACAAAGAGGACGACAATTAGAAGGGATTACGCCCGCTCCTTGTAAAAAGGTAATCGCGAGTAGTAGGTGGGTGATTCATTTCAAGCTCAATTTAATCTCCTAACCGTTTAATTAAGTCAATGTACTGCCGCGGATTAAATTAATTCATGCATCTGCCGGCGAGATTAGCGCGCGTTCAAATTGTCCGCCGCTTTTTCTCTAATTCGCCGCTTCGCGCCCTTCCGCTCGCCCGGATGCTGCTTTCGGCGGGATTTGCCCGCGCTAATCTGAAATTTAAAATGCGAAAAACGGTGTTGTTACTAGAAAGCGCGGCGAGTTCAGATCGGCGTGCGACGAAAAATGGACAACTTTTAATTAAAATCACTTTCTGTAATTAAACCACACTTTGATATTTGCCTACTCTTTCTACTTAATATTCCAATGTGCTCAATTTTTTAAATTAAGTTTCGAAACTGGAGTTGAATTATAATGTAAATTGTACCAGTGCATATCTTCGAAATTAATTTCGTGTATACAGTGAAGACACTAAAACAATAACTGTTAAAACATTGTTGATAGAAGAACTGAATACACTTTAATTCGGAGACGAAAACTTTTATAACTTTTTTATAATGTAATCGGCGGAAATTTGACCTATCCAGTTTTTTACATTTCTGGAAGAATTATAGTCTCAGGACACCAAAAAAAATTGGTTTGGGCCATTGGTTCGTGTGTGTATGTGTATCTGTCGGTCTGTCAGTAAACAGGATATCTCGAGAGCCGTAAGAGACTTGAAATTTGGTATGCAAGTTTGGTCACAAGGTCGCAAAATCTGTCGCAAAGCGGTCGCGAATCTAAACGGTTGAAGATTCATGACAATAAAAATGATTTCTTATCACGAGATAAACATGAATTTAAAGTAAAGGTTGGTAAAATAGGAATTAAAAAAAAATTGAAGTCCAGGATTTTTGCCAAATACTAGGATAAGGAAAGTCGCGTGATGTTCAAACCAGATTTTTGTTATAATATAAGTAATATCACTATCAGAATAAGTAATGTGGTAAACTAACATTATTTATGAAACTGTATTAAAGTGAAACAAAATTGTCAATTACTCTGTCTATATTTAAAGAAAAATAAGTTTAAGTAACTATTAGGCGAAATAAAGCAAGAGAGTGAACATACCATACTAGTTTATTCAACAAACACAATGAATACAAAATAATCACTGATACAATTAGTTAAAAAAATATAGTAAACAAATTTATGTAATTTGACACTAGAAAGCACAATACCAAAGAGAGCACCGCAAATTTTTGCATACACCTACGGTGTATACTGATTAGGAAGGAAATTAGAAAAGACAGTTCCGTTTGCGCATGCGCGAAAAATAGTCGGGACTAGAGAGGGCCGTCTTGTGGCGTAGTTGTTCAGTAGGCAGTGTAGAGTAAAAGAAGAAGGTTGTGTTGCAGTTTACTCATCCGCTAGATCATTTGTGAATAAACGCTGTTATAAAAAATCCCGCCAAATATAAAGTGCGTGCAGTAATACAATATCTGTACGCAAAAAAACTTTCAGCAGCTGCCATTCATGGCAATCATCAAATGTTGGCAGTTCGAGAAAGTCTGTCGTCAGAGAAAGACGTGTGCGGCCCGCGCTCTGTTGCTCGCTGACACGAGGTGAACATGTGGTGCCCGCCCCGCAGTGTCGTCCTCAAACTGTTTTGTGCTCCCCTAGCCGCAGACAGTCGTGTAGGAGCCGCCACCTTTAAGCCCAGGTACGCAGGTGCATGTGTGGCCGCTCATCGTGCGCGATACATAAGAGGCCGTTGGCTTCTACTAGAAAGAATAGACAGCAGGACAAAAAGGAAGACGCATGTGCCCCAAAAGACCTATACGCCCCAAAGGCAAAGAAGGACCGTACAAAACAAAGACTCCTAGGGAAATCTTTCAACCTACCCAGAAGTGAGGATAGTGGGAACAATGGATCAATAATAGAATCACAACCTGGTCCATCACATGGTAAGAGAAAGCACATTCAGTGCCAGTTTCAATACATCCTATACTCGAGAAGAACAGAGATCAACGATGGACATTCTGCGACGGTTGTAGAGAGTGGTTTGACATCATCGACGCAGCTTTATCAATTAAAAATTATGATGAGTTAAAGTATAGCAAAGTTGACTGGTTGTGCAACAGCTATTCTTCAAATTTACAAAACTTGACTTCCCTTTTCAATGACGCCTTGCCCTGACTGTTCGAAGGGGTTCAGAAGTGGAAAAAATACAATATTTACAGAACAAAAATACACAATAAAAAGGACTCTCAGTCATCCACACTTACTCTCCAGGATAACTCAATTAAAAACTTCATCAACAAAATTACAAATTTCAAAAGAAAACTGTTGCACTTTAAAGAGAATTTCAAAAAGAGTCCCAAATAAAATGGCTTCTTTTACTTTTTCCCATTTTTTATTTAAATTGTTACTCTCATTTTCCTACCCAGTTTTTGTTCTATACGATCTTGGTAACTTTTTATAGACCAGGGAAATTGTATTTTTACGTGCCAAACTCCCCATCTAAAAGGTAAAATATGGAAAAAATAGGAAAAATTCCGTAGAATTCGATGGAATAAAATTAAACAGCTGAATCATTGCAGAAGTTATTCAAAATGGCGCCCAAAGTTGGCAAAAAACGGTTTTTCGCGTTTAAAAAATCTAAGTTTCGTATAAAAAAGTTTCAAATAAAGTTGTAGATTTTGCAAAACCTATAAAACAAGCTTCCTTAGATTAAAATCAATGCAAAAATGACGTAGTTATTGCAAAACAACCGTTTTAAATCACATTTTTCTTTTATTGCTTGTATGTTTTCGAAAATAAAAGATTTCACTCTGAAATTTTGAGAAAGTATAGGCTTTAACAAGTAGAAAAAGTCTTTTTTTGTTTGCGCAAAGATATTGTACAAATTTTGCAAAAATCGATTTTATTCGTAAAAAAGGTGCTTTCGTAGAATTTGATTTAAACAGATTCTGGAGCACTTAGAGAAACGTACTGGAGCTCAAATTTCTTTTAAAGAGATTTAGTATCACTTACTACAAGAGCGCGCTTTTTATCGAAATTTTAAATATGCGAAAAATCAACTTAAATATCGATTAAAAATTTTGACCCCAAAAAACTCGAATATCGCTTTCAATTCACTTTATATGGCAATGGAATTATTACCAATCGATAGCTGCTATTTATCTACAAATTTAAAAAAAATTTTTTTTTTTATTGACCTCCAGGAGCCGAAATAATTTTATTTTTTTCAAAAAAATCCTGAGGGCGTAATTTACATCGTACAGCATACACTCTCCGGGAGGTTAATTTTTAATACGTATATTTTCAATAAAAAAATATTTCGGCTCATTTCATTGACGTTAAATGTTATAAATCGCGTATCAAAGCGAAGAAGTGTAAAAGGAACCGTACCGGTAGAAAACTAAACAGTTCTTCAACGTCTGTCTGGCGTGTTTTATGACGACGTTTGCTTATGAAACCGTACAGGATTCAATTAACGTAAGCTTATCGTGCAGGTGACAAACAACGACGTATGGAGTTGTGTGGATTCATTCCCAACAAGATAGCAGAAGATAACAATTTTGTAACACACTTAATGTTTTTTGATGAGGCTATAATACTTTTCATTTAAGTAGTAAGGTAAGCCTCCATAGAATATGGGATACGGAATAGTCACATCAAATTATACAGCATAAGGGGTAGACTCTGCTAAATTTACTGTTTTGTGCAATTTCTTGAAAAAATCTGTACGATCCCTTTTTCTTCTTAGAGAACACTGTATTTTTGGCGCACTTACAGGCACTGCAGCCTCAAGGGCTTATTGTGCTCACTAACATGCACTTAAATGCTAGGACATTCACACACACCTATGGGTTGAAGGAGACTCAAACTCGCGCGCGCAGACTAGAGGACAGAGCCAACTGGTTGAACCATCTGGGCCACCGCGCCCTCGAGAACACTGTTATGGAAATATCTTGATATGCTTAAAAACTGGCTTTTTCTACAGTTAGAGAACGATTCGGATAACTTCATTTTCCAGCAGGGCAGGCCATCACCACACTGGAGCCTAAGAGTTCCACAATGTTTAAATAATCAAATTCCACAACGATGAATCGGCCGTATGGGACTTAACAATTCAGGTTTACATTACTACAAGGTCGCCAGACCACACTGTGTGCGATTTTTTTTGTGGAGGGGTGTATATAAAAGACTACGTTTATGTGCTTCCTTTTCCAACTGCAGAAGCGCATAACAGTAGCAGTGGCAGCAGTAAATCCAAATGGTCTCGTGAAAATTTAGGACAAATTTGGCTACCGTATGGACGGACAAATTCCATGCATCCCAAGGGAACATATTGAGTGTCTATGATTTGGTATGTAAAAATACTGCAGGGTTAGCCCCGTAATATAAAATTAGTCTTAATTGTCTATGTTTATTATTTTTCATAATATAAACATTTAAATTAGATGGTTCTTTTTAACACTCTGCATTTTCAAATCGGGATTTTGTAGAATATATTTTTTAATTCCTTGTAAAATGCAGTTTTTTCTCCTTTATCTTTAGCCTATGTAGGTGCATGAGCATTTATCAAATGATTTTTATTTCTATGTAACAGAAAGTGTTTGAGACTACCTCAATTTTCTTTATCTGATGTTTCCATTTCTTATAATTCAAAAAACCAACCCTAAAATTAGATCTTTTGCATCTACCCGCAAACAAAATGTAATTGCCTATTTTTGTTTTATTTTTTGTATTGTTAAAATATTCTTTTGTTTTAACTCTTCGCTTAGTTGTTTAAATTTACCCTTTTGATTTGTTCCTTGAACATTCGATGTTCCTATTTTTATGATACTGCTTTTCCGTTTATTGTTTCTTTTTCCTTTCATTAAATCATTTTCTTGTCAATTGCCTTTGACGTTATCTTTTTCTCTTTTTTCCCGTCTGTAATTTTTATTAACTGCGCTACTATTAAGTCTTCTGTAGCCAATCTTTCGCTGACTAATTTTTTTTATTAAGATTTTCCTTTTCTCTTTTGCAACTGTTGTTGTTTTACATGTTCACTTACTCTAGACCATATACTTCGTTGTCTATTATTACCTTATTATGTTTGAACTGCCCTTTTTGCCATTTTCTCTCTCGCCTCCTTTATAAGTGGAATTAGTTACTTTAATTCTTTCTGTACTTCTTTGGGATAATCTTTGTTTATCCATATTTTGATGTCTATAAGATTCTTGGCTTGTTTTAGTATTTCTATTTTCTTATTACATATTTCAAGTTTAATTAGTAATGATCTTGCTCCCATCTTCTTATATTTCCCTAATCTACTGCAGTCTTCTAGATATTTATTTTTATCACTTCCACCCGTATCCTATTCATTACAATTGAGACTTTCTTCAGTTTCTCATTCTTCTCGCCCCTTCTTCATTTACCACCCCCATTATCACTGGATTTCTATCCTTATATCCTGCTTTCCGAATTTTTATTGCAATTGTTTATTTTCTAGTTTTATTGGACTGATATTATTAGCTATTTGTCCTAGATTTTCGTCCATTTCCTCCAAACTACCCTGTATCTACTTTAATAACTCCATATTGCTTACTGTCCTTCCACACATGATAAGTGTTAACTCCGGTTCTACACCTCAGAGAGCCGAACCTTCTTTGTTTATTTTAATTTGTTTTCTTTAGTCTCTGGAGATAAGCCACTATGCAAACTACAACGTACAGTGTGTTGCGTATCCTTAAAATTTTTGGCGTAGTTCCAATTTGTGTATTGCTAGTTACTATCTTTTAACCTTAACCAATCTTATTTATTGATCCGGTGGCTTTTCCTGCGTTTTCAATCTTTCCAGATTTGAAAAACAACTTTTCTCTTGCGCTTAACTACCTTCTTGCATATTTAAAGAACTTGATATAGCCCCCATTGGACTATTGTATTGGAGCTTTAAAAACACTTGCACTTCTTAATCATAAATTATATTATATAATATGTATCATAGGCCTAAACTTCATTAATTGCCAGGGATGAAATTAATTGGCCATCATGTTTTCTTACAATGAGTCTATATAACTTTTTTCTTTGGGAATACCTAAATGATTGGGTCTATAGTCTACAAGAACTTGTTATTATTATTATTGTTATTGGTGCACTTATTGGCACTGCAGCCACAATGGCTTATTGTGCCTACTAAGTTGCACCTTAAATTAGGACATTACAGACACCCATGGGTTGAGCGAGACTCGAACTCGCGCGCTGGCTTGATTAATGACAGAGAAACGATGATCTTGCCAACTGAGTCGCCGCGGCAGTCTACAAGAATATTCAGAGATCTAAAAATTTCTGTACAGTTTTTTTGTTCGCGTTTTACTTTCATGCATTAAGGAAGTATACGAGCTCGTAATAAGTGAGTGCAACGCACGGATATCGTTGACCCTCAGGTCACCTATAATCAGTATACCTAGGCGGATATAAACTATTTTTGCATTTTACATCAGTGAACTAATCGCAAGTTATTAACATGAATTGCAATAGTAGCAGTTATTACTATCAACAGCCAATAACCTTTCAACAGGGCTTCCAGCCTCTCAATAATTTCAATCAAACGACAAACTAGGTAATACCATTATGTACCTATGAATCAGAAATATATACTCACACGCAAATTCTAAACACATTTTCACAACCACCATTACAGACACAGAATCTTATCATATCAACGCAATTAAATATCACGCTTAATAACGACACAACAAATAACAAAAATATTTTAAACTCTGAAAGCGATATTAAAACTTTTAATATACCAAGTAACAATTGATACTCGGCCTCACAATTCTTACTGATGCTGCTGAAATAGGTAATACAACAAATACACAACAAACTAAAATGTCTAAACCACCGCCAATACTTGTATAAAGTGTTACGGACTTTCATAAAATGGTCACAGCGTTAACAGATGTTGTAGAATTAGAACAATACAAAACTAAAGCACTGGCTGATAACGTAATTATGATCTTTGCCAACCCGGCTGATACATATCGTAAACTAATCACATTCATGAAAGAATCTAACGTCATGCGTTACACATATCAGATGAAAGAAAATAAAGCGTACCTCGTTGTCATCCGTAACTTACACCACGCTGTTTCCACAACAAAGATATCCGATTTGCTAGAGGAGAACGGTCACAAAGTGAGATCTGTGACCAATATTAAACATCGAATAACAAAAAAGCTCCTGTCAATGTTTTTTGAAATTTTAAACCTGTACCAAATAACAAAAACATTTATAACCTCAACTTTTACAAAAAAAAATTATAAAGGTCGAACCACCACACAAAAATACAACAATCGTTCAGTATATGAGGTGCTAACAGTATAATCATACTCAGGCCTACTGCAACCGCCCGTTCGTATGTGTAAAATGCGGCGGCTCACGTGATACTCGATCTTGTAAGAAGACAAAATACTTACCCGCCAAATGTGCTCTCTGTGGCGGTGATTATCTGGTTAATTATCAAGGCTGTACCGTACATAAGAAACTTTAAAATAAATTAAAATCTAACACATCCTTACAAACTCGATCAAACATGTTCCAAGAACGACTTCATCAAATTCATCCAATCACCCCTAATCCTCACAACCCATGAGCATATAGTCAGGTCGTGCAAGAAAATACAAACACTTCGCAAGCACAGTCCCAAGACGTAACCTTACAAAATTTTTAGAACACTTTAAAGCTATGTTTTCACAACTGATGCAACATAACAACATGATAATAACTATGTTGTCCACAGTCATAAGTAAACTTGTAAGATAATGGCTAACTCGCATCGTATATCATTATGAAATGTTAAAAAAATATATGAAATTAAACAATTTTTAAAGCTAAATAATATAGATATCCTACTTCTATCCGAAACCCACATTACAGACAGGTATTTTCTAAGAATATCACACTACACATGCTATCATACAGAACATCCTGATGATAGAGCGCACGGAGGCACAGCTATTCTAATACGATGCTCACTCGCTCACAATTAATTGGAAAAGTACGAAGAACCGTTTTTTCAAGCAACTATCATTTAAGTTTACAAATTATAACATCCACTAGTAATCTCTATCTCTTATTGCCCACCTAGGCATAGACTTTCCAAGGATGCCCTTAAGCAATTCTTTCAATCTCTCGGTAATAATTTTATATGTGGAGGTGACTATAACTGCAAACGTACCTACTGGGGTTCTCGTCTAATAACTACCTGAGGTAGAGCTTTATATGAGCTCATCCGAGAAGAAAACTATGGCTACCTATCAACTGAATAGCCCACGTATTGGTCTACGGATCTAAATAAGGTACCTGATTTACTGGACTTCTGTATCACTCACGGTATTTTTTCCACTTCTACAGATATAGTCAGTAGCACTGATCTAACATCCGATCATATACCAGTCATTGCTACAATTAGCACTACAATTATTAAAAGACAACCTAGACCATCGATATATAACAAAATAACCGATTGGGACGAGTACAGAAGACTTTTGCAAAAAAATGTCCAAACCAGCATTAACCTACGCACTCCTCATAATATAGAGGAAGCCACAGAACACTTCGTTACTACTTTCTAATCTGCAGCCTGGAAGGCTACGCCCAAACTTCTAAATACAGTACAACAGGATAGAAATATCCCCAATTAAATCCTTGAACTCATCAGGTAAAAGAGCAGGCCAAGATCTAAATGGCAACAGGACTCGAAACGCTGTTGATAAAACTATATGTAATAGACTAACCAATGCCCTCAAGAATAAACTCAAACTGCACAAACAAGAAACCTTTCAACACTACCTAACTTTCCTGTCCCCAGCAGACCACAGTATCTGGAAAATTTCTAAAGCTAATAAAAGGCCACGGGCTGTTAATCCACATTTAAGAAAACCAAATAATGACTGGGCTAAAACAGATCAAGAAAAAGCAGATATCTTCACCCAGCACTTTGCTCAAGTCTTCACCCCTCACTTTACTGCACATAATGTTGAGATCCAAGACTTCTTTCATGCGCCACTACAAATATCGCTGCCCATCAGAAACTTCACCTAGACTGAGGTGTTTATGAAATTCGTCATCTAAACAATAACAAAACCCCTGGGTATGACCTAATTACGGCAAAGGTGCTTATTGAATTGCCCAGAAGCAGTGTGACGTTTTTACGAAATCTGTTCAACTCCATATTGATATGCCAATATTGGCCATCATCGTTAAAATTTGTACAAATTATACTAATATTGAAACCTGGTAAACCTGCTGAAGATGTTGCCTCTTACCGTCCAATAAGTGTGCTACCACTACTCTCTAAACTCTTAGAAAAACTTATAATCAAAAGACTATGTGATAGTGATATATTGGAAAACTGCATACCAGACCATCAGTTTGCATTTAGGCGGTATCATTCCACGATCCAGCAATGTCATCGACTTGTAATGCGGCATTTGATGCCAAATCATACTGCCCTGCACTTTTTATACATATTAAACATGCATTTCACAAGGTGTGGTATGACGGCCTATTATATATATATATATATATATATATATATATATATATATATATATATATATATATATATTGTGTCCCATCAAAATAAAAGTTCCTTTTTTTCAACGCATACCCTCTAATTTTGTTTGAATAATGTCAAAACAATTGTAAATAAAGTTTCATGTACTTAGAACCACGGCAACCCGTGCCTACTTGCATCGAAATATATGTCAATACTTGCAATACCAATGCACGCGGGAGTTAACGTATAGATGTGCTTATTGCTCGTTTGTATTATTAGTAAACGCATTGATTTTGTTCAGTTAACATGTCAGTGGAGTTACGCAGTTCTAAAAGGGGAATATTTTTAATAGGGGACGTAAAACATCAAATTACCGGTTTAAAACTTCGCTCTAATGGACAAGTACTGGCAGTGCTGTTCTATAATATTCGTGAAATGAATTTAAGAGTCAATTAAAGCGCAAATCTTACTATTCGTGAGTGCATTATTTATTGGGAAAAGGCACGTATAGCGACTAAATCTTTACCTAACTGTGTTAAGAAATTTATACCAAGTTTGAAGAGATTTACAAAAAAATGCAAACAAAACACAAGACGTATTTGAGCAGCGTCGACAAAAGTTTGTTACAAACTTAGACAACTTGTTTGACATTGCGCACACCGATGCGCTTCAACTAATAAGATAAATGAAGATAGGATCTTCTTGCAGTGGTAGAGAGAGCCAGGACGACCTGGTCACTTAGATGAAGTGGGCAAAAAACTGACTGAAAAAAAGGAAAAGGCGAGCTTTAGAAACATTGAGGCGCAAAAGCGGCGTGCTAAATATTTTTCATCTTTAACTTCTTCACCATCAACTTATGAACCACTACAAGGAGAATTGTCTTCTGATTCTGAAAAAATGGATTTACAAGAAAATTTGCCCATTCCAATTGGGAGCTCATAGCCCGATACTGATAAAACTTCTATGAGGAAAAATGTTATCACTCAAAAATTAGTGACAGCATTAAATAAGTGTCAGTTAAATATGAGAAATTCTGTGTTTGTTATTGAAGCAACTATTGAGGCACTTGGACGTAACACTGATGAATTTTGCTATAAGCAAGAAATAATTCGTACGGAAAAGCAAAAAGAGCGCACAGAAGCTATAAAAGTTGATTTTCAAAATGGGGTACCGGATGCTGTAACTGTCCACTAAAATGGCAAACTGTTGTCGGCTTTAGATGTACGCAAATAAAAGAAGAACGTCTATCTATAGTTATTTCGTATGATAATAAAGAACAACTTATCGCTGTGCCAAAATTGGACAACTTTTCAGGAAGCGAACAGGTGGAGAAAGTTTGGAACTCTATTATTAACTGGAATCTGATGATCTGAATGAAGGTAAAGCTCAGATTCTCTGTTGTTATACCACTGCTTCAAATATAGGTCGTATTAATGGTGCCTGTGTGCTTCTAGAACAGAAACTGAATAGAGAAATGCTTATTTTTGCTTGCCGCCATTACGTCTCCTAATTGTTATTAATGGGCAAAAATGTCAAGTGACTACAAACCCTGACATTCCATTGTTCAAAAAGTTTCGAAAAAAGTGGAAAAATGTCGATCTCGAGAGAATACAGAGCTACACAGAAAAGCTATCATGCCTGAACGTTTTAGAAATTGACAAACTGCTAGAATTTTACCGAACTGCATTAACTAAAGAAATTGCT
Organism: Sinelater perroti; assembly: GCA_036346155.1. Lineage (NCBI taxonomy): Eukaryota > Metazoa > Arthropoda > Insecta > Coleoptera > Elateridae > Sinelater > Sinelater perroti. The sequence goes on along the minus strand of JARFIY010000316.1, from coordinate 919,166 downwards.
AGAAACGACTATCCATAATTAATAGAGCTTTCAATAATATTTCTTGGCAGAGATACAGAGAATAAATTTAAAATTCGGTCTCCAGCTGCCATGCACCAAGCTCGATGGATGACAAGAGAAATTTATTCATTAAAAATATCATTACTTAGCTCTCAATTCAGAATTTCAAACAAAGATAAGGCGGCTCTGTTAGACGTTTGCTTGTTTATCGTGACATCCTACGTCAAGCCTTGGCTGCATTGCACTTTAGCGGTAAAAGCACCTTACCGAAGATTTGTGCCTTTCGAAGGCCATGAAGCAATCGACAAATGCGTCTCAAAAGCAGCTTTACAGAAGTTCTGTCAGCATTTATGGTATTTGACAGATGAAGTGTCTGTCTTATCTCTATTTGACGATGATGTAGACCAAGAAACTAAAGTAAAAATGGTTGCTAACTTAGCCAAGAATATCCATCAGCCCACGGTAAACGCTATAATATTAGTTTTCCTTTGTTTTCTTTTGTTACTTTGATATATGATAACTGTTCTCTCTTTTTAATTTCAGAGAAAAACGTCAATGACTTTGTTTAAATTAAAAGCAAGTCCTTGTTCAATCTACTCACAATTTATGACAGTTTTCTCAATGAGTGTCCTACTTCATGGTCAAATAATGCTTTGTTTCAACATGTTAAAAATAAGGAACAGTTAACCATTCGGCTGAAAGAGCGTTTAAGTTAATAAAAGATTTTCATGCTTAATCAGTGTTAAAGAGGAACAAAAGCAATTTTTTATGTTGCGTACAAGAACACAGACAGATATATCCTGACTGTAAAAAGCAAACTTTGAAAAGAAAATTTAATAAATAATGTCCTTTTAATGATAAATACTTAATAAATATAAGATACAGGTAAAACAGTGTTTTATTTACTGAATAAACATTAAGTTCTAAAATCCTCTATGGCTTCCATACTAACTTTTCTGTTCAAAGTTTGACGTCAAGTCGGCACAGCTTATCGTTATCCGATCGCAATAATATTTATTATTTCAGTTATTGGGGTCAAATTGAGAAAAAAAATAGAGGGTATCCGTATCTCAATTCGAAAAAAAAATTTCGCTCTTATAGCTTGGGACACCATAATATATATATATATATATATATATATATATATATATATATATATATATATATATATATATATATATATATACTATATATATATATATATATATATATATCTATATTATCATATATTATATATATATATATTTTGTCATACAATACTCTGACCTCCGACAAATCACCTCAGGTGTGCTCAAGACAGTTTCCTTGGACCGCTACTATATCTACTATTAGTATATTCCTCAGATGGTCCTACAACAAATGATACACACTTAGGCACATACGCAGACGACACTGTCCTCCTCTCCAGTCATACCAATCCTCATATAGCATCCTCTAATCTACAAACTCATCTAACCCTTCTCCAGACCTGGCTTGCCAAATGGAGTATCAAGGTCAATCAAACAAAAAGCACACCCGTTACCTTTACTTTAAATCACAGCGATTCTCCCCCCCCCCCTTCCAGTCTTTATGAACAACATTCTTCAAGCAACAGAAGCCCGCTATTTAGGTCTTCATTTAGACCGGGAACTCACTTGGAAGCTTCATATACTGAAGAAGCGAAAAGAGATTGATCTGCGAATCAAGAAAATGTACTGGTCGCTTGGCAAAAAATCAGTCTTTTCTTCGAAAACAAGATCCTGCTCTACAAAACAATGATCAAACCTCTATGGACTTATAGAATTAAGCTCTGGGTTTCTCTTGAAAATCCAATGTTAACATTATCCAAACCTACAATTCAAAACCATCAGACTGCTAGCTAATGCTCCGTGGTATGTCAGCAACTTGACCTTGCACACGGACTTACAAGTCACAACGGTACAAGAAGAGCGTACCAAAAGAAGCAACACCCACTTTACACGGCTACAAGACTATACCAACACCCTTGCATCCAACCTACTTTAGGATCCCCCACCGAGAAGATTAAAGCTAAAGAAATAGCCTAGTAATCTGAAAGGTGTGTAACTCTACTGAAACGGGATAGTTTCGCTGGATGGATTCCTCCTCACGTCATATGTCATCACATTAACTCATACAACACTGTATTATTTTATTACCTTCTGATTGTTAATTTGCTTATAACCAATAAAAAAAGAACATTTTTTTGTAATTTTATACAATTTTAATATTAAAGATATGAAAATAGAAAGATTAATTTTTTTATATAACATCACGGTAGCTGCTAACAATAGGCGCAAAAAAATTTAATCTGTACTGTAATGAAAATGCAAAAATTAAGTTTGATAGTATCGCAAAAAAAGCTACAGTTTCAATTTTTGAACTATTATATTTCTAAATATCTAGGAATTAGTTACGTTTATTTCAATTATTAAATGTTAATAGGCACATTCCTACTAAAATATTCACAGTACAACCATTACAACTAAAAATGTTGTACTGTCTGATATTTTGAACGGTAACTGAAATGTATGTGAAAAATAAATTATTAAAAGAGTTGTATATATATTTTTTAGAATTTGAACGATAAGTTCATTTTTTAATAACTGACCAATACTAATATTAAATTAAAACTATAATTTAAATACAAATTCGGAGAAAATAAAAAAAGGTAAATTAAAAGATAATGCTCCTAATAGATTTTACTAAAACCAAATATGAATAAAAATAAAAAACTAAAATGTTAAATTTAGAGGAATTACAAAAATAAATGAATAAAAAAAATCGACAAAAATGTATCACAAAAACAAAAAATTAAATATTTGAAAGTGTTGTAAAAGTCTGTTAAGTATTGATATGCTTAATTACGATCTGGATGGAATTTAAAGCAAACAAAAAACAAAACTTAAACATTTAAAAAACTCTCACATGTTCATCTTAAATCTAAATATCTTGCCCTAATCGAGAAAAAACTAAAGAAATGTAAGGGCTTGAGGTGTTCCCAAATAGCTGAAAAATTGCAACGCCATTTCAGTTTATTATCGCAGCTCGGCGCCGCCGAAGCGCCACCCACAACAAAACATCATATCTAGCAATAACTCAATTCCGGCGACGGAAGCCAAGATAAGCGCTCTGAGACAAAGAGCCACCTTCGCCGTATCAGGAACGAAATCCTCGCCCCAGAGACAGGCGTCGCAGCCGAGCCCGCGCCGGCGACATCTACTCGTGTATTTTCCGGGGAGTTTGCAAATTCGGGTATTTGCATTCCTGGTAGATTTGCGAGAAATTGAAAAATATTCATTGGCTTTGAAAGCGAGCTTTGTGGCCGCCCGGCGCGCCGCGTCGCGGCAACGTCAAAACTCCGTTCCTGCCCCGGGGGCGCAATGGGAATCTCGTGTCGCACTTGTATACAAGATGAAGCCGCAACTTAACGTAACTGTAAAAGGAACTTATCTCTGGGAGGGGTTTTGAACTTTACTTTTACTGATTACTCCGTGTTCGCGACGTAGCAGCTTGTCAAGTCTAGAGCTTACGAATTTACATTGTGTTAAGCTCCAGTTGTTCTCACATTTACTGTAATGATAAATTATGCATGCATCTAGAATATTTTAGGCAGTTTTTATCTGTGTTTTTGTTTGTTTTTCCCTTTCTAATCTACTCGCTGAGTTTATTATGTAAATTTTGATCTAATTCTTAATTGGTAAAAACCTCGTCAATACCAATCTGGAACTTTATGGCCTTTTCCATAAATTAAGTTCCTCCAAAATTCATCCTACTATCTGAGATGCTTTCTCTAGGATTATACACGACAAAGCGTCGTGCATATCCGAAAAGAAACCGACACCCAGAAACGCAAACTTTCCAAGTTGTGCCAAAGTAAAATTCCCAATAACCAACCATCCTGACCGACACGACGGTACATAACCTTTCTGAGTACCCTGTAAGCAACCTAGCTATTCAGGCTCTGGAAAAAGGTTTCAACTTTGCTGTAACACCAAACCGCGTTCCCACTGAACAAATTATATCCCAAATAAAATCCTCCATTTCCACCCATCCCGAAAATGTGGCCAATGAAACCAGGCAAGATGTTGCCAAAGTGCTACGTATAGACGAATTACCAAAACCAAATATCAAAGCCTCCGAATTACGCGCCTTAAAAGCTCTAAAAGAAAATAACAATATTACAATTTTACAGGCAGATAAGGGCAACGCTACGGTAATCCTAAATACTGCGGACTACATCGGTAAGATGCACAAATTACTTAAATCCTCTGATTATCGCCATGTACCTAATAATCCCACTACCTACCTTGAAAAGAAAACCAACATTACTAACTCCAACCTATCATCCGATACCAAGAAACTCCTCATACCCCGAGAAAAATCGTCCAGAATTCTCAAATTGTATGGTCTCCCAAAAATTCACAAAAAGAACATTCCTTTATGCCCTATAGTTAGTGGGTTCGGTTCTCCCACCCACAACATAGCCAAATACCTTGCCAAGACTCTCCAACCTCTCACAGAGCAGGCATCAACCTACGTCCGAAACTCCAATCATTTCCTAGAAATACTGAAAACCTTCCCTATACGCAAAGGTGACATCATGGTTAGCTTTGATGTCGTTTCTTTGTTTACAAACATCCCAATTCCCGATACCCTACAGTTATTAAAGTCAATGTATAATATAAATAAAAATATCCTCTCTCTAATAAACCATTGCCTATCCAATACTTACTTTACCTTCCAAAATAAATTTTACCGCCAAACTAATGGTGCTCCCATGGGTTCCCCACTTTCACCTGTCATTGCTAACCTTTTTATGACCGATTTTGAAACAAAAGCCCTTGCCTCCTTTCACCTTAAACCTACCTGCTGGATACGATATGTCGATGACACTTTTGTTATCTGGACATGATACCCTTCCGGAATTCCTTTCCCACCTCAACCAAATCCACAGCAATATCAAATTTACCATGGAAACTGACCATAACAATTCCCTTCCCTTCCTAGATACTCTCATAACAAGAAATCCTTCTAATGACAGGTTTTACTACACTGTCTACAGAAAATCCACTCACACTAACCGCTACCTAAATGCCAAATCCCATCACCACCCTGCCCAAATCCATTCAGTTGCAAAATCCCTCATAACCAGATCCATCAGACTTTCCGATACAAAAAATCGCCAAACAGAAATTAAATCCATTACCACCACCCTTCTGCAAAATGGATATTCCAACAAATCCTTAACCAATATAATCAAATATATAAATTGAAACACTAACTCTCAATCCCAAAACCCTCCTAACCAACAAAAAGCATTTCTACCTTACATCAGAGGCATCACCAATAGAATAAGCCGCATACTAATGCGGCGCACGGTCTTTATGACCAATAACCAAATATCTGGGCTTATTCGCTCAGCAAAGGATCACTGTCCCAATGAGTCCCAAGGAGTGTATGAAATAATTTGTGGAGACTGCCAAAGGACCTACCAGGTCAACAAACAAATCGGCAAATATCTAGCCGAATATACGATCATTCTCTGGCCGTACGGAAAGGCAATAATGGTTCGGCACTTGCCAAACACAGCAAAGAAACAGGCCACAAAATTAATTTCTCTGGGGCTAAAACCATTGCCCCCATTTCCCATTTTACCAGCAGAATAGTACGTGAGGCAATTGAAATAGAAAAACGCTAACAGTGCCTCAACACAAGAGATGACAGCCAGCGTTTGCCTGTCATGTGGAAGTCCCTTATTGCTCCGCACCGCCAATTACGCAACATCCTTAATCCTACAAACTTTTCCCAACCCAACGCATCTCCCGCCAAACAAACTTTCACTTCCAGCCCTATAAAAGGTCAAGCAGGTGACACGAATATCTTTGTCGTCCTCGCTTTTTTTTCCTAGAGGTTTTTAGCAAAATATTCTTTGTAACCATATATTTTCCGACGTTCTCATTAGATGTCTAAACCAGCATAAACCGCGCATTTTAGTTCTATCAATAACACTGTTTGTTTTACCTTTATCTGTCGTCTAATTTCTTCATTGGGTATGTGTTGAAACTTAAATATTCTGGGTCTCAAGTAATCCATTTCTACTGCTTGTAATCTGCGCTTCGTATCTGTGCTTATTTACCATTGATTGGTCTATTCTTTTCTTTGTCTTTTTGGATATATCATAGCGAGTTGAGACAGCCTATAGCAGAGATAGTTCTGCTTTTTTAAGGATCCGGGAGATGGTGGATGATTTCTGGTAATGTTTTAATCGCAAACCAACAGGTATCACCTGTTGGTCTCTGCAGGATTTTAAGAATGCAAGTTCACACAAAAGTTTGGCCTTATGTAAAGTAAGCTTTGAATATAGCTTAGTTAAGTTTAAAGTTTCCTCCCCGTAGAGGCGTATAAAATGTGCGAATAGGTTTCCGCGGTTAACTATGTTTAAACAACTTAGTTCACGGGATGAACCGCGTCTATTTTGAGAAAATTATCGACGTTTCGGCATCGGCTTTGATGCCATTTTCAAGAGGTTCACTCGGGGTCTCAATCTGCCTACTCCCCAAGGAGAGCTATGAATCTTTGAATAAGACTGAGCTTTCGTGTGACCTGCTTGACCTTTTATAGGGCTGGAAGTGAAAGTTTGTTTGGAGGGAGATGCGTTGGGTTGGGGAAAGTTTGTAGGATTAAGGGTGTTGCGTAATTGGCGGTGCGGAGCAATAAGGGACTTCCACATGACAGGCAAACGCTGGCTGTCATCTCTTGTATTGAGGCACTGTGGGCGTTTTTCTATTTCAATTGCCTCACGTACTATTCTGCTGGTAAAATGGGAAATGGGGGCAATGGTTTTAGCCCCAAAGTGTACATTTCCTACATTTTCTTTTCTATTTCCCCCAACACTAGTTTTACATAAATGTTAAATAACATTGGTCACAGACTACATCCTTAGCGAAGTCCTTTGATTATTAATATTGGTGTTGATAATTGTTTTTGTCTTTTTACTTAGAAAGTATTGTTATAAAGTTCTTATCTAATCAAATCTTATCTATCAAAACAGTGTTTACGTTTTGTTCAGTCAAGGCTTCCCAAAGTTTATTTTGTGTTATAGAATTGTATGCTTCTTCAAGGTCAATCAAAACGAGATGTATTTCCTCTCCCGTTGAAATTTTTTTCTGATATTTGTTGCGGTGTAAAAAGATTATCGATACAGGAGTGACCCGCTACAAAGCCACTCTGATTTTCACTTATACTGTGACCAACATCTGCTTTTACTTTTTCCTGGAGTATCTTTCCAAACAACCTACCAATGCTACTCGTAACACTAATACCTCTGTAGGAACCAGAGTCCTTTCTATTTCCCTTTTTAAAAATCGGTGTTATGTAGGCTCTTTTCCATTCCTGGTGGATCTGTACTGATCCAACACATTTATTCATTCTGCAATTTGCAATTCGGCTTACAATTTCGTTTCCTCCATATTTCACTAGTCCTATAGGAATATTAGCTGGTCCTGGTGATCTTAAATTTTTCATGTTTATAATATGTTTCTTAATTTCTTCTTCTGTTATTAGTAAGTTGCTGTCCTCTCTTTCCTCTTTTGTATATTGTATCTCCTTGTATTTGTTACGGTTTTCTGTCAATAATATTTTACAATAATTTTTCCATTCTTTCATATTTATTAATTGATAGCATTGTTATGTATCATTTACTTTCATGTCTTTGACTGTTTTCTAGCCTTCTGTAAATTGGGATCTTTCTATCATGTCCTCAATCTGATAAATTTTTGTTATCAATAATGGTTTTTTATATCTTTGATTCTTCTTCTTAGTTCTTTATTTTTTCTTTGTATTCCTCTCTTCTTTCACAAGTTTGTTTAATTAACTACCTGTTATATAATTTCTTCTTTTTCGTTATCAGTCTTTTTATTTCTTCTGTCAGCTAGCAAGGTTTTTGTTCCTTTCTTTTCTTATCTATTGTGCCAAGTGCTTGTTAGGCAAGTGTTTCTTGATATTGGTATATTCCTTTTCCTTATCATCTACTTTCTGATAAGTTTTAATTTTACTCTTTAATCGATTCTCATAGTGTTTTGATACTGGGTTCTGAGAACAGGTATAACTTCTACATTTCTTCTTTTATATTTTTATATTCTATTGTATTTTCTTGTACTGGTCTGTTAAAGTTGGTTTTAAAAGGATAAAAATAATTCTTAATTCCAGCATGTAATGATCAGACCCACAATTAAGTCTTGATTTTACTCGACAGTTTTGATTCTTCATAGCTGATCTTTGTTTTATAAGAAAATAATTGATAATTTATTTCTGTCCTAGTGTCGGCCTTTCCAATGTGTATTCATCTATGTTCTTGTGTGCATAAAAACCATTCAAAATTTTTAGGTAACGCTCATTCCAATATTTTGTTAGTAATTCTCCGCGTTGGCCTATAACGTGGTTTTTTGTTTGTATCCAATTCTTCTATTGAAGTCTCTAGTTAGTATTATTTCTTGATGGCTTTTTGTTTTTGCCATTACTTTTCTTAAGTCTTGGTAAAAATTTTCTTTCACCTTTTGCGTCGAGTCTTGCGTTGGACCATAAACTCCAATTATGGCAGTTTCGTTACCATAAGGCATATTGTTAGTGTTACAATTCTGTCTGATTTACATTCGAAGATTTTAATATAATTCTTGTGTTTCTTGTCTATTAAAATAGCAACACCTGATGCTGCTCTTTCAAATTTATCTATACCAGACCAAATTTGTTTTTCCTTTCCTTTTCCTTTTTTCCGTTTCCGATAGAACTGCTATGTCAATTTTTTGCTGGTTTAATTCTTTTATTATTTTTACCATGTTATTACTTATCCCCTGTGGGTTCCAGGTAGCTAATGTCATGGTCCGTTTCCTTACCAATTGTCGTCTCAAGGTATTATCCGTTCGATTCCGAGGTTTGTCGAAAGTCTTTTCAGCAGACTGTTTTTTTTACAAGTGAAGGGTTGCTGACCCCTTCAACCTAGAAGGCCAGTTTTAGGGTATGTTCCCTTAGCTAAAAAGATCAGTTTTTAGTTGCCAGATACTCACACTTCGTCCTTCCTTGTTAGATACAGTCTGTTACTACTACAGTCAGGGGTTACTACGTGGAAATGAGGATGGGACTTGTTGGCAGAGTTGCTAAAAAATCGCAGTGGCCTTTCTCGACATTTATAGGGGTAGTTATTTGACATCTCTACTCCCATCGAAACTATAGCAACCCTTTCGTAATACATAATCTGCACAGTAATTAAAACTTGCCTTTACATTTTTTGGTATTCGCTTAATGAAAGTACTTCTCTTTCCATTATGCAACCAATTACCTCAAAAACCAACGGAAAAACTTTGACCATGTTTACGTATCCAATTTAAACACGTTTTCAGTAACATATTTTTCTTTCTCGGTTAGAATAGTTTAGATAAGGAGACGCTTTATCACCATATGTTTACTTTACATGTACTTTTTCCTTTACAATTTTATATTCGGACGTCAAGCCATTTTACCACCTCTGTTATGCTAATTAAATTATTTGTTTCCAATGGGTGTAACACTTTCTTTATTTATTTTTGAGTTAAAGTGTTTCGGTAACCCTTAAATGTATTTAAACTCAATCTGCATAAATAGAAAAGCGATCACATGTTAGTGAAAACTTTCTGGACTTTTAAGCCAAATAGTGGGTGTGCTCCGCGAGTGGCTAGACGGGCCGCGCGCTGCTTGTTTATCGCTTTGTATCTCGTAAACCAATACTCCACCACACTGTGAAAAACGTTATATCCGACGTAAAAAAACCTCATCTTTCGATTGGGACTATTAAAAGAAATGTTAAAAATACCCTTTTCGAGATATTAAATGTTTTGTATTTTTTTTAAAGTTAAATAGCCATATTTTCGGAAAACCAATTACTTTATCGAAAAGCTGAGGAAAAATCACGTCGATTATGTATTTTCATTATTTTTTTACAATGCATTATGAGGTCGCAATCATAGGCTGAAAAGTGAGTGTTTTGGCGCTCGCGCGCCGCGCTGAGACATCTATCGTGAAATGCCCCATATTAGTTTCCGTTTATTGCTGTCTTACGTATTGTTGTCTTCTGCGTTTGGTCTTTATGTATTTGGTTTTCTAATTATTGATCTCTAATTCACATTTTTTCCAATTGGTTTAACTTCATTATATACTTTTTCTAGGTCTTCCGTTCTTCTCCCCAATGTGTATAAGTCTTCTGTAAATGCTAAGACTTGACATCTTCTGGTATATATTGTGTTTCCAGAGTTGATTATTATATATTAGTAGCGGTATAATATTTTCTTGCTTTAAATTCATCTGAAATTTTATTACTAATTTTACATTTTCCTTTCATATTCTCTATGGTTGCCCTTATAAGTCGTATGTATTTGTCAGGAATATCAAATTGACGTTATGTTGCCCAAATTTTTTACAATATATGCTTTTTTGAGTCGAGATATAGTTATTTCATACCGATGTTGAATTCTCAACATTTCTACTTCATTTTGTATATTTTTAATTCATGAATTTTTATTTCTCACATACTAATAGTGTTTTTTAACCTATTTTTTCTGTTTGATTTTCGAGTGATAGCATTTTATCTAATTTATTCTCCTTTTGAGTTTTACCTACCGGCTTGTTTTTGTGATTTCCCACATTTTTGTCGATTTCCTTAGTTCTTTTGAACTTACTAATTTTTTCTTTCACTCTAGCATTTTTCTTTTCTCTTTCATCTATGAATCAATTTTTGTTAGTCATTCCAATATTTGTCGTCCTTTTTTATTTTTCTTTTACTTTCTTCATCATTGAAGTGCCCATCATTGTCTTTTGTAAGTTTTGTTGTTCTTTAAATCTCTTCTTATTTATTATTAATTTATTACCTAATTACTTAATTTTTAACAATATGAGTATACACTTTGTATTATACTTAAGGTGTTTACTTTCTTACTTATGTACTAAAAATTATCTAGCAAATAGATTAGACTTTGGAGCTAATATACGCGCATTTAATCTTCACTTTACTTCGTGACTGATGTAAACCTAGTAATAATATATGACAATGTGTATATGTAAAACTGCAGCATATTTGGGACAGATAAAAAATGTGTTATAAATATTTTGAAGTATAAAAAAAAATTAAATAGTAATAAGTCCAAAAATTAGTTTTAAGAAATTGCTAATTGAAGCCCGTCCTATTTCTAACACAACCGTAACTTAACAGCTTTCGCCTACTTTCGCGCGCAGTGTGTATTTCAAGCGGCGTGAAATCACCCCAATTCAGGTTTTCAGCAGCGCGGCCGCGCTATGCGTGTCTGAAAAGTTGTAATGCTCGCGTCGTCAACGGTTTTTAATTAAAAACGACTTGCAGACATTATAGTGTTTTTTCTCCCCCAACTCAATTAAAACGCGGGCAAAATAATTCGAGCATGAAATTTTAATTGAAGCTTAACAATCCAAAGTTGGCGCCGAGAATTTGAGGAGCTCGCTGATGAGAAGCAAACGGGGAGCTCTAGCTCGGTCGACGAAATACGGCTTGCTGTGACACCCCGCTTTGATTTTTGGCGACCAGCACCAATAAATTTTGTGACTAAACCCTTTTGTAAATAGTTTTATATTTTTTTAACTAGCGGGTCGGTTAAGAACACCCACACTGGACATCTTAATACATATGTAATAAATGCAAGTTTATTATGTATAATAATTAGTAGTTCCAGTTTACTCTAAAAATTAACGACTTGATAAAAACTGTTTGTTATAAAATTAAAAATAAATAAGGGCCCATAAATATTACTAGTGCGGTACATGTCCACTATTTACAGCAAAATGATCAAAGACGTTTACATCCTTATCCAGCTGACATTATTTAATCCATAAATGGATATTGCTTGGATTGATTCTACATCTTTAAGTACCAAATCAATCCTCAAGTTGAATAATCGCTTTATACAACAGGTTTATGATGAATTGGCATACGATGCTATTTTTGTGTACTTACCAACTCTCTCAACTCAAAAATAATGCTGACTTAAATATATAGAGAAATATAGCTCTTCTAATAATATATATTACTTCTAAGTAAGCATTTTAAGAAGTACTTGAACAAAGAGACATTTCGACTACACATTTGGTTGGTTGCAGCTGCGAGCTCTTAGTTCGGGCAATGGAAGTAGTTTAGGTGATCTGACCTAATCGTGCGGGTCCTTGGTCTCGTCGACAGCTGACTACACGTGGGCGACAAATCTTCTAGACTCTAAAGCCCTTTCATTTGGTTGGTTGCTTAAGAACGAAAATGGTCCAGATGGTCTAGGTAAACCGGTAGCCAAGCTAAACCTTCGGTAATTGGCCGCACGTGGGCGACCGAACTTTTGGGTTTGGGAATAGTTTTAACGGCCGCCCGAAGCATCTTAGCTCAAACGCTACAGCGTTTCTGTCAATATATTTGTAGTTATGTATTACAAACTCTCTTAAAACATTTCTTCTAATTCGATTCCATCTGTATTTTTGCAAAATAATTCAAATTGTTTGTTTTAAATAATTTCGTATTTTTCTAAAGGCCGATATCTCTTATGCACATTAGTTTTAATAATTTTTCGCCAAAAATATGGGTCGACTTAAATTATAATGTTGAAAATGCTTAGCGGGCCCTTAGCACTCAAATAAGAGTATAGGCTACTGTTAGCAAAAATTTTCTTTAAAAGTTCTGATTTAGAAATGAATTATTTAAGTACAACTACAGAGAGGTTATAGAGCGACCTTTAATCTAAAAGACAAACGAAGTTTTCAAAATGTTTGTACATATTAGATTACACATCCAATCATTAGTTTTGAAGAATTTTCTACGAATAGTACAAGTAATTTTCTAATAATACTTAGCTTAAAAAAACAATATTCCAAAATAGAGCACAATTTTAAATGGAAGTTAGAGTTATTTTTATAAATATTTTATATTATTATTTTTACTACAGTGTTTTTATTCCCGGAGATCTCTAATGCCTGGCGGTGACTTACTCAGTCACTGAAAATAGTTGAATACCTGCGCCGGCTTAAGCAAGGGGTAATAATAAGCGGTCGTCTAAGGCGCGGTGCTTACCACAGCGCCCCGCATCAGAGATTGTGCGCGACCACCGGGCAGTAAAGACGGATATATGAAAGTCTTAACTTTTTAGTTTGTAGGCCGTGGTCTCGTGGGGATCGTTAGAGCCGTACCATAAATTGTTAAATTTTCTGCAACACACATGTAGCAGAATGCCTGGGTTCAACAGTAGGCTCAATGGAATTTTATACGTCTTCAGTTGCTAAATTGTTTATTATATATTTTTAGGGATACTTCAGTAACCGTTCAGTTTTTCGGATAGCTATAAGTGGTTTCAACGTTTAAAAACTTTTTCGTAAATAATATACGTGCAAACATAGTGATTGCTGCTAAGTGAAGAATATAGAAAAATGAGACTAGAGACCATTTTTTAATTTTACGTATACACATATACTCTCTCATTTTCGAACCCAAATTGTCCATAGCTCTTTAGTATTTATTATAATAAAATATTACTTTGGGATTGAATTTATTGTGATGTACCACAGCACATTAAGGATCGCGCAAAGTGCTTATTTTTTATAATGTTTTTGTTGTTTTTAGCCGAATAAGTTTGGCGCGCTCCCAAGGTTGTAGACTATAAGACCATACACGTTTTGGCATAGTCTTATATAACAGAATTCTATTCTTAGTATAAAAAGTTTTAATTTACGGCCTAAGTTTGAACTTAAGGTCAAGTTATTAAACGCTAATTTAGATGTAATCCTTGTATTTAAAATCTAATTATTAATAAAAGTGACTCGCCTATACTCGAAAGACAAAACTCCGATACCTGTTTGCGCAGTGGATCTCACTAAAAATGAACAAGCTAAGCGTATTTTCTCACTCACCTCAATCTACCACTCAATTGTAACAGTAAAAATCAGGAAAAAATCGATAAAAATACTTCAATGTCACCGTTGTAAAAAATGCGCATGCAACCATCACCACACTGAATTCAAAAAAAAAACCAACGATCCATCCAAATGCGCAAACTGCGGAGGGAGCCACAGTGCTAACAACCGCGGATGCTCACACCATATTGAACTCCTAAAACAGTGAACTAGAACACAAACAGGAACTACCAGAAGACCCCTCAGTAGACAAACCAACGTGAACGATGCTCAGATTTACGCCGAAATACTTAAGAACACGATAAAGACAAATACAAACAACAACGTAACCACCTCTACAAACTCAACAACCTTACCCAATAACCTCATACAACTACTTTTTGAGCTATTAACTCCATACTTACTCCAAATTAAATCTTTTATCACAAGCACCCTGTTGCCTTTGCTCCTTAATGGATACTAAACACACAAACGTCTTACAAAACTTAACAATCCTCAATTGGAATCTCCTGTATGACAGAGACTCATCTAGATGATACTATCAAATTTAATCTTCCAGGATACCCAACCTACCGTAATGATCGGATAACATCAGTAGCTGCAGAAGAAGTGGCGATCTTTATCAAAACAAAGTACGTGCACACACGACTACCCGAAATTAAAAACCTAAAAATTGAAACAACCGCAATAAAAGTTATGCTAAATGACCAGAGTTACATAACAATAATATACAGACAACCCAACAAAAAGTTATACGATAAAAGAAATTTAAAAAATCTTTGATATTAATGGTCCACTACTAGTCATAGGCGACATAAACGCCAAAAACACCTTACGGGGATGCAGAGCAACAAATTCAGAGGGGAAAATCTTGCAATAGCCAACACATTCCAAGTCATAACATCCGGCGAATATACCTATTATCCCTACCGACTCGATCATCAGCCCGATATCCTCGACATCGTGCTCCAAAAAAACTTCAACAAACCAATATTTTAAAACGTTGTTACAGAACTGAATTCAGACCACCTTCCTGTGCTCGTATCCTTTGATAACATCTTACCCATTAAACAACCCAACCCTAAACTCATTAACGGACATATGGGCTCAATTTAGGAATACACTAGACAATAATCTTTACCATTCACTATGTCTCCAAACCTCCCAGGACATAGATTTGATGCTAAATCATATTACCAAATCGATACAAAGCAGCGTAAAGCAGGCCTGGGCGCCACCAAAAAGGGCCTTACCAAAGGATTACAATTATCCTCCTAGGCACATCATTGACTTAATAAAAACCAAAAGTAAACTTCCACGCAAATGGCAGAGGACAAGAAATCCCATAACAAAAAATCAACTAAATAATATCTCTCATTTAATCAAAAGAGAGCTCGATAACCTGAGAATCAACTCCCACAAACAACAGATTGCTGATCACAGCCCAGGAGACATGGGATTGTGGAGAACAACAAGGAGCATACTTCATCAAAGAGCCGAACTTCCCACATTAACTACCAAACAATACAGCTCAGACGTCAAAAAGTCGCTGCATTTACTCATCACCTAGAAAGCGCATTTACACCAACAATCACCTACACACCAACTCACTTTGCGCACGTAATCAGAGACATTGAAGGTAACGTACCAATACCAGATCGCATTAATCCAACCTCTCCCAACGAACTTAAAAGCATAATCACCACCTTCCCAAAAAAAAATAACCTCATCACAAACGCCATCCTCCAACACTTAACTATCAAAACACTTGCCTACCTAAGCACAACCTTCAACGCCTGCATGAGACAAGGCTATTTTCCCCAGGCATGGAAACATGCACAAATATTAATGTTCGCCAAACCAGGCAAAGATAAAAAAGTAAACAGTTACAGACAAATAAGTCTCCCAACTTCATTATCAAAACTTTTAGAAAAGCCATACACAAACGTCTGACAAACACCATAAAAAACCTTAACATAATACCCACCTTTCAATTCGGCTTTCGACAAGGACATTCAACCTGTCACCAATTGCAGCGCATAAGCGAACTAATTGAACGGGGCTTCGAAAACAAACTATACACCATAGGATTATTCCTAGACATCGCACAGACATTCGACAAGGTTTGGATCGAAGGCCTCAAAAAGCTTTTGATTATAGATGTGCCCACCAATCTCAAGCCGTCCATCTTCTCCTTCTTAGACAACCGAACCTTCATAGTCAGAATTAACTCGACACTATCCGAAACCAAAAAAATCCACGCAGGCGTTCCCCAAGGCAGTGTTCTTGGGCCTATTCTATTCAACATATACATATCAGATATTCCAAAACTAACGGTATTCTAGCCACATTCGCCGACGACACGGCCATCTTTACTCAAGCACCCAAACTCGAGCAGGCTGTGACGGCATTACAACAAACAACAAACAAAAGACTTACTTCCTGGCTCAAGCAATTCATCAGCAACAACACAATACCTTGGAACCCGAGAGACAGCGCAGTAAAATACCTAGGAGTTTATCTTGACACACGGCTCAGTTGGAAATACCAACTACAAACTATCAGAATGCTGTACCACACTAAGGCAGCTGTATCCATTAATAAACCGTAAACCAACGCTAAAATAGAATGCACAGTACTACTGTACAAAATCCTGATAAGACCCTTAGCGTTATATGCATCTCACTATGGTGCAACACCTCCAAAAGCAATATTCAAAAACCACAGAGACTCCAAAACAAGGTGTTAAGAATAGCAGTCAACGCATCCTGGTATATTCGTAATGCCCAACTACACTATGAGCTTGGCGTCTTATACGTGGAAGAATTCATAAAAAAATGTACCAAAAGTTTCCTACCAACTCAGTACTTCAGTCACATCAGACTGAAACGCAAATTACCTCAGGATATCGTCCAGCCAAATCCCGAATAAAACTAATTGCTACAATCACCAGTGTTTACTGTTACTGTTATTATTTGTAACCTTAAGAGACTGCTAATTAGTCTCAGTATATCATAGTCTAGTTATTGTATTATAGTACATTATCACTGGTATGTATAACAAAACATTATTTGTTGATCTGGCAATAAACTATTTAAAAAAGGTATTATCTACATACTTTCACCAAATCCAAACTGCTAGTTAGGCAGTAAATTGGTTAGTTGATAGTCTTTTTGGATTATTTTGAGTGACAGCCTCTCAAATATTTTATAAAGGATGGGCATGATAAAATTTCATAAGCAAGTTTACGATTTTTGTGTATCATTATTATTTCTGGATATTTCCATATAATAGGAAAGTAGTAGAGTTGTAAATGGTTGTTAAGAGGGCGAGAGCTTTGCAGGGTAGCATTTTTAGAATTTGTCTGTATATTACGTCACATGCTGGAGCTTTGTGATGGTTTAACTTGGCTATATCAGCTTTAACTTCTGCCAGGCTTACGGATCTTGTTGGTAGCAACATCCGAGTATGTCATAGAGGTATTCATTACCATCGTTTGGAATGCCGGATATTGATTGTGCCGCCTAAAAGACATGAGATAAGTGTCGTCGTTTTCGTTGTTGGAACGGACCCACTCGTTGTTGAGTTTTCTTATCAGACTTTGGTGGTATGGGTCTAGTGAACCTTTTTTGTAGTTTTTATAGACTGTGGTAATCAGAGTATAAGTTCTGGATATAACTCTCACAGGATGAGCTTTTGGTTTCTTTGAGTGTAACTCAACCACTAAAAATACTTAAAGTAAAGTAACCACCTAGTAGCAATTTCAGGAATTATCCTTATACTATGTATAAATATTTTATTACGTTATTTAAAGACTAACTTGTGCTTTTTGGGTAATATAGCTCTAATTTCTAGTATAACCAACTAGTTGCAATTTCATAAACAAGTCTACATGTCCATTTTCTTATAAATTTTATATTGTTTTACTGTTTTCTTGCGTTTTATTTAATTTAATACTTTTATGATTTTATTCTTTTTAACTTCAGACAAAAAGTAATTAAATTGTAGTAATTTCTTTTTTGTTTTTTTATAAGTGCTGAAAAAATAAATTTTGACAACATATATAATATAAATTATGCTGTCAACAAATTTAGTGCCGACGGGTTTCAGGAATGTTTCAAATTCGCAAGCCAGCACGTGCATCGAAGAAGAAAGCTGAAACGTAGCGAGTTAACGGAAATTACTTTTCGTCCTGATTATTCCGAAAACCGACGACTCGCCCGACAAAGAAGCGAACAATGGAGTTGGCGGCGAATGATTAGTGTATAGGTAAATGCGGGCCGGGGGCTTAACGTCCCGCGCTCCCAGTTGGGTACTTTTTAATCACACTTACCGCTCCCAGCTTTCTACGGGAAATCCGATAAAAAGTTCGGAAATAAAGCGCGGCTTCGTGCGGGCTTTGGGCTGTTCCCGAATTAGCCTGACTTTAATGCCCTAATCTAATAACTATATTTCCATCAACCGGCCCCTTTAAAGGCTTTAAGTGCGATGCGTGGCGCGCCTACGCGTCCGCCAGATTTATTTGCGCCCGCATCGTGCAAGCTCGCTGCAGATTGCGATCTGGGGTTGCTTTGGTGCATTTTATGGCTCCAATGCGGCCCAGAACGTGCTGTCTGAAGGGCGAAGGTCGGCGATTAGGTAGATTGCCCACTCGATTGTTGTGTGCAATTTGAAACTCATTGCTTTACTACACTTTAGAGGCAATTTACATTAAGCACTCAGAAGTCCTTACAGGATGTTTACTTTATTATAAGTATTAAACTTCTGACTGTCGTCTATCGGCAATGTTGCTGTTTAACTCATTTTTTTTTTTAGAAAATAAACTAAAAATTAGTTGCTGTATACTTTTACAGCAACCCAACTGTGTTTTATTATTTAATGTAGATATGATGTATGAAACTATTCTTTAAATTTTTAAATCTTCTCTATTATTAAAACTAACGAAAGAATAGTTAAATATTATAATACCTGCCCAAGTAGGTCACTATTTTAAGCACTTTAAGCATGATAACCTAAACAGAAAAATAAAAAAATATTTTAGTACATGGAAATTGCTAGTAAAATCAAGCTGACAGCTTTCTTTATTTAAACTCTAGATTTACAATTTACTTGTAACAAATATTAAGTATTAAGTAAGTATAGCGTATTATAAATATCATGTAAGGAGATCTATCCGCTACCAATCTCCTGATAATTGCATCAGTTCTGGTTAAGTCGTAGCTATCTTGTAACAATTAGTTGGTGGAGAGGCAGGCTTGTAAATAGCCGTGCCCTTGTGAGGCAGTATGGGAACAAATTACGGCCCGTAGCGGAAAGAACGCTAAGACCCAAATCGTCCCTAAACAGCCCGCGCGAAAGAGAATGGGGGCGGCTGCCAATATCAAAAACCAACGAGTAAATTGCTGAATCGCTCATCTGTAATTGGCTTCGGACTGCGTTGACTTCCTGGTGGCCACCGTATGTCCTGTTGGCTTCGCGCCTGGCTTTGCGGGAAATTATATGCGGAAAAATTATGATGCGACAGCAATTGTCGGAATGCGTTTCAAAAGTGTGGCCTTTGGCACATGCAGGCTCGTTTTACCTGGCCCCGATTTTGCCGGGACTGATATTGCCTGGCTCGGAATTTCTCGTGCAACACAAAGCCCTCCTTTGGAATTTGTAATCACAAAGGAATGCTACCTGAGGCCGACCTTGTGGGGCCGTGTGCAGGAATGTTACCTAAGGCCGACTTTGTGGCGCCGTGTGCAATACCGGGCTTCTTGACCTACCGCGCCGTGTCGTGCCAAGCGGCTCCGAGTCCACCCGAACGCCACCGACCATAGCCGCCATGGCATTTTCTAATCAGAGCAAAGGCGCCCCCGGCGTCCACCAATCCTGGGCAAGTTCCGCATTCCCCAGCGAGCTCAGCGTGCTTTCACCCTGAACTCTGCACCCCACTAGCAGAGTGGGGCACGGCTTAGCCCTTAAAACCTGAGCAACCAAAGAATTCGCGTTCAGTCGTCAGCCCCTCCAGAAGAAACAATCAAGGGTAATCAAGTGAGTCCCTTTTGGCTTCTTTTGCTGCTCACCGCCCGGATCTGCTGTTCGTTGCCCGGACCTATTGCTCGCTTTCCGGACTTGCTGCTCGTTTCCGGCTCCGCCGCCCCTGCTGCTCGCTTCCCGGCTCCGCCATCAGCCCTACTGCACGCTGCCCAGCTGCGCTACCGCCCCTGCTGCTCGCTGCCTGGTTCCGCCACTGACCCCGCTGGTGCACCTAGCTCGCGGCCCGTTTCATCGCATACTTTAAGTCGTAGGTTAAGTTCTTGTAAATTAGCTGAGCAGGTTAAGTTAGCGTAAGGTAGGTTAGGTTTGTAAGGTTGTAAATATAATTCTAATTGTAAGTTGAAGCCGACGCTTCGTTTTTTTAACCTTCCGTGCCCCACGCGTTGCCGGTCGTAGCGTTCCGATACATCATCGCTCGGGCCCAACCTGGCAACACTCGCAGGCCGAGCGAAAAAGGCTCATCTACCGTTTTGGTTTGCGATAGCAAAACGCCCGCCGGCAGATATCATAGGCCACCCACATTACAGACGGTTTAAGGGCGAAAAAGTCGCCACACCAGTTGGTTAGCGAGTTATTCGATGATATGGTTAGAGTGACTTGTTAGACTATCGTTATATCTGGTCACAAGTCTTTTGATTACACATTAGTTCTTGGAATGTCAAGTATTTCTGACATTAGGCGGACACTCATTCTTCGATCAACCGAACTTTCATCCCGCGACGTTGAGAGGCGACCTGATCATTGTTCACGACCCTCCTTGAACATTTTATGCCACCTTTTGCACTGTGAATAAGACATGCAGTCCTCATCAAAAGCCCTCTAGAGCAACTCAGAAGTCTCCAAAAGCGACTTCCCAAGTTTGAAACAGAGCTTTGTCGCGTATCGCTGCTCGAGAGTTTGTTACTTCTTAATTTCGACAGAGCACTCACACCAAGGTTCACTGAAACAGGCACTGTGATGCTTCAGAAGCTCGAACTTGACTGACGCGGGTCGCGCTGTGTTCCCAAGACTCCTCCTACCCTTCCGTGCAAGCGGTAACGCTGTGCGGATAATCGCGCCAGAAAAAAATAAGGCGCATTACTTTCCGGACAGACCTTGTATATCTAGTCAGATTATTGTCAAAAAAACATTGATGATTATAACACTGATTTTGAGTTATCCCTAAACAGTCTCAAAATTTATACTGGACACCAACACTAGCAACAATGCAATAGGACGTCTACTTTCTCAGATACAAAATAGACAAAAAAAACGGCCACTTCAGCATAGTTTTGTCAAAAACAAAGCTAAAATATTAATGGTTTTCAAAGTCAGTGCACATTTCACAATTATCTTTATGCTACCTTGAAATTTTTTTCTGGAAGAGACATTTGTAAGATAAATTGACCGGGTACAAACATATAATTTTGACACCGCGCCTTAGACGCTTTGTCAAGGAGATCATTTCCAGAAATTTGTAATCACGGTTTTCGGTTGAACAATTCAACTTGTAAATTGAATAAATTAAAAGTTATTGGAACTATATCGCGAACAAGAACTTTACCCGAAATTGAAAAAAGTGCTGGATAAAAGCGTCAATGGACTAAGCTATCATGTAATGAAAATAAGACGCTAATTGTGGTAACAGCTTATTAAGGATCATTAAATTTCTTGTCTTTAGAGGGTCATTTTCTAAAACTTTAGAAAACGTCGATGGCACTGACTTCAAGTTGCAATTATTACTTTTCAAAACCAAGTGTCGGAAATCTTACGTCAACTGCATGATAGCCCTCGGAAGAACATTTTATAATTGAAAAGACGTTGGAAGTGGTTTAAAATCAGTCCAGTATCTAAATACCAATGAGACTGAAAATAGCCTATTTCTGATAGCCTATCGATCTGCCATCTATAAAGCACTAGACAAATCCCAGCTTTGTTATGCTCGGACCCCAGTTATCATGAGATCTACAATTTGAAGGCAGGACGTCAGAAAAACAGATTTGCAAAGACGATTATGTAAATGGACTAAGTACAAAACTCAATACAATATATAATCTCTTCTTCTTCTGCTCTTATATATAGGCTATAAGCCTGTTTCTAACTACACATTTCGTGTAGTACTATGAGCCATGTTGGGCGTACCCCGGGCAGGTGGCTAGTCTGACCCGTTAGAAGAAGGAGAATGTACTTTACGACCTCCAAAGGTGTTTGTATGATGGCCGGAGAGCGCTCGATGTTTGCCGTTATTTGACCTGGGAGTCGAACCCCGGGCCCGCCGCGCGTTAGTCTGGCAGGCCGAAGCCTTTGCGTCGCGGCTGTCGCGGCTCTCTATATAATCTCGTTGGTAAAAACATCCAGATTGCTAGCTAACATAATATCTAAGCAAAATAAAGAAGATTCAATCTGGAAAATTTAGTTTAATTTCTTCATAACTTCAGAAATAACGAAAGGCTCTATACTAAGTTATAAAAAAAAGTACTTAAAGTTATATATTTTAATTGAAAATCGCCCAATAATATACTGAAAGTAGTGTCCACTATTAGTTTCACGTTTATGCAGAAACCAATAATAAATCTTAAACGAACAAAACGTGAGGTCTATTAATGTAGGATTTGAAAAGCCTAAAAACAAATTAAATTTCGAAGACTTCTAAACCAGTATGCTAATGGCTAAAAAGCCCAGTTTAGGGCGACAACCGAAGTCCTGTTTAATGTTACAATTAATAACCCTTTATAGCACAGGATATTTAAGTGTATTGTTTTTAGAAGAGAATATTGTTAATAACCAGACAAAAATAAAACTAAGCACGTGAAAAAAATAATGCATTTTATTTAAAATGTTTAATTCAAATAAATACAAAAAAAATAAATGAGTGTGAACTTGGATACAACATCAAAACGAATTGTGTTCGATTGAATCATCAGATTTATAATTCGATGACTCATCAGTTGAACTAATCTCACTTTCATAATTTGTTGGTTCAGCATCAGATGCCTGAATCAAAAGTTCAACTGCTTCCGGCAACAAGGTCCCAATTTTGTTAGTGGGTAGCTTCTTTAAACTAGAAATAAATGGGTCTGATGTCATCATGAGACGTAGAAAAGTATCTTGTATCGTTTTGACTCCACTACATTTTTGCGCGTAATGAGCTTTAAATTTGCGAATGTATTTATTACACGATTCTTGTGCCTCTTCAGACATTTTTCCAATTAGTAATAACGTAGATTCTACTATTTCTCCACCCCGAATCAAAAATCTATACACGGAAATTGGCATGTAGAACAAAGGATACAATTAAACGAATTTCCTCGCGGTTTCGAAAGCGTATGCTTTGAAATTGACAGCGTTAATTTCATAACCGCTTGAAACTGCTTGCAACAAAATGTGAAATCGTTCAATTAATATTTGAACTACTCCTGTTATCAATGAATACATAGAAGCGTTTTCGAAAAATCATCGAGAAGTGTTTCATTTGAATTTCGAAAACCAGGACAATAAGTCCCAGTTGTTGACAAAATCCCAACAGAATATTTTTCTTTCGAGTTGTAACTTTCTCTTTTCCTCAGCAGAACGCACATGCCACTTTTTTATGTCCAACTTGCATGATATATACAATTAATATTAAAAAAATAGTATCCATGCAAAAAGAGAAGAAATTCAAAACTTTAATTTGTCCTCTGTGATTTTTTAAGCATTTTTTTAATGTTGCCTGGCCTAAGTAACAACGTTGAGCAGATGCAATGTTTGTCCAATGCATTACAAACTTTAAAGTTCATCGTAATAAATACAAGTGGACACAAAACGGTTTTTATTTTCCGTCCATAATTATATGAAACGGTTGAAGATGCTTCTCTTGTTCTTGAATATAATTCATCTCTTTCATTGTGGTTTCTGTGTTTTCGTGAAGAAATTGAATACTCTGAAGGCTACAAAATCAGAAAGACGAAGGTCATGGATTTTTTTAAACAATAGTTCTATCATTAGCAGATATAAGCTACAGTGGCACTAGAGTTTGTTAGTGAATACTTTGACGGGAAGTCCCATTACAACCCTATCTACATATCAAATTTAAATTACATAAATGATCAGACGTTAAGTTTTTAACAACTTCTTTTTGCGCCAAAAGTATTCTTTCAGTTGTATGATGTAACAAAGATTGCAATACTTTACCACTTGATTCAGTCATATCAGCTTTTAAAGGATACCATTGCTGTTTGGCTTTAAATACAGTCTTATAAGGCGGATATGATTTACAGTTATTGCCTAAACTTACGGCTCGAAGTCCCTTATACTGATTAACTAACAATCTTTGTTCTACACAAAGTGACACAGCATCTTCAGCGGACATAGAATTCTTAGTATTAAAATCTAATGATCGAATGTACTCCTGTGATTTTGATGAATCGCTGAAGTGACGTCATTGACAATTTTTGAGGCATAAAGTTGTCTTGAAACACAAAAACTCACATGTGTAGTCTAAGCCAGTTCTTCTAAACTTGTTGTTGAACGAAGTTCTTGAGTCCTTATAGGCTTCGATTTTCACTTAAAGTCGAGAAGTCTAAATCGGGGCTAACTAAACACAAGAAAATGTATAATTAAAATTTTCAATAAAACTATTATTTAAAATTTAATTATTATTTAACTTTTATTAACCTGGCTGCTCTAGAGTTGCAAATTTCTTCTCAGGTATATTGAAATTAACAAACACTTTAAGCCATTGTTTGTATTTGTCCAAACATTTTTATTTGTTTCTAGCAATTATTTGCCACCTGCTTCTCAAATCGGTCATTAATTTCCGAACAGTTTATTTGTCAGCGTCAGCGATCGTGAAAGAATATTCTATTTTTTTGGAAAATACTTTTTCAATTTTTTCGTGTACGACATACATATTTTCATTCAAATGATCTTTCATTATTAAAAATATCCTTTATGGACAGCTTCATTTTAGTTGTCTCGCCCAATTCTAGAAAATAGATCAATTAAAATACAATTATTATAGTATTATTCATTTTTATATTATCATCATTCTAATTTTTTGTATTTTTGTTATTTTTATTACTATGCTACGTTGTAAATTGAAACTGACAAATATTTACATCAGTCATTCAACTTATTTTATGTTGTTTATTATTATAAAGTTAATTACTTTAATTATCTTTTCATATGATAATAAATAATCTCGATACACAAAAACTTTATGTATTTAAACTTAACGTTACATATACTGACAGCGTCATTAAACACTTCTGTATTCAATCACGTGTGAACAATGGAGTTGCAGCTAATTCAAAGTGATTTTGTAACTTTATACTATATACTATATAGTTGATTGCAGAATTATATACTTTTTACATGTTTTTCCAGAATTTCAATAATTTAAATTATCATTTTTTCAGTTTGTTTACTAACAAATATTTAGTATTTACTATTATAAAAATCTTATATTTTCTTACGTTTTACATTTATACATGCCCTCACAAGATGAATCTATTGTAAACAGATAAAATCTGTCGCATGCAAAATATTTTATAGCAGTATTAGTAACGCGCCGCTTTTCACTCTTTCTGCCGGCTTAAAATAACGTCGAACGAGGCTTACTTTCAGACTGAGCTATTATAACTGTACTATAATAAGGGTAAACAACTGTAAACATAAAAATCCCTAGTTAGTAACTTTTTTTTCTTATTACCACGTTTTTGACCACTGTGCTACAGAACCACGCTGGCTTCCACCAGTGATTATTACCATATTAGTATTATAATTTTGTTAAATGTATGTTAAGCATTCGCTGTGAGCTAATTGGGCAACAATTTTTCTCAAAGCACATAAATATGGCATTAATGACCTTTGCAGTTATTTTTAGAGTCAGAATACCTGCGACACTTTTATTGGACAGACATCTAAAAGTATTTGCTTACATTTTCCAAGCATTTACTTTTAGATTAAAGGGCAATTTAAGTTGGCCATGCGTGGAAGTAAGTTGCTTCGAGTTCCCAATAAAGTATTTAATCGTTATCTATTAATTTTTATCCAAGCAGTGGCCACTTTTTGATACTATCACGTAACTCAACAGTTTGTGTAGCCAGTGAGACTGGGTGTGTTCAATTAAGTTAATTCAGTTAATTTAATTGTGTTTGACAATTTTGACTAAATTTTAATTACAATTAAAGGTATTTGTTTGTGATTTTGTATCAGCTAGTATTTTGGATCAAAATTCTAAACGATTTCTAAGTTTAACAATGCGAATTTTACAGTCTATAAATTCCAGATGAATGTACTAATTTATCATTATAATTTGCTGAAAGTGCATGAAAGCCGATAGAAACGTGAGTGACAGTACCGTCCAGATCAAACAACAGGCGTGGGACAAAAAGAACAGCAATGCGTGTTTTATGAACGAATACGCACTGGAAACGGTCATCGTGTGAAATGATAAACATAAATACAACAGCCGAGATGTGGGAATAGCTGGCCACTATCTACAAACAAAAGGAACGAAACGTGAATTTTTCTTTTATAAGAAATTCACCAGCTACCAACATCGACCAAGGACCACTATTTTGGAGGACGTAGTTGACTGACTTTGGCCTGCTTTAGCCACTTCTCATCAAAGATTAGGGTGCTATACAAGTTGCCCTCAACCATCTACGAGAATGTCAGAACAATGTCAACAACAGGAACGACTCAAAGAAGAATATAATCGTGCTACTGCCAATGGTACTGAAAGAAGAAATGCTAAACAAAATGGAAAAATAGATTATAAACAAGAAGAACGACGATGACAGGGTAGTTTTACTATCACACGAAGGCAAACGTAATGGTAAGCAACAATGGCAGGAAAACAGCGATTAAGGTGACAAATAGAGCATAGACATTTTGGCGGCAAATGCCGCTCTGCCGAAAACCAGGTTACAAGAAGGCTAATTTCTGTAGGTTTAAGAGCGCGCAAAATAATAGCAATGGCTAAACTCATTTAGTACTAGATAGCGCATAATAAATAAAAATTTATCGCGCAACATGTGGGTTGAATTAATTGAACGACCGCACATACTGCAAGCCGTACTTGACGGCTGCACACCATACAAAGTTTGGACTAGCCAAAAGCCTGATATTCGTGATCTACACAAAATTAGTACCAATGCGTTGTATTCATTTGCAAGTAAAGACGTGGGAAATTTGATCTAAAAGACGTGCGAATGGTGGTAGTGGGTCACGTATACTTGCCAAAGGCCTACCAGCTATAGCAATATGACTCCACGAATTAGTCGAAATGTCAAGATCATCAAATAATCAGCAATACCTAAAATAACCGAGTAACTATTCATGGAAGAAAAATTCATTGGAGAAGAGACCAAGAAAGTGGCCACGATTGACAAGACCACAAGTAGTGAAGTTAATGAAACGGCCAGAGGCTTGAACAGTTAAAAAAAAGGTATTGAAATTATATCTAATGAATGAGCACAATATACGCGTGCAAAAATAAAGAAAATGCATCAGGAAATTTACGCTAAAACCATTCTAGCCGATATTACGCCAATACCAGTGCTCGAGGACCAAATCACTCTCTATCTGTAAAGATTGGGAAAATATTATAATAGAAAAAATAAGAAATAATAACATGTATTTTGTGTGTCCTACAAATGTACCAAAAGGCAATCGAATGGTCATTAAAACAAATTCTGAAGTCAGCATGGCCAGTAAAACGCGTTTCGTGGTCTAGAACTGCGAGCAAAAAGCCGGCATTGATTACAAAAAAAATTTTCGACAGTTGTGCGCATTGATTATGTGGGTATGCTGTTGGTCATGGATGCAGCTAATATAAGAAATAAACATGTAACAGCTAGAGGAATTCAATAGTCGCAGTATGAAAAATTTAGAGAAATTTATATACTCTTAAGCAAGCGCCGCACATTTTCAACAAGAAGATCGAGTTAAATAAATTCTGAATGAAATCATCGTGCGTTGATCTATTGATATACACTAGTGAAAACAATAAACGGTATCTGACATTATACGTGGAAGTTGGACTTGCATTTAGCCGTGATACAGTTAAAATAATTTAACTGTTAAAAAATGAATTAGACATTACCAGCAGCTTGAATACTTGTTGTCTTCGATTCTAAATCAAAGCCAACGTAAATTTCAAATTCAAAAGAAAACTTATACGCAAATTGTCTTGCAATAACGTCATTAAACCAAATGTTGTGTTGCAAGCAAATTTTGACTAAAACGGACAACCTATAAAAGTAGCAAACGCGTTCTACCATTAAGCCGCTGCCGTGCTTCAGTATTTGATAGTCATTGCGCAATTTTGAGGCCTATTCGGTTAGCCAATTATCATAGTTCTTGGAGCGGCCATTGCCTACGTATTAAAACGTTATAAAGCACGTCTTCCAATATTTAAAAATAAGTTTAGACATTGGTATCATCTACAGTGGGAGCAGATAGCCAATCAATTAATTGGCCATTTACTCGAACGACGACTGGGCAAAAAGCTAAGACCAGCGCTTAATGAACGAAGTGATTTTAATAGTCATCAACAAGTCAGTGGTTTAGTTCAACCACAAGCAGACGATAGTCGCAGAATTGTGTTACTAACATGAGAAAGTTACCTGGATGCGTGTTTTGCTGTCGGATATTGAATGGGACAACACAGGATATGGCTGTTGCGCATTGACAACACAGCAGCCAAAAAATTGATCACCAACACACAAAGCACATCGATGTTAAGTAACATTTTGTCAGGAATGGTTTTATGGGTGGCGATATTCACACCCAACATGTTGTGAGAGAAAAACAGTGGGCTGATATTGTCACAGAGCTTAAAAAGAGAAAGTTCAAGGTTAAGAAATATTTAATTAATTAGAAATAAGTTTTGACTTTGTTTTGCTTTTATTTAATTATAGTGTTTAATTCTGCAGTTGTATAGTGCATATTCTTAAACATTTTTTATCAGTTTAATTTTGTAATTGCACCGGAGTAAATGGGAGTATTACATGTATGTTGAGTATTCGCTCCGAACTAACTGGGCGACAGTGTCTCAATAAACACACAAGATGACATTAACAACAAGTAACCTTTACAGTTACTTTTAGCATCAGAATACCGAGCGTAAACAATCATCTGTATGCACTGGCCAAGTATTTGTTTATCATCAGTAGGTATAAGTTACTTTAAATTCTAGATCAAGTTTTTTAACAGTTAAAAATTAGTTTTTATTCAATCAATGGTTACTTTTCAATACTACCGCTCAATGCGACAGCTCTACTCATTATACATTTTAAAAAGTTGTTAACAACGCGTAGTGAGCGGCCAAGAAAAACCTTAGTTTCAGTTTATGCTGATTTCTAAAGAACAAATCTGTCCAATAAAAATCTGCAGTGAACTAAGGAGAAAGTGATGCAAGACTTTTTGATACCATTCTACTATTAGAAAAGCTTCCTTTTCAAGGCTTCATCATGTTAAATTTTTATTTTCTTTTATTTTACTTTCTTATTACTGGTTAGACTTTTGTTTTCATACCAACAGTAAGGAACCTTCTTAAGCAATAACGCCGCTTCTAAATATAAACATCTATATTACAAGGTTGCATAAGCAAAAAATGAAAAATTACTATAATCTTGAGTAAACAACTTAGAAAAATGTAACGTTGATTAGTTTGTTGATATTTTGTTAAAAATAAATACATCTAATGTCGCTTATGCATCAACCATTGCATAAAAATGGCTCAACTTTCAACTGAAAAAGAAAAATCGGATGTAAAAAATTAAAACTCAATCTCTTCCCGCTGTGCAATAATAACGAACTCATCACCGCGGCCAAATTTTCAGAAAACAGCTGTTTGGCGAAACGCACGGCCCTTAATTATTTACATGTGTAATGAGGACCGGCGCGAGTCCGCGGGCTAAAACGATAAATAAATCAAGCCCGTTTCGCGTTTCCGTTTACACGGCCGTTAAAAATGAAATGGGTTAGGGGCAGCATTTTAATCCGGGTTTAATGCGAGAATCTGCCGCCGCGCCGAGCTGCCGTCGGGCTGCAATTAAAACAAATTGCGCCCTGCATATGTCCGCCGCCGCCGAACGCGGATCCCGACTCGGCATCTTTTTCCTTAATGACAGATACAAGGGAAATCCGGGGCGCCGCGCAGCCACATTGCGCCAAATGTTGCTCTCTGGTGTTTTAAAGTCGCGATAGCCGCACAAGAATTGATGTGAAAATGTCGTACCCACGGAAAAGGGTCTTGCCATTTTAGCTTTTGAAAGCAATTATTATAACAAATTATATTTATATAACGAAGGGTTTGGACTGTTTTCCCTTAATACAAATATACATATTTTTTATTAGCCTCATTAACAACTAGTACTTAATGGTAATATGCAAATCGGATTATGACAAATAAATAAATGAGTTATTTTATTATTCGCCTATCTAAATGTTATTTATTCAACAAAAAACAGATATAGATTGATCCAAAGTAATTTGCAGGATGTTTTTCCTGGATATAATAGAAAATATTAGGACAATCCTTAAAGTTACGTATGATGTCGGCCAAATGCCCTCCAGAACTCTGCTGGCATGCGACCATCCTTTTA
This sequence comes from Sinelater perroti, assembly GCA_036346155.1. Taxonomy (NCBI): domain Eukaryota; kingdom Metazoa; phylum Arthropoda; class Insecta; order Coleoptera; family Elateridae; genus Sinelater; species Sinelater perroti. The sequence goes on along the minus strand of JARFIY010000316.1, from coordinate 888,609 downwards.
GTAAAGTTTTCAGCAATTACACGTATTGTGTTTTCTTTTACCCCTCGAATCATAGTAAATTTATTCGCATAAATTCTTTTTTCAAAATAGCCAATGAGAAAAAGTCTAAAAGAATTAGATCGCAAGATCGCAGTGGCTATTTGATGTCTCTGCGAAATAACACAACCAGGAAATTTGGTTTCAAGTAAAGTGCAATTTACCATGTGGCTCCATTTTGTTGAAATTACATGTCATTCACATCCAAATTGTTGATTTTATTGAAAAAGTTATTTGACTTCTATCAATACGCACACCATTGTTAATAACAGTATGGTTAGCTTCGTTCGCAAAAAGTACAGACTAATAATTTATCTAGCGCACAATGCACATCAAACAGTGCATTTTGTGGATGCATTACTTTTTATAAATAGCACGTAGATTCATAGACATTTAAAGAAAAATTACCTTTATCGCTCAATATAAGTTTTTAGAAAAATTAGCAGCAAGTGCTGTGTTCCCTAAAACTCCATTTATAAATTTACGGCACATTTGGTGCTGCTTGATGAACCTTGCCACGTGTTTCCTATATAATTGCAAACTCCCAACGTTGAGAGAACGCAAGCGGCACGCAGTTCAAATCTTAAAGTTCAATTTGGTTCACCCTATAAGACTACGTTACATCAGGTAATTTTTTATATTCATTTTCCCTCTACTAATTATAAATGTTGGAATTCTTATCTTTGTTCCATCTACTGATGCATTACAGCTTAGTTACTGGTCTTTGTAAAACACTTTCTATTTATTCATGTCTACAGTATAAACTTAGCCATCTAATTAGCGATATTTAATACTTATAAACAATTAAATTGCTTATTAGTTATACTTAGTAATACTTTTAAACCTGCCATATAGAACATTTCCATTCTATTTTAATTAATTCAGCGGTTACTCTTTAAATTAATAATTCTAATTGTAGTTGGGGTTATTTTTACTATTTGCGCAAACAAATTCTTCCATATTAAAACAATGTACATATTTGAGTGATGTTTGTAGTGTCACTGAGGTGGCAGATGGAGAAATCAATTCTGTCATAGATACACAGAAAGTAAACTAAAGCTTAGCTTTAATATCCATGGTTAACAAATGTTTATCAATCAATATTTGCACTTTAGCGCTACATTTATTGCAGATACAATCAACAGCAACAAATGTTCTAAGTTTACTTTCGTATGTGGAACTTGTAGTTACATTCTATTTGATTTTTCTTATAGCTCATTTATTTTCTTTAATTCTTTAAAATAGATACCATTATTATTAGTCATGCAAAAACCATCTCCAGTGTACAAACCTCTTGATTACTACAATAGTACTCAGATATTTAAACATAGCTGCGTATAACTTTTAGTGGTCTGCGATAGTCGAGTAATGCAATTATTCTGCATTTAGCTTTCGAAGCGTGTGCACGTGATTTACCTGCAGCCAGCTGTGGTGCCATTATTTGCTATGGACTGCTTCTTTGCGATAATTCAAATACGGCGGATCTGCGGTTAATTCAAATAAAAGGCACTGCTGATAATAAAATATTAAATTTAATATTAACTGATAACAATAATACACAAATCCAGTTAAAAATGAACTGCACTTGGATCCTTTTCTCTAACAAACAGTGACCTATAAATACCACTAATAATAGTATTCGGTGTCACTAGCTGCCTTAATCCAAACAACATAAATAACATATTATTTATTGAACATGGGCAATATCATCAAGCTATATAAGTTCAAAATTATCAAAAAACAACAAATTCAAAGTAATCTGTCGGTAATTTCAATGCTACAAACCACCAACATGGCTATACCGCAGTTACGAAAATTAAGCTCTTGATTTTTAAATTAAGCTCCAGAATATCGAACACTGCAGTTCAACTTTAAAAACACTCGGTTTTCTTCCACCAAAGGAAGAAAGTAAAAATAAGTCTTTAATCACCCATTTATGATAAGCGATAAAAAAATAAAGATGATGCTGTACAAGAATTGACAAAAATACTAAAACAGAATTTGTGGTATCCAAAACTAACCGAATTACTAATAAATATGTCAACTGAAAATTTGAATCCCAATCGAAATAACTTTCTCACACATATAAGGCATAGACTTTGTAAACAACCACTAATGCTATTCTACGTAGACTTAGAACCTAAGAAAAATATGAAATAAATTATATGAGAATGAATATTGAAGATAGTCACAAAAATATTATACAATGGACGAGGTGGCAACTGTATAGTCCTTTTAGAACCTACTGTCGGCTCAACCTTGTAAAAATCTAATAACGTTCCAGCAAAATATGCGCTCTACAAAAAACAATTCTTCCAATAATAAAAGCTGCAAAATGTACCGAAAACTACAAAACTAAAAAGTTAAATTAAGAAAAAGCAGCTATTAGAATCGAGACCAAACTCAAACTTCACCCACCTAAATGTCAAAGCAAGCAGTGCAACAATAAAAAAGAATCGATTTTTCTACATATGCCAACGTCTCAAAAAGGCACAGTACGGTTAACCAAACTGATAACTTCAGCGATCCACTAAATAATTTTCTTCCTTAATTTAGAAATAAAACTGATTAAATAAAACAGTGTAAAATTAAACATGCCATAGTTATCAACAAAATAATATGTTAATAAATATTTTATTATTACTTATGACTGAAAAACTAGTGGTTTGATAAACTACAAAATAAATAAGATTGATATAATTCTTATACCTAAAATACACATTAGTGACCTAGTGGTATTTAAAATACCATCTTATACGGCGTACCGTACTATTCATTCAGATATACTAATAAGCACTAAAATATCACACTAGGAATGACTTTCGCTTGAAACACAAGAAATTCACACTTTAGTAATTTACGTTAACGCTGAGCCTAGATCTTTTATTATAGCAGCAATTTATAGTCTACCCAGGTACGCCATCAATACTGACATATGAAGCTCGGGCGACTGAACATCAAACATACCATTTGAGGTACGCGATTTATAACATCTAAAGACAGAAACCTTTTACGGGTAATCGCCAACAAAAGCTTTTTTATTTTGGCAACCGACAAACCAAATTATTGGCGAACTGGCCACAACAAATTTCCAGACCTAGTAAACTACTTTCATATTAAATCTAATTAGGATCTTTTATTGGGAGGTAAGGGGTAGCGCTAACATCTAGTCACCTAAAAGTCAACCCCATCTGTGCGAGATACCCCTAAACACTGAATGGGGCTCTGACAACTCACCATTAGGTATATAACCCGATGTCAGTTGTTCCGATGTAACGGAGCCTTTATCATAGCGGTAGTCACTGACTTGAAGTATACGGATTCAGAGAAATTACGGAAACCTTGGAAATGGACGGACAGATGAGAAATAGGCTAAGATTTGGCACGTGCAATATCACTAACAGCAGGAAAGTAGAGGTAACTGATAGTTAAAAAATACAAACTACAAATAATACAAGATAAAATATCTAACATGACAAAGTCTAGACAGAAAAACGAATGGATGATACATGAGATTAGAAACCTATTATAAGGAAGTCGAAAAGTTAGAAGTCGAAACAAATAACAATATAAAAACATAAAAACAATGAGAACAAAAATATGTCACTCAAAAGAAAATCGGTATGAAGATAGATGTTCGGAAATAGAAACATATCTTCAATATGCATAAAAAATAAGTAATAGAAATATGCAATAAAAAACTAACAGCCTAGAAAACAGTATCTGTGAGCTAATTATAGATGAACATGGGAAGTTGAAGAGACGAAGGGTGTATATATGTGGATCATTTAACTACAAAAGATCCGAATATAAAATAACAAACATTACAACAAGCGCCTAAAATAAAATTAAATGAAGTAGACTATACCATAAAAATAACGACACTAAGAAAAGCAATATGAGCAATGCGCAATTTGACTTCCGTAATAATTTTGGAGTTAGAGATGTGCTATTTAGCATCTAAATTCTAGCACAAAAGTGTAAAGACGTTAACCATCCAGTAAATATGTACTTTACTGATTTCGAAAAAGTATTCGATCGAGTCAGACAAAAAAATAGTCGAACTTCTTCAGCAAACAGGTAGATGGTAAAGATCTGCGTATCATTAAAAATCTGTACTGGAACCAACGAATCAATATAAAAATGAGCCTAAATTTCTCTGAAAAAATAGTAAGAATAGTAATGGGGTGAGACTTCAGTGCATTCTGTCACCTTTGCTATTTAATATATACTTAGAGAATATATTCAAAGAATCATTGGATGCAGTAGATTCAGATGTCAACAGTATAAAAATTTACGATATGCAGATGGCACAATTCTAGTGGTTAGTGGCCTATCACTACAACTTTTTGTTGACAGCCTTACAAGAGTTTGTGACGAATACGGCTTAAAGCTCAACAGCACGAAGACTAAGTTCGTGATCATCAGCAAAGCACCAATGAATGCCCGCCTCAATGCTAACAGCTTATGGCGTACCGCTTGAGAAAATAACTAAAATAATATAACTGAGATATCAAATTAACGGCAATCGGGACATGGATTAGAAGTGCATATATAAAAATTGCGTGCTGTTTTCTTTAAAATATAAAAATAACTCTGTGGATGAAATATTAACGTCAGACTGAAATTTAGACTGGTGAAGTGTTATATATTTTCAAAGCCATTATATCGAATCGAGACTTAGACGCTAACAGTCATGCTACTGAGAAAATTTAAAGCATTTCAGATGTGAATGCATCAGAGAATATTCTAGGTGAGCTAAGTTGATAGAATCAGTAACAACATATTACATAGAATAAATAAGGAGATAATTAAAATAATATGGCCATTCGACTCTTTTCGTTTTCTCTTGACGAATTTTGTAATACTCGTCATTCCACACTGTTATTATTATATTACAATTAATTAAAAATAATGTTAATAAAGACAAAATTTTTTGCCATCGTTTAACAATTTTCAAATATAACTATCGAAATATTATGACAGATTTTTTCAAATAAAGAAGTGACGAACTAAATGTTTACGTACCTGTAAGGAATAAATATTGTAAAGCAGTTTTATTGTCAGACAGTAATACTGACCATCTTATCGTTGTCAGAATCAGAGAAGTACTGGTGGAAAAAAGTTAGGAAAGCAAGACAGCAATATAATGTAAATAAACTGCAGGACGTGCAGGTGCAACATAAGTTACAGAAAGAAATAGAATGAAGACTAACAAAAGAAAGCTTAGTAAACCATTTATTAATAAAAGAATTAGAATATATTGCACCAGCTGTGACGGCAGCAGTAAACCATTGTCATGACCATGCCGAAGAAGATGAATTGTTTGATAACGTTTGTAAAAAAGCAAGAAAACATAACAAAATATGAATAAAATATGAAAATTGCTAAGAAAACCTACCAACAAAGAATTACTTGAAAAATCAATTAAAAATAAAAAGCAAAAATTTTTAAGAATATAAAGAAATGAAAGCATTTTGTCATTTTTTGTAGAAACGTAGAAGAGTTGCTTCTAAAAAAATCAAACAAAAAATTAGGCGGACGTCAAACATGTAAATGTACTTAGCGAGCAAGGTGAAAATATACAAAGTGGGTTAAAACAGTTACCCAGAATCTATCAGAAAATAATAAAGTGAAAAACAAGACAAGAAGTAAAATAAATAACAAGAAAACTAAAAAATAATAAAGAGAGAATTGAATTCCATTTTGAAAGAAGGTTAAAAATTGTATAAACAATTGTATGATGTAATGTTACGAGCATAGAAGTGTAGGAGAGATTACAAGAGCGTTGGAGTAGAGCTGTTATATATCCAATATTTGAAAAGGGGGATAAAAACGTATGCTAAAAATGATAGTGATTTGCTTGTAGACGAAGTATGTAAAGTACTAGCAAATTTATACAAAAATATTAATATATTAATCACTTGGAGAATATCAAGAAATATTGAGAGTAGGTAGGTCAACAATAAATCAGATATTTAGATGAAAAATGATTCAAAACACTAGTAATGGGCAAAATCTATATTTACTCATGCTATCTATAACATGAGTAGATATAGATTTTCACTTTAAAAGAATTTTTTGATGGATAATTCCTTTTGGAACGTGTTCGAAAAGATATGTAGGATAACATATAAAAATGTCTCCGCGAGAATGTGGGTGTTAAATTTTTTATTTAACAATTTACATGCAAAAATACAGTTTTTTGCAAATAAGTTTTTAAATTCAGTATTTATCAAAAAATTGATAACACCATTAGAAAGAACAGATAATTTTACAAAAGAAACATATATAATATTTGGTTTTTCAATAGAAATTGAGCGACGAGGAATTTGTTAACTAACGTTCCAATTCGTGGAAGTGAGCCCACGCAGCACAAAAGTAGCTGTAACTTGTAATTGACAAAAGCAAACAACATAAAACCAACTGAATATTAAAAAGTATCATTTTCTAAAGTATTACGTGTGTTCAAATATTTCTTACATAACCTTGAAATCAAGTATTGCACGAATTTTCGATTATTTCATAAAATTCAACGACACTCGAATAAAATAAGCAAACAGTGTGTCGTTATATTTAAATAAATTAACTAAGTGTTTTGTCAGAAAAATTAAAAAAATTTATTTTACGAAAATCAGGCCCTCAAATTTGTTCGATTTACGAAAAATGTATTTTTCCACTTTGAGTTTCTAACTTTGATTATAAATAATACAGTCGTGGAAAATAATATCGGTATTATATGGGTAGCTAATTTAAAGCTTATAATATGTGCTTTAAGTTAAAAAACTTTCTTATGATAGTTACGTTTTTTAAGAAAAACAGAAATTTTTCTTTACTTATAAAGTCTGAAAAATGCGGTATAAATAAATTGCTTTAACTAAAAAATAAGGTTTTTTAACACTTTGGCCCAATAAAGGTGATAGCTGACTAATTATTGAAGAATAAAAAGCCATCTATTTAGTTTCTTTAGTCTCTAGGGAGAAAACCTTATGTTTCAGCTTCAAAAGATACGTTAGTCTTTAGGCACGTGGCTACGTAATATTACATTCCGTTTTACATTTGCAGTTTTTTTTTGAGCAATAGTTGGTTAAATAATTATTATTTAATTATTAATGTGTTACATATTTGATACATTACTAATATAATGGTTATTCTATAATATAACAGTTAGCAACATAAAACAAAATGTACGTAAAAATAATATTTCCATAATATTTACAATAATTAATTATTTGATTGATTTCACATTAAATGAACATGTATCGTGTATTCATTTTTAATTAGAATTATAATATTGTTATATTATATACAGTTCCCAAACGATATTTTGAAATACAGGTTATACACGTATAATATTAGTAGTACTGATAGTTAATATAGACATTAATACAACAAAGATTGTAACAGTATTTAATGTTATATAAAATATCAAGATATACTATTATATTTAATGCTTGTGTATTACAGATTTTATTAGAAAAATGGGGGAAAATACGATTGGTTCTTTACAACCACGTGTTTTATTTGTAGTGAAAGCTTAAATCTGCGTAAGATATTAGAAGTAAAAGAAAACACATTTGTAAAAAAATTGAAAATAGCGTTAAATTACAAGCAAGAGCACAAATATTTTGTAATGATAATAGCTACATAAATGAACTTTTTGAAGCTGGTGTTGGGTATACATTAGCTTTGTACGGTGCTTCTAAAGCGGAAAAAGATTTAAATGAGTTTTGGTACAGTGTTTTGTTAAAGACGTTTCTAAACGAATAAAAATAACTCTTGCCTTCTTACCTCTAACAAACAATGCAGCACTGCAGCATTTTAAAAGTTCAGCAATGGTTGAACAAAAAATTATTACCGCGTGAATGGGGATGGATAAAAAATATTTTACCCTATATATATGTTTAAACCTATAGTTCTTAAAAAGCTATTAGAAAGTTTATTTTGCAGCTGCAAAAGTAGCTGTGAAAATAAATAACTGTGGTGGTTTCAGGAAAACTGGCTTATGCTGCAGCACGGCCTTCTTAAATTGCAGTGAAACAGACTGCTCGAACAGTCTTCAAGTAGATGCTTTGGCTGATATACAACTGAAATTTTTGAAAATGTATCTGACATCGTAGAAATTCAAGAAAACCCATTATGTGTTCAGTAAATTTTGTAAAAATTATTTTATAAACACATACTGTAAATTTATTAAAACCAATATGTTCCTAACAAGTTCAAATAAGTACAACAAATATATTACAATGTATTTTTTTACCCTAAAACTACTGTGATAAAATAATTTTAGTATACGATACTTTATGCTAGACAAGCCATCTCTGATTTTTTAAATCTAACGTAAAATTTATAAATTTCATGCTTGGAAGCCGTAGGAAAGTAATTTTTTATATTTAAAATTAAAAATTTTGAAATGTATATAAATTATTTTAAATTTTTTAAATCAATTTTATGTACACATATCTCAGGAAACAGCCAAAACATCTATTTTTTCTGGTCATTTTGCAATATTATACATTTTCATCGGCCAAATGCTCGCCACGGCTTCGGTGGCATACCTCTATCCGATGGTCCATATTTTCAATGACTCTGAGACATAATTGAGGTTCAATGTCGTTAATGTGCCGAATTATCTCATCCTTTAGCTCTTGAATTGTCCTTGGCTTAGTTACGTAGACTTTTTCTTTTAAATAACCCCAAAGAAAGAAGTCCAAAGGTGTCAAATCACATGATCTTGGCGCCCAATTAACATCGCCACGGCGTGAGATAACACGGCCATTGAATTTCTCGCGCAAAAGAGCCATTGTTTCGTTGGCTGTGTGGCAAGTGGCACCATCCTGTTGGAACCAAATATCGTCCAGATCTGTATCCTCAATTTCTGGCCACAAGAAGTCCGTTATCTTCTCACGATAGCGAACACCATTCACGGTAACTGCTTAGCCGACCTCATTTTCGAAGAAGTACGGCCCGATGACGCCGCCAGCCCATAAACCGCACCACACAGTCACTCTGTGTGGATGCATCGGCTTTTCAACAATCACTCGTGGATTCTCATTTGTCCAAATGCGGCAATTCTGCTTGTTAAAGAATCCACTGAGGTGAAAGTGTGGCTCGTCGCTGAAGATGATTTTCTTTGTAAAGTCACCATTCACTTCTGTCTGTTCAACCAACCGTTCGGCGTATTGACGACGCTTGAAATGGTCAGTAGGCTTCAGCTCTTGAGTCAATTGAACCGTGTAAGCGTGTAAATTCAAATCTTTATTCAAAATTCGCATCAGTGATGTTCGTGAGATGTTCAATTGTTGGGCACGACGACGAGTCGAGGTTGACGGCTCTTCTGCCACACTATCGCGAACAACAGCAATATTTTCCGCAGAACGAACTGGGCGAGCATGCACAGGTGTTTTCACATTTCCTACAGACCCGCTTTGCTGAAATTTCCGCACAATTCTCTCGATTGTGAACACATTTGTTCGATTATGCTGACCAAAAAAATCACGAAGTGCACGAAATGCATTTTGATTTGAACGCCCATTTTCGTAAAAGGCTTCAACAATCTTAACGCGCTGCTCAATTGTGTACCTCTCAATGCTTGAATTTGTCAAACACTGAAACAAAGAAATGTCAAATTAAGTTAGGCAAAAAACTTGACGTTAAGGTGTGACTCACAATTAACATCGTGCATTATGGTTGGACCACCCTTTAATTAAAATATTCAATTTTGCAACTAATTTGGCGCTTATTTGTTGTTAGTAAACAAACGAACAACTGGCCCCTTTTTTAAGAGACGAAATTTTTTATTGCCATTATTTTAAAGCAAATACAAAAGGTTTTATCAAAAAATATGGATTCTGTAATTATTCCGAAGTTTAAGCTTTATTTTATCTAATACGACCCTCCTACTAGTGATTTTGAATAGACATCTGACACTGCCTCTCGAAAAATGTCAAACAAAGCTTAGAAAAAAATGAAAAACTAGTCAAACTGATAGATCTCGTAAAAATGATGCAAGCAGAATACAGAGAATTAATCAGCAAATATTTTTCGAATCACTTCACAATAAATAAAGGATTAAAATAGGGGAGCCACTTTCAACTGATTTATTCCACCTGGTCCTAGAATAGTTATGAAAGAGAATAAGATACAAACAACAGAGCTAATTTTTCATAGTAAGAAGAAATGTATGACTCACGCATATGATATAATTAATTATATCAACATGAAACGAGAAACAACTTGAAAACACATTTAAAGGCTCGGGAAAAAGGTATAAAATATGGGTTGAAAATATATGAGAACAAAATTTCTATATGGAAATGCAAGCAGATCAAATGAAAGGAATAGTCCAGGCGGTGTAGATTATTTTTTAAAATAATTAGTTGCAGCACTTTCTCAACGGTTTTATAAGGAAAAACATCGTCTGAATTGAATGCACATGTTTTGGACAAAATCCGATTGTAGGATCATTGCGAAAATATTTCAAAAAGATGCGAAAAAAAGGTTTTTTTGATTTCTAGACACGAAAAAAACTGAGTAAAAAACAAAAAATATAACGTTATAGCTCTTAAAAAGATGAATAAAATTATTTTTGGATCATTAAAATCGGTTGATAACTTTTTGCACAAAAAAATAAAAACCGCGAAAAAAAGCGATTTTTCGATGTTCAATTATTCAGTTTGTGATTATCCTAGAAATGTCTTCCAGAGCTCAAATTATAGGGTTTTCCAACACCTTTTTAAAATTAAATATTTGCCAAAAAATATTCATGTTTTCGCGCAAATTTCGAAAATTAAAAACAGCTACTTTAGTAAAACGACCCCTATTTACACAATAATTGTCGTAGAGCAATTTTGCAAAAAGCTGCCTGCTCTTGAAGACTTCCTCTACAACCATATCAAATGTGAAGTCGATCCGATAATAATGAGTACCTCAAAAGCGTGTCTGAAGCCTGGGCTAGAAGTTGCCGTGTCATATTTAAATGTAAAAATAAAGAATGTATTTTTGAAAAGATCATTTATTTCAAATATTTAGATGTTACAGGAATAAACAATGAATAAGAATGAAATAAATAAAGAAGAAGATCCTAATAACAGCGCTATCGGGTGAAAGAAAAATATGTTAAAAGCCAAAAATGGCTCAAGAGCAGCGAAAATAGATGTTATGAAACTATTATACAATCGGTGGTGTTATATGACAAAACGAGACGCAAATTGGAAATATGGGAGAGTAAATTACTAAGTAATATTTTTAAAACATCCAAATAAAAAAAGAAGATTGGAGAAGACGTACAAAAAAAGAGATTATGAAAATGTCTGGAAAACTAACAATTACACAAAAAATAAAAACAAACAGAGCGGGATGGTTAGAGCATATAATCAGATTATCCCAACAAAGATATTATAAAAACGTTTTGACCAAAGAGGAAAGGAAAATAGAAAAAGCAACCTAGGGAATATGGCTCTACGGGGTTCAAGAAGAAGCACAAACAAACGATTCGAAAAAGGGAGCCAGGAACTGACAAAATTGGAAACATTATAAAGAGAATTGAAGCCAAGGGCCTGCGAGGCCTGTAATGTTGATATATTTTCTTCTTCTTCTTCAGCCTTCTGCCATCCACTCCTGAAAGTAGGTCTCACCCATTTCTTTTCATCTGTGTCGGTCACTGGTTTGTTTTGTCCAGTTCCTACCAGCTATCTTCCGAATGTCATCCACCCATCGTTTCTGAGGTCGACCTTTTTTTCGTTTAGTTTCACGGGGGTGCCATAATAGTGATTTCGTTGTCCATCTCTCATCCACCTGTCTCGCGATATGTCCGGTCCATCTCAATTTGAGACTTGTTATGCGTTCTATGACGTCAGTTATTTTGGTTCTTCGTTGGATTTCTTCATTTCGGATTTTATCTCTTAATGATATCCCCAGCATAGCACGCTCCATAACTCTCTGCAGCACTCTTAATCTATTTGCATTCCGTTTTGTAAGAGCCATCGTTTCCATACCGTATGTAGTCACTGGTAGGATACAAGTATCATAAACTTTACGTTAGAGATTGATCGGTACATCTGGATTCCTTAGGATATATGACAATTTTCCAAAGGCGGCCCATGTCAGAGATATTCGTCTTGTAATTTTAGTACCTTGGTTTTCTTTTCCTAATTTGATGATGTGTCCTAAGTATATATATAGCGTTTGGCCGTCTACTGTAATTTGCATTTTGTATTGGCTCATGATTTTAGTCTTAGCAGAATTTATCTTCAGGCCTGACTTTTCTGCTGCTTGTTTGAGTTCTTGCATCATGGTTTTTAGTTCCTCTGGGTCTTCAGACATAATCACCACATCATCAGCAAAGCGGAGGTTAATGAGGAAGCAACCGTCAGTTTTTAAAACTTTCTCTTGCCATTGAGGTTTCTTAAAAATATCTTCTAAAACTAGCGTGAAAAGTTTTGGGGAAATAACGTGCCCCTGTCGTACGCCTCTCCTGATGTTTATTTTGTCCGTTTTAAGGTCTTGATTTATTTTCACGTGCATTGTTGCCTTTTCGTAGATGTCTTTTATTATAGTAGTATATCTACTGTCGATTCTTGCGTTATTCATTGATTCTAATATATGAGTCGTACTTATAGAATCGAATGCCTTGTAGAAGTCTATGAAGGCTAGATGTGTGGGCACATTATACTCGGTCGTCTTCTCTATGATAGGGCGTAGAGTCTGTAGATGGTCAATAGTGCTAAAGCCCACCTGCTCCACTGGTTGGTAGTAATCGAATTTGTTTGTCAAGCGGTTGGTAATAATTCTCGTAAACAGTTTATATAGTTGTGATAGTAAACTGATTGGGCGGCAGTTCTCTATGTTAGTAATCGCATCCTTTTGGAACAGGAGTATTGTTTCTGCATTGTGCCATCTGTTAGGTATTCTTCCTTCTCGTAGGCACTTGTTTAATAAAATATGTATTGCACGTTCAAGATTTGTTCCTCCAAGTTTTATCATCTCTGTTGTTACGCGATCTTCTCCGGGGCATCTATTGTTTTTCATTTGTTTTAGAGCTAGTCTAGTTCACCAATGGATATCTCTGTAATATCTTCAGAGCCTGCATTGAGTATATTTCTTTGTGTTTGTGATTCCCTATACGGTGTATGTGCTGCATATAATTCGGTATAGAAGTGTTCAATTGCTCTGATGATATCTTCCAGTTTTGTCAATTTTACTCCCTCTTTGTTCTTTATTTTTGTCATCTTCTGCCGTCCGTTGGATATCTTTGATCTTAGTATTCTCATGTTGGCGTTGTCTTCAATAGTCATCAAAATTGTTCTAGTTATATGTTTTCTTATGTCTTTTCTTATTGCTTTCTTTACTTCTTTGTTTATTGATTTATATTCGTCTGTTCCTTTTTCCAATTTTCTCCTTTTTTCTATGAGTTTTATAGCGGTATTTTTGAGTTTTTGATCTGTTTGGCCTTTTTTTCTTGAGCACAATTTTTTTGTCGTTATTTGTATAATAATTGTAATTCTGTCGTTTATTTGGTTAATGTCCATGTCTGATAGTATAGTTGTATCAAGTCTCGTTGAGAGTTCTTGTTTATATTCATCTTGCTTTTTCGTTATTTCTGTGTTAGTGGGAAACGTTGTTGTCTAACTAATTTATGTCTTTCTTGTTTAATTCTGATGCTTATCAGTGCTCGGACCATCCTGTGGTCGCTCCCAGTATCGAATCTGTTCAGAACTGATACGTCTCTACATATTTTTCGATCTCGGCAGAGGATGAAGTCTATCTCATTTTTTATCTTGTTGTCGGGGCTTCACCATGTCCATTTTCTCTGTGGTGGTTTCTTAAAGAATGTGTTGAGGCAGTATAGCCGTTCGTTCTGAAGAGTGTATCCCCTCTGTTATTTCTAATACCTAGACCGTAATTACCTATAAATTCCATATCATTTTGTGTTTTCTTTCCTATTTTTGCATTGAAATCTCCGGTAATGACCAAGTAGTGAGATTTTTCCTGTTGTTTCGCCGTTGATATATCTTCATAAAATTGCATAATTTCCTCGTCTTCCGCTATACTTGTTGGAGCATATACATTTATGATTTGAAGTGTATAACGTACGTTTAGTCTAATTATTATGTATATGACGCGGTCCGATATGGCCTGGTACTTGATTACTCTATGTTTAATCTTTTTGATCACTATGAAACCTACACCTCCTATGTAGTCCTTCGTATCAGAATTTTTGTTATAGAGTATATGGCCACTTTTCAGTTCAGTGGTTTTTTCTCCCGGTAGTCGTGTTTCTGCCAGTCCGACTACATCCCATTTTATAGTTTTTAGTTCGTTTTGTAATTCCTCTATTTTTTCTTCTGATCTCATTGTTTGTATGTTATATGTGGCAATATATAAATTGTTTGTAAACTTCTTTTTCAGTTTTTCAATTTTTGCCCTCCCCAGAATCCATGGGGCTGACTGATATTTCAGTGTGAGACTTTGAGTTTTTAACTTTACTCACCTGGGGTCTATTTCCCTGGTTTTTGAAATTCGACATTTGGTTTGGTTTGGGTGGTTTTGGCCATTAAAATATATATATACACATAAACAAAGAATGGTAATGTTTTACCAAGATATTAAGCGAAAAATATTTTATGTATTTTAGAATTTAATTAAAACCTTAGACCTTAGCACTATCCTGAGTACTGCTAAAGTGCATGCATTATTAGTAATTTTAAGTCTAGGAGCAAAAATATATGCAAATTGTTTAAACCTGCAGAAAATACGTCTATAAACTGAAATCGCCGTTTTGTTAGCAATCGAGCTACATTCTCATTGAGCTAAAAGACGAAATTTCGATTTCTTATATAAAAGCAACGACCACGTGTATTTATTATAGCTTGCATTATTACCACAACATGCACCTTTTATAAAATTTTCTTATACATTCAATATTTATTTAGGACATTTAAAGCACTTCTAAATTATACTGCTTGCACATGATGATCACGATGATGATAAATTGAGCTAAAGTATAACCACATAGTGATAATAAATTTTATATGTTATTCTTGTATTTTTTTCTTAACAAGTAGCTGTGATTTGTTTTTTAATAATTTAAAAATTTTGAGAGCATCATCTTTACAAAAAATATATTTTCAAAGCATTTTACCCCTCTATAATGCCTAGCATGATATTTGTTGAAGATAAACATAACATTATGTCATTTAGTTCTACCAATTTTTAAAGATAGCTTGCTATAATGGTCATCACCTGAAATGCAATGATTTATTTATCATTAATATAGCTTTATTATCAAGAAATGTGATGATAACAATTTAACCCTTAAATGTAGCTGGCCTAAAACTGCTTTAAGCAGTTTTTCAAGGCTAAAATTACTGGTGGTAATATGATTTGACTGTACCTGGTAGAACATTTTTAATTTTTTTAGTACATTTTATTGTATTAGCTTCTTTTTTCTCTTTCTTTCTTTATACAAACCAGTACAATAAACGATCCATACCACACAAATGTTACAGTGTCATTAATTTCGGACACGTTATATTGTAACATCCAGTTTCATATACGACACATTAATATGTACAAATAATAAACAACTTTAATGTTTAAGTAGTTTTTGGATTTTCAAACTTCAATAATGAGCACATTTTGCTTTATACTATACGTGGCTTTCTTTGGAGGCATTTAAAAACGCAATATTTAATTTTAACAGAGTATATTCAAGTAAATGAAGTGTCAAAGGTAAACTGCAGCGTTTACGTTATCCAATCTCATTGTTTCAGCGCCAGCCCTTCAACGAACCCTTCCCCAAATAAACTTGAAATCTCCCCCAATTGTTCTTAGCAAAACTCGGCATTATCGTTGCTAACAACTCCAAAACTTCTCTAATGCGTCAGCGACGAGCATGTGGAAAACGAGCAGAAAACCTGCGTCGCAATTAATATTAACTCCCGTGCGCGTTTCCAGTTATGCGCTCAAGGCGCCGGCACGAAAATTTCGTCACAATCTTTCTCTCCTGCCGACTCGTACGAATAAAAACTTCTCCACTCTGTTTACATTGTTTAGGCTATGAAAACCGCTTCTGCAAAGTTTGTGGCTTTGTGAATGTATATTTTGGAAGTTCTGTTTCCTAGACCATATATCTGTAGGTGCATTTTGTGAGATACATATGTACTAAAAATGTTGCGTATAGAAATGGTTTGTCTCAAAGGTACACCAGTTAGCCTAATGCTTTTAAAAAGACAAGAGTTTAAAGACTTGTAGAATAGTATTGTAACCCAGCATTTCCAACAATAATTAGTATATAAGCTACTTATCGGTGTAGACATGAGATAACAAAAAATTTTAAACTCCTGGGATAGCTAACTGAACGCACTTTACATTATATTTGTCTTATAAGTTTTTGCATAATTACTTAATTGATTTTTAAAATATATAAAATAATTTGTCTGAATAAATCGGATTTTCAGGCTTTATATACATATGTAAATGGCAGTATTAGAGAGTCACGCAAGGAGAGATAAAGAACATCATTAAATTTTTTTTAACATACTTGCGAACTAGCGTAAGTCAAAATGTTCTTAGTGGAATATTTGGAGTTATAGAAACTATCATATCGAGAGTTATTCAATCAGTGCGTAAGCTTTTAAATGAACACTTTGTTCCAAGATATCTAGCATCTTGTTACATTTTAAAAGAAGAAATTATTCAGAACAAGACCTTACTATTAGCCAACATATTTTTACAAGTGGGCGCAAATACTATGAAAATAATTGCTGATAAAACATGCCTAGAAATGCAAAAATCTTCCACTTTGCTTTCCAATACTCTACTTACTCTAGGCAGGAGCACTACCTTTTACTCAAGCCTATGTTCGTAACAACTAGTATATTATTGATGCAGTAGGATGTTTTCTGTCAAATGATCACAATAATGATGTTAATATATTAAATGCAATAATGCTAGACAATACTGACTCTCAAAATGTTATACATAAAGAAAATAAAATGATTCTGTATAGACGTTCTTGAGAACCCTCTGCATTATTAAAAGCTCATGGATTTGCTGTAAAAATGCCTAGCTTTCTGGAAAACGTAAACAACTTACAACAGAAGAAGCCAATTATTTCCGCAAGGTAGTCAAAGCAAGATAAGTGATTGAGTCAGTTAATGGAAGATTAAAAAATGCTTTTTGTTTCTTATTCATGGCATTGACATTCACAATTTAAGGCATGTTCAAAAATTAGTTGTGCACTATTGAATAGATACTTTAAGCCCCTTCTAACAGAAAAGCAAATCTTTTGTCTGACAATTAAAAGTTTTGGTAAAAAAAACCCACTTGAAAAAAATCCAACCAAATAAAATTGTAGAATTCCCAAATTTGACACTTGATGAAATGAGCAGATTAGTCATTGGAACATAACACTTTTACATTTACATCCAGCGCTTATTAGCATTTCAGTATTTTCTATGCATGCGGAGAAAAGTAATCTGTTGCGAGTTGAAATGCCTTCTCGTTTCGTGAATAGTCGTACTGAATAGCTCGAATAACAGGTCACTGCTGTAGTTGCATGTCGGGTCAAAAAACATTTGATTTAATTGAAAATATTGTCTTAAACATGCTAATGCATTTTTTCACAGGTGGGTAAGTGCAACAATATAGCTTTGGGTATTTGGAATTTTAGCCAAGGTATTAACAATATTTCATCTATTGAACCATCAGCAGAAGCTGATTATGTAATAAATTCCAAAACTAAGTTACTAAAATTAAAATATATACAGATACCGCATTGTGTAATAAGAGGGGTCGGGTCTGAACGTGCGGAGTGTGCTGTTTCCAGACCTACCAACCTCGTAGAATAAAGTGTTAATTAAGTTTTAATCGTTCCAATTTATAAAAGTTTATAAAACTGTAAGCTAATGTTTAAAAACATAATAATAAAATATATTAATCGAATAAACCGAAGATATAATGCATAAAGACTGATATTGTATTATTTTTATATTAATTATAAAAATCCTTCTGAAAATCCATGTCCATTATTCCAAAGTGCGTTATACATACCTAGTTTCGATTTGACTTTTGGAGAGTAAAGACGTGCGGCGGTCTGGCTCTCTGAGATATCAAATATCGAAGCGTGCGTTGATCTAAGATCAAGTGCACACATATTTTTATATTAGTGAATATCTACATTTGCCAATAATCCGTAAGTTTAATTAAATAAGTAAACTATATTCAACATCCAAATAGAACGTTATATTTCCCATACAAAAGGGTACTTTAAATGGTTACTATGGTTACGTTACCAATCTACTTAACGGTCAGCCACCAATTCCGTACCAGAAATACCAATTAACGCACGGTAGTCAGCAAACACCTCAACCCAATTTATTATTCCCAAACTCTATACTCAATCAACCTTATCTAAATGCAAACGCACCTCTTCCTATTCACGATCACAACGTATCAACCCACTATTAATTTAAGCCAATAAATGAAGAAGAATTCAACAAACAAAACGAAACCAACGAAGTACAAGCTAATAAATACCCCTGACAAGTTTTTACAAAAAGAACAGACTAAATAGATCATCAATATGTATTCTATTAGATTAGCATAGTATTACTACCAATAATTGATTCGAACTTATAGCAAGCCAAACTAATGGAGAATAAAATCAAATGCAACTCGACAACAATGGAGGCACTAGGAAGGTGCCAAAACCCCTTCCAATTTATGTATACGACGTTACTAATCATAATAAATGATCAAGTTTATCTCAACAGTTGCAGAAAACGAATAATATTACACAAAAACGTAAGGAAATAACACAGTCAAAATCGATGCAATTACCTCGGATATATACAGAAAGATTGTTAAACACTTAAAATATGACCGAGTAATTCATCATACATATCAACCTACAGGTGAACGAGCGTACAAATTAGTCATTAGACACATCCACCATTCAATATCCACCGAAGAAATCAAAGATAAATTAGTAAAATTAGGTCATCAAGTACGTAAAATTATGAATATAAGACATAAAAAAAAAGATCTACTTCCATTATTCTAGAATGGTCTTGAACCGAAAGAAAACAACAAGACAATATTTGACATAGAATATTTGTGCAACAGAAAATTTAAGGTTGAGCCACCACATAAGAAAACAGGCGTCATTCAATGCACTAGATGTCAAAATTATGGACACTTAAGAGCTTAATGTACTAGACAATACATGTGTGTCAAATGTGGATAACACCATTCGAAAATATGCTTAAAATTTAGTGCTATACCAGCAAAGGGTGCCTTATGTAAGGGCAACCATTCTTCAAATTACAGAGGCTGTTCTTTTTATCAAGAAGTAATAAACATAAGAAACAGAACATCTAACAGACCGACTCTAAACTTAAACTATGCACAAACAAGAAATACAATCCAACAATTTCACGTAATAATGTGAAGTCACAAAATTGCATCCCTACGTTCGCTGCAGTTACACAATAAGGTATAACTACTAACAACAATACTAATAACCAACAAGTTAACATAGAAGACAAATGAACTTCCCTTTTAAACGAATTAAAGAACATGTTCGCACACGTAATGAACCAAAACAACGTCAACAACATAACAAGAATAGCCACATAGAACGCAAATGGTCTATTAAACCATAAGCAAGGAATAACAACTTTCCTAAATTTAAACAAAATAGACATAATCCTAGTAACCGAAACTCATTTCACAGATAGATCAGTACTTCGTGTATCTAATTACTCCATTTATAATACAAATCAAACTGATGGTACAGCGCATGCAGGAGCTGCAGTGATCATTAAAAACTCCATATCACGTCACCAGCTTAACCCATTTTATACTGTTAAAATCCAAAACGCAAATGTCAAAGCCAACGAGTTTTCTTGGTCATTTACAGTATCAGCTATTTACTCCCCTCCTAGACATATAATAGTTGAAGATTATTAAATTTTTTCACACTCTAGTAAACAGATTCTTTTCTGGAGGAGACTGTAACTCTAAACACACCCACTGGGGTTCTAGAATCATCACAACAAAAGGCAGAAACTTGTATAGAGCGATTATGACAAAAAATTACATCTGTTATAGCACCGGGAAATCGACGCATTGGCCAACGAATCTAGCCAAGCTTCCTGATCCTGTTGGATTTTTACATTTTCTATAGAATAGCTGTAAACTTAGTCACGGTTAAACTGAATAACGATTAACAGGAAATATGCACCAGTAATATTTAATTTAAGTACTCAGCCTATCAAGAAAGAGCTGACTCCTAGGCTTACATTAAAGCATACTGATTGGTATAAATTCCAACAACACATTAAAAATAAGATCCAATTTAAACTGCAAATAAAACAACCACAAGATTTAGACTAATCGGTCCAATACATAGTCGCTGCATGAGGAGCCACTCCCAACTAAACTGAGCCAGCACAACATGTCAATAACATACATACCTTTACATATAAAAGAACTAACAGCTGAGAAAAAAACACGTAATGCAGCTGATAAACTAAATATTAACAGAGTAACTCGACAACTTCGCCCTCCTGGATTGTCAAAATGCCAGCTTTAATTACTACGTCACAAACCTCAAACAAGAAGATCACACCATTTGGAGGGCTACAAAAAGATTTAAAAGACCGCAAGTAATCATTCCTCCTATACGAAAAACTGATGGCACATGGGTTAGATCTAACAAAGAAAAAGCCGAAACTTTCGCTGAGAATTTAACAAATGTATTTCAACTTCTTTAACCTAATGTACCAAATAGAGCTATAGAGGACTGTTTAAAATCCCGTGCCAGATGTCCTGGCCTATTAAACCATTTTTACCAACGGAGGTTTAGCTTGAAATAAAGAAACTAAACAATTTTAAAGCACCATGATATGGCTTGATAACAAGGCAAATATTAAAAGGACGACTATTTATAATTGCATGTTAAGCATGTCTTATTATTCTATATTGTGGAAGTATGCCCACATAATAATGGTTTCCAAACCTAGAAAACAAGCAGAACACGTAGCTTCTTACAGGCCGATCAGTCTCCTATCTCTACTAAGCAAACTTTTTGAAAACTGTTCCTCGGAAGATTAACGAACAACACATACATAGCAACACATCTTCCTGTACACCAGTTTGGATTTCGCAAAGAACACTCTACAATGCAGCAAGTACATAGGATAGTTAATGAAATATCACGTAGCCTCAAAGAAAAGAAATATTGCACAGCCGTTTTCTTGGACATTACCCAGGCGTTTGACAGGGTCTGGCACACTAAGTTACTCTACAAACTGAAAAGGCTACTCCCAAATTACTTTTATCTTCTCCTTAAATTCTATCTTGCAGATAGATTTTCACAGTCAAGCATGACAACGAATTATCCAGCTACTCTCCTATAAAATTCGGTGTCCCACAAGGTAGTGTTCTTAGCCTCTCCTGTATTTTATATACACTGCTGACATACCAGAAAATAGAAATACTGTTATTGCTACTTTTGCTGATAACACTGCTGTGTTATCTACAGATGAAGACCCTGTATTAGCATCTGAGAATCTTCAACAACATCTGAACGTAATCAACGAATGGCTTACTAAATACCGTATTAAAATCAACACATCCAAATCCTTTACGGATTTAACACACGTCCGTCAGTTAATCTGAATAATACTCCAGTACCTGTGAAAACAAAAACTAAATATTTGGGATTACACCCGGAGCAAAGACTGACTTGGAAGAAACATATCCACGGTAAGCGACTGAAATTAAATTAAAGTTTCGAAAATGAACTGGTTATTAGGAAAAGATCAAAACTATCTCTATCCTATAACAAAGTTTCTTCTTCTTAAGCCGATCTGAACTTACATAGTACAACTCTAGGGTTGCGCTAAAGCATCCCAAACAAAAAGTATTCAACAGTTCCAATCTAAGGTACTCCATGTCATAGCAGGTGCACCGTGGCATGTCACCAATCAAACTTTATATGTTGACCTTGGCATACCATTCGTCGCGAAAAAAATTAATAGACTCTTCCAAAACTACTACAGTAGACCCCAGGACCACAACAACGAACAGATTCATCGGTTATCAACTATCCACCCATCTGCAAGAATATTAAATAGAACCTGGCTATACGATCCCAAAAGGAGTACCACTAATGAGTGGTTTCTCCTAACACTGTCTACTCGTAGACTCCTTGTAGAGTAGATTATAAATTTTCGAATGATAAAATAAAAAAGAACATACATACCTGTCAGCCATAGTGTTTCATTTATTTGGCTGAATAAATGAAACAACGTAACAAAATGGTAAAATAATCTGCTAATAAAATGTTAGAATGTTATACATATTTTTAAAGCTTTGGGTGTGTACTAAAATAGTATGCACTAACATGTTCAAAAACTTAAACAGTTTTTATGAAAAGGGCATTTAAACATGAAAAATGGTGTAAAATGACTATTTAAATCTAGATATTGCGGAATCCTACTATCCCCCGGATCGGATGTTTTGTGTACACTTATACCAATACTAGCACTTCCATTTTTGATATACAAAACCCAAAAAGCTCTAGAAACCCTTTAAGGTTGAAGTGCATAAGGTCCTTTTTACTTCCAATCCTATAGGGGGTAAATCAGAATACAAAAAAGGTTAGTCTACTTCAGAGGCTCATAGTTTCTTTGAGAAGTAGGCAGATGTAGGCCCCAAATAAAAAGCTAAATTCTCTTGAAAATTCCACTATAGCAGCTGCCAAAACGTCAAATGTTAACTGAAAAACAACGCATTTTAACGCATGATGTAAATTTAAAATATAATTAACCTTGAAAACTTATTCAAACATTCCACACGCTTCTACGGGAAGGAAGCCTTTAAATTAAGCTATACTTAAAAGTTACTTTACTCAAAGCCAATATTTGGTGTAACCACGCTTTCTTAAAGTCCTGTAAAGGTCACAATGTGACCTTTGTTGGATTACAACAGTTACTTAAAAAAACTTTATGTTTTTGTTGTTTGCCATTTTATATTTTAATTTTAAGTGAAAATAGCTATAAATATTTTTAAAAATCTCTAATGCCTTGGCAAACTTTTATGGCCAGCTTTTCGGACGCGTAAATATAACATCATTAAAGTACGAACGCTTATAAATTGCACGTTGTATAAAAGCATATTAATATTTTTCATATTTAAAGAGTGCTTTAGGAGAACCTTTGAAAATAAAATTTAATTTTCATTTAACTATGGCGTAATCCCAAGCATTCACGGGAGGATTATCCGCGGTACGTATTATCTGCAGGTCCCTGTTGCGGATATAAAAAATAAATTAATTAAAAACGCACAAAGTGTACGACTTTTTTTATTAACACGCGGATGAATTACACAATATATAGTCGGTGAACATAAGCAAGAATAATTTTAATTACAGGTACTTAATTTTCTTTTTAAGGAACTAAGTCGCCTAATCATTTATAATCCAATAGCAGTAGAACTTTAATTGACAAACTTGTGTTTTACGAAATTTTCTGTTTAACAAAAATTTGAACGGAATTCCGCTGCTGAATTAATATATTGTAGTATTTTTATACTATCTTACGAACTAATAGGTGTACAACTGTGCATCCGCCGTTTTCCAATAAATGGATTTAGGCGGTAAGTGCTGGTGGAAATAAACAGATGTAGACGTTACACAATAAGCTTGGGCATTTGTCAACATAATCCCATCGAAACATTAGTCGATTTTTGTTCGTGTCGTAAAGTTATTCTCGGTTGAAAATGTCAGTTTACGACCCAAATTTTCATTATTTGCGGGAAGTTTTCATTTTCTGCTTCAATATGAAGAAATCTGCGGCTGAGGCTCATCGAATGCTCTCACATACTTATGGCGAGACCACTATTAGTGAAAAAACGTTTTGTGAGTGGTTTCAACGTTTCAAGAACGGTGATTTTGACATCGAAGACCGGCATGGCGGTGGAAGAAAGAAAGTTTTCAAAGATGCAGAATGAAAGGCATTACTTCATGAAAACTCGTGTCAAACGCAAGATCAATTGGCAGAATCATTAGAAGTGACTTGGTGTGGCGGCCTTTTCGCCCTTGAACCGCTTTATATCGCGGCGGCATGTTGGCCTTTGATATCTGCTACGTTTTGCCATCGCACACAAAACGGCATATGGGCTTTTGCTCAGCCGACAAGTCTGCATACGCCGTCAGCGGCACCTTTTGATATGAAAGGTGCTGTCGAATGAAAATTGCCCGCAAAGACCTACCGCCAAGCCAGGCGCGAAGCCCGGCAACATTCACGCACCGTAGCTCGGCCAATTCGGTCGCGTTTTAATACCCCGCAAGGAACACTCGCCATCCGCAGCGCGACCAGTTCGGTCGTGTCTTCACCCGCAAGAAACATTCGCATCCCTCAGCGCGGCCAATTCGGTCGCGTCTTATCATCCCGCAGATACCAGATCCGCAGCGCAGAGGTGGCCACCTTGGAATCGCCGACGAAGCCGAAGCCGAAGCTGAAGCCGATTCAGGTGAGCGATGTGGCAATACTCGTTGGTTGATATCGGTAGCCGCCCCCATCCGCTTACGCGACGGCCGTTTAAGGGACGATTTGGGCATTCTCGGTTGACGTTCCAAACGGGCCGTACTACGTTTCCACACCGCACCACGAGAGCGGCTATTTACACGCCTGCCTCTCCAGACTTAACAACCATTTCAAAACGCCTCAAAGTCATAGGAATGATTCAGAAACAAGGAAATTGGGTGGCACATGAATTGAAGCCCAGAGATGTAGAACGGCGTTTGTTTGCTTGTGAACAGCTGCGTGAAAGGCAAAGACGGTAGCGGTTTCTGCATCGCATTGTGACTGGGGCAAACAATTGGTTCGTACGATAACCTCAAGCGCAGAAAATCATGGGGACTTCCCGGCCATGCTTCGACGTCGACGGCCAAACCGAATATTCACAGCTCCAAGATTATGCTCTGCATTTGGTGGGATCAGCTCTGTGTAGTGTATTATGAGCTGCTAAAACCGTCTGAAACAATCACAGGCGATCTGTATCGAAAGCGATTAACGCGTTTAAGCCGAGCATTAAAAGACAGGCGGCCGCAATACAACGAGACACGATAAAGTAATTTTGAAACATAATAATGCTTGATCCCATGTCTCAAAGTTGGTCAAAACATACTTGGAAACTCCATTACTCCACCCGCCGTATTCTTCAGACATTGCTCCCTCTGACTATCACTTGTTTCGACCAATGGCACACGGCTTGGCTGATCAGTACCTGCGTTTTTATAAAAAAGTCTAAAATTGGATGGATACGTGGATCACCTCAAAAGATGAGCAGTTTTTTCTACGCGGGATTCATATGATGCCCGGAAAATGGGAGAAAGTAGTGGCCAGCGATGGACAATATTTTGAATCGTAAATATATAACCAGTGTTTTACAATAAAGCCTCGAATGTTGACAAAACGACGAAAGCAAAGTTGTACACCTATTAAAAATAAAAAAATGCAAAATATGAAATGTTAAAAATTCTTAGAGCTTAATGCAAATATTTAGTTATTTAAGTGTAATCTAAAAAATTAATATACTATAATAGTTTACTCTAAAAATGACTAGTTATTAGTCTCTTTACTATGTTGCTAAAAGTAATAAAAAATACTTGCAGTTTGAGTTATTGTAATAACTAAATGGCACACCGCCGTTAAATTTATTAAAATAGTCTTGAGAAAGAATTATTGTTACCTAGACTACCAAAATTTGAACATTTACCAAAACTCAAAACTAATAATACATTTTTTATTCAATCTTATTTAAGTTTCTGTTATGTGCATTTCTTTGATTAACAATTGGAAAATTTAAATCATAAAAAATGTCAAATTCTAAATGAAATCGATGTATGCCTTAAAAATGTACCTTTATCTGGTACATTAATTCAAGAAAAAGCAAAAATATTCTGATGCATTTTAATGTAATGTAGCAAGTATTGGTTGGCCGGATAAAGGTAAACTTAAACATGAAATTATGCAAAAAATAAAAGAAAACAAGCTATTAATTTTGCAAGAATGATAAATAGCTTTGAAGAAAACGCAGCAAAGAACGAGTGACTGTCATGGTAGGACCAAACATATGCGGAAGTGCAAATTTAACTTTCAGGTTATAAGAAAAAGTAAAACACCAAAATATTTCCAAGAGATTCAATTCTTAGAAGTCAACTGTGATGTTGTACTTAAGTTGCTTTAGCAAAAAACTCACAATTTCTCTGTTGGTAACTGTGCAACTTATCTAAAACCGGTCAAATTAAAATGCAAAATATAATGGATTGTCTGGAAAGTTCGTGTCCATTTTCACTAGATGGCATTGGAAAGTGTCTGAATACGTCACAGTTATAGAAAACGTACGATTTCTGTACATATTCTTAAAGGTAACATTTTAATACATTTTTATAAAAAAAGTTTCTTGAAATAAGTTTATTTGTGCCATTCTTGTATTTTTTTGAAGATGGGAAAAAACAAAGAGCATTTTAAACACTTAATGCTTTTTTCCTCGGGGGAGCCTGTAACCCCTAGAGAGCGCGTCTCCGGGTGGTGGATAGGGGAATGTCCTTCAGATATGAAGGGTAGGAGGGAAATAAAATACCTCCCGCGGACCAACAGGCTTGATTGAAGGCAGCAGTAACCACGAATACTGAATAGAGCGCCAGAAAAGGTCTATTGACAGATTATTGTGGGCGATATCCACTGAATTACTTCCCATGAGAACCACTGCGCATGATGATCTCACAAACAGAATTACCTGGGACATCATGCGACCCGGTTGACAACCGGCGCTGCTCAAACTCCGGGTTTAACAGCGAGAAGTATGCCTACCGGCTACACGAATGTAGTGAATATAGGAAACGGGTGGAAACTATGCTACTGGAAATAATATATCTTCATCTATACAACTCAGAAAAGAAATACACGTAGGCACTTGGAACATACAAGGCTTAATAACTCATACCGAAAAACTAGACATCATAGAAAGGGAAATATTGAAATACAAAATTAATATAGGAGGCCTCCCAGAGACATAGTGGATACTTCAAAACGATCAACATCTACATGTACTTTTCATGTGAGACGCACAACAACTATGCTGGAGTAGCCATAATAGTCTCCACAAAACTACAAAAGACCATAACAGACTTCCAAACAGTACACAACCGAATCATCCGGATAAAACTGAATGCCAAACCACAAAACATAAACATAATTCAGATATACGCACCTACCACACAATCCACAGATGCTAAAATTGAAGATTTCCTTGAAAAACTCGAAGCAACGACCTCGTCATAATCTGCGGCGATTTTAACACCAAGGTAGGAGAAACAAAACAAGAGGATTACGTTAGACAGATAGTAGGTAAATTCGGTATCGGACAGAGCAACGGCAGAGAAAAACTCTTACTAGAATAACAACGGGAAACGGCTATACTATTATGAACACTGTATTTAATATTACATCAGAGGATTGTACACGTGGAAAAGCCCAAGAAATAGAACAAGAAACCAAATTGACTATCTCTTAACAAAAACTCGATGGAGGTCCTCCTGCATCAACGCAAAAACATATCCGGGTGCAATATGGGGCTCAAACGTATTAAACTTAGAAACGGTACTGAACAGCAATATAAAAAAGTTTTAATGATATAGAACAAGGATAAATTTCTCAATCAATTAGAACACAGTGTGTCAAAATATAATACCAACTCATCCACCAAAGAAATATGGCACGATATTAAGAACAGGCTGTTGCAAGCAGCCAAAACATGACCAAAGCGCAACCCAGACGAAAACACTGGATATTCGACAACACGCTAATAGAAGAACGTAAAAAACAGCAAAAACCGGATTACATAGAGACGAAGACAAGAACTGGCAAAGACTAAACCACGAAATACAAAAGCATGAAAATAAGACAAAAACAACTGCTACTCTGAGATATGTAAAGAAATCGAAAAACCATGCAATCACAAATCAATCTACAGACCTCTTTCAAAAAATAAAATTTTTAACGCGCGATTTCAAACCCAAAACCTAAGCGATCGAAGATCAAAGGGGACAAACAAAAACAGACATACACAGCATAACAGAAACTTGGAAACAATACTGCGAACAAATATACTCTGGAAATCTAAGTCAACAAGAAATCACATTCACAATGGACAACTACCAATGAAGAACCCGATATATTAAGAAGCGAAATAGCATCTGCTATAAACAAACTGAGACTAAGGAAAGCCCATGCCCTAGATGCAATAACAGCTGAGATAATCACGGCAGCGGACCAAATAGGAATTAAAGAGCTATACACCTTATACAACAAGATATGGCACACTCAAAAAACGCCTAAGAAATAGACTGAAGCTATGTTTATAACGATTCACAAAAAGGTAGCATCACTAAATACAAAAACTATCGAACAATCGCATTAATATGATACGCTAACAAGATCCTCCTTCACATAATTAACGAAAGACTCAAAATTTATCTAAATTCCCAAATACCAGCGGAACAAGCAGGTTTCATGAAAGGAAGAAGCATTAGAGATCATATAATAAAACTGAGACAACTAATAGAAAAGGCCAGGGAATTTAACATCCCTATACATCTGCTTCATTAATTCGTAAGGCATTCTATAAAGTCAAATGGCACAAACTATGGGAAATATTAGACAAAATGGGAGAACCTCAACATATAATATCTCTCATAAACAGCTTATGTAAAAATAGCGCAGGCGTAGTCAAAGCGAACGAAATACTATCCGGCGAATTCCATCCACGATGTGGGGCGAGGCAAAGCTGCATCCTATCGCCGCAGCTCTTTAATATGCATATATATGAAGAATTTATAATGAGAAGAGCCACAAAAAACTTTAAAGGCGGTTTCTCAATAAATGGACAAAAAGTAAACAACTTAAGATACGCCGATGATACGGTTCTGCTCGAAAGCAACGAAGAAGACCTACAAGGCATCATAGAACAGGTAGAAAGAGAAATCTATAAATTAGGACTTAAACTAAACATATCTAAAACAAAAATCTTGATTATAGACATATAACAAATAAACAATTACAAATTAGTACAACAATACACATATCTGGGGTCACTAATAACAAATGACGGTTCAACAGAAAAAAAATCAGGAAGAACTGTGAAATTACTAAAACGGCTATGGAAAAATTAACAAGAATACGGAAAGACAACAAAATATCGAAGAAAATAAAAATACAGACTAATACAATGTTTAATCTTCCCTATACTAACTTACGGCAGCGAATCCTGTACTCTCAGACATAAAGAGAGAGTTGCAAAACGTTTTGTTGGCGAACATCTCATGGATAGAATATCGCCAAATATATAAATACTCTAAGAGTTTAACATTAAGAGACAACTGTCGAGCGAAATACAACTCAAGACACTAAGATACTTTGAACATATTATGAGAAAAAAACTGACAACATAAAAAATTAGTAATACATGCTTACATTTACATTCGAAAAACAAGACCGAGCAAAATGGAAAGAAACAATTCAAAATGCTGCAGTGGCTACTACATTCCTTGCAGGAATTAAAACTGAGGAGGAGAATGCTTTTCCATTACCGGAAAGACAACAATGCCACACTAACAACAAAAAAGATAATTGCTCTTTATGGAGAAATTAATTTAGCTGAAAGAACTGTTCGAAAGTTCGCTAAGTTTAAAGCTGTTTATTTTTACTTAAAGATCAACAACGCTCGGATAGACATTCCACCACTGACGATGCCCAAATTAATACATTGATCAAAAATAACCTGCAAAATATGACACGATATTTAACAGATATACTAACAATATCAAAAACAACCGTCCAAAAGCATTTAGTAAAGCTTGGTTACGTAACACCTTATGATATTTTGGTTATGCATAATTTGACTAAGCAGAATTTAATGGACCGCATTCCAACTGTAACGCGTTACTCAAACGCAATGAAAATAGATCATTTATAATAATGATAATCAATAAAAATTTTGAGGTAATTAAAACAAACCACCATTAGCTACCCCCAAAGCTGGTCTCCATCTGAAGAAACACATAGTTTGTATCTGGTGGGATTGACAAGAAACCCTGTATTATAAGCTCCTACCAAACGATTAATCAGTAATTCCTTTTGAAACTCGACAAACTGAAAATAGCCTTACAATAGGAAGGGTGCCGTGTTCTATCAAAATAATGCTAGAACTTATGTCTCTTTAACTACTCGACAAAAATTTTGAAGCTTGGCTGGGGTCTGCTGGGATTGCACCTTCAGATGTTCATCTATTTAGATCCCTGAAAATTCTTTTAATGGCAAAAACTTTAACTCTTAAGAAACCATAAAAACACCTTAAAAAGTTTTTCACGCAGAAGCCCGAAAATTTCTGGAAGAATGGAATTTTCAAGTTGCAAGAAAAATGGAGAAAGGTTTTTGAACAAAATGATGACAAATAAAGTTTTACCTATAAATGTTGCTTAATAATCGGCAACGCTAAATCTGCAATCAATAGACCAAGTATTAATAATAAAATATAAAAATGTGTTATATGAAGCGCATTTTTAATCCCCCATTACAAGGTTTGATCTCTTTTCGGTACTGCATTGTGAAAATTGAAAAATTATAAAAACTTAATACTTTTCTACCTATCAGTCAAAATTGTTTTAGGAAAGAATATGGTAAATAGCGGAAAGCTAAAAGATTATAAACAAGAAAACAACCAAATAACAGATAAAAATATCAAAGAACCAACAAACAAAACACAAACAAGCAAATAAAAAGTAATTAAAAAAGAGCTTTAAGTATAATACGCAAACTCAAATAACATTTTTTAAACAATGAACGTATTGTAGTATATAGTACAGGTGAAAATTTTATCAACTCTTGATATTTTCTCTATAACTTTTTTATGTGCTGATAATTTTTTTTCAAATTTTCAGTCAGTGTTTTGAAATCCATTTTCATTATGTAAATTAAATTTTGACCTTTTCTTCAGTTGCTGATAATACCAGGTGTACCGGAAAGCCTTTACGTTTTTTTTTGGAAAAAATGCATAATTTTCAATATAATGGA
The DNA here is from genome assembly GCA_036346155.1 of Sinelater perroti. Taxonomy (NCBI): domain Eukaryota; kingdom Metazoa; phylum Arthropoda; class Insecta; order Coleoptera; family Elateridae; genus Sinelater; species Sinelater perroti. The sequence goes on along the minus strand of JARFIY010000316.1, from coordinate 857,425 downwards.
AATATTTATTTATTCAAAATATTGACCATTTAATTCTGCACATCTTGCCCATCTTCCAGGCAATTTATGAATCCCATTCCAAAAAAAATTGTTTTTTGTTTGAGCGAAACTATTCAACGATCCATTTTTTAACTTCTTCGAAATTGGCAAAGTGCTGCTCTGCTAATGCAGAGCCCATTGATGCGAAAAGGTGATAGTCGGAGAGTACGACGGATGCAATAATATTTCCCACCCAAGCGCTTTCAATGCTTCCTTGACCGGTTTTGCTGTATGATCACTTTACCGTGTCTTCAGGCCCATTCTGGACGTTTTTTGATCAATGCATGGTTCAAGTTGATCATTTGTTGTCGGTAGCGATCACTATTAACTGTTTCACCGGGTTTCAACAGTTCATAATACACCACGCCACTCTGGTCCCACCAAACACAGAGCATCGTTTTCCTGCCAAAGCGATTCGGTCTCGCGGTTGATGGGCCAGCTTCTCCAGGTGATAACGAAGACTTTTTGCGCTTAGGGTTTTCGAAATAAATCCACTTTTTATCACCCGTCACTATTCGATGCAGAAATGACTTTCGATCAAACCTTTGAAGCAGCATTTCACAGACGATTTTTTGATTTTCCAATTACCTGTCATTCGGTTGATGTGGCACCCATCTTCCCATCTTTTGGATTTTTCCCATTGATCGTAATCGGTCGTTAATAGTTTCTTGGGCCACATTTAACTCTTCTGCCAATTATTTTTGAGTTTGTGTTGGGTCTTCATCCAATAACTCCTGCAGTTTCGCATCTTCAAACTTTTTCGGTCCGCTGGAACATTCACGCCTCACATGTTTTTATGGTTGGAGCATGCTCGCCGTATGTTTCAACTAGCAAACGATGATTTTCAGCGGCTTTTTTCTTTTGATTAAATAAAAAAAAGTAATGCATGCCGTAAATGCACGTTTTCAGGCACATAACTTGACATTTTTGAAGAGGTATAAATATATAACGGTGATACTTTCACAAAATATAACCTACTACGTTGAAGCTTGATGTCTGTAGAATAAAATGAACACGTGTCAAATCATAATATTGCATATTAAGCCTAGCGACACCTATTGGAAAAAACCGATAAAGACTTTCCGGTAGACCTGGTAGCGTCCAAATCACTATAATTAATGAAAATCACTTGCATTTCCCGCCATTTCATTATTTTTTCTTGCATATTTTGTATTATTTTAAATAATAATAATAATAATAAGCAAAATATTTTTAGATATCCGGAAGGCGATTACCGATATTCGTGTCCAAGTTTAAACTCTCCGTAACTTGCAGCACAGTTCAATCTCCACACGAGTACCAATTCCAATTTCATAAAGCACTAGAAGATCTAAGGTGATGTAAAAGTTTAAAGTCGTTCGTCCTAAGACTACCTTAAGACTCTTCGACAGGAACATCATCCGCATGCCCTGCGACAACAAATATTTATTGGCAATTGTGTGAATTCCTGAACCGGAAACCATCTATTCGTACTATTAGACGTCCTCTACAGTAAGGCACTTAGTGGACGTCGTCCAGTTAAGAAGCCAACGGTTTTAGAAAAGAAAAGAAAACGCGCGTAGAGTGGACGCAGGTACACAAAAACTGGATGACGACAGAGTGGGAAAATGTGCTCTGTAGTGACGAAAATAATTACATGTTTTTCGGAACGGATGAGCTTCAGCAGATTCGTCGTCCGAAGACACTTGTTTCGATCCCAATCACCAGATTGCCACGCTGAAGCACGCAGGTGGAAGTGTCATGGTCTGGGATTGTGTCTCCGACCTTAGCACGTGCCTCTCAATAGAATCTATAGCATTAAAGATCGCTATCTATATGAGTACATCCTCGAGAACACAATGGGTCTATATGTTATGCACAACATGAGCAAAGCCTTCATTTTCCAACAAAATAATAATTTAAAACATCGTTTGAAGCATGCCCATGACTAGTTTGCTCACCGTCGTGTGATCCTTTTCAACTGGCTTAGCCAATCTCCGATCTAAATATCATTAAGGGCTTCTGGGCAGAGTTGAAGTGTCGTAGATTGGAAAAAATACTAAGATTGCAAATGAGGACGAACTGAAGAGCATCCCGCTTTCTTTCATCAATACTCTTTTGGGCTCCATGTCTCGCTGGTACCAGGCCATCATTGATGCCAAAGATTATATTAAGTATTAGGCTGTTTTGTTCACTTTTTGTTAATTTCCAGTGATTTAAAATTATTCCGGTGTTTTTATTTGATGTTTGTTTCATTGCATTTTGAAGATTTTTGCTGTGCTAATAAAGATTTTTTCACTTGAATTGTGTTTTTTTATCGGTGAATAGCCATATGAAATACCTCGAAAAAAAATCATTCAAAGAAACGAAAAAGTTATGGCAAAAATACTAAAGGTTGATATATTCTTGACCAGTGCTGTAAGTAACCAAAATTATTTTATTAAAATCATATTTCTTTTCATAGATCTTTCGTTAAATGAAAGTTCTATTGCACTTGATTCTTATTTTTGTCATAATTTATAAACTTATTTAACTTTTTTATTATATTGTATCTCGTAACCGGCTAAAAACATTGAAGTAGTATTGTATAATAATGGTTTGCCTTAAAAAATTATACTAATCATAAACAATTCCTTCCCAATCAAAAAAAAAAACAATTAACAAGATCTTGCTGCAATTTTAAAACATTTAGGAATGGCAAACTCGGAAACTTCCATAGACACGACTACACCTTTGTAGACCTATGTTTTATTTTCAGTTACCTTTTTGAGAAAAATGATTTATTAGTAGCAGTCTGGAACAACTGCAGTACAATGTTTTATCTGCTCTGGTAACAGTAGCTTCAGGACTAATCTCCCATCAACATTTCACACACCTTAGTGTTTGTAATTCCACTCTTATCTTCTACTTTTGTATTGTTAGTTGGCAATCCCTTTTGATTGTTTTTGTAAACGAAGACGGACCATATTCGTTACTAGCCTTCCAAAACATGGATCACCTTCAACAGATTATCGGTAGTCTCTGAATTGTTTGTATTATGGCCTCATTTATACTACACTCATTCTTTGCTTTTGAATCATCAAAAGAGTTTTTACTGATAAATGTTTTTATTCGATGATGTTGAATGGCCGCCAAGGCCACCTGATTTAACTGCTTGCGATTTCTTCTTGTGGGGTTACCTCAAAGCTAAAGTTTTCTTCCACAGAATTCACACGATTGATGAATTGAAGGCGAGAATACGTCAGGAAATTGATGCGATTCCTACCGACCTACTGGAGCGGGTGGCACAAAATTTGAGCACCAGAATAGAGGAGTGCGTGGCCCCAAAAGAGAACATTTGGCTAATGTAATTTTCAGATAGTAAAAATTTAGCTCTCTCTTTATATTTCGTATTATTCTTTTTTTTTACAATTTTCTTTAAACCCCAAAATTTTTATTTTAAAAAAGTCTCGCTTTTACGCGCCACCCTGTATTTATTATAAATTTAGGAAACCAATGTTTATTAGGAAATTCTAAACGGAGCTATTTTTGAAAAGCTCATAATTAACAAATTTTATTAACATTCTTTTAATTTTATGCGAAACATAAAACATGGATTACTACCAACTAATATAAAAACGTTAAAAAAACGTGCATTAAGAAACAGGAAATAACTTTCAAAGCGAAAACACTGCTAATAAATTAGCAAATGTGGCAAAACATAACTCGTTTTCTCCGTTACGACTAAGTTGAGATAAACTTAGCTAATTATTGCATTTAAAGATCATAACCAAGAGACACATAAATTCGTTTGGTCGGTGTTTCTCGCTGCAGCAGAGCGCGCGTCGAGCTCGGCGAGAGAGGAACTTTACAATTAACCCCGAACTTCCTTGCAAGAGGGTGCAGTTGCTGCCGGTGGCGCAAATAATTTTCTGCATCTTACAGCAGCACTGCGAGGTACGCAACAAGAGCAAGCCAACCCCGACTGTTTACCCGGACCGCACAACGTGTGGCCGCAGCCCCGTAAAACAAAAATTCGCGAGCTACTTAAAAGTTCCGGGGAATATAAAAGTTGCGGGATTTGAAGATGGAGAACGCCGGCTGGGATTCGAACTTGCCACTGTATTATCAGACTATAAGTTGCAGGAAGTTAGTTACAATCCCCGGTAGAGTTATTTAGTGGGAGTTTCGGGATTATGAAACCTACTGCACTGCCAACTGTCACGAAAAACCGGGAAAACTTTGCGGCCGACACCGAAAAACGTCCGCTACGTTCGCACGAGCCGTCCTTGTCCTGCCGAAACTTTAATCGTAAATAAACGGATATTACGCCACTCGAATTTGTATTATGAATTTATGCGGGCTACTAAAATATTGCAAAACTTTGCGAATTTATTATTAAAATATTCCGTTGGAATTGAAGCTTTCTAAGAACTCCACCCATGGACGAAAAAATCTTTTATCTTTATTAAGATGTCTGCCATGTAAATTTATGTCTACGAAGGTCGGCGAAATACAATCTTTATAAGAAAATAAATGTAAAATGAATGAATAACATGAATTTGAGCTACTAAAAGATGATGTACAAAATGTTTTATGTTATATTAAGTTTATTATTGTTCTATTATTGTTTTCCAGTAGTAGTACATCAGATTTCTAATTTTTTAAACAAAGTATTTGTAAAAGTGATTTGAATTAGAATTTTTAGTATAATCCTGAACCAGAAATTTAAAAGTAAATAAACTTATTGGTTTAGTAAATATTTATTCTTGAAAGAAGCAACATATATTGTAGATTACTACAGCTTGGAACATTTGCAAAATGCATATTTTGTACGCATGCATATTGTAACAGTTTTTTTATAAATACATATGCAAAATATTACTTCTCATGTTCATTTTGTTAATTTTCTTGATTTTATTTATTAAAAATAGTTAAAATTCCTGTTCTGAATTCTTATGTTCCTGTAATGTTTTAATTAGTATTATTTTCTGTAGAAGGCAGTTGAAATATCTTTGTAATAGCTTCCAAAAAGGTTAGTTCGACATCTATTTACACTTCTCTCTATTTTTAAGGAATTAGTAATACATTAAGGTAATCCCGGATTACTCTTCGACAAGTACGCATTTTAAAATCCATTTAAAAGCAATTATAAGGCTCAATTTTCTAAATACGAAAACTATATAACAGATTTTATATTCATTATATTTGTTAGAATATATGGTATTTACCAGTCCGAAGGATAGTTCGATTTTATTTAGCTTTGAACGGTTTTTTTTTATAATTATAACTGGATCTGCAATATAATATACAATACACGGCTAAGTTATTATAATACAATAACAAGATCAGGGGGCGAAGCGGTAATATATACAAATGTTGAAACTCATAAACACCTTGGAAACTCAAACTTAGACCAACCAATCAACTATGAAGGTCTCAGCACTCTATATATTATCGTTCATGAGATATGTCACTTTAAAATAAAAAAGGCAGGAAAACCCCCCTTAGGGGTGTTTCAATGGGTCGGGTTTATCAGACATTCCTATTCTACTTTTTAATGAGGAGTTCAAAAAAGGTGGTCAGAAGTTTCGACCTAATTGTACAATTGATCACAATTGTATATTTTGCCTCTAAAAAATAGACAAGGCAGTATATTACAAGGCAGGATTATGTGATAGATAAATCACACTTCTATCGTAAAGTTTTAAAGTTGAACAGTTATAAGTTTATATACAGTCTTTAAATTGAGTCTTGAGGTAATTGGCATTTAAGGCGCTTATGAATGTCTTTTTCACCGGGATTTAATTTGGTATCACTAAAATAGAGCACTAGGTTTTGAAATAACTCCGCTGTAGTTTTTTTTGATAAACTCAGTTATTAGTGGAAGACTTAGCTCACTATGTACTTGGGTGTTGCGGACGAACCACGGGTAGTTGATTGCAATTCGGAGCACTTTGTTCTGCATTGTTTGGAGTTTCTTCATTGAGGTTTTTGAAGCATTGCATCAGATTGGACATGCGTAGGTAAGAATTGGTCTGAGGATTCCTTTGTAAATGAGAACGATGCACTGAGATCTAAAGTGAGATTTGCGGTTTATTAGCGGATATAAAGTATCCAGTTTATCGTGACATTCAACGAGTTTTTTATTGATATGATTCCCCCCCCCCCCAATTCAGCTTTGCATCTGAGTGAACACTTAAATATTTGACAGCTTTATCCTTTGGGTTCCAGTCGATTAAGTTATTGTTTATTTTTATTTTTGTAAAAAAGGCGTATTGTTTGAGGGCAAACATTTTCGCTTGGCATTTGTTATGATGTATTTTAATTTTCCATTTTAGGAACCATTTACAGGTCAAACTTATAGAATTTTGGAAAAGTTCAATTGCTGTTTCGACACTAGAGCTCCGTGTTATTATTGGCTTGTCATCAGCATACACGGCTAGTGTTGAACTGATATCTGTGAGTACTCATCATGGACAAACAAATTAAACAAAGTGGGTCCTAAGATACAACCCAGCCAACCTGGATCCAAGAATGGACCCAGGCTCTGCCTGTCACAAGCCAGGATGAATGGGGAGTGATGGAGGAGTAACACCTCCTAGAAAAAACCAGTGTTCAGCTGGCCCGGCTGATAGCACCATGTAAGGGCCCCGTTCAGGGATACGGATAAAGGTCGGTCCGAAGGGACCAGAAGCGAGACGTTGGACCAATCACCCACTCTATATAACTTGCTAATAAGATTCAGAGAAATTCGACATGCGGGACTAAGAAATACGAGGTGGATATGGATGGATTAGACGCGAAGATTTACCTCACAAATTAATAAAATGGATAATACAAATAAGAGAAGCCTCGGAATCGGATGGAACCAACAAAGACGACCAAAAGCTAGAAACGGAATAAGACTTGGAACATGGAACGTTACCACGCTGACAGGAAAAGAAATAGAAGTGACAGCAGAAATGCAAAAGTACAAAATTCATATTCTAGGACTAGCAGAAACAAAGAAAAAGGGGAACGGCAAGAAGATGCTGGACAAAGGATATACCCTAAGATACGCAGGATCCCATGTAGGACGAAGAGCTACAGAGGGAGTAGGAATAATTACTAGTTGTGAACTGAAAACAAGAGTCACTAACTGGGAAGCAGTAAGCTCGAGGATAATTACAATGGATATACAACTGCAGGAAAAAACAAGGGTCATCCAGGTCTATTCCCCAACAGAAAATACCATTGTAAATGATAAAGAATACTTGTACGAACAGCTACAAAGGAACTTAGAAAACATGCAGACCAAGAACCGACACGTAATACTCATGGGGGACTGGAATGCCCACATAGGGAATAACAAAGAAATAGGATATGGAACAATGGGTAGCTATGGAATAAACGTCGAACTAAATAACAACGGCGAACGTATGATAGACTTCTGCATAACAAATCACATATGGGAACGAAGCACTAGGACACAAATCGGTAATCGATTACATCCTAATAACCAAAAGAATGAGATACGCACTACAGGAAGTAAAACTAAGAAGAGGAGCAGAACTACCTACGAATCACAGACTCCTAGTAGCAGACACACTAATCACAAAACCTACAAGAGTAATAGATAAAATTTATATAGGCATAAAAATAACAGGGTTGGAAAACCCCCAGACGAAAGAAAGATACGAGCAAACATTAATGAGAAAACTAAACGCACTAAAACTAGAGGAGAACCAACAAGAGCAATGGAGCATAGAGGAAAGATGGAACCTATTTAAGAGAACCCTACTCCAAACGGCCCAAAAAATATGCGGAATAAAGATCAAGCACAACAAACAAAAGAAGACTAAGTGGTGGAACCAAGACGTAAAATAAAAGATTAAAGAGAAAAAAGAAGCAAACAAGGGGATAGACTAAGCTCTTTATTGTTCATAGTATACATGAACAGTATAATAACGAAAACAAAAAATAAAACTAGAAAATCAAAATTAGGGTATTACAACATGAATCCTACAAACACACAAGACCTAATTTATGCGGACGACATCCTGGTAATGGCAACAAACCCAAGACAGCTACAATACAACATAAATATATGGAAACGAGGAAAACGAGGAAAAGGGAATGGAAATAAACACACAAAAAAGTAAAATACTACATATCAAGAAAAACAACAGAGAAGAAATAGAAGAACCCATTTTCCTGGATGGAACTCTGCTACAATATGTTGAAAAATATGAATATTTACGCGCATATATAAAAAATGATGGAAGAGTAGATGACGAAATAAACAATAGAATAAACAAAGCAAATAACATTTATTATCAGATAAACAACACCATCATAGGAAAGGAAGAAATAAGCACCAAGGCAAAAATGCACCTATTTAAAACAATATTCACCCCGACTCTGATATACGGAGCAGAAACATGGGCAATAACCAATAAACATAGGTAAAAAATAACTGCATCAGAGATGAAATACCTCAGAAGAGTTCTGGGAAAGACTAGAAGGGACAGGATAAGAAACAACAGCATAAGAGAGGAACTGAACCAATACCCAATTGTCCACGAAATTGAGAACAAACAATTACAGTGATACGGACACGTGCACCGCATGGACATCGAAAGATACCCGAAACTGATAATGGAGACAAGAATGGAGGGAAGAAGAACTAAAGGCAGACCCCGAATACAATGGGAAGACAATGTAAGGCTATCGGCTAGGAAAAGAGGAAAAAATATGGAGGAGGTAAAAAAAACGCGAGGAAACCCTATAGGGAATGGATAAAGGGCCCAACGCCGTGAAGTATAAATGGGAAATGAGAAAGAAGAAGAAGGGTCCTAAGATACGTCATTATAGGTTTTGTACTTGGAGAATGTTGAATTGTTCATGACTCTAAAAGTACTGTTGATAAAAAAAATGAGTGGTTTTGATGAAATAGTTTGGCATGTTTAAATGCTCTTTCTAGATCCATGAATACAATCGCAGTGTTTTCTTTTTCTGAAACCTTTTGAACAGTTTGAGGTATATTCCTCTAATTTGAAGCGTTTACTACATTTTATGAACACAAGATTCACATTCAAAATAATATGGACTATTTCATACTTTTTGCGCAGCTTGTAATAAAAAGGTAAGCTACTAAATGTTGCAATTATAATAGTAGAGTTTTTAAATTTAAAATGTACTTTTTTATAGCGTTTTTATTTAATATACAAGAAGTTTTAAGATTAAATTATTTTGTTTGTTTAATGAGAATAACTATTTACAATTTGTATTAAAATACAATAAGTAAAGTTTATGAGACATTGCATAAAAATGGTTTGTTTACAAATCAAAAGGGCTATCCTGCAAAAACCATTATGGTACTACTGTTTAAAATCAAAAAATCTGAATGAGTTATCTGAATCTATATCGTAAATCGAGTGGTTTAATCCAATTAAGTCTCTGGGTTTGTATACTCTTGTGAAGTAGGTCTAGTGCGTAGGTGTTAGCGTGAAAGAACAGTTTGTCAAGGTATTTTTTACTGCACTTACTGATTTCTTTGCGCTCTGTGTTCTCTTTTAAGTCTTTTAAAATATTTGCGTTGCGTACGTAGTAAGGTGCGTTGCACAATGCCCGTAACGTTTTCTTCTGAAACCTTTTAATGATTTGAATGGTTGAAGAAGCTGCTGTGTCCCATAACTGAAGACCATATGTCCAAATTGGTTCAATGGCGACCTTGTAGACTAGCAATTTGTTTGAAAGGGATAACTTGGACCGGCGGCTGATTAACCAGTAGTGTTTTCGTATTATGAGACCTAGTTGTTTGCGTTTTTTTCAAACGTGCATTTCCAGGTGACTCCTTTGTTTAAATGCATCCTCAATATTTTATTTCAGTGACTTGTCGCAACGGGGAGTTGTTTAAGAGTACGGGTGGTGTAGTACCTTTACATGTGGTCAATGTGATGCAGGCTGATTTTTTCACGTTGATTTTTGACTCTCTATTTCTTGGTTTGTTTTGCCACTTTATATAGGTTTAATTGGAAGAGTGTGGTAGCAACTAGGAGATCTTTATGTTAACTAGTATTGCTTTGTCGTCGGCGAAGGTTGCAGTCACAGAGTGAAAATTGGTAGAAAAGTCCGCTAACTAGAGAATGTGTAAGATAGGGTTTAAGATACTCTCCTGTGTTGAATGGGTGGAGTTCTGATAGCTCTTGGTCATATTTTACATAAAAGTACTAATGAACCAGAAATGACTTGGGGATAATGAAATAGCAGTGTGGGATGTTTTTTAGTTTCTATAAAAGCCCTGTATGCACACTCGGCCAAAAGCTTGACTGTCATCCAGGACAGCCGCTGTGCAGTATTGCTTTTCTTTGAAAGTGTTGCTGATTTTACGATTCTATGCACCTATTGGATAGCAGAATGACCTTTTTGAAAACCGAATTGGTGCTCCGGTATCAAATTCATGTCCTCTATGATTGACTCTAGTCTGTGGCCAGTAATTTTTCGATAAATACCTATTATTAGTAAAAGGCTGATAGGTCTGTATGAGGGAACTTCGAATTACGATTTATCGGGTTTTGGAATGAGTATCATTTGTGAGACTTTCTATTGAGCCGGAAAGCATCCTAGTCGTAATACGGCGTTGTAAATTATAGTGAGCATGACAGCTCCCTTGCGGAGAAGGTTTTTGAGTAACACTCTGGTGATGAGGTCATAGCCGGGCGCCTTATTGTGTTTTAAAGTATTTTTTAGCATTTGTCTGATTTATCTGACTGTAAAAATAGTCGGTAGTAAAACCATTTGGTAAGGGGCTGATAATGTTTCTGAGATTTCTTGTTCCTGATCTCTAGTCATTTGGGAGGGCAGTGAAAATTAAAAATGTGGATTGATTTCATAATTAAATGTTGTTGTAGATGACGCGCGATAAAAAGTTTCAAATAGAGCAACATCCAGGAACAACTACGCATATACAAAAAAGGCTAATCGTTTGAGAAACACGGTCCAGCATTTGTTAACATCAAATATCAACAATTCCTTACAGGAGAAACAGACGGAATTTTCCAAAGAGATGTATAATTTATTTTTAGATTGCAATATTCCACTGTGTAAACTAGATCATACTTTATTTTAAAAAAATTTTAAAAAGCATTTGAACACACTGTTAATGTTTCTAGTTTTTCAATATTAAAAATATGTCGACATTAATTATCACAACGCAATATCTGAAATTAAAAAGCACATTGACCTTGGATTTGTATGATTTTCAGTAGATGGAACAACTGATCTTAAATGTCAGTATGTAGCTAAATCATATGATGGGTATGTTGAATAAAAATGAACCTAAAAAAGTTATTTGGTTAGTGGAAAAACTATAAAAAACCATAACGTAGCTATAGCCAGATCCGTTAATGAAGCATTAACTAATTTTTATTTGTCGAATCAAATTCCAATGGGTAAAAAATGTCAATGGTTACAGATGCTGTATAGTATATGACAAAAGCATTACTAAATTTAAAAGTTTTTTCCTAATTTATTTCAATGTACTTATTTCTCTCACGGTTTAAATCGTGGTGCTAAAACTGTTAGACTAGAATATAATTTAGTTAATAGTTTAGTTTTGAATGTTAAAAAGATTTTTATTAAAGCACCTCTTAGAGTTAAAGTGTGTAAGGAAAAGTACTCTAAATTTTATTTACCAGCAGAGCTGATCTTAACAAGATGGGGTAGCTGGTTAATATGTATAGATCTTCTTGCAACGAAATACACTAAATGCAAAGATGTATGTTAGTTAAAAGTTGTATCAACTATTTTAACGATATAACCATTAAACATCAGTTAGTTTAAATTAAATATAATTTTGTCTGCATCGCAACTGTCATTGAAAAATTAGAAAATCGGAAACTTTCATTACATGAATGTTTACGTATTATTGAAAACTTGAAAAGCACAATTGCTAAAGGTGGTGTTAAAATTTAAAAAAATTGAAACAAAGCTAAACTCTGTTTCAATAAAAAATAAAGACTACATCATGTTAACAAAAAATTAACGATGTATTAAACCGTGAGCAGAAGGGTGATCTAGAACTGCAATATGTGCATTAAAGTACGCACTTGTCACTTCTTGCATTTATAACCTTTTGTATAAGTGTACATATAATATAGTTGTCGATATTGTAAAATAAAAGTAATTTTTTAAAATATAAATTTTTATTTTGTATTTTTAATGTATATTTTAACTATTTTATAGTGTATATTTGCATGAATATTTTATTATTTTTCTTGAATATATTCCAAGCTGTATTGATTTCACTCTATAATGCATTTTAATTTATCCAAAACCTAACTACATAAACATTTTATGTTGAAGTTTATTAACTAAAAATAATGTTAATAGTTACATATAAAATCGCTAGTGTAACAATTGTCAAATATAGCTATCGACATATTGTGACATAGATCTTACCAAATGAAAAAGTGACGAACTAAATTGATTACGTACGTGTAGGAAATAAATATTGTAGAGCAGTTTGAAATTGTAATAGTTACAGGGGGTTAGACAGTAACACTGACCATATCCTTAGCAGCGATATATTATAAATAAACTACGGGAGGTGGAGGTGCCATAAAAGCTACAGAAAGAAATAAAATGAAGAATAATAGAAAAAAACTATACATTAATAGAAAAGTAAGAAAATTTTGCACTAACTCTGACGAAAGCAGTAATCCTTTGTTTAAGGAACATAGAATTAAAAAAATCAATGGTTTAATAACAACTGTAAAAAAAACTTAAGTCAAGAACAAATAAAAGTATAAATAAATACAAATATCACAAACAACATAACAAAATATGAATAAAATAAGAAATTTGCTAAGAAAATCTGTTAAGAAAAAATTACTTGAAAAGCCAATTAAAAATGATGAAACAGAATGCTTTTACCAAAATATAAAGAAATTAAAACAATTTAACAACTCCATAACAATCTATTGTAAAATCAAAGAAGCGTTGATTCTAGGAAACTCAAACAAAAAATTAGTTAGGATTACGCACAACTTGGAAAAGTTACTTAGTGAGCAAGGTGAAAATATACAAAAAAACATCAGAACAGTTGCCCGTAGATCTATCAGAAGATAATAAACAAGAGGAAGTGAAAAACAATAAAAAATAAGTTAAAAAAGTAAGAAACAATAAAAAGAGAATTGAATCCCAATTTGAAAGGAAAAAATTATATAAAAAATTGTACGACGTAATATTAAGTGTATGAAAGAAGAAACGAATACCAGAGCGTTGAAGTAGAGCTGTCATATATCTAATATTTAAGAACGGGATAAAACGGTGTGATTTCCTTGTAAACGTATTATACAAAGTACTAGCTAAGGTTTCCTTTTTATACAGAAAATGCATTTTTGCTTTTAGTAGACGACACTTTAATCTATATTCCACTTCCTTAAATACACTGACATCTGTTAGATCCATAACAGAATTCTTTCTTATATCTTCTTATATAATGTCAATTATTTATTTTAATCGTTTAGTGGATTGTGTCCAAGTATATCTATTAATGTGTTTATATTAAATTAATAATTTGTTATTTTTAAAATATTTTGTGCACATCAGTTTATCAGTTCATTCCCAATGTTATTTTGCCGATCACGCAATAAAACTATTTTTTTATTTTCTCAAATTTTCTTTAGGTCTGCTGGTGGGTTTTCATAAAATGTTTTTTTATTTGGACTGGTTTATCAACACGGATATTTAAAAACTTGTCATTCTTTTTCCCATGATATTTTACTGTAGTCAATGTTCTTTTTAACCCAGTTAATTTTATACTTATATATTAGTAGATGTTCCTGTTTTACTTTCGAATAGGAAAGACGTATCTTGCGGTTAAAAGTGCAAGTGTTGGCAGCGCGATAACCCGCGATATCGGGCTGCGTGTTAAATTAATCCTATATAACTAAACGAAGCCGCAGCAAACAGGCCTTTATGGCCTACTACCAGCCTCCGGGAGGGGTGCAACCCCCCCAAATACCACCACTAATGCAACCATCAGTATTAACACCGGACCAAACCCAGATCATCTACAGCCAATTCCACCAAACACCAGGTAATTTTCTATTTCAAACGCAACCAACTCAAACATTTCATCCCCAAACCTTTTATCAAACCCAACAGAACACTCATTCCAACGCACCCCCGCAGCCACCAGAAAATGCTAATAACTGGACCACAGTTTTCTATAAAAGAAATAGAAATGTAGATGAAGTGGAAATCAAAAATAAACACCCTAAAGAGAGCGAATATTGGCTTAGCCCACCCTCAACATCAAATCGCTACTCCAATCTAAACATGGAAGGTGACGATGCACAACATGAATCAAACGCTGATAACACTAACAAGAAAATCTCAAAACCTCCCCCATTTTTGTAAATCGTATACTAACTATTGCACCGCTAATACAACTGCTAGAAGAAAAAGGCAAACAACAATATGATGTTAAAGCTCTAGTCAATAACCAAGTAATAATTCAGCCCAAAACACCTGAATATTACAGAATAATAACAAAAGCTCTGACTGAAAAGGGAACGGAATTTCACACTTATAAACTAAAGGAAGAGAGAAATTATAAAGTGGTGCTAAAAAATCTACACCACTCCATTGACTGTAAAGATATCAAAGGTGAAATTGAAAAATTAGGGCACGAGGTCACAAACATTTGTAATATAAAACAATTTAAAACTAAATTGCCTCTCCCAATGTTTTATGTCAAGCTTAAACCAGCCCCTAACAATAAAAGCATTTTTGAGGTAGAATATTTGCAGCAATGCAAAATCAAGTTTGAACCCCCAAGGGCAAAAATAATTATTCCACAGTGTGTACGCTGTCAACGTTACGGACACACAAGGAACTTCTGCCAGCTACCCGCTAGATGTGTAAAATGTGCAGGCGATCACCTCACGGAACAATGTTAAAGAAAAGAAAAATCCCGCGATGTCCGCTACGTCCTGTGTAAAGAAAACCATCCTGCGAATTACAAAGAATGTACTATATATAAACAGTTACAAAGTAAACATTTTTCAACCCTTCGACAAAAACAGTACATACCACCCCCAAAAATTAGACAATACCAACAAATACAACCGGGACTATCATATTCACAAATAGCTTCAGTACAACAACAAAACTCTGAACCTGCTGTAAATCTCCCACAAACAACAAATACTAGCCATCCAAACCGACAAGAAAACGACATACAAGAATTAAAAAATATAATGTTAAAGCTATCAGAAGTTAGCAGCAGTCATTGCAAAAATTAAATAATGGACAGACACTTACAGCTTGCCCAATGGAACGCCAACTGCGTGTCACAACACCTTGAAGAATTAAAAAATATTTATTACTAGTCACAACATTGATGTGTTTCTTATTTCGGAAACACATCTTACTGATCGGAGTTTTATCAAAATCCCAAATTATGCGGTTTATATCACGAACCATCCGGCGGGAACAGATCGTGACGGGTCTGCCATAATAATCAGAAACACAATCAAGCACCATCAACTATAAAGCCACAGTAGCGATTTTCCTCAAGCAACAAGTGTGTCAATTGAGAATCAAATAGGACCCCTCAACCTCTCGGCGGCGTATTTCCCCCCTAAACATGCTGTTAAAGAAGAACAATTTACAAACTATTTCAAACCCCTTGGACAATGATTCATTGGGGGCGCCGATTACAATGCCAAGCACACTGACTGGGGTTTCAGAATTACAACGACAAATGGACGTGAACTAAACAAAACTCTTGAACACAATAACTTGCGGCACCTATCCACGCAAGAACCCACATATTGGCCCACGGACCCAAACAAATTCATCCAAGTCATGCCAATATAAAATCCTGCTTCGAACTTTCCTCTGACCATTCCCCAATCCTGATCACTCTTACCACTAAACCCCTCAAAAAAGAAACATCCCCTAAATTAAGCAATAACCGTACAAATTGGAACACCTTTCGGTATGTCGTAAATGTTGAACTAACCTTAAATATTCCACTGAAATCTCCCGAAAACATTGAGGCTGCAGTCAAATTATTCAATGATGTGATTCAGCGGGCATGTTTGAAGGCCACGCCAATTATACCCGATACAGTCACAATTCCTGATTGCCCCTCAATTATTAAACAAAAAATTCTAGATAAAAGAAGACTTCGAAGAAACTGGCAAATGCTGCGTACACCTGAAAGCAACCTACTACTCAACAGAGCAACTCGAAAGCTTCAAGATCTCCTTAATAAAAACAAAAGCGATTGCATCGAAACATTTCTTAAAGACTTATCACCCACGGAAACGACGGATTTTTTCCTGTGGAAGACAACAAAAAACTGAAACAACTAAAAAGATTCTCTCCGCTCATCTGTAACCTCCAGGACAGCTGGGAAAGAAGCGATAAGGAGAAGGCAAACGTATTTGCTGTACACTTAACATCTGTGTTCCAGCCACATCCTTCAGAAAATCTCACCCAAGAAGAAGACAACCTCACTCAAACACTGTTTCAACCGTACCAACTTGAACCGCTTATTAAAAAATTCAAAGCTGCTGAAGTTCATGAATTCATTAGCACACTCAACCTCCGGGGTATGATTTAATAAATGGTAAAATATTCAAAAAGCTACCTGCCATCGGTACACAGTACTTAACTCAGTTATATAATGCAGTCCTTCAGAATGGTTATTTTCCGTTCCAATGGAAAGTGGCACAGATTATACTCATCGCAAAGCCTAATAAACCCCCCAACGACCCAAAGTCCTATCGACCGATAAGCCTTCTGTCTATAGTAGCTAAAGTTTTCGAAAAGCTCTTAGTACAAAGACTAATCCCAATTATTGATTACAAAGAGGTACTACCATCCCACCAGTTTGGTTTCCGAAAGTTGCACTCAACAACTGAACAAATCCATCGGTAGTTCAAACAATCAATCAACCCTTTGAAGACAAGCACTACTGTTCTTCTGCGTTCCTAGATATATCACAGGCATTTGATAAAGTGTGGCATACGGGACTCCTATGCAAACTAAGAACACTCCTCCCCCTAAACTACTTCCTAATCCTGCAATCCTATCTCCTTAATAGGTACTTTCTGGTTAAATACGAAACTGCAACCACAAATCTTTTTTCGATCAACGCTGGTGTACCCCAAGGCAGTGTTCTCGGACCACTGCTCTATCTCTTACACACAGCAGACCTCCCAACAATACCAGAAATCACAACAGCTACATTTGCGGATGACACCGCGGTTCTGGCTACTGACAGAGACCCAATCGCAGCCTCACAAAAACTTCAAGCCAATTTAACTGCAATTGACAAATGGTTAACAAGCTGGAGAATCAAAATAAACGAGTCTAAGTCAACTCAAGTAACTTTTACCCTGTGCAAAGATGCGTGTCCCCCGGTTCAGATAAAGAACAATCCTTTACCGCAAAAAGAAGAAGTAAAGTACCTTGGGTTACATCTTGACAAAAGGCTAACATGGCGCAAGCATATCTTCAGTAAGCACAAGCAGCTGGGTTTAATTTTAACCAAGATGTACTGGCTACTGGGACGTAAGTCGAAATTATCATTAAGCAATAAACTCCTTTTATACAAGGTAATTCTCAAACCCGTATGGAGCTACGGGATTCAACTTTGGGGAACATTTGCCAACTCTAACTTAGAAATCCTAGAACGCTTCCAATTTAAAGTGCTGCACATGATTGTGAGCGCGCCCTGGTTCGTGTCAAACACGGCTATCCGTAACGATCTTCATATGTCTTCAGTGAAAAAAGAAGTCAGCCGTTTCAGTGCTAAATACAGTGACCGCCTTAGTGCTCACCCCAACACATTAGTAATGGATCTTATAGTTCCCCAAAATCGCAATCAAAGACTCCCAAAATATATACCAAATGACTTGCCCCCTAGATTCCCTACCTAATCAATTTTAAGTTTTACGTTAGTTGTATTTTAGCTTTTAGGATCTAGTTTACTTTTATACCCAAAAACTCAAAACTCATCTAGATGACAATTGTTACAATGTCCAAATAATCTATCACAGAATTTAATAAATGCAACTTGTGCAGATTGTAAACAAATTGGGATTTCAATAAAAAAAATATATTAGTAGATTAATTTAAAGCAAAATGTTATATTAGCTATGTATATTTTTTAACAGTTTTTGCAAAAGCTTTTCACAAATATAAATATTCTTTTTAAAGATTTCAAAGTGTAAACACGATACATGGTTTTTATTACGCTCTTTGCACTGGTTTAAATTACGTTTAGGTAAATATGGTGCAACTAAAATAAATTTTGCAGTATATACGTACAAGCAAATGTTAAATATTTGCTAAAGCGTTATTATGCTCCACTTGTGTAGTTATTTGCATTATATGTTTGCTCTACAGCTAAAATTTAACATACATGCAATTATGTTTAAAAAAATTCTCATAAGTTTATGAAGTTTTGATAAATTTATACTTTAGGTACATCTTAAAAAAACATCAAATTAAAAGCTATTCAATTACTTAAGTTATAAGCTTAAAGTAATTTTTTTTTTTTGTAAGTTTATGCATATTAGAATACAAAGTAATATAGTATATTGTGTAATTATTAAAATTTTGCAGTATATAGTTAATCTAAGCATATTGTTGTCAACAGGATCTTTAACATAATCTATTAAGTCACTTGTCTATCTATTTGTATCATTAATGTAATTGTTAAGAAATTTCTATAGATAAATTTATCATGCAATTATAGTTTATCTAAAATCTCTAATTTAGTAAGTTTGATAAATTTATAACTACAACTAGAGTTTATTGTAAACAATATTTTCTTAAGCTTGATTCAAACTAAGTTAGTTAATATTTTTTTCGTGACACATGTTATCAAATGTAGCAATCACAACACCGTAAATATATGTATATTGTGTAATTATTAAATTATTTTTAGTGACTGAATAGACCACAAGCAGGCATCTAAGCCCAGGATTGAACTTGGGCCCGTCCGCGCCCCAACCTTAACTTTAATCACGCGTCAATATTGATTTAACAATAACTTTTTAAGTTAAAATCTTGTTTCCTAAAGAGAGAAAATATTTTTCTTTTTTAATTTTTTTCTATATATAATTTTTGTGTTAACTTGTTATTACCGTAGATACTCTAGGTTATTACTAAAAATCAATTTATTTTATCTTCTGAGTGTGAAAATCACACATATTTCGTTTACGTTTGTTATTTATTATTTTAACCAATCTCGTGTATCATTTAAGTGAATTTGATTTTATTATAAGACAATCCCAACATATTCAAATAATTGAAAACCATCTTACGCATCCTCAACTAGTCACGCTTGGTGGAGATTTTGAGCTGGAAGATTGATTGGACGTTACTTCTTTAAAAATAAAAACGGAAATGCCGTAATCGTTAATGGAATTCGATATTGTGAAATAAATACCAATTTTTATGGCATGAAATTGGATGTGGAAAACCTGAGGTTTCAACAAGATGATGCAACGTGTCACACTTCTATTGAAACCATGCAGTTATTGCAAACAACATTTAATGGTCGTGTTATCTCGCAACGAGGTAATGTAAATTGACCAGCAAGGTCATGTGACTTGACACTGTTAGACTCATTTTCTGGAGTTATCTTAAGAACCAACAAACCATAAACCATTGAGGTCTTTAGAGAAAGAGTTCGACTTAAAATTGCAGAGATTTTCCAGCACTTATGTCAAGATGTCATCGGAAATTCCAACAAAAGAGTAAATATGTGCTGCCATAGCCGAGGCGGTTTAAATAAAAAAATTGTTTTATTAAAAAATTCAACTTCAGCTTATTTTGGGATACCCTTTAGTAAGTTAACCTTAATATCAAATTAAGTCATTTTTTAAAGTGCATTATATAACCTACAATAATTCAAATAAAATTCACTAGTAAGTAGTATATACCCAGATTTTCCTTATTTCCTGGCAAGCTCCTTGTTTTTAAATTAAACATTGCTGAACATCACTTATGAGGCGCTTACCAAACTTTACATTTTCATATAGCTTATCTGTATGTGATTGCAAAACTCGAATAAGGTGCTGTTGAAATATTTTATTTTTTTGGTTTTAGTTTTGTATAGGACAAAAACTATTTTTTGTTGGTGTATAATAATTAATAATAAAATAAAAAAATTAACAATTTATTAGAAATTTACAATTGATAAAGTAATGAGTAAATAGTATGGCAGTGTTGCTATAAGTCATAAGTTGGGCATCATCCACTGAAGGGTTTAAAGAATTCACTCAAGGAAGTCTTCAGACCACTGCCTTTTTAGAGGTTTATTCACGGGCTGGTGGTTTCGTTTAAAGTGCGGTCTAGATTTTTTCTAGCTGCATTCTTGACGACGTCATTAATAGAGGGAATTCTGAAGTCATTTGCAAGATCTGATTGCTGACGAACCATTGTGTATTGATCAGGATACGCAGAGTCTTTGATTGAAAGAACTGCAAGATCTTAGTGTTTAAGAGTTTACTGCATCCCCACAGTTCGATTATGTATGTCCATACATGCATTAAGATGACTTTACACAGTAACACTGTGTTTTTTTTTAATCAACTGTGATATGCTATTAACCAGTACATATTTTTACTTTCCTTATCCTATAATAAGGAAAGTAATGTAATCGGCGGAAATTTGACCTACCCAGTTTTTCACATTTCTGAACGAAATATAGCCTCAGGACACCAAAAAAGTTGGTTTGGCCCATTGTGTGTGTGTGTGTGTGTGTGTGTGTGTGTGTGTGTGTGTGTGTGTGTGTGTGTGTGTGTGTGTGTGTGTGTGTGTGTGTGTGTGTGTGTGTGTGTGTGTGTGTGTGTGTGTGTGTGTGTGTGTGTGTGTGTGTGTGTGTGTGTGTGTGTGTGTGTGTGTGTGTGTCTGTCGGTCTGTCAGTAAACAGGATATCTCGAGAACCGTAAGAGCTAGAGACTTGAAATTTGGTATGCAAGTTACTTGTAGGTAGGGGACGCAGTGCGAAGCTTCTGGTAAAAATCGGCCGAGTCGTTTGGTAGCAAGGTCGCAAAATCGGCCGCAAAGCAGTCGCAAATCTAAACAGTTGAAGATACAAAAAGTTTATGAGAATAAAAATGATTTTTTATCATGAGATAAACATGAATTTAAAATAAAAGTTGGTAAAATAGGAACCCGAAAAACAATTGAAGCTCAGGATTTGTAATATACCGTGTGTTCACAAAATGTTTCGGGAAATTTATATTACCGGATAGAGCAGACCGAGACGAACAAAAAATTGCAATGAAATTTTTTGATCCGAGGTCAAATAAATAAGTTATAGGCCATTAAAAAATAATTACACAGACCAATCACAGCGCGCTCAGTGAGTTTCTTGGCCGACTGCGAGCGGGGAGGGGCGGGGGAGCGCTTGGCCGCTAGGAGAGAGCACGCAGGCGATAATGGGGAAGGCCATGCGGCCGAGCTCGCACGTTTACCTTCAGTGACGTTGCAAAATTTTAAGTACGAGTCAATTATTGTCTTGTACTGTTTATTTTAATCAGCTTTCGAGTGTTGGACTCGCGCCTCATCCTTTTTTAAATTAACAAATTTTTAGACGAGAGCAGCGCAGGACCGAGATGATGGACCCGGTATAATATATAATAATAGGAAAAGGAAAGTCGTGTGATGTTCACACCAGATTTTTTATTTTTAGATTGAGTTTGTCGTTTGTCTTTCATATAAGCTTTCCAAGTCAGTGCCCCATACATTCCACCTCTGCTTTTATTTGCTTATAAACGGTAACTTGTGAATTGATAGTGCGTTTTGTAGTGAATTTAATTGGTATAGATCTGCCATTATTTACATTAATTCTTTAACAATCTAGACAGGTTTGTAAAGGTTTAGGTGCAACTGAAGCTTTTCAGATCCACTGTCAGGATTGGTATTCAAGGAAATTATTGCAGTATCATCTACGAAAGTAGTGATTAAGGTAGTTTTGTAGTTGGAACATCTACAATATAGAGGAGGTATAGGAAAGGTCCAATGAAACTATCTTGTGGAACACCAGGGTTAATAGAATGATAGTGTGGGGGTGAGTTGTCTACTTGTACTTGGAAGTGTCTATTATTTGTTTGAGATTTTAAAAAGCAGATAGGTTTCATGGAGCAGCTTTCTTTTTACTTTATATAAGAGTCCTCTATGCCAGACTTTATCGAAGGCTAAGAATGCTATAGCACACATTTTTCCTTCAAGATTGTTTTTAATATAATTAACTACTCTATGGCAGTTTCTGTCTTGTTTTCTTAAGGGTGGTATAGAAGTAGTAGGCAATAGGTTAAAGATGTAGTACTTGAACGTTGCGTTTTTATTTTTCTGTATGGCTTTATAAAATCGACGAGCTGCCTCATGTATAGTGGTATATTGTAGATTTCAGGTACGTTTTTATGTTTTGTTGGTGTAACTTGCCAGACTAACTGTTGGATTGTGTTTGTAAGATACTCCGCTGATTCATCAATTTTATTAGGTATGTAGTCTTTGTAGTATTAAGTTTTGGCAATAGAGTTTTCCAAATGACAGTTATAATTAAAGTAATTATTATTGCACCGTGATTTGAAAATAGATCTAAGTTGCTTTTAATTTTGATATATACGTCACTAATATCTTTGGCGATTGCAAAGTCTAGCAGGTCTGAGATTTTATTTAAGTTCGTCGGTCAGTAAGTTGAATCGCTGGTTGACATACATTTTAAATTATGTTTGTGTATAATTAGAAGAGTGTTTATCATTTGGTGTAATCAGTTTACATCTCCAAGTAGTGTATTTAATGTTTCAGTCTTCTGCAATAAGAAAACGAGGTCCAACTGAATGTAAGGCAATTCCATAAAAGTCGAAAAATTTTGGGAAAAGTTTTGATTTTTTATATGTAAGGCTATAGGTCACAGGTAAAAAGTAAGTCGGGGGTTAGCATATTGTTTGTGCTTTTCAAAGATTTTAATTTTAAATGGGTAAAAAGTAACAGTTTGGTAATTTTTTACTGCCAAACAGACAGCCTTAAGATGTAAAACTAATTTCAAAAAAATTGATCTTATAGTCATAAGTCTTTATCAAAAATGATCATAAAGTTTTGGTTTTGAGTATTTCTTAGTCCCATGTATGTACCATAAAAATATCATATATGTACACCTCTCATAGTGCACAGAAAAAATTTGGAAATCAAAAATTTAAAAAATAGAGAATTTTGTAAAATTTCTTAAAATTACTCCTGTCCCATTGACAGTCGATGATCATCATGTAATACATCAACATTTTGACAATAATTATCGGCCAATACCTCGTTTTGCATATCTCTATTATTGAAGAAATTAATTTTTTAAAAAGAATTATGTTCGACATGTACTTTAATCAATATCAAAAAACGCAACGATTCAAACATTTTATAACTGTGGCGTGTATAGACAACTTAGCACAAGCAATAAAAAACTTCCGCCGAATAAATCTGTAAACCATACCGTTTAGTCAGAAAAAAGTTAATCAAATTTACATAGACTTCAAAGGAAAAAATTGAATTTATTTATTTAATTATTAAAAAATTGAAGGCTTTAGTCGGAGGTTATTGTTCCCGTTGTCCTCTCCCAGCCTCGTGAAAACAGCCTTTGTTGGGAGGTCCTTGGTAGGTTCTTCAAGGATAAGCAACCTTCCCGTTTTTAGGTTTCCAATGATAGGAAAATTTCCTTCCAAGTTGTAAAATATAAGTTGGAGGATGTTTTATATCATATTAAAAGCCCATAGTTCTTGCAGAGAAAAAGAGGTAGTTTACCTTTACCTCATTCCTTATGGAGAACCTACCAGTGAGAGCTATGGAGATAAGGGAATCCCAGGCTTTCAAACTTCCAAGCCCGGTGCTGAGGCTCTATTTTTTAAAAAATTTGGTATGTCTACACATAAAACCCATTTATAAAAAATAATTATGAATAGAAAAATAAGGAACTATTTTCAAGAGACACATTTATTTATAAAAAAACTTTGGAGAACAGGAATTATTTAGAATATTTCGCCCATTCCAAACAGTTGTTGCTTGCTGGTTTGATAAGATGGATTTTTCTGGTACCAGAAGTGTAAATCGTTTTTTTCAAATTTTTCCATTGAAGTCTATGTAAACTTGACTGACTTTTTACAAACTTGGTCCAAGAGAGCTTTCTATTACTTGTGCTAAGTTGTCTATACATATCAGTTTTAAAATCTTTGAGTCGTTGCATTTTTTGATTAAAATACATGTCAAAAATATACCTTTTTAAAAAATTAATTTCTCCAATAATAGAGATATGTAAGATGAGGTTTTGGACGATAATTATTGATAACATGTTAGTGTATTACACCATGATCATCAACTGTCAATTGGACCCGAGGCGTAATTTTAACGAATTTTACAAAATACGCAATTTAAAAAAAATTTTTTTTTCTGCGCGCTACGAAAGGTATACATATATGAGATTTTTATGGTTCATATATGGGAGACAGGGCTACTCATATTCAAAAGTTTATGATCATAGCTGCCATAGTTTTGTAGAAAAAAATTTTCAAATATACCAATTTTACGTTTGCGAGCACTTTTTTTCTGCCACAATGCATCTGAAAATTTTTGTTAAAGACTTATGACTATAAAAAATTATCAAACTTTATGCTTTTTTTTTTGCAAACCGCGATTTACTTTTTACCTGTGGCCTATGGCCTTACATATAAAAAATCAGCATCAAGGTTTTCAAAACTTTTCTTACAATTTGTCGTAACTTTTCAGTAGAAATTCTTGGTATTCTTCAGCTGATCTGCTAAGATAGATTATAGATGGCTCCGACAGTTAGCGGTTAAGAAAATAAATTTATTTTTACTAAAACGCTTTGAATCTTGTGGGTTGTATAAGGGGGTTTATTACTATTTTAATGATTGCTGAGTCTGAATGAATACTTCTGTCGAGATGGTTTGCATAATATATACTGTAGTTTAGAATGTTTATTACTGTGTTTAATATATATAGTAACTTTCAGCTGTGAGTAAAATATTGGTATTCAGAAATAATGTGACTTTATAAATATGGGTTTTCCACCTGTTAGTTTCATTCCTGTATTCTTATTCAGGTGGACATCATCGGGTAACTGATTGATGACAGTTGTACACATAGATAAAATCATGCTGTTCTGATTTAGAAGTTGGGAGAACATATTTTTTAATTTACTTAAGGAAATTTTGAGTTCATCTGTGAGTTTATCTCGTCATTATTTTTAGTTCTCCTTTATAATTAGCAGGATGATCGCCATTACCAAGAATGCATGTAGCAGGAATAGTTTTAAGCTTGTATACGTTTTACTATCGTGTAGTCGTCCACATTTGACACAGAAGTAAGACTTTCTACAGAAGCTCTTGGAGTAATCATATGTCTGGAAACGTATACATTGAACTATGTTGTTCTTGATGCGTGGTTTTATTTTAGAATTTTGTAGGAATTTGATTTTGTAGATTTCTTTTTAGGTCGCCGAAGAACATTAGTAACGGTTCTTTACTTACTCTATGTCTGATATTCGTTATCTACTTTACAGAATGACCTAGCCCATATAGTTGATCATTTATGTCTTGAATGGGGATTAAATGGTGTAGACCATGTATCACAACCCTGTAGGCTCGTTTTTGTTTGTTTTGATATGTGTAATAGACTATGTTTTCTTATAAAAGTGAATATCCTGTATATGTCGATGGTTTTGGAATTTATCTTTACCATGTCGTTAGATAAAGTTTTCGTCCCTATTACTTTTTTTAGGTTATCAGTAATTTGAAATTCGTGACTCTATAAATATCTGAAGATTGTATTTTAGAGTTTGTCTGGTTTGCACTATTCCAAGTTTAAGCATCGTTTTGTTCTAAATCACTGAATACCTAGAATCTGTTTGTTGTGATAGTTGAGAGTATATTTTTGATTGTTTGTTTGATGCACTCGTTTCTTTTTAGTAATAGTTTGCCAAGAGTTTGTTTGTTATCAGTTATCATTTAGATTTTAAACATTATTGTATCTTCATCACTTTTGTTGTGCGAGTTGTGATAAATCTGCCGGATAGTTAGTGTCAATGTTAGACATATTAATAGACGGAGCTTGATTTTGATATTGTTGATAAAGTTGAAGTATAAGTATTTGGTTTTGACACACTGGATATAGTTGATGGTTTTATTGTACGTAACATCTGATTTGCACAGATTTGCGGCGAGTGAAATTCATTATGTCTTGTGGATATCGGCTGAAAACTACTCCGGTTATGAATGAACCGGATATAACCCCGGCTAGGATTATTTTACTACATAAGATTCTACACTAATAAGATAAATTAAGCGATTTTAAAATTTACGCTGTGCGTCAATGGCCGTGGTATCAGTCGCATGCACTAATCGTAATCACCCTGGCCGACCAAAATAATAGAGCAGCGATCGACACATCCTTATTGTTAACAAGGCTACAATCGCCGCAGCGCTGATAACGCAAGCACGAACTGGCCCGTAAATACGTTATGTGAATTGACTACAGGTAAGCTCGTATTCGAATTTTCGCACGGACACTTGATATCGCCTAGCGCAAGAACACGTCCGCACGTTTCAGAAACTCGAGCCGGAATTCAAGCCAAATTAACTTTAATTAAAACAAAAATACGCATTTTGCCTATTTCATGTAATTTTAAATAACATATGTGTAGTTTGTACCGCCAGAGTGGTCCAAGCCGTTGGGGCGCGGATTGTGATGCGGACGGACCCGGGTTCTATTCTCTGAGCTTTCTGATGCCTGGCGGGTGGTCTACTCAGTCGCTATAAATAACTGAGTACCTGCGGTCACTAGAACAAAGGGTAATAATGGCGGTCTTCTGAGGCACGGTGCGCGACGAGCGGGCAGAGAGAGCGAACATATGAAAGCCTTAACCATTCAGTTTGCGAACTGCGTATAGAATGTATAGTTTGTATGTAGGTAAAACTAGGATTTAAAGTCAGTACAGTTGCAAAATCAGGGAATAGATATGAGGTTAACATATTGTAACTCTTGGGCTCTTAACTGAGTTTAATGGTAAGGCTCTACGCCCCGCGTGGGAGCACGGCCTACGAACTGAGAGGTTAAGGCTCTCATACGTTCGCTCTCTCTGCCCGGTCGTCGCGCACCATCTCTGATGCGGGGCGATGTGGCAAGCACCGCACCTAAGACGACCGCCATTATTACCCCTTGTTCGAATGAACGCAGGTACTCAATTATTTTTAGTGACTGAGTAGGCCACCCGCCAGGCATCAGAGAGCACCGGGAATTGAACCCGGGTCCGTCAGCATCGCAGCCCGTCCCTCAACCACAGGACCATGCTAACTGAGTTTAATAAAACGCTTAAATTTATTTAAAATTAAATACTTTATTCATTGACAAAACTTAAAGATTTTTTTTAAATGTGTTTGATGTTGCTGTACAATTACTCATGACATCACTTGACAGACTTGGTAGGGATAATAAATTAAAACTTAGGCTACACGCTTTTCCGTCCATTACAAAACCTCAACCTTCCCCCAGACTATTTTTCCTAACATAATAAAATCCGAATAATAAGTTATAATAATCAAAATTACAGTTAGTCTGTATTAATATAGGACGTTATTTTATATAATTTTTTAATTATTTATTACGCAAGTGTTTACTAATATAAAATCACACTTTTTAACTCTACTTATCTACAACACAATTTATTTTGCACTAATACAGTTTGCTTTGCTTTTTGATACCCGACTCTTGTTACTGCATGCCATTTTTTATATCCATCATTGCTTCTGAATTTTTCTCAAAGTGCTAGAAACTTCAAATTTCTTCTAAAATTTTCCGCATTATTTTAGTACTCCCACGTTTACGACCACGGCGGGACTGTTAACGTCAAGGGCTCCCGCGTCGAAGGTGGCGCATTACGTTCGTCGCTAGACCGTGACGACACGGAGCTGTGATCTTTGCAAAGTAACGCTGTCTTTACTTCAATTTATAAAAATTTGTTATAAGTTTTCTCATGGATAAACAGGATAACTTACTATACTTTGTTGATAACTATTGTTCTACAGTTAATGTGCTTGATGTTAAAATCCATATTTATCCAAAATTTTTAATCTAATAATTAAAACAGTAATTTAGAATTATTTTTATTAGTAATATGTTTTGAAAGGTAATATAGGTTTTAAATGAGTTAATATTCCTAATTATAATAACATATGTTCCATGTGTATTGCCAGCAAGACAGAGCCCTACACCTCGCACTGCCGATTCTTTAGTTAGTATTACGATATCAGAACAAGTTATACCATTCTTCGTTGCCCACTGTATTATTACAAAGTTTTTCGCATCGCAAAGGTAAAATTATTTAACATACTGATAAGACTCAAGAAACAATTTGAGGACAACATTATTAAAGAAAACTTGGGTGTTAACTCCGCCATTGCCGGTCCCAAGCCCGGATGAGAAAGTGAGGAGGGGGAGGAGTATCAACCTCGTTAAAAAACCTGGGTTCAGCTGGCTCCGGCTGATAGCAGTAAGCCCAGTAAGGGCCTCTTCCTAGAGTTACAGGATGAAAACCGGTCAACGGACTCATAATATACGAGTGCGGAAGAACCATCAGCGGAAATATTGGTCTCGTGAATCCCGTAGAAGATAGCCAATCTAAGGGAAGAAAACCCTGAGAATAAATTACCTGGACCTCCAGGTTGGGGGTTGGGGCAATGGGACAGCACCCCATTACTTGTAAAAACCTTAAAACAAAGTAGAATGAAAAATTCGTTTAAAACAAACAATCTCCGGGTGGGAATCCACACTTCCGATTACGGAAGGAGCCCCGTAGGATACGGAGGGGCAATTCTACGTTTGTGAAGAGTAATGCCAAAAGTTCAATATTAAGAAATCAGATGGAAGCCGAATACAACGAAAGAATTGGACAATGAATATAGGAACTTGGAATATACAAGGACTAGCAACAAAGACACAAGAAGTATTTGCCGAGATAGAAGAAATGGGAATGGACGTAATTTCTCTGACAGAAACAAAAAGAAAGGAACGGGAATAGAGGAAATAGGACAATACTTACACATGTGGAGTGGAGTCCCAAAAACGAAAGAGGAAAAAGGAGTTTCTATGGCTATTAAGAAGAAATATGGAAAACAAATAAAAGTTGGGAAGCAGTAGACGAGAGGATTATCAAAGTTAACCTCGAGATTTTAGATATAGAATGACAATTTTAGGAATATATTCACCTAATGAAAGACGATAGCCCCACGAACAAAGACCAATTCTATAGTAAGTTAGACGATATAATAAATGAATGTGGTACGCGACGAGAAGTTCTGTTACTGGGCGATTTCAACGCGTGGGTAGGATGCAAGACGAACGATAAAGTCGTAGGACAATTTGGTGATGCCAGAAGAAACAGTAATGGAGAAAGGCTTATAGGTCTATGTGAAAGTAACAACCTAAAAATCCAAAATGGTTTTTATAAACACAAGAAAATTCATACATATACTTTTGAGGAACATGCACGACAACGAAGAACAATCATTGACTATGTTATAACTCGACAGTATTCTACCGGTAGAATCCAGGATGTTAGAGCTTACAGAGGCCCGACATGCGGAACGAATCACTATTTGGTGAAAGCCAAAATAGTGTTTTCACCAAAGGGCAAAACAAGGTAGTAATACCAAAACAGACAGAGAAAATACAACAAGTCAGATACAACATACAAAGTCTACAACAAAGTAGCATACAATACATATATCAAAATAGATTGGATCAAAACTTAACGAACATCTACAAGGATCAAACACAGAGATGTATGAACATTTAAGAGCAGGCCTACAGCAAGCCGCAAAAGAAGCCTTAGGAGAAGAGGTTAAGAAAACCAAGAAATTATTGGATAAACGAAGACCTAATGGAGGAAATACGCTACAAAAAGAACTATATACAAAGTGGCTAAATACTAAAGAAGATGAAGATAGAGATGCCTATAAGATCCAACAAACTAGAGTAAGACAATTGATAAAAACTACAAAACAACAAACATGGGAAAAAAAGTGTAGCAAGATAGAAAGGTACATAGGAGGAAGAAGGGTGACAGAGGTATGGAAATTCATAAGGAATGTAAAAGCTCCACATCGAGAAAAAACAATAATACAAAATATTCCTGCCGAAGAATGGAAACAATACTATTTAGAGCTACTTACCGAGAAAAAACCTATATTCCAAGAAACTACGATGACAGAAGGAAGAACGATAGATATTAACTACATAGAAATACAATAAGAACAAGTAATTAAAGCAATTAAAGAAATGAGAAATGGAAAGGCTCCCGGTCTAGGAGGAATCCCCGTTGAGTTGGTAAAAAATGGAACACCGAAATTGTATAGGATGATAACAAAACTTATGAATAAATGCATAAATGAGGAAATATACCAAATGAATGGAAAACAGGATATATATCTCCAATACACAAGAAAGGGAAAAGAGACATCTGCGACAACTACCGAGGAATAGCAGTTACAAGTACTTTTAGCAAAATATATGGACGAATTATTCGAGACTTAATTGAACAACAATATCAAGCCGAAGAAGCGGAAGAACAAAGCGGATTTAGGGCAGGCAGATCATGTTTGGATAACCTGTTCTGTCTAACACAAATTGTGCAGAAAAACTAGCAACCGGCAGAGAACTGCATTTAGTATTTCTCGACATATCAAAAGCTTATGATAACGTACCCTGAAAAACTATGGGACGTAATGGAGCAGCAACATCAACAGTACATTAGTCAGGGCTGTGAAGAACCTATATGACAATCAAACAGCGAGAGTAAAGGTAGGAGCGGAACTGACAACAGAATTTAAAGTTACGAAAGGTCTAAGGCAGGGTTGCTGTATCTCACCGACGTTATTCAAGATATATATATATATATATATATAGAAAAAGCACTCGAACAATGGAAAAGGAAAAGTATGGGAATGGGGATACCACTGGACGAGGACACTACATTATATACGTTGCAATTTGCCGACGACCAAATTATTATGGCACAAGAAATAGAAGACATTGAATACATGACAAGGAAAGCTATAGAGGAATATGATAAATGGGGGCTTAAAATTAATGTAAATAAATCAGAATATCTTAGTATAGGATATGAACAAGACGCTTTAACCTTAGAAACAGGCGAAACTATACCGTCATGTGAAGAATACAAATATTTGGGAGCAACAGTAGGAAAACAAGGATTATATAACACAGAGGTAAAAGAGAGAATAAAACAAGGCCGGAAAGTTATAGGTGCGCTAAATGGTATACTTTGGGATGCAAATATAAGCAAAAGAATAAAAACAAATATAATCCGCTATGGTACAAAGTGTGGCACTATATGGAGCCGAAATCTGGCAATTCTCGGAACAACATAAAAATCAACTGAAAGTAATGGAAATGGACTATTGGAGAAGATCAGCGAGAATATCCCGAAGAGATAGAGTCAGAAATACAAGAATACGTGAAATAATGGATACAGAAAGGGACATCTTGGAAGAAATTGAAAAAAGGCAACTCTTGTGGTACGGACATGTCGAAAGAATGGGTAACAACAGGCTCCTGAAAAAAGCAATGCAGTGGCAACCAAGAGAAAGAAGAAAGAGGGGACGGCCAAGAAGAGGTTGGAATGAGGAAGCAGGAAGCCTGAAGCAAAAGTGGGATATCAAGCAAGGCGCTTGGATGAACAGAAAAGAATGGAAAAAATATTGAACTCCGGAAGACCCAGATAGAGGTTCAAATACGGAAAGAAGAAGAACTTGGGTGTGAATGTAGCATAAATTTTTAGAGAAATGAGAACCAGTTCCAAATAAATACTACCTTGACTGAACAAAATATACTTGCTTGCTGCCTTCTTGAAATTACTTACCAATTAAAAGTTGCTATATTAGATTGTTAGATTAATTGTTTATATAACCTTTTTGCAACACAAAACATTCGAGGACAATACAACCAATAACATGCTGTTCAAATTCTTTAATAATCGGTAACTAGATTTCAGCAAAAAATACCCCCTGGAAATCCGAAATGCACCAAAAGATCTTTAGAAGTATAAAATATTAGGCATACTTGTACAAATATACAGGAACCACCAAAAATATTATTAAAAAAGCATTTCTTACACTTGGGTGTTATAGAAAATTAGCAGCATCTTTCTTCTTACACTGCTGAAAAAATTAGAGATCTTAAAAATTTGAACACACTTTACATATATTTTGCAAGAGTATATTTACTTTCTCTGCATAATTTTTATATAAATCACTTAACTACATTTTATACAATAACATAAGCTGTATTGTAGCAGCTCCGTTGAACAACAATACATTGGTGCCACGGCCATTTGGTTTGCTTCCGCCGAGCAAAGTTTTGATTTTCAGCGTCCATTCATAATAGATCTAAGCATAAGCCGTCTATAAGAAATACGTATAATGGACGTAAGCCTAATGTAACCATTTGAAAGTTGCGCATGCCCAAACATAGTAGCGGCAACAATGACCTTCCAAGCATTTAACATAATTATGGTGCCTTTGTATCTGTTATCTTTTTTATGGTGTAAAACAGATGCATATTTACTAACATAATTAATAGTTCCCTATTCGTTGTAAAAACGAAGCCCAAATGTCGACAATAGTAAGTTAGGTTGTGCAATTTTAAAATCAAAATAAACATTCTGTTACTTCTGCCAACATTAATCTAGAAAAAAATTAAAATTTACTACAAATGAACCGGTTTTAACTTTTCGTATTTCTTACGTTTGAACGTAAAACGCAAGAATTACGAGTGCATTAAGAAACTTATGAGGGGTTTATGCTTACGCATTTAGAATGGGCGCTAAGTTAAATTGTTTCCACGTTTCTAGTTCAGGGAAAAAGACGATCCAATTAAAAATGTATACGTTCTCACTTTGGAAAAATTTGAGGGAAGGCGGGTGAAAAATTGTCAATCTTAAACGCCAAAAATACCTTTTGGCTGGCACTCCCAGTTAAAAACATTTCAGTATAAAAGTATAAAAATTGCAGAATTATATAACGTTAAAGTTTTTTTGATGGTGTCAAAAAAGTATTCACAAATACCAACTATATTTTACAGAATATTTATAACTGTACCATTATAAGGAATTTTACACAATCTATCCACAATTTCTATCCAGCAATTCATCTGTCAATGTTGATAGCTGCATATCTGCATGTTGTGCAATTAAAATGCACTCACCGGCATAGAAATCCGCCCACCCCGGTTTTTCTCAATAATATCAAGTTATCTACCCTATTTTTATAGTATTTTCTAGTTGAAATGTGAAAAAATGCTAACCAAAGTGAATTTAGTACCGAGTACGTTATTTATACTGTCTTATTAGTCACACTTCTACTTAAATTATCCTGTGGTGTTACCTAGAGATGACAAAATAAAGATAACAACAAAACACATACTTTTTCTTAATTTTAAAAACTTAGCAAAACGACAAAACCACTATGTAAAGTTCTAATATCGCGTATTACCTCCTCGTGCGTGAATCATTGCAGACTTCTGGCAATTTATTTTGTAGATCAACTCCCGAATATATTCTTGAGGGATCTGATTCCATTCTTCGAGTAAAGCATTTCGGAGTTCGTTAAGGTCATTTGAAGCAGTGGGTCTGGCTCTGAGGCGTCGTTCTAATATGTCCAAAACATGTTCTATAGGATTTAAATCTGCACTATTTTCCGGCCAATCGTTAACGAGAATCTGAACTTCATTTAAGAAGGCAGTTATGATTCTTGCAGAATGTGGTCGGGCGATATCATGCATAAACAGAACATCTTTACCAAAGAAAGGAACAAAAGGAATTACATGAGATAATAGAATTTCTTCTATCCCTGCCCACACCATAATTGAACCTCCACGAAATCGTACTCTTTCCGAAAAATTACAAGAAGCAAATTTTTCTATTTTTCTTCTCCATACTCGTTTACAACCATCTGAGCCACGAAGATTAAATCTGGACTCTTCAGAAAAGATAACGGTCCTCCACTGTTCGATTCTTCAGTTTGCATGATTACGCCCAAACGCCAAACGTGCTACTCGATGTTGCCGTAGCAATCTTGGACCTCGTGCTGGTCTTCTTAAAGACAAACTTGCTTCGTTGAGTCTCCGTCTAACTGTTCTTTCAGAAATATTGACATTTCCTACACGCTGAAGGGCATTTCGAGTCTCCAATGCAATAGTATGTCGATTTCTTAACGTAGTCAAAATGATAAGACGGTCGTCACGAGCGGATGTCTTACATTTAGCTCCTGTTCCCGGACTGCGACCATAGCTACCGGTTTCTCTAAATCTTCTATAAACTTCTTTTAGCGTTGAACGAGAATACCTAGCCGATTAGAGACAATGTTGACTGGGTCCGTCTTCAAGTAATGCAACTGCTTTAGCAACAGTTTCTACTGGAAAATGCATAATTTGATTGCACTATAAACCAAAAGCACTAGCATAAAGGAACTAAAAGAAAGTAACAAACAAATTAATAGCGATTTAAAAATAAAACAAGAATAAACATAAAACTTTACGCAGCTCAAATTTAAAACGTAAATGACAAACAGAATTTGTTTTAAATGCTTGTTCTGGTAATTTTTTAACAGCTCTAATCGTGATTATTATCAACTATGCCTGCTAGTAAAATAGATACAATTTTAAATAGTGTACCTAATGATATTAGTTAATAACTAGACATTATTGAGAAAAACGGAGGTGGGCGGATTTCTATGTCGGTGAGTGTAGTATATGAATTTTTTTTATTAAACTAATGATAAATTTTCCAAAATATTTTTATTTAGCATGGTGGATTTAATAAAAGTATGTGAGAAACAAGCTATACACAATGTGTAAGTGCCTCGAATTAATATTTTTTTCTAATCAATTTAACATCTGTGCAAAACAGCACAATATAATTCCTAGTTAGTGTAAGGAGCCCACACACGTAGTTTTACATACTTTCAATTGTAACTGCGCAGGACAAACTGTGCCTAGTTGATTCAGTTTGGCTTGCAAGAAATTATACTACACACGATTAGTTAAACCTGAAGAATCTAGATTAGTTTAGTTTGTAATTTAGATGGGTGCAAAACATCTTCATATCAGTTCTCAGACAACTGTTGTATTGTGCAGCTATTTTAGCAAGGTTAGATAAAAAATACAGACAAAATACCTTCTAGAAAAATAGGGAGTGAACCAAAGCTGCTTATTAAAAAACATTTTTCTTATGTTAATATTTTGAAGAAATTGAGATTTTATCCGAAGAACTCGTAGAATATTCTTAGGATAAATTTACTTTATTACTAATAGCTTTTCCACTAATTCAGAAGAAAACATTACAATTTGGCAGGTTATAACATCTTACAGGAAACTTACAGCCACTTGAAGATTTAGACAGGAAAAAATTACTAAAACTTTAAGTTTTCCACTACAATTCTTTTACAAGCACTGGAAAACATTATATCAGAAACCTGCCGTGCTATTAAAAAAGTATTGAAGTAACATTATAAAGAAAACATATATAATCTTAAAAACATGCAATCTATTGTTATGGTCAATGTGTAACACTATTTTATTTAAATTTGAAAATCTAAATATAAATATGCCATATAAAAGCAATATAAATCAGAGACTATAATACCATTAAACAGAAAAATATGTAAGTTGTGCAGATTCTTAATTTACAGTTTCAACAGTATATTGTAAATTGTGTGCTGACTCTCCACCCACAGGTTGAGTAGCACAGTGTGAATGTTGGGTTAACCCTACAGTCACAGGTTCAGTGCCATAATGCGAATGCACCACTAAAGAAGTGTATCCGTGAGAGTTATTGACAATTAGTCTTGAATTTCTCGTTATAGTTCCTAATTATGCTTCATATAACTTGTTAAATATCAATTTTTTGGTTATTATTCTTTAATCTTTGGTCAATATTATTAATTTTGAAACTAAATTTTTCCCAATAAATTCAAACAT
Source organism: Sinelater perroti (assembly GCA_036346155.1). Lineage (NCBI taxonomy): Eukaryota > Metazoa > Arthropoda > Insecta > Coleoptera > Elateridae > Sinelater > Sinelater perroti. The sequence goes on along the minus strand of JARFIY010000316.1, from coordinate 821,347 downwards.
ATCTTTCTTTCCCAAATTTTGCAATCTGTTATTGACGAATGACAATACAGCGCAATTTGGAGACATTTTTTTGTCTGTTATAATATATTTCTATTTTATCTTCTATGGGTATTCTTCTGCTTGAAAAATTTTAATAAACTTGAGAAGAAAATTCTTTGACCAAATAGATGCTACGTAACATTAGGACAGTAATAACATAAACAAACTGAGCTACGGCCTCTAAGAAACTACTAGACTCTAAGGCAAATTACGTAGTAAATCTTCTTCCGTTTCGAAAGTTAGGCAGTCCAGAACTTTTAACTTTGCAAACTTACGGAATTTTCAATACAGTCTATGATCTCACTGCATAGTTATTAAGTGTGCAGTTAAAACTGAAAGCAAAACTACACGTGTGTAAAAATTGCCATTCGCATCATAGTACTTGAGAGTGTATTTATATTAAGAGCAACTTGTGGTCTGATCTACCACCTTTGTCTCCAACTTAAACAAATTATGTTTTTGTAAAGGCTTCTGTTCTAATATAGTGTGATTAATAGTTTAACTAACCATCACTGTATTACAGCTAATGCTTTATTAAAATATTCAAAAATAAACATATTTGTCACATTAAAAAGAAAATGCGCTACATATATTCTACGTAGATGAATCAAATAGTAGAAATCATTTTAAACTGAAAACAAATGCATATTCTGCATTTTTACATGATATCTTTTATAGAGAAGCACTTCTCGTATCATTTAGAAGCTTTATCATCCCCTTGAAACAAAGGGTTCCGGATCCTTCAAAGTGTGTCCCCTTTAACCAAACCGTACAAGATTAAAACATCTACTCTCTGGATATAGTGGTCCGTAACCATAAAAGGGCGACCGCGTCGGCTTTCATCCAGTACGTCTTTTCTTCTTTTTTTAAAGCGTTCTATTCGTTCGTAGATTTTTATTAATGCATGGATGCATACTTTATGTGGTGCCAACATCATTCTTCCACAGAAGTCGGACTACGGCGCATTGTTTCTTGAGGTTTGCAATCATTGAGTGGAGCGATTTACTTCTACCCTTCTTGCTTTCTCCCATAAGGCTGAACGATGAATACTGCATGCATCTAGGTATTTGTCATCTCTTAAGCATGTGTTGTTGCCGTTACGTTCTGATTTACTCTCCTATATTTATTAGCAAAATCGAGCAAAATAATAAAGGAAATGTAGTGATAAAAAAAGACTCTATACCAAAACAAATTGTAATTTTTCGTATAGCATTCTAAAATCTATCAATAAAATATATTTTTTAATTAATATGTTCTAGTAAATGCGCAGATATTGTTCTGGGCTGCAATTCATCTTAGCAATTTTTTAATTTTTGACCATTTTAGTGCTCAAAAATCTATAAGAAAATGAGCTCCATAAGATCTTCTTTCTAAATAAATAATAAAATAATTTTGCGATATAAATATGTAGATAAATCTCAAAAAGATAATAAATCAACAAAGTTACACTACTTTAAAAACAGAATCTTCGTGGCAAAACTGCATTTTATTAAGTCTGAACCAGTACTTAACAGATATTTTTGATCAGCGAAACGCACTTATAAACTAACAGAAATCTTATTTTAATCCACAATTCAAAACGATATTGTAATCAGGCTGGAATTAATCTAGCATTTTTAATTTCCGATTAGTGCAATATCTTATTAAAAATAGCCATTAGCTCATCTAATGAACTATAAAAATTTTGATATCATGCAGGGGACATTAATTTAAAGTATAATAGTGTTACATATGACTTATACGAAATAAATCAACAATGTTACTACTACTTTAAACATAATCTTCATGGCAAACTGCATTTTATTAAGTCTGAACCAGTACTTACGATATTCTTGATCAGCGAAACGCACTTTATCACAGTTCTATTTTAACGTACCGATGATAAAACGTATTATAATCACTGGATAATACAGCACTCTTGGGAATGCAATTCTTAGTGATAACAGCATTAAGGCACTATGAACTTCAACAATTTGATATCTAGGACATTAATTAACAGTAAAAGTGTTACCATATGACTTAACATAGCACCGGTACTCCAATCAAGATAATGCACAGAAGAAATTCTAGATTTCTATGTCACAAACACTAGGAATTTCAAGTTCATTGCACGGTGATGTTGGATAGTAACCACAGTTTTGGAATCTCGTACGTGATCACACGAAAGGCTAGACTTCAATCTGCTACTAAAACAGCATGTACTTGTCATCAATCAGGAAACTTACTGGCTCACGGCCTCAAATTACAGATTCCAGGCCTTCTAGATTTACGCAATATGAGAAGACTTTAACATCAATTTGGATGTAATCAAGTTTTGATCTACGTCGATCACTCACCGATAATTGCTTAACTGTCAGCATGTTTGAACATAATCAGATAATACGCTCTTGAAGATTACTAACTGGATATACGAATTGAGAACGAGCTTCCAACATAAAGTACACCGCAGAGCGATAAAACTAAACAAAGTCTTAAGACACCGGAACAATATCGCATAAAGCTCTTGAAGATCTAACTGATATACTTAAACGAGCTAGTCCAAAACTGACACCGCAGACTTATGCACAACGCAGACCTAGAAACATCATCCAACCGAATCTAGTAAGCAAACTTATAGCTAACTAAAAATAGTGCAAAATAATCGAACTTATTCACAGAGAAATCATCTTACCAATCTAAATCGATTTGACAAAAGTATCTGAAGACCAATAAAATCAGCTAAGAAACCCAAAATGCCAGTGCCACCTATACAAAATCAGGATGGACTAATGGCAGGATAGTGGGCATGCAGTGATGAAGAAAAATCAGAACTATTTGTAAACCATCTTAATAAAGTATTCATACCGCATGATAACCAACCAGGAAATAGAACAAGACATCACGTCTATACCAGAAAATATCCAACCGATCCGAATGTTCACTCCAAAAGAAACCGACAAGAAATCAGCTTCTTAAATATCAAAAAAGCACCAGGTACAGATAAATTAACACCGAAAATTATAAGAGAACTCCCAATGAAACAAATTTTACTTTTAATATAGGTGTGTAATGCAATTCTAATAGTAAATTACTTACCGAAACAATTAAAAACAGGTGAGATCATATTAATACCGAAACCAGAAAAGCATGCAAAAATTGCATCTTTATATCGACCAATAAACCTTCTGCCTATAATAGCAAAAGTTTTGGAGCGACTATTACTTCGAATACTAAACCAAGATCTATAACCAGAAGACTGGATGTCCCTCCATCAATTTGATTCAAAAGTGGCCATTCTACTGTACAACAGACTCACCTGGATTATTCATACCATCAACAAAGCATTTAAAAACAAAGAATATTGCACATCAACCTTTCTAGACGTTAGCCAAGCCTTTGACAAGGTTTGGCATGAAGGCTTATTATTCAAAATTAAACATTACTTGCCTCTGCCCTCCTTCAAAATTTTCAAATCATACTTAAGTGATAGTGCGTTTAAAATAAGAGTAAATCAAGCAGTGTCTAAAAAATGTGCCATTAAACCAGGACTTCCTCAGAGCAGGGTTAGAGGACTATTTTCGTACTTTCGCTTACGATACACTGATTTTCGCCTGAGACCAGAACCCAATAACAGCCACCAACAAATTACAAAACCATCTAGATGAATTGCAGATATAGTTAGAAAAGTGGAAAATTAAAATCGATGAAAGTAAGTCTCGCCAAGTAACCTTCACATTGAGGAAAGATCATCGTCCATCAGTTTACATTAATGGAGCAAACGTACCACAACCCAGCATTGCTAAGTATTTAGGCGTTTACTTAGATAACAAATTAACCTGAAAAGAGCATATAAACCAATAGAAAAAAAACAAATGGACTTGAAAATAAAAGATTTGTACCGATTGTTTGGAAGGAAGCATTAGAGAACAAATTATTATTGTACAAGACTGACATCAAACCTATTTGGACTTACGGAGCAGAACTTTGAGGATGTGCGAGCAAATCCAATACAACCTAAATCCAAAGATGCCAATCGAAAATATTACGAATGATCACAGATGCACCTTGGTACGTCACAAATCAAACCATTCTCGACGACCTGAATGTTCCCTATGTCACAAACGTTATTAGGGAACGAAGTACTAACCACCATAAAAAGCTAGAAAGTCACAACAACTTCTGCACCCATTACTGAAGGAACGCAGTGACAGACGCTTAAAACGATACTGTCCAGCTGACATAAGAAATGGTTGAAGAGGACGCTTTCGATGGCAGGGACCTCGTTACGTCATAATCAGTACTGTATTAGTACTTCATTTATCAAATTACCTCATAAAATTGTAAGTTTTGATTGTTAATAAATCTGAAAAAAATTTTTTAAAAAGTACAAAAAGTTTCATATGATGTTTTGATTTTTTTTATTGGGGATTATGTTCATTTATATTGAAGTCTGCTTATACTGTATGTGCATTAGCAAAAAGGCAATATCGAGTTACTTCTAATAGACATTATATATTCAAATATTATCCATCTTCAAAAAGTGATTTTATTTTGTCAAATGAGAAAACAAGATGGATTATATTTGAACAGCAGCAAAATATTGCTTTCATCTACTATATAATTATACGGGTGTCAAACTAAAATTTCTTTTTTAACTGCTGCGGGATAAACAAAAAAAGCGCGGCTTCTGAAGATGCGATTGCCTGAAGTGTATTCTCCCTATATGGTACCTCATACTACCAATTCTTTAATCAGTATCGCAATATTACAAAGAAAGGTACCCTCATCCGTTGTACAATTGATTATTATCGGTTTTTCTTATAAAAAGGGCGTAGCGCTGTCCAAAATAGAAGACCACGCCTTTCAGAAGGCTTAGGTGTGCGTGTAGCACAAACAACAAAAAACAAAATAAAGGCTGCCAACGTTGTCAACGACCAGCATCACTAAAGAGAACATTTCCGTTGTTCGCCACTTCCAAAGGATGAGCGCCGCCTAATGGCCCAATAAGCTATCACAGTGTTTAGGCAATAATTACTAACGGTCTTATGTTTTGAAAAGTGACCTCAAGATGGGTTCTTTGTTATTTCGTCGAATATCATTTTTCCTACAGTCCGAACTAAGAAAAGTACTTGGAGGGTGAAAATTTAACAATGATGTTGTTGTCCAAGCGTCTGTACGCAATCACCTATCCGTTAAAGAAAATATGTATCTAACTTAAAGGTTACAGAGAAAAATAACTGTACGTTTATATTTTTCTTGCTTTAATAAATAAGAAGTAATAATTTTGGTTTATATTCGATTCACGCGCGTAGCAGTATTGCAGAATAAAGAATTAGTGTAAAATAACGTTTCTATAAAAACCGCCGTTGTGGTCGACTGGTCAACAGAAATAAATCATCTGTTGGTCCCGGGGCGGACGAGTTCAACTGTCGCTGAAAATTTATGGATACCTGCGCTATCTTAGGCTTAAGTTTGCATATTGGTAGGCACAATAGACCCGTTGCGACCGAAATGCTGATAATGAGGATGAAAAAAGGGTTCTATGGGCGGGACACATGCGTATGCTTGAAGAGACTGTTTCCACTGTGGGTGCAAGCTGAAAAGACGCGAATCCCTAAAACTCACTAAAATTCAGGATGTTTGTTTAAAATTAAGTTTTAATTTTAATAAAACAGAATAGACCCACTAAAGTTGGACTATTATTGGTTCAATAGGAAACAAATCTTTTATAAAAAAATAAATTCCAAAAATATATATTTCAGCAATGCATATGTGCGTAAGGATTTTTTATATGGATAAGAAAATAAAAATTGTAACTAATCGCAAGCAATCACAAGTTACAAGAAATTTAAAATTTAAAGTATATAAAACGAACTATAAAAGAATTTCATTTGTATATGTTGAGTTCTTGAAATCCTTTTTACAATGTAATTCTTCAGACTGCATGGCTCAAATCATGCCCTTCTTAAATTTCTAATTTTGGTAAATTGTAAAATCCTTGATTAAACAAGACGAACCCTATACAATAAAAGGAAAATCTGAATATGCTTACTGTAAATTACGTTCGGAATGCTCCATGTAACAAAACAGATTACTTTCTATCTTTCAGTAACTGTGCCTTACAGTCACACCACACCAGTAAGCTTTGAGTCACACCAAAGGAACAGATCCGTCATCCGTTCAGCCCAGTCGCTTTGATAGTTGGAGCGTGCTCTCGTGCGTCACGGAACGTTGTGTCACTCAAGTGAAATAAAAATCTAAGATATGTTTCATCTCCTGTAGGAAATATTAAATAAAATTAATAAAACATACATGTCCATACAATTTATTTTGTATATCAATAGTAAAGCGTTTTAATCTATTGCGCCATTTGATTTTTGTTATTGCGCTATTTGCATATTTTTACAAGATTTTCTGCTTAAGTTTAGACGCGCTCGATTGCTTTGATAATACGAGTGAGTGTTAACCGGTGACCAGGAATTTATTTAGATATTAATATTAGTAAATTAAAAATGCAAACAAGGGGTAAAACTATAAACAGTTCTGCATAAAATGGATCGGAAGCATATTTCCATCTACTAGTAGCTTTAGACAGCCTACAGGACTTAGTGTCCACAATTTAGCAGCAAAACCTGTGTGTATAACAACAATATTTGCGACTGAATAATACTCTACTGAAATTTAGGGAAATAATTTAGCTATACATTATTGCACTAACTTTTCCGATACAATTACAACAAACTCTATTTATAATCCGTATAACTTGCCAAACCTATTTCAACCTTCACAAACGCCAAACGTTATAAAATTTACACTATTCTAAAGAATCTTAAGCAATAATTAGCAAAATACATGCAGTAACAAAAGAAAAAGAAGCTCGCAGATTAACAAAATACAAAATAAATACATATTAATCACTAAACCACTGCATTAAACAAATAGATATGAACCACTTTTGGAAAATAACAATAATCAACACAGCAATACTAAAGAAAAACAAGAACTTCAATTTTTCGTACAAAATATACTATTAAAAGTAGCAAACGATTTAGTAAAAATAATCTGTAAAATTACAGATACACACAAAAAATTGATTAATTATATGGATAAAAACATTCACCCATTTTTTTATACACGGTGTTACTGACTTCGAAGCAGTGATACGTAATTTAACCAACGTTAAAAAAACTTAAACAATACATTACTAAAACGTTAGCAGATATTTCAATAAAAATAAATGCCACCAATATGTATTTAGGCGAAAAAAACAATTTATCATACATACCAACTCAGAAAAGAGACATCATACGGGGTGGTTATGCGAAATATTCTTCCAAATGTTGGCACTAACTAAATAAAACCGAAATAGAAAAACAAAGTCATAAAGTACGAAATTTAATGAACATCAGACACAAGATAATGAAGACAAAATACCTCTCCCCCTTTTCTTAGTAGATCTGAAACCTGCAAGTAATAACAAAGAAATCTTCTATTTGCGGTAATTTTTATGAACAAAAACCACTGTAGAGTCATCCAGAAGAAAAAATGTATTAATACAATATACTCGGTGCCAACCATATAAACATAGTAAAGCGTACTGTAAAAAGCCGTTCGTTTGCGTCAAATGCGGTGATTATCATAATACAACAACATACAGTAACAATAGAAATATTCCAGCCAGGTATGACCATTGCAGAGGAGATCATCCTGCAAATTATAAAAGCTTCTCAACGTATCAACTTCCAGCCAAAAGAAAGCATTCAATCTCTCTGATTAGAACACACACTCAGCAAAACACAGGAGAAACCTCAGCCATACCCAACGTTCAAGGGCAGTTTGATAAGTCAGTGACTTTTTGAATAAAAGATATTTTTCGGCAAAAAACGTTTTATTTCTCAACATAGTCTCCTTTTAGCTCGATACGTTTAGTCCAACGTTTTTCTAATTTTTTATCCTTTCCAAATAATAGGTTTTCTCGAGGTCCTCAAAATAGGCGTTTGCTTTAGTGACAACCTCTTCATTCAACTCAAATCTCTTACCGCCGAGGACATTTAGTTAGGTTTAGACATAGGAAATAGTCGCAAGAGACTAAATATGTAGAATACGCTGGATGGGGTAGTAGTTCGTAGCCCAATTTATGAATTTTTTCCATGGCGAATACGCACGTATGCACCCGTGCATTGTCTTGGTAGAAGAGCACCTTTTTCTTCGCCAAATGCGATCGTTTTTGCTTCATATCAATGTCTAATATGTTCAGCTCTGAACAATATTCGTCGATGATCATTTTACCTTTTTCAAGGTAATCCATGTAAATGACACCGCGTGCATCCCAAAAAACTATCGCCGTGATCTTGTTGGCCGACAGACCCACCTTGTCTTCTTTGGTCCACGTTCACCCGGAGAAGTCCACTGATTTGACTGTTCCTTGGTCTCTAGTGTGTTGTGATGGATCCATGTTTCGTCCACGGTTACGAAACGGCGCAAAAGCTCGTTTTGTTAAACATTGCCAAACACTCCTTTGAAGTGGTCACACGGTTGCGCTTATAGTCGAGTGTCAGCAATCGCGGCATCCATCGCGCGGATAGCTTTTTCATGTGCAAGTATTCATGTAAAATGTGATGTACCCGCTCAGTTGAGATGCCTACAACCTCAGCCACCTCACACATTTTTATTCTCCGATCGTCTAATATCATTCCTATGGATTTTATCTACGATTTCTGGCGTGACAACGTTTTTTGGGCAATCTAAATGTCCGGCGTCACTTGTGCTGGTACAACCGCAACGGAATTCAGTAAACCACTTCTTAACTATTGAAATTGATGGTGCAGAGTTCCCATAGTATTTATCAAGTCTTTTCTTGGTTTCACTCATGGTTTTATGCAACAGGTAATGTTTGGTGAGCACACAAAAATCACTTTTTCATTTTCGTTGAAATTCACGAGGTTGTCTGCTTTCAATGGCTGTCAAACACAAACTAAATGACGCAGGTTGCTCAAAATTTGACAGTAGTCTATCAATAGATGGTAGTTGACAGAAACAGTGTTGCATTTAAAGTTACTACGCGGAAAATCAAAAGGTCACTTATCAAACTGTCCTCGTAAACAGAATACCTGCTACAATCTGCGCTGAAGCAGTATAATTATAACACCAACAAAACCCCAATCAATGTCCAATTCAAAATAATGGTAATACCACACTTTTAGAATTTTCAATCAGCTGATGGAACAGACAACCATGACAGTCAACTTACTATCAAGCCTAACATATAAAAATTTACATCATTAATGGATACTTTAATATTGGTCACGTGAAACGCCAACAACATAATTTCAAAGTCAAAGCGTTTCTTCACACACGCAAAATAGAATTTTTTCTAGTACTGTAAGCATACTTCACATATCACAACAGTTATCGCAATATACGCAAATGCAGAACCTATTTTGTTATCCCAATAACACCGCTTACGCTGATACAGCAGCTATCCATCGTCAGCAAAGTTTCACACCATAAAATGAAAGCATGCTCACCTACAAGCTACAAATGGTCGTATCAGCAATATACTATCGTCTTGCTACACAATACAGCAATATCAATTTAAAGAATTTTTCAAAACTCTGGATAACAAATTTGTGGCAGGAGGTGATTACAACTTTAAATGCCCGTTTTAGGGATCCAGATTAGCCATGGCCAAAAGAAAACAGTTAAGACGCACCAACTACGAAAATCATTATAACTCAATAACTACAGGGATACCTACATATTGGTAAACTAATCTGGGTAAGCTGCCAGACGCCATAGATTTCTTTATCAAACTATATTGACATTATTGATTTTTACGACCTAAGTTATAACTACTTTCCCATAATATGTACACTAAGTAACTCAATAATCAGAAAACCTATACGACAAAAACTATATAAACTGAAACACCTTTAGACAATATATAAATGATCACCTGGCAGTGAAACGGCCATTAAATGTGTCAACAAAGGTTGAGAAAGCAATAGAAAAGCTAACCGAAATGGTACATAGCGCAACTTGGTATGCCACTTTCTCTAAAACACCACTTACCATCCTATAAGTATCAAATTAAAGATAAATGAAAAAACTAACTACTAAACATAGGTAGATAATCCAAGTGTGTAAAAATAAAACATTCAATGATTACCTATAAAATTTAACTTTGATCAACACAATGAATACGTTCAATAAAACTCAACCAAGAAAATAAAAAGACTCCAAATTCCTGCCCTACCCATTCGTAGAATCAACGAATCATGAGCGCGCAATAATGAAAAAAATCAGAAATATTTGGTGAACATCTCTTAACTGGACGAGCTAACTAGAGCACTACAAGCAAACGCAGAACTACTTCAAAACCTCAAACCCCCGGTTTAACTTGACCTACCAATAACAGTCTTTACGTACGAGGAAAAATTAAATGCAATTAAGTGCTTCAATTCCGACAAGGCGGCACGTTATAATCACATCACAACATAATTGCTTCCTAAACTTCCAAGAAAAGCTGTATTACTTAATAACAGAAAAATTCAATGCAGTACCGAGAACCCAACATTTTCCAGTACAATAAAGTTTGCTCAAGTAATTCTCATGCAGAAACTAAACAAACCAGCACACTTACTTCACGTAACACATTACTCAATAAGTTCGTAGAATAACTAATATAACAACAACTGTTAGGCAATATTTGACTTTATTCATTAAGATGATCTCCTTCAAGAGTAATACATTCATTCCAACTCTTCTCTAATATTTAGATGCCTTTTTTGTAGAACGTTTTATCTTTAGCCTCAAAATAGGCTTCAGTTTCGGCAATCACTTCTTCATTGGAAACAAATCTCTTTCTTTGGAGCATTATTTTTAGATTTAAAAACAGGTAGTAGTCACTGGGAGCTAGATCCGAAGACGACGGTGGATGAGGAAGCAATTCAAAGTGAAATTCGTACAATTTTGCCATTGTTGAGATCGACTTCTGACACAGTGCGTTGTCTTGGTGAAAGAGCACTTTTTTCTTCGTTTTTTTACAATTCCTTTCTTCAAACGTACCGATAACACTATATAATATTCGCTATTGATGCTTCTTCTTTCTCAAGGTAATCGATGAATAAAATATTGTGCGCATCTCAAAATGCGGAGGCCAAAATCTTACCAGATGACATTTGCTTTATGGTCGCTTTAGGCGACTTTCACTCTTTGCTGTCCACTCATTTGAATGCCTATTTCAATCTGGAGTATAGTGATGGATCCATGTTTCATCTATTGTCACATACCGCACAAAAAATCTTTTTTACTGCGCTGAAACAGTTTCAAACAGCGTTCTGAATCATCGACGTGTTGTTGTTTTTGATCCACTGTGAGCAAACGCGATACCCACTTTGACCAAAGCTATCTCATGGACAAATATTCATGCAAACTGGTGAATACATTGGCTTCTGATATCTATAAGGTATCAGCTATCTCGCGCAACTTCAATTTACGAACGAACAAAACTATTTTGTAAACTTTTTGTATGTTGTCTGAAACAACTGCCAAATTTGGGCGATTAGAGCGTTTTATCAATGTTTGTACGGTCGCGTTTAAAAGCAGCAAACCACTTCTCTGCCATTTACCTCGTTGGAGCAGAGTCCGAATAATACTTGTCAAGCCAGTGCTTTGCTTGAACGGTGTTTTTTCCCATTAAAAAGCAATGCTTTATTAACACACAAAATTCAATTTTTTTTATTGTTTTAAGAACTACAAAAGTAACATCACTAAAACTACTTTAACTTGTGAACTAAACGTCAGATTGTAATGAAATTTTACTACGTATCATTTGAAAATTAGTACATTTAAATATCATAGGGATTTGTCAATAGCGCTGCCATCCTACGAACTTATTGAGTGATGTGTTAGGTCAATTTCGTTACTCCCGGTCCTCTCCAAATTACTCAAACGGATAACATTAAAGAGAGTACAAATAAGTCTCCGTCGTTTGACAAAAGATGGTCCCACCAGTAAGTTATAGTTGAAATTGACAGATGTAAAACGTCATATTGTAAGGTTGAACATCTGGCAACAGCATAATTTTAAAATATTAACGATTTTGTATCAGCATTACATAGTTTTTTCGTGCGAAAATGTCGAGTTTTGAGCCGAATAAACGACATTTGCGAGAACTTTTGATTTATTTCTTTAATTTGAAGAAATCTGCAGCTGAGGCGCATCAGTTGCTTGTAGAAACATATGGTGAGGCTGCTTTAAGTGAGAGAAGTTGTCGTGAGTGGTTCATAAGTTTAGGAACGGTGAGTTTGACGTCGAAGACAAAAACGTAGCGGAAGGCCAAAGTGTAGGAAGATGTGGAATTGGAAGCATTATTAGAAGAAGAGAAAATTGCACTTACATTAGGAGTGATTCAAAAAGCAATTTCACATGGTTAAAATTGTTGAAAATGATTCAAAAACAAGGAAATTGAGTTCTATATAAACTCGAGATTTTGCACATGTGAAATGCTGCTTGCCAAGCATAAACTAAAGGTTTTTGCATCGTTTAGTCACTGGTGATGAAAAATGTATTCACTACGATATATAGACCCGAAAGAAGAGGAAATCATGGGGACCACGTGGCCATGCTTCAACATTGACAGCCAAGACGAATATTCATGAAAAAAAAACTCATGTTGTGTATTTCGTGGGATCAGCTTGGTCTCGTGTATTATGAGTTACTCAAACCGTACGAAACCATTATTGGGGCTTTCTACTGAACACAATCAATGAGATTGAGCCAAGCACTCAAAGAAAAATGCGCCCATTACTACTCCAGACACGACAAAATTATTCGCCTGCATAATGCTCGTCCACATATTGCGGCGACGGTCAAAAGCTACTTGGAAACACTCAATTGGAAAGTCTTACCCTGCCCGCCGTATTCACCAGATATTGCCTCTTCCGATTATCACTTGTTCCGATCGGTGGCACATGGCCTGTCTGGGCAGCACTTCACATCATATGAAGATACCAAAAATTGGGTTGATTCGTGGATAGCATCAAAAGATAAAGCGATAAAGCGGTATATATATATATATATATATATATATATATATATATATATATATATATATATATATATATATATATACTCTTTTAACTTGAGTATACAAGGTTTGTCTAGAAAGTATCGAAAATAATTTAATAAAAAGTGTTACTAACAATCGTTTCTTTTTTTATAGCCTTGGTAATAGAGATTTGCAGCATCTCCACCGACCTAAAATGAGTTCCATTTAGACTGCATTTGAGTTTTAAGAACAGAAAGAATTTGGGCGGAGTCAAGTCCAGGTTGTACGGCAGTTGGTGCAACGTTGCCATATTGTGCTCGACCAAAAATTCTCTCACGAGCAGTGACGTGTGGTTGGACGCTTTGTTGTGGTGGAGGATCCAGGTGCTAACGATCTCTTTTCGGATGTCAACGACCCTTTCTTGCAAGCGTTCGAGCACATCAACGTAAAATTTTGCGTTCACTGTTTGTCCGCAAGGTACAAATTCTTTGTTTACCATACCTTTTATGTCAAAGAAGATAATGAGCATTTATTTTAGCTTTGAGTTGCTTATGCTGGCCTTTATCGGGAGAAGAGGTCCTCGAGATCGTATTCGAACACTCATACTTCATCACCGGTTATCACCGTGTGCAAAAGGTCTGGGTCAAACGCAGCACGTTCCAACAATTCTCGCAGATCAACGCACGCAAATCCTTTTGTTCTTGGGACAAAACATTTTTACACAGTTTTTTCTCATTTGCAAATTTTCAGACACAATTTCATGTACTGCAATTTTTAATAAATTTAGTTCTATGCTATCAATCGAACAGTTAAACACCGATCAGAGTCCAAAAATGTTTATTACTGCGACTCGTTGACAAACGTCCTTTGCATCTTCGTCTTCCACGATTTCTATTTCTTCATAAGACATCTTATGCCATTCAAAAATTCTCGTTATTAAAACAAAACTTCACTGCACAACGTTGCTCTAACGTACGCTGCATATCGAGTCCGCAACGCATTACCAAAGCACAGTTTGCGGAAAGCACAATCCTCACCCTCTCAAGGCTCGGAGCAACTGATCCGTCTCGTATTCTTTACCTTATGCCCCCCCACCCACCAACCATCCCGGCGAAAACTACGTCCCTGTAGCCCTTCGGGTTGTCTAGAAAAATTATTCCCTATATATTCCGGACAAACTGCGTAAAATTCCGTTAAAAATATTAGAGTCATTTATTATGACAACAAAAATAAAATATAGCAGATCAATTGATTTCCTTTTCCAATATTGCGCATATTCATAAAACGAGCAGCACTTGTAAAACTGTTCAGCTTAAAACTCGATCGAGATTGTCGCAGTAGCCTGTCAATTTACAATAACCAAAGAACTAAAAAAATAGTACCCTAGTTTATTAATTCTTTGGAAACATTACAAAAGCACATGCAAAGTTGACCAACAACTCTGCAAAGTCCTCGGGAAGCCTTTAAATGATTTAATGCATAACACGTCAACCTTTACCAATTAACGTAGAGCGTAGAGCAACAACAGTTACAGATGTAACAACAAAGATGGACTTCACATAATTCATTACTTAATGGTATTCTGCTAAACTCAAACTCATTATACTAACGTTGAATTATTCATAAGAAAGGCGTCTTGCTCAAAAGTATACTGCAACTTATTTGCATATTTATTTTTGTATAATTGATTTTATAGTTATATCTTATAACATTCCATTTTTTAAGACGTAAATTAACTATTTAGATAGCTAAAGTATCTAATGCTGTAATTCAAAGCCATTTTTTATACCGAAACTGCAAAAATTAGAAAAATATTTTTTTACAGATTTTTTATAATCTTTCTGTTTGGTCGAGTGACAGCGTCTAAAGGTTATTTTCAATGGGAAAAATTTTTGATAAGACATAAAAATGTTGGTTTATAGCATTAATTACTTTTTTACTTAATTACGTTGTTAAAATAATAGATGTATAAATAAGTTCTCAGCTTTAGATTTCACAGGACGCAAAATCACAAAAGAGCATATTGGTCTTTCGAAATATCATGCGATTTGGCGTTTGATGCACATAACCTCAATAATCAGCTGTGTTCACGATGGCAATCACAAAAGAGCATATTCGATTTTTTATCCACTTCGCGTTTCATCTTAAGAAAAACGCTTCTGAAGCCACCGAAATGATTTGTGCTGCATATGGTGAGAATGCTGTAAGTCATGCAACGTGTAAAAACTGGTACCAAAGATTTCGCGGATAAGAGTTTAGTCTTGAAGATCAACCACGCGCTGGACGCCCTCAAATATTTGACACGAATGAGCTGCAGACGCGTTAGGCTGGAAGCGTATAACCCAGACGTGGCCCCTTTTGATTATCATTTATTCCGGTCGTTACAGCATCACTTGGCTGATACGCACTTCAAAACAGAAGAAGAAGTCCGAAAATGCATCGATAACTTTATCGGCTCGAAGCCGGCGAGCTTCTATCACCAGGGAATTCGCAAGCCACCCGAAAGATGGCAAAAGGTCATCGATGCCAACGGAGAATACTTTGATACTTAAGCTTTTTTTGTTTGTTTTTAAATAAAACTTTAATTTTGCAGAAAAAAGCTGAGAACTTATTTATACACCTATTAAAACAGAAAAACTATGTTACATTTCAGCGTTCCGTAAAAGCCAATATTTATAAGAATATCATGCTTATATACAAATGAGTAAAAAATAGGCATGCGGTATGAGGGCAATTCAGGAGTTGGACTTCCTGTTTACCTCATTATAATCAATTAAGTGTAAGCAAATAAAGTACAATCGTTATACAGCTGGATACTGCATGCCTCACGGTCGTTCGCTATTTTATCTCCCAGATTTTGGTCATTCTTTGGATATCTTACCTTTGTTATTTTTTCCTACCTAATGTTTTCCACGTGAATAGTCGCTTAGGTCATTTTTTTTCTTTCAAACGCAAGGATATATCTAGACCACTTTAAACCTTATTTTTTAATGCTCTAAATAACTGTTTTATTACGAGACATTAATCCGTGGATATTTTTATTTCATACCCTTTGTTTTCTTGATACCAGGGTACTTCCATTAATATTTCATTTCTAAAACAGCAAGCCTTTTTATAGTTTTTCCTTATCGTCTGAACATAAATGCCACAACATAATACTGTTTCAACCATGACCTGACTATACGTTTCTTGTTTCTTTTACTAATATTTTTGTTCCGTCAAATAAGTTGGTGATCCTATTACCTGACGTGCTTGCTGTATTGTTTGTATTATTTTGTATCTTACTATATCTCGTTATCAACAACCGGTCCTAAATATTTTCATTTGTTTACTTATTTTTACATAAACGTTAATATCTTGTGCAAACGCTGCTTTATCGCCTGCAAATCTGTGAATAAAAATATAGGATTCTTCAAATGGCATTCCCGTTCCTTCGCAGGCTCATATCGAATTTCTTAGAGCTAGTTCCACATAGATATTAAATAACAATGGCTACAACCTAACCCAATTCCTTTTTTTATATTTTTTTATTCTTATAGATGACGCTCTTATTTAACACATGCGATGCTATTACTATACAATTTCTAAATAACTTCAATAGTATATTCTGTTATGCCAATTTATTTCTAAAGGTATCAATCATTTGTTTTTAAAAACATTATCATAAGTTTCAATAAATGTGATGTGCAGCTTATTTCCATTGGTAATTTTCTTGTTTATTAATTGTTAAAGAGCAAATAAATTGTCTATACACAAATGGCTAGAAATAAATCTACTTTGATCTTTAGAAATATCATTTTCAATTTCTGTTCTCAATATAATTTATAATATTTTCCCCTATAGTATGCTGAACGTGCTGGTTATGCTCAATTCTCTATAACCTCTTTTTCTTATTTTTTTTTATATAGGCTACTATCTTGTTTCCATTGTTTCCATTGTTTCACATTCGTGTGGTACTATGAAGCATGTTGAGCGTACCCAGCGCAGGTTGTTAGTCTTATCTGTTAATGTAGAGGAAGAAGAATGTACTTTACGACCACCAAAAGCATTTATATGATGGTTGGAGAGCATTTGATGTTCATTGTTGTAATTCACTCAGAAATGAAACCCAGAACCATCGTGCGCCAGTTTGGCAGATTGAGACCTAGTGGCTATCGTGCTCTTATTCTTTTTAACTGTTTTCTTGTTTCCTTTTTTTATAAAGTAAAGGAACATAAATAAAATTTCATTTATTTGATATTTTTTGTTTTATACAACAATTATTCCTCAATTTTTTTTCACTTCTTATGATAAAGTTATGATTTTAGTTAAAACCGCAGCAGTCTTGGCGATCTCTTATTTTTCTTTTCTTTCCAGCTTTGACTTCATTCATCGTTATGTTATAAAAGTAAGTACTTCATTAACTATTATATTAGTTCCGATATTTAGAAATTATTTTCTTTTTTCAACAAGCAAGAGATCAAAATGTTCTTTCTACTACAGGTTTTGATTATTTTGTTGGTTTGGCATACTTTTGTCGACTGTATACCGTCTGTTGTGGCCAAAAAGTGGACTGTATAGTAATTTTAAATTTGAACAAAAGGAACTTCAAACAAAGCTGAAGCTAAAAACCACTAACCTGTGGAAACGGCGCTTTCCCGCAGAAATCCGTTCCAGTACTGTTGGTCCTGGGGGTTCCAGGAAAAGGATATAAGGGTGTGGGAAAAGATATAGGACAAGTTACCCCAATATTCACAGTGGAGCCGAACGGTAACGCCTTTTCTGGTGCAAATGTTACTTTGTCGTTCCTTGCCGAGTCAGAGCAAAGAAAAAAGTGGACCCAGTTTTACCAGCAAAAGTTTCAACCCCGAAATGCAATCGGAAAACAAAAGGACCTTTGGGAAGAGGTTAATCTGGTTGGCAAAATATCAAATTTCGCTACAAAATTAACTTTTAATAAAGCCTCGCAGAAATGAAAACTTCTGCTGCCAATTAAACGCGCCGGCGAACTCTCGGTCAAAATGCTCTCGGCTTACGGAAAATTTAAACTATCACCAACTAAATTCAAAAACGGGCCGAAAGCAAAAGCAAAGGCCAACGTGAACGTAGCAAAAAGTCAAGCGCGAACAAAAGACCAAAAGCGCGGCTCGCGGCCCAAACCGCGGCCTATATATCAGCGCTCCGCGTGCTCGTGCTAATTCGCGGCCGATCAAAACTAAATATACAGGAGGAAACCAAAAGATGACCGGCCCTAATATAAAAATTAAAATAAAGGCAATTGGAGATTGGCGCGAACACCACCAATATAGACATTATTTTGATTTCAGTTTTATGTCTAATAATTATTTTTCTCTTTTTTTATTTCTCTTCGTAGTTCTTTATTTTTATCTTTTATTTTATATTCTTGTTTATCTTCCTCCGATTTATGTGTTGTAAACTTTTTATGTAATTTTATGTTTACCTTTGGTTTCTCCAGCTACTTTATGTATAACATTTTTAATATTTTTGTTCTCTTTCTATATGTATCTTCCGAGAGAGGGATATTATTTTTTTTATTACTTTCCTTATCCTATAATAAGGAAAGTAATGTAATCGGCGGAAATTTGTCTACCCAGTTTTTCACATTTCTGGACGAAATATAGCCTCAGGACACCAAAAAAGTTGTTTTTAGCCATTGGTTCGTGTGTGTGTGTGTGTGTGTGTGTGTCTGTCGGCCTGTCAGTAAACAGGATATCTCGAGAACCGTAAGAGCTAGAGACTTGGAATTTGGTATGCAAGTTACTTGTAGGTAGGGGACACAGTGCGAAGCTTTTGGTAAAAATCAGCCGTACCGTTTGGTCACAAGGTCGCAAAATCGGTCTCAAAGCGGTCGCGTATCTAAACGGTTGAAGATACAAAAAAATTATGAGAATAAAAATGATTTATTATCATGAGATAAACATGAATTTAAAATAAAAGTTGGTGAAATAGGAACTCGAAAAAAAATTGAAACTCAGGATTTTTAACATACCGGGTGTTCATAAAATATTTCGGGAAATTTATATTACTGGATAGACCAAACCGAGACGAACAAAAAATTAAAATGAAATTTTTTGATCCGAGGTCAAATAAATAAATTATAGCCGATTATAAATTAATTAAACGGACCAATCACAGCGCGCTCGGAGAGCTACCGGGCCGACTGCGGGAGGACGGGGGGAGCGCTTGGCCGCTAGCAGGGAGCACGCAGGCTGTGCGACCGAGCTCGCACGGTTACCTTCAGTGACGTAGCAAAATTGTAAGTACGAGTCAATTATTGTCTTGTACTGTTTATTTTAATCAGCTTTCGAGTGTTGGACTCGCGCCTCGTCCTTTTTTAAAATAACAAGTTCTGGGACGAGAGCAGCAGGGCCGATATATATATATATATATATATATATATATATATATATATATATATATATATATATAATAGGATAAGGAAAGTCGTGTGATGTTCACACCAGATTTTTTATTATAGCCTTTATATGCCAATAGTTTATAAGTTAATTGTTTACGTTGCCTTTTCTAGCTTTTTCCACTCTTCCCTAATTTTAGCTGTCCGCTGCCATAATGTACCACTATTTTTTTTTATTTATCGGACCATCGTTTTTTCTTTTGGTTTGGAATCGGGAAGTCCATTTTGTTATGTGCGTTGTCCATTTATTTTTATTTTCTCTGAGCATATGTCCTACCCACCGCCATTTGATATGTTTGGTTTTGGTCACAACATCTTCTATTTTTGTTATGTGTCTTATGACCGTGGCTCTTTTTCTGTCTCTTTTTGTATAGCCCAGTATGCTCCTCTCCATTGCTCTTTGACATGTAGTTAGTTTTGGTCTTGTTTTTGTGTGTTTGCCCAAGTCTGGCAACTATAGGTTAGTATGGGTAGTATACAGGTGTTGTATATTGTTTTTTTCATTGCTATGCTGTATTGTTTACTTTAATAATTTCTTTGAGTGTCCAAAATCTCTTCCATGAGTTGGCAACCCGTCTCTCTATTTCTAATTCCATTTGGTCACTGAATGCAATTAGTTGTCCCAAGTAAATGTAGGAGTTTACATATTCAATGTCTTCGCTTTCTATTTTGATAAGTTTTTGGGAACGATTTGTTATTATTTTGGTTTTTGTTTTGTTCATTGTTAGTCCCACCGTTTTACTTTCTTATGCCATATCTTGGAGCATAATTTGTAGGTCTTCTGGGTTATCCGTTATGAGTATTATGTCATCCGCAAATCTTAGATGGTTTGGGTTTGTCCCATTCTAGTTTTCTAAAGATTTCCTCTAGCACTGAAGAAACAGTTTTGGTGAGAGTGGGTCTTTCTGTCGCACACCTCGACGTATAGGGAACGCTTCCCTCTCTGTTTCTAGTTTTACTCTGCCTGTGCTGTTAGTGTATACATTCTTCATTATCCTTATGTATTTATTTTCAATTCCTTGATTTTTCAGGGCTTCCCAGATGTAGTGATGTTCCAAGGAGTCAAATGCTTTATTATAGTCCACAAAGGCCATGTATAGTGGGTACTTCTATTCATGGCTTTTTTCGATTAGCTGTTTCACTACATGGATGTGGTCCACTGTGGAATATCTTGATCTAAACCCAGCTTGTTCTCTTGGTTTTTCGTCATCTAGTTTTTTGGTGATACGATTAAGTATTATTTTTGAGAACACCTTATATACATTAGACATCAGGCTTATTGGGCCATAGTTGCCTTTTTCTGATCTGTCTCCTTTTTTGTGGATGAGAACTATAGTACTTGTTGTCCTCTGTGTGGGTATATATTGAGTATTTAAAATTACATTGAACCGATTGGTCAATTTTGTTGTTGTTTCTTGTAGTCTCGCCTTCATCATCTCATTGGTTATGTGTTATCAGTGCCGGGAGCTCTGTCGTTTTTCTTTGATTTTATTGCATGTTGAACTTCACTTTTGAAGAATTTGAGGGACTTCTTCTTTGTTGTCTTTAAGGTTTATGTTACTTTCTTGAGTGTTTTCAGTACAATATACTTTACGATAATAATCTGTTGCAATCTTTAGAACTGGCCGCCTTCTTGTTTCTTCTTGACCTTTTTTATTTTTCATTTTTTGGTATCCATATTTTTTCCTCTTGTAGCTCTTTTAAGGCCTTGTTTATACCTCCTGATTTGGATATATGGTGTTTGATACATTCAAGTCTTCTATTTTCCTTGTCTTGTTTTACGTTACGGTTTATTACCTTACTTAATTTATTTATTTCTTGTAATATTGCTTTGTCTTTCTTATTTTTAAGTAACTGCTTCCTTTTCTGGATTAGGTCTATTATCTTAGAGGTTAGTGTATTTTTGTTTAGTCTTTTTTGATTTTTGTTGTATATATTCCATTTATTTCTGTAAACTTCTTGCGTTTTGTTTAATTCTTGGCGTATTTTTTTGTGATGTGCACATTAACAAGGCATTCCCTTTCTGCTTTAAGTGCTTCTTCTGTTTCTTATGTTCTTTGTTAAACAGGGTTGCCCTGACCATGTGGTGATTGCTGTTGAAGTTAAGATTATTTATTATGTTGACAATTTGGAATGGTTTGGGTTCATTGCTTATTTTTAATACTTTTTAATTAAGTAAATAATTTAATTAATCAAGAATTCCTTGTGTCAAGCCTATCAAGGGATAAGTAGATTTCGTTTTAAAAAGTAAAATTAGAATTCAATAAATATAATCAAATATTCCCCCCTCCTTAATTTATTCTATCTTTAAATATATATTGAGTTGTTCAAAAATGTGCAAGCGTTTTACTTTTTTTCATCAATTTATTTTATAATTTTGAAGAAAAACAACTTGTAACAACTAATCGGAGTATTCTCCGTCAACACGGATCACTTTCTTCCAGTTTTCCAATAGCTTTATTATCTCACGATGGTAGAATTCGGCATCTTTCGAGTCAATATTGACTTTTTGTGCCAATAGTCCTTTTTCGATGTCGCAGTTGTTTCTCATCTCCCATAATCAATTGATTGGCCAAGAACAGAGTTTCATTTTGACAATCCAACAAAGTTTGACTGGAATTTACTCGTTTCGTTTTTTGAGCAACAGACAACTCATATAGAACCCAACGCGTCTTCTTCCAGACCTTACCATACTCGTAGAGGATATCGACAATAGTCTGAGGACTGCAATGGAAATCATCGGCTAACATTCGGCATGTCAATGACGGAATCTCTTCAATAGCTTTAAAAACGGCTTGACGATCAACCTCTTTTGGAGGTCCAGCTGCTTGCTTGTGATCCAATTCTTTATGGCTAGCTTTGAACTCTACAAAATGCGTTCTAACCGTCGACTCTCTAACCGTACCTTCGCTCTGTACTTTATTGATTCGGCGAGCGGTTTTAGTAACATTTGGTTTTGAACTCAACTTGTACTCGTGCAGTAGTAATAAACCTTTTTACACGCGTGTAAGCTCCATACTGAAACAAATATACAAGTATTATATATCAAAAATGCGCGGAAGATTACGAGCTTTGAAATGATACTAAAATCATGCAAAAAATAAAAAAGTGAAACGATTACAAAATTTTGGACAACATATATATATGTATATATATATATATATATATATATATATATATATATATATATATAGCGTGGGGGGCAATAAAAAAGATAAAGTTTGGGGAGATTCTGTAGTTTGTATGGGAACATGAAATCAAGTTTTTCAGAAGTTTGTTTCTATAATTGGTAATATGAAGTTGAACCGATAAGTGGTTTTTGTAATAGGTAATTACGTATAAAGTGTAATATCGGTCAAGAGACTACATCTGGCTGCGCTATAAATTCGAATTTGTTATCATATTTTTACACATTTTTAACTTCGTTTCTTTTAAGTATCCCTACAAAATGAAATCAGGAGCGGTTAAGTCAGATGAACGAAGAGATCAATCAAAATCGCTACACTTTGACAGAAATTATTTGTCACAAAAGTTTCGCTGTAGCATGTGCAGCATGAGACGTATTACATGTTTCTCGCTCTCCAATCACTGTAAGATTACATCTAGCAGCGTCTTTATAAAAATATGGCACAATGACAGCTCTAACCCAAATTGCACACCATACAGTTTAGAGATTGTCTATTACAGAAGGCGTAAATGATCTTGCCTCAACTGTGTTTTGCATGGGTGTAGATACAGGTTTTTATGTAATACATTTCACACACCAAGAAAAGGACATTTACATACGCTGAGCTAGTGGAGCTTATAAAGATGTTAGGATTTTCAACTCCACTATCGCATAAATTAGCAAAATTCTCAATTTATCGTGCATGCACAAATGATCCATACACTTAGAAAATTTTGACAGTATAGTAAACAGTCGTTCTTATTATTTTTATTATTATTATTTCGACCAAATAAATCAGGTGAATTTCTCAATTTTTTCAAGTTTTTAATATAAGCATCTGTTATTGAGTATTATAGCGCTTCAAATTTGATTTGTTTTGCTTTGACTGCATGTTTATATAAACTAAAAGAAAAAATCAAAACAGTATTCTGTTTAAGTAGTACGTTTTGTCTTATGACACCTTGAATTATTTGTAAAAACATATTGGCTTGCCTCTGTCCATCTTTCAGACATTAAAACAATTTTAAAAAAATTAAGTTTTATTTAGAAGGAAAACAAGATCTTAAAAAATTTTACCTTTAATAATCCTAATTTTTCTGTTGACTAAACGTCAACTGTCAAGTGAAAATAGTACTCTATAGAACATATTACATATTTGTAATCTAAAGACCCTTAAAACTGTCTGAATATCTGTAAAAAGTGCACAAATTGCAACTCTGTAGCTTGCGTAATAGTCTTTAGAGAACACATTGCGTACCAGCGGTTGGAGACTCGCGGTACTACAACGACAGTACGACTAGTCTCAACGTCGCCTTAAAATCGAACTATTTCTTCATGAACAAAAAATTAACATTTTGTTGATTTTTAAAACACATTTTACAGACAGCAGTTACTTTAACATCCACAGATATATAACATACTACACAAACCATCGCGATAACACCGCTCGTGATGGCTCTGCTATAATCATTAATGACAAATTGTGCCATTATGAAATGGAAAAGTTTAAAACAAATTATCTACAAGCTACAGTGGTTAACATTAAGAGTAGCATCAGATTTGTAATGGTAGCAAAACATTAAGCAAAACCAATATAAAACATTCTTTCAAAAATTAGCCATATAATCGATGAGGATTTTAACGTAAAACATCCAGTACGGGGACTAACCACGGTAAAAAGAAAAGAACTGTACAAGACTATGTTAGCATATAACTATAACCAAATATCCATTGGTGAGCCTATTTACATGCCATCTGATATAAAAAAAAATGGCCGGTGCCGTAGATTTTTTTGTCACCAACGGATTATCATCAAATTACTACAAGGTGGACACTTGCTTCAACCTCTTTTTGGATTACTCATCTATAATATATATATAATAAAAAAAGAGCTCAATTACGCATACGTATGGGTCAGGGATTGTAAGATCTTTGTGAGGAAGAGTGGCACTTCTAAACTTATTCGTATAAACAATGAAAACGATCTGTTAAAAATGAAGTGACTTTTTAGCACGAAATCCTGTTTTTTGTTATTAATTTACTGTGTTACAATTTTTCATTTGTTAAATTTAATAAGCAACATAAGTGTAAGCAACGTAACAACTTATCATTGTGATCTACTTCGCACCCTATCAATAATTAGTGAATGTATTTACTGCCAGGTAGTTTTTATTGTCATACCATTAGTACTACACGTGTACAAGCTGTACGAAACCCGTACAGTTTTGAAGTGGTTTGATTATATCACAAGCAAAATTTTTAATATGTTAATAGCCTTATATTATGACGTTATAACGTTACAGTCACAGCAACCGCTCCTTTGTTGTGTGCGAATACGAAATAAGACTAGCAGTGATTTATTACTATTAATTGTTGCATTTGAAAATGGCTAATATGAATTTTAAAGGTTATTACCAAAACGTACGCGGGTTACGTACAAAATCGCAAGAGTTTTATTCACAGGTCGCACAGTCTGATTTTGATTTTATTAGCATTAGTGAGAGTTGGTTGAGAGCTGATTTTTACGACAGAGAATATTTTGATGGTAGGTATTTAGTGTATCGATCCGATCGATCGATGGCGGACAGAGGTTTGACGCGGGGTGGTGGGGTACTTGTAGCGGTGCGCCGTAGCTTGCTGCCATTGCGCCGGGACTGGCCGTGTCCCCCCGCCTCCGCCTCTGCGAGGACCTGGCTACCGTGATGCGTTGATTTCTTTTTTCGATATCGCCAGTCACATTATAATTGATAAACCTAATGATGTTTTTTTGTTAACGGGCGATTTTAATTTACATGAAGCAAATTGGACGGATTCTATTTCATCACAAGGTTGTCTTCATTCCTTAATTCTTCCGGGCGGAAACTTAGCAGTTAATCACTTTAATGAGTTTCTGGCGTTTATAAATTTTATACAGACAAATAATATTAAAAACACTAGTGACCATATTCTAGATTTAATCATATGCAACGAGTCTACGGACTATCGCATTACTAGTTGTGATTATCGGCTCACGCCCGAAGACCCTTATCATAAATTACTTTTAATAGACTTTATGTTAAATTATACACCGCCTCTGAAACCCTGTATTTCATATATTTATAATTTTCATGGAGCAAATATTGAGAAAATAAATGATGAATTAAAACAAACTAATTGGCAATCAATTTTTAAGAATTTGGATGTTGAGCCATGCATATCAAAAGTTTATAGCATACTTGATGATTTAATTTCGCGTTTTGTTCCCCGTCGTAAAGTGTGCCCTAATAATAATAGTTTACCGCGGTGGTGTAGCAGACCGCTTATAAAAATATTAAAAGAAAAACGGAAATACCATCGTCTTTGGAAAATATTTGGAAATCCCCTCGATTACAATAGTTTCAAGATTCTCAGAAAAAGGGCAAATAAAATAGAAAGGCAAACATTTATTAAATATTCAGAAGAAAAAATTAAGATTCGTCCCAACTTTTTCTGGACTTTTGTGAAGTCGGTCTTCTCTAACGATGATCTGCCGTAAACTATGTACTACAAAGGTGCGTGCGCTACTGACGGACAGCAAATTTACGAATTTTTCAATGTTCATTTTCATTCTGTGTTTGAGGAAGCCGATCAAATAGTTATAAATATTAAAGAGCTGGAATCTCCTTTGAATTGCGTAACAGACATTAGCAGCATAGATATAACAGAAGAAATTGTCAAAAAGTTCTTTAAGCATATTGACATTAACAAGGGTGCAGGGCCTGACGGTGTGCATCCAGTACTAATTAGTAAATGTTATTCTACTTTGGCGTTGCCCCTAACATTGCTTTATAAAAAGTCAATTTCTGAAGGATGTGTACCAAAAATTTGGAAGAGAGCTTGGATTACTCCGATACCTAGAGGGTCTATTACGCAAAACATAGAGAAGTACCGGCCTATTTCCAAGTTATGCCAGTTTGGTAAAATATTAGAAAATATAGTTACCAGTCAATTATTCAGTGCCCTTCGTTGTTTTATTACATCTCACCAACATGGATTTTTTAATGGTCGTAGTGTTGAAACTAACCTTCTGAGTTTTACTGAGTTCATTCTTAATGCCATGGATAACGGCTGTCAGGTGGACGCCGTGTATACTGATTTGCCAAGGCTTTCGATAAAATTTGTCACAACACATTATTGTTGAAGCTTTGGGGGCTCGGTATACACGGTGACTTATTAAGATGGATAAAATCGAAAACAGATGTCAGGCTGTAGTACTGGGAGGATTTTCGTCACAATATAAAGATATTAGTTCTGGAGTACCTCAAGGATACCATTTAGGTCCTCTATTATTTACACTTTACATCAACGACATCACGAAAAGCATAGCGCATTCAAATGTATTACTTTATGCGGACGACGCTAAAATCGTCAGGCTTATTCGTATTGTCGATGATTGTTATCTATTACAGCAGGATTTACTTAGCTTAGAATCCTTCTGCACGAATAATAACCTTTTTCTGAATCTAGATAAGTGCTGTTTTATTACTTTCACCCGAAAAAAGCAACCTATTCAGTATTCGTATAAACTTTACAATAAGGATCTTACTAAAGTGACAGAAGTTCGTGATTTAGGTGTTCTAATGGATGCTAAGTTATCTTTTGTGCCTCATATTGACAATATTTTATGCAAAGCCTATAAACAATTGGGTTTTATATTAAGAGTGGGTAAGTCTTTTAAGAGCTCTTTTACATATATACTTTTATACAATAGTTATGTTCGTAGTAGATTGGAATTTGCTTGTTTGGTTTGGCACCCACTGTATGAAATTCATTCTAATAGAATTGAGAGATTGCAAAAGAAATTTATAAAAGCTTTAGAATATAGAACAGGAAATTACTATTTGGATTACGAAACCTCTCTTAAAACGCATAGACTACCCTCACTGAAATGTAGATGTGAATGTGCCGACGCTGTGTTTCTTTATAAAATAATAAACAACTTTGTTGATGTACCCGCCTTATTACAAAACATCTTGTTTCGCATACCCCATAAACAGGAAAGGAATTGCTGTAAAAAGAATCTTTTTTCTATTGCTAGCAGTAAAACATGTTATGCTTAAAACAGTTTCATTAGACGTGCATGTAGACTTCACAATGATAAGTTAAATAATATTGATCTCTTTAATAGCTCTTTAGCAAAATTTAAAACTTTAATAAATAAATTACTTTTAGTAGTTTAAATTTAAACTTTCAACTTTACGTATTTTAGTAATTATACCTTAAGTAAAAATTGTAACCACGAACAGATATACATAAATTGATATAATATAACTGTACTATTACTAGGGAACTCTAGGTCTTAAATCACTGTAATTTATGTAGCAATATCTGTTTATGTGACTGTATGTTCCTAATTGAAATAAATAAAAAAAAATAATAATAATAACACTCAGCACTTTTATCATGACAAAACAAAGAAAACTTTCTCTTTATAACGGTAACACAAATTGGGAAATGTTTAGAAAGTACTTAACAGATAATACCGCAATTACAATATAGCTAAAAACTAAAAACGAAATCGACACTGCAGTAAAAAATCTTACTCGTAACATACAATATGCATCCTGGTTGTGAACTCTACTCAATCCTAAAAAAATGTCATTATTAATAATTATCTTTTAGATATTAGAACAAAAATAGTTAAAAAGAATAGCCAAGATAATCCGGCAGCAAACCAAGTATCCCAATGATAAAAATAAATTAACTAAGTTAACCGGAGTACTGAGCAATTTACTAAAAGATTGGAAAAATAAAATGTTTAACTAATGTATAAGTAATCTATCGCCGTTTCTACATACTATTATACTTTGTGGAGAACAACAAATAAACAAATTGTCTCAAATGGCACGTGGGCAAGAACAGAAGGCAGAGCGTTTTGCTGAACAGTTTTCTAATATTTTCCAACCACATCCTCCAAGATCAACACCTCAAGAAGAAAAGAAGTAGTAGGATATCCAAATACTCTATTATAATTAAATCCACCATTACAAAACTTCACGCCTGAAGAAATAAACTCGTAAATTAAAAATCTAAATGATAAAATGATAAGAAAGCGCTGGGTTACTATCTCATTACTGTCAAACCATTGAAAAAACTTTCTAGAAAGGCATCAATGACAGTTAAACAAATATTTAATGCACTATTACGATTGTATTATCTTTCAATACAGTGAAAATTTCGGCAAACAATTATAATATATAGACCAGAAAAACACTCCTGCCAATATTATCAAAACTGGAAAAGCTCATATTAAAAACATGGGGCCGGCGAAGAGATTGCTCTGTAAGCAATTCCAGAACGAACTTAAAAAAACCTTTCGATTTCGATTTCGAATTTCGGGAAATTTTCTGGAAAATTATTCGAAGTCGAATATCTCGAAAACTATTCGAGATAGAAACTTTTTGATTTCGATTTTGAAATCAGCGTAAAATTTCCTATAAGAATCCATTTTAAAATTTTAAAAAATCCATAATTTTGTGACAGCGACAGACAGACCGACAGACCGACAGACCGACAGACATATAGAATTCAGTAACGAACTTTTTAAGTTCGTTGAAAATGGCCATGATCTATTAACATCAATTTGCACTATAACAAATTCACAGAGTTGTGAATGTGATCGAAAAATATCTTGAAGAACCTGGCACCCTGGCCTACTATTTAAAATCAAGTAGTTCTTACTTATCAATATTACCTACTTATAAAATCATACTTAAGTGTCAGGTATTATTAGGTGAAATATGGTGACAATCATTTTAACCTATACCCAATCAGCGCTGGTGTTTTACGGAGAAGTGTCATGGGACCCATTTTATGCCAAATATTTACAGCAGATCTACCATGTAACGGGAATATAGTCACGGCTATATTCGCAGACGATACTGCAATGCTGCTTCGTATACAGATCTCATACAAGCTGCGGTGCACCTACAAAAATCACTTAATAACATGCAGAAATGGTTACACAAGTAGTGCATAAAAATCAATGAGAGCAAATCGATTCAGTACAAAGTGCGATAATTTACCACTGATCACACTAAATGGCATTCAAATTCCAGACTAACAGGAGGCTAAATATCTCGCCATGCATTTCGATGGAAGACATGGAAAACACCCCTTGCAAAAAAAGAAAAAAATTTGGACATCAGAATAAAAATCATGTAATGGCGGCTATTGGGTAGAAACTCTAAGTTATCGCTTAACAACAAAGTGCTCGTGCACAAAGTGGCGTTAACACTTGTTTAGACTTACGTATCCAATTCTGGGATTGCGCGAAAATATCCAGTATTGAAATTACACAAAGATTTTAATGCAAGGCTCTTCGCAGTTTGGCAAACCGGAATAGTACGTCAGCAATAAGACGCTTCACACCGATCTCAATGCTTCATGGGAGAGACCAAATCAGAATATATTCAATCTACTATATAAACAAGCTAATGCATTAGTGATAGAATATGGAAATTCCACTCGACTTTTAAATAGAAAAAACACTAGATCTTACTAATTCCTGATTAGTAAATACAGGGATCGCCACTGGGCGATATTCTTCTCTCATGTTATTATAGTATTACAAACTATCACATTTGCTTGTTAGTCCTAAGATTAGTTGCAAATATAGCAGTTTATAATAAAAAAAATCTTAACGTTAAAAATCATTTATACTACAAAGCTTAAAAACACATCAAGACATTGTTTTTGAGCGTAAGCCAAGAGATGGGTAATAAATTTTACAATAATACATTATATTTTAAAATTTTGAGGTAATGTAGAATCAATTGAATGTTTTTTAATAATAAACTTAAATAAAACCTCTGTGTTATTATACTACTCTACTCAAAAGATAAAATGATTTTTTAATTTAAAACTCGGACAAAAGTTGTCGTTAAAAACTCCTTCAGTGACATTTACTACTAATTTTAGTTCGATGTGTCAAATATTTTATGTTGCAGCAGTTTATTTACATCAACTTTTTTCCTATACTTGATTTTCAAAATGTCTAATATTGTGAAACAGAGTAGGTGCATTACGTTTTTTATTAAATATAGAATTAATGCCAATAAAACGTTTAAAATGGTGCAGAAACCATTCGGTGATCAATCTCTTTTGAATAAAACTGCATTCTATCGACAAAAGCTGTTTAAAAAGATCGCAAATCTGTAAAAGATAAATCCCACTCTGATCGTCCACCAACATCAATAACCGAAAAAATATATAAAAAATCATTAGAAACAAAATAATGTCAAATCATCATTTGACTGCAAAAGAACTTTCTGAGTATGCTGGTATATTAACAAGTTCAAGAAACGCAAGTTTTGGGCTTGAAACGTTTGTCAGTAAAATTCGGCAATCACTACTCGTGAGATTTTCGGAAAAATGCAACAATATTGCCCCAAAAGCACCGTATTCTCCAGATATGTCACCATATGACTGTTCAGTCCTGTTTAATCAATAAAAAAGCACTTCGAGAAATCTGATTTGTCTCAATTGAATCGATAAACAAAAATTAAAGGAAGTGTTGATAGAAATTCTAAAAAATAAATATAAAAAGTGATTCTAAGATTGTATTAAACATTGGCATATGTATATCTCAACGAAACAAAATAAATTTGAATAAATAAATAGTAAGTGTTTTTTTATGAAAAGGCTTTTGACCGAGGAACTCATGTTTAGCTAATAAAGATACTGGAGAAAAAAGGAATAGATAAAAGGGACATTATATAATAAAGAATCTCTATTGGAACCAAACAGCCACTGTAAAGTATAATGGCACAACAACTAAGTCTATTATCACAGAAAGGGGAGTCAGACAAGGACGTGTTTTGTCTCCTCTATTGTTCAACTTATACTCTGAACAAATATTTGCAGAAGCGCTAGAAGACAGATGACGGCGTCAAAATTAATGGCCAAACGATTAACAACGTTCGTTACGCAGATGACACTGTAATAATTGCAGACGGTCCAGAAGCATTACAACGCCTGTTAAATAACCTCATTACCGTTGTTAATCAATATGTCCTCAAAATAAACACCACGAAAACAAAAATACTTACAATATTTAGAACTCCTAAATCGCCGATACATATAAGAATATATGGAAAGAACATAGAAGTGGTGAAAAAGTTTAAATATTTAGGAACTTTTTTTTCTTGGATTAATGCAAATTTACAATCTACTTAATAAAGTAATAAGTAAATAGGTTGAAAGAAGTTCACTCGAGTCAGGGGCCATCCATTGACGGCTCTCTGGATTCACCTAGCTAGGTCTTCTGGCCATGTTCTGTTAAGTCTTCTATTTTCCCATGGTTGTCTGAACAGTTCACTGATTAGCTCGTTGCTGTGGGTTATGCTTCGATTTTTGTGTTTAACAGAATAAGCACTGATGACGTCGTGTATAAACGGTATTTTGAGGTCGTCGTGTATGGTGTTGTTGGAGACATACCAAGGTGCATTTAGTAACATTCTGAGGGTTTTAGATTGAAAGGTTTGTAAAATTTTTGTATTAGACGGTTTGCTGCAGCTCCATAATTCGACACCATATGTCCAAATAGGCCTAAGAATGGTTTTGTATATGAGGAGTTTGTTCTGTTGTGAGAGCTGAGATCTACGATTTAGTAACCAAGACATGTTCCTCACTTTTAAATCTAATTGACGTCTTTTTGCCTTAATGTGTGTTCTCCAAGTTAGTTTTGCGTCAAGGTGAAGGCGGAGGTATTTAACTTCTCCTTTGACAGGAATGGGAGTGTTATTGAAGGTAAGAGGAGGACGTTCTGCTCTTCGTGTTGTGAACGTGACTTGACACGACTTAACAACGTTTAGATTAATTTTCCAGTGCATAAGCCAAATTTGGAGTTGATCAAGATAAGCTTGCAATTTTGCAGAAGCTCGTATCGGATCGAGATCTGTAGGAAGGATGTCTGTATCATCAGCGAACGTTGCTAGTAGTGTATTCTCGCTGGGTGGTATATCAGAGGTAAACAGTAAGTACAAGAAAGGTCCCAGAACACTTCCTTGGGGCACACCAGAGTTGATAGTCTGGTAGTCAGATAATGAGTCTTCGAATTTAACTTGGAAGTAACGGTTGGACATGTATGACTTAAGGATGAGGAACAATTGATTTGGTAAGTGTTGTTTAAGTTTGAAAAGTAAGCCTGCATACCACACCCTGTCAAACGCCTGTTTTACGTCTAAAAATGCTGATGTACACATTTGTTTTGCTTCTAAGTTTTCTTTGATTTTATTAACGATTCTATGGCACTGTTGGATAGTGGAGTGATTGAGTCTGAAGCCGAATTGGTGGTTAGGGATTAAGGCATCTATATGTGTTACGTTTGCAATTCTGGTGAGGATAAGTTTTTCGAAAATTTTGGACATTACAGGAAGGAAGCTTATTGGCCTATAGGAAGTAGCATCAGTTGGAGGTTTTTCTGGCTTCAGTATCATGATTATTATTGCATACTACCATAGTATCGGATAGTAGCACAGGCGTAGTATGCTGTTATATATGGTTGTGAGTAATACAATAGCTTTTCTAGGGCAGTGTTTCAGTACTTCACCTGTGATGAGATCATATCCAGGAGCTTTATGAGGATTTAAGAGACTTATTTCTTTTTTGACTTGTGCAGGTGAAATAGGCTTGGGTGGAAGAGACATCTGACAGGGGGCGTTTAAGAAAGTTTGTATTTCGACATCATCTTCATCATCGTTGTGGATATCAGGAGCGGAAAATACATTAGCAAGGTGTTCTGCGAATCTGTTGGATTTTTCAATATTCGTCCGCGCCCAGCTCCCATCAGCTTTTCGTAGAGGTGGAATAGATACTATGGGTCTTTTGAATTTCTTTGTCGCGTTCCACTGGGAGTGATCATCAGTAGATAGATTGACGATGTAGTGTTCGAAGGATTCGTTTTTTGCTTCTTGGATAGCATTGTGGAGATTGTGCGTTATTCGATTTAAATAAGTTTTGTCAAGTGGACTCCTGGTAGTCTGCCACCTGTGCCGAGCTCTGCGCTTTGCGATGACCAATTCTCAAATATGAAGCGGAATGTTCTGATTGTTGCGAGTAAGACCATGGGGTTCTGGAGTAAAGGTCCAGGAAGCGCTTTGTATTAACTTAGTTAGGTACTGCACAGCTTCATCTATGTCCTCCTTATCTTTCAAGCGGATATTTAGTGATATATTATCGTTGATATGTTGACGGAATAGGTTCCAATCAGTCTTTTTGGAAGACAGTCTCTGTTGTGGCTTTTTCCATATAATACTGGTGCTTAGAGTTATTATTACAGGACTGTGATCAGAGTGCAGATATAAACTGGATTCGATATCACAATGTAGGTCTGAGATTCCCTTAGTTATGGGAAAGTCTAACAGGTCGGGGATTTTATTTCGAACGGTCGGCCAATAACTTGGCTCTCCAGTCGACAAATAGTTGAAATTATTTAGTTCTAAAACTCTCAATAATGTTCTGCCTTTAGGAGTAATTAGCCCAGATCCCCAGGCTGCATTTTTAGCATTCCAGTCTCCGGCAACTAAAAAGTGTGAGCCGAGTCGTTGGAAGAACTCGAGGTATACATCGCATGTTATAGAATAACGTGGTGGACAATATATTGAAGCAATTGTAATAGGTCGGGAGAAAGTATCTACTTTTATGATGGCACTTTGAATTTTGTGTGTTATGTATGGTTGAAGTACGTGATGTTTTATTGAAGATCTGATTATGATTGCAGACCCTGCGTGAGCCGCATCATCAGGATGGTTAGCATAGTAAATGGAATAGTATGGTATTTTAAGAGTTGTCCTTTGTGTTGAATGACTTTCAGCGATTAGGAGGATATCAATTTTATTTTGTTAAGAAATAGCGTAAGTTCCTGAATATGGTTTGATAAGCCATTTGCGTTCCATTCTGCAATTCTAAGTGCAGGGGCCATTATTGAGTTAATTTATTGATAACTGTTGTCAGAATCATACTGTTCTGGTTGAGTAATTGATTGAACATATTCTTAAAATAATTAAAGAATATAGTAAATTTGCTAGTTAGGTCTGTTTCGGTGTTATATGGGATGTTAGGTTGTACTGAGGTCATTTGGGCATAAGTAGGGGTTGGGGTTGTTGAATGTAGTGGAGTATTAGTTGTAATATTTTGTGACAAAGGACTGGGCCTGGTTGGTCTTAGGTGATGGTTTCTGTTTATTAAGTCTTGATAAACTTTACAGCCTTTGTAGTTCGCTGGATGATTTTTCTGACATAGAGCACATGTTGCTGGTGTATTTTTAGATTTGCTGCAACTAGAGGTGTTATGTGGTCATCCGCATTTAACACACTTAAACGGTTTCCTACAATATGTTTTCGTGTGTCCATAGTCTTGGCATCTTGTGCATTGTACGATCCCACCTTTATTTCTTGGCGCTTCTACTCGAATTTTAGAATGATACAGAAATTCTAATTTAAAGATGTCTGTATTATTGTTTTGTGGCTCGAGATCTATAAAGAATAGAGGTAAGGGCTCTTTAGTAACCCGATGCCTTGGGGTACATTAGTGGCATTTGTGTATTTATAAACGATTGTCCTGGTATATTTGATGACTGCACAATAGGCTGATTATAGTAATTACCATTTTGTCCGAATCCATTATTGGCTTGAGTGTTAAATTGTGGGGTCCCAGGTCCTGCGTTACTCGTGGAAGGGAACATGTTCCGGATCCCGAGTGTTTATCGTTCGCATGCAGTGTAATAGGATTCTTAATAATGCGCACTTTTAAATATTATGAAAACGTTTAAAAATGTACACGAGTTTTCGAAATTAAATTAATAAATATATAAATTTGCCTGACCTTAAGCAAGGCTACGGCTGCGGCTTCGCCGTTGTGATAACTCGGGTATAGCTCGGCACGCACGTTCGGTCTGCTTGAAGGCAATTTTGAAAGTCAAATAGGAACTCACTAACTTAATTAAACTTCTTTTTTACAATAAAATTCTGAGAATGATAATTAATGCAATATGTGACAGTGACAGTTCTCTAAGTATCTATTTAGGAACCTGGATAAAAAAGAGATTTAGACCCAAAAATCGAGGTCAAATCCAGAACTGAACAATCAAGAGCCACATTTAACTTTACGAAGCCATTCTTATACAATACCACATCATTAAGTCTTAGTTATCGGTTTGTGAAATGCTACATACACCCAGTGTTATTATACGACAATAAAGTCTGGACCTTAAAGCCCAATATTATTAAACGAACCGAAGCTTTGGAAATGTGGATTCTACAAAGATTGCTGAAAATTCCCTGGTTCTCAACAACGATGTCCTTATGAGAGCCAAGTGTAGAAGAGAACTGCTACAACTGGTAAAACAAAGAAAGACGGCCTACCCAGGACATGTTATGCGCAAGAACAACACATTACTGAAACTTATAATGGAAGGTAAAATTGAATGTCGACGCGGCGTAGGCCGAAGAAAATACTCCTGGCTGAAGAATAAAAAGGACTGGACTGGTTTGAACACCCACCCACTATTCCAAGCTGCTCAGAATCGCCAGATGTTGGCTGAGATTGTCGCCAACCTCCAATAAGGAAATGGCACACTAAGAAGAAGAAAAAGAAGTGTTTTATTCAAACAGCCACTTTATCTTTTGAACAGAGAAGTTTCAGTACTGTTGATTATATTATTTTGTATATGATACAGATGTCTATAATATACAATATAAACAGTACCTAGAAGATATTTGTCATTTCTATGTAATACATTAAAGAACATATTTTTAGTTTAAAATTAAATTTTTAATCAAAATCTGAATCTTTGTTCTTTGAAGCTTTCTTTCGGAGATTTCCCAGTTTATGAATATTCTTTGTTTTGCTGAGATGAAATTTTGATTTATTTTTCTCAAATCGTTTTTATTATGAGACTATCTATATCTTATATGGTTATCCAAATTAACAAACGTGCAAATATAGAATGACTGCAAAAGTTCGTGCCTGATTTTATAGATGACGTTGCTTACAGAAAATAGCGCATTTGTTCTGATGTGTGTGTGTTATTCGATTTGTAAATAATGTACAACGAAGCGCTTCAGTTTCTTGCAAAAAAACGCTTTAAAAAGTTGACATGCTTTTGCAATAGGTCCATGGAAATGGAAGACGAAAAAGTGCATTTGCGGCATGTGATGCTGTATGAATTTTAGAAAGGCCTGAGTGTTGGAACGGCTCAAAAAAATATTCAGACTGTTTATTTAGACCGTGCTCCTGTCCTGACAACTGTCAAAAAGTGGTTCGGACGGTTTCGGCAAGGCAGTTTTTCAATGAAAGATGAACTTTGCTCTGGTCGACCTTCTGGCCTTGATGACGACGTTGTGCGTATTCTAGTGAAGACACATCCAGGAATTACGACTGAGGAGATAGCTGAGAGGCTAAACATTGACAAGTACACCGCGTTTCGCCATTTAAAAAAGCTTGGCTATATCTCCAAGCTTGATATCTGGGTACCGCACTGTTTAACGGAAAGGAACAAATTAGACCGGATGAACGTGGCTCTTGCACTTCAGGCACGGAACGAAAGTGAGTTGTTTTTGGATCGACTGGTAACAGGCGATGAAAAGTAAGACCTTTGCAACAATGTGCAACGAAAACGCACATGGAAACAAACCGGCGAAGGTGCAGATCCTGTCGCAAAAGCTGGTCTGCATCCAATGAAGGTTATGCTGTGTGTTTGGTGGGACTGCAGAGGGATCATTTATTTTGAGCTTTTGAGGCGCGGAGAAACAATAACGGCAGACATCTACTATCAACAATTAGCCAGACTTGATGCTGCTATTAGTGAAAAACGTCCTGTTTTGGTCAACAGAAAGGGTGTTATCTTTCACCATGACAATGCTAGGCTTCATGTGGTTCAACAGACGCTGCAAAAATTGCAGGTGTTGAAATGGGAAGTCCTGCAGCATCCTCCATACTTGCCTAATATTGCACCTTAAGACTTCAATTTCTTCCGCTCCTTACAAAACAGTTTAAATAGAAAACGCCTTAGTTCTGTACAAGCTGTCGAAAACCACCTTACAAACTTTTTTGACAACGAACCGACCTCGTGCTATAAGAATGGCATAGAAAAACTTGTAAATCGTTGTAAAACCATCATGGAAAAGAATGGCGATTATATAATTAATTATTAAGACCCTTTCATTTAAAATAAAAAATATTGTAATAATTTATAAAATCGGGCACAAACTTTTGCAATTATCCTATATGTAAAATTGGTGAAATATATTTCTTTAAAGAAATACCTTTTTTCTATTTTCTTTTCAATATCACTCTAAAAAATAGCTTTATATGTAAAGAGAATAGTATTAAATGGGTCAAATAGTCATAATTTCACTTTTTTAGAAAAAAGCTATTTATTTAGACGAATCACTATTATAACATTTTTCATATTCATTAAAGTTACTTTTAATAACGTCAAAATAAAACGATCAATTGCGCCGCTGCTACACCAAAGTTTGTATATTTGAAACCGTCGGCCGAGCGCCCGACATGGATTTCTGTTAGTTTATTTATTTACAGGTGACCGCCTGCGCCCGTGAATAATTCATCATCCTGGCCGCGCCGCGAAAAACCGAAAACGCTAAAATAAATATCTCTGAGCCCGGCGACACGGGGAGGAGCTCTCGCTTGATTTACCATTCGCAATTTCAGCCCAAATAAACTACAAGTGAGCGCTATTTGATTTCAATGATTTATTAACTGGAAACGCGATTCACTGCAATTTGCTCGCGAAGTGCCCGAACTCGGCTGCAAAAATCGAAGACTAATTGCACTAATTAAAGACCCGCGAGTGCCTATTGACGGCGGCATCTTTCATAATTGCGCCGAAGCACCTCGTCGACATTGCATGTCCTTCGATGTCTGCGTTTCAGTTCTTTGGAACGGGTGGGCTGCTTTGTGGGGTGAATTTTTGATGCCCCAATCTGCCCGCTTTGAAGCGCGACATGCCAAGATTTAGGGCTGGAAAACCGGAAAATCCGTACAAGCTGAGATTTGCTGACTGGACAATGATATGCAGTCGGCGCTCGCGTACCGTTCGGCCCAAATCGCACAACTGTCCAGTATTTTATGGTCTGTGGCCTAAATATGCTGAAACTAAATATTTCATTTATTCTTTTATGATAAGTACATCCGCTCCTCCATAAATCTGAAAAACTTTTTATTATTTTATATCTTAGTTGCACTCCTCACATAATTCATTTATTACAATTTAAATTTAGAAACTAAAAAGACTAAGCTAACAGGCTCACCCTCTTTTTTACATCGCACTTTGATCTTGCCCTTATCGTTGTTGTCATTTTCGTTTTTAATTATTACTATATTATACATTTTGTGATAATTGCGCAATGGATTTTGTATATTAAATTTTAGATTATACATACAAAATTTTCAAGAACTTTTATATAACTAAACAATAAACATCACTGCAATTATTTAATATTGAAATTGTTATCTAATTCATCTCTATTTACAAGTTTACTTATACAGGGTTTGGCACAGAGGCATGAATAGACTGTCATGCGCGCTAGAGTGGACCGAATGTTTTCGGGGTGACAGATGCCATTTAAATAACAATAGAGCCTTGGTCTACAGCTCATCGTGTGTTTGTTTACAACACTTTCATTGAAACGGATCGTTCTGTGGTGCTCATACAGTGAAGATTTCGAAACAATTTTAATGTTGGTCGTTATGGTCGAGTTCCAAAACGGAATACCATTATGAAGTGAGTGAATAATTTTTAAACAACAGGATCTTTGAGGACCGAGGATTGCACGTGAAGGCAACTGAACTGTACGGAGCCCCAAAAACATTGAAAGGATACAACAAGCGGTGGAAGCCAGCCCTCGTCGTTCGGAGGTACGTCTCGCTCACGCTCTTCGGATGTCAGGCAGGCCAGTTCGCAGAATCTTACACTTCGACCTCTATTTTCATCCCCACAAAATTATAGTTGTTCAGGAACTGCGACAAAATTACTAGTAGGATAACATAAGTTCGCGGAAACGATGTTAGACTTGCTGACAGACGATACTTCTTTGATCATGAGTAATGAGGCCTACTTTTGTTTATCGAAGACGCTAAACAAACATAATTTTTGGTACTAAGCACCCAAAAACCCACAATAATTGCGTCATCAATTTTTGCACTGGGACAGAGTAACTGTTTAAAGCGGCGTACATCAAACCTACATTATTGGGCCTTATTTTTTCGTTAAAACGGACGAACAGTGTCTGTTAATACAGATCGATACCTTGCAATGTTACAATACAACAAGAGCAACAATGGTTTTTAAGGCATTTTCCTGGACGCTGATTTCATTTCGTAGGGATGTGGGATGGCCTGCTCGGTCACCAGACCTATCAGCTTATGACTACTATGATGGGGTTACCTAAAAGCTAAAATTTACATTGACAAGCCTCGCAATCTTGAAGCCCTTTCCGAAACCATAACGCGAGAAACACAAAAGGTTTCGCGTGATATGCTTCAAAGGAGTATGGATAATTTCGCACCCGTCTACAACAATGCCTTGACAAAAATAAGCGTCACCTATCTGATGTGATTTTTCGCACATGATTAATTTTTGTTGTGTATTCTCAAATGACAATGTACCAGTAACGTGTGGAAACAATAAATTTTTAAATTTCTTCTAAAATAATTGTAAC
The DNA here is from genome assembly GCA_036346155.1 of Sinelater perroti. NCBI lineage: Eukaryota > Metazoa > Arthropoda > Insecta > Coleoptera > Elateridae > Sinelater > Sinelater perroti. The sequence goes on along the minus strand of JARFIY010000316.1, from coordinate 780,995 downwards.
AATCTTTTCAAACACATTATACCTCTCTGGTAGACCCTCTATCTGTTATACCAGAGATACAAAATTGCCGTTTACAACACTATTGTCTATAATACAGATTTTGGTTGTAACCACACAGTCTACATATTTTTTATCTGTTTCCAAACGACCACATTTCAACTTGTTTATTGAGCATACAAGATTTGTATAAAAATAAAAGTAGTGAGAAAGGATGCCAATAAAATAATAATAATGGGGGACTGAATAGAGGGCTGGGATGCACAGGTGGTTATGGAAAGGAAACAATGAATACAAAAAGAACTAAAATGCTAGAATTCTGCCATTTAAACGACCTCTTGATGTAAAATAATTTCTGGGAACAAGAACTAGAAGAGAAGTATACGTTTGTGGCAGAGAAGAGACAGCCCAAAAGTATAATAGATTATATAACATACTCCGGAATTAAGTCATAGTATACAACAAATAGTGACTGAAAAGAGAGCGGAACTAGAAACAAATTATAGGTTAGTAAGAGCGATATGGAAAATACAAAAGCAAAAAACAGAAAACGAAATGAAATTTAGAAAGGTGGCGATAAATAAACTAAAAAAAGAAAAAACAGGATAAAATATCAAGAAGAGACAGACAAAAATTACACAAAGTGAGTGGAAAATAGAAGAAAAATGGAAAGTATCTAAAGAAGTAATATATTCAATAGCAGTTTTTGATACAATTGAGAGAGGAAAAATATGACAATGCTTACAGGAACTGAAAGTGACAACAGGTCTAATAGAAGCCATCAAAATTATGTACGGAGTAGTTAGAGAAATAATTTAAATAGCTGGACTGACATCAGGGGAATTCAAAATTCAAAACAGGGCGATAGTCTAAGCTCACTACTTTTTATAATAATAATGGATAAAATAGTGAAAAATCTAAAAGAAAAAATGAGAAAATTGGGCACAATAATAGGATATAGAAATCTAGAACCAGTTAAGGTAAAAAGTCTAATATATGCAGATGACATAGTCGTAATTGCAGATACGGACAATAAATTACAAAAGTTAGTCAAAATATGGGTGGAGGAAATAGAGAAAATGAAAATGAATGTTAACATTAAGAAAAGTAAGACAATGATAGTAAATCAAAACTATGAGAGGGGATAAAATAGAAGTAAAGTTCAAAGGGAGTAATATGGAAAGAGTTTCAATTTAAGTGTTTGGGAACAATAATAACAGAGATGGCAGAATAGTAGCAGAACTGAGGAACAGAATAAGGAAAAGGCATAGAATCTACTGTGCATTACATACAACGATATTGGGAAAAAAGCAGATAGACCAAAAGCTAAAATTAATAGTACATAACGCGATAAAAATATCGACAGTGTTGTACGCCAGTGAAAATTGGACGATACAAACTAAACATGATAGTATAATAACGGCCATAGAAATGAAACACTTAAGAAGGATAATGGATAAGACAGGAAATAAGAGAAACCTTACAACAGGAACCAGTAGTGAAGAAAATTAAAGAAAGACAGCTAACATGGTACTGTCATATACAACGAATGACACCAGAGGGAATATGTAGAAAAGTGTTTGAAAAAAGAAGCGTGAAAGAAAGGAATAAAGGGAAGACCCAGGAAGAAGTGGATAAGTCAAATGATTGATGTGGGAAAGGCAAGTGGAAAGACATTAAACAAAATGGAAAGTTTAACAAGGGACAGAAAAGAATGGAAAAAATAGGTTAAGAAGAACTTCTTTCTTAAAAATGACAATTTTTATTAGTAATAGTATACACAATTTATATATAGCGTGCAAGAGTAGTGTCATACAAGAAATGATACTTCTACAAGTGACTTTGCGTCTCGTTTTGTAAGCCAAATAATTGTAAAAGGTTTACTAGCGTGCCTGTAATTTACCTAGACATGGTAAATAAGGAAAGTTTATACCTACCACTTCCTATTCACAGAAAACAATTGAAAGTGTTTTTTCGATTGCTATTAAATCTATGCTGTTTTATAGAAGTTTCATTGCATATAAACTCATTTTTGTAGCGATCGTGCAGATTTTCTCCTTTATGTATGGTAGTGCTAATAGTTTATACCCTATAATACATATTTTAATTGACGCCACTATTTACTATTACATTTACATATGTTCCTTCACGTTTTCTTACAATAACTTTGATTTCCATTATGAATATTATGTTTATTTATATAAAAATATGAACAAACTGTTAAACGTTATACTTTGTTGTTCTAATCAATGTGTATCATAATTTATGGGCTTATAATAGAGTCTATTCTTCTGTAACACTCTTCGTATTTATTATCTTATTATTTAAAATAGAAATTTATCCAGCAATTGTAGTTTTATACAAAGAATTTTCCTTATAAACTTCTTAAACATTCTTATCTTTCAATATGTATTTGTTTCTGTTTGTAATTAGTTTAACTTATTTCATTTTTGTAGTAAAAACGGAGCTCGCCATTTCGTCATATACAAGAATAGGTTTGCGAGTAGTGGTTTTATGATTTTATAATCTAACAATGGTCTTCATTTTATATAGATATATTCTGAATTTGATTTATTTTATAATAAATAGATTGAGTGAGCATAGCATGTGGTAATATTGTAAAGTTTCCTGCCATAACTATTTGGCTAATGACAGTGTCGCATTAATTTAAACTTATAATCCCTAGCTTAATGTTGCTCTTTATGCGGCTATTGTACGGTTTTTGTTAACATAACCCTTTGAATATGTTAAATTATTTAAAAGGTTAATCATGCAAATTAGGGTGTATAACCTTGCATTGGGAATTTAACTCTCCCAAATGCCTTTTTTACTTTCCTTATCCTATAATAAGGAAAGTAATGTAATCGGCGGAAATTTGACCTACCCAGTTTTTCACATTTCCGGACGAATTATAGCCTCAGGACACCAAAAAAGTTGGTTTGGGCCATTGGTTTGCGCGCGCGCGCGCGTGTGTGTGTGTGTGTCTGTCGGCCTGTCAGTAAACAGGATATCTCGAGAACCGTAAGAGCTAGAGACTTGAAATTTGGTATGCAACTTACTTGTAGATAGGGAACGCAGTGCGAAACTTTTGGTAAAAATCGGCCGAGTCGTTTGGTGGCAAGGTCGCAAGGTCGCAAAATCGTTCGCAAAGCGGTCGCGAATCTAAACGGTTGAAGATACAAAAAATTTATGAGAATAAAAATAATTTGTTATCGTGAGATAAACATGAATTTAAAATAAAAGTTGGTAAAATGGGAACCCGAAAAACAATTGTAGCTCAGGATTTTTAATATACTGGGTGTTGATAAAATGTTTCGAGAAATTTATATTACCGGATAGATCGGACCGAGACAACAAAAAATTACAATGAAATTTTTGGATCCAAGGTCAAATCAATAAGTTATAGCCGATTAAAAATTAATTAAACGGACCAATCACAGAGCGCTAGGAGAGCTTCCTGGCCGATTGCGAGAGGACGGGGGGGAGCGCTTGGCCACTAGGAGGGAGTACGCAGGCGATATTGGGGAAGGCCGTGTGGCCGAGCTCGCACGGTTACCTTCAGTGACGTAGCAAAATTTTAAGTACTAGTCAATTATTGTCTTGTACTGTTTATTTTAATCAGCTTTCGAGTGTTGGACTCGCGCCTCGTCCTTTTTTAAAATAACAAGTTCCGGGATGAGAGCAGCGCAGGGCCGAAACGATGGACCCGGTATAATATATAATAATAGGGGATAAGGACAGTCGTGTGATGTTCACACCAGATTTTTTAGGGAATATATGCTTCTACAGCGTGGGTAACATGATTTTGTCAATTAGTATACTGATAATTTTATTTCAATAATACTACATACCAATAATTTATATCCTCTTATATTTATATTCCAATTATTAGTAATTCAAAAAGGCTGATAGGTTCTTATGATAAAAATTATAACAAAAATAAAAGTTTCATATTTATTACAAGAGGTGTAAGTGTAAAAAGAGGTAAATATAACGGGTGACTCAGAATGAAATGCATATTTCAAAACAACGAAACATAGTAACATTTCATGATATATTTACGCAATTATGATAAAACTGAAGCATGAAATGTGGAAATATGTGCGAAAAATTACATAATCAAGATGTTGGTCATCACGGGTTGACACTCCTCCAAGCGTGACTTCAAATACGTGAAAACATGTTGACACATGTTTTGTCTAATTGCTACGATTTCTTCTCGTATACGGGCCTTAAGTTAACGCATATTACTTGGAGGATGCATGGAAACTCGAGGTTTTAGATATCCCCTGAGGAAAAAATTAGGGGGGCCAGGTCAGAGTCCGTGGTGGCCATTTAATGCCCTACGCGAAATAAGCCGGTTCGGAAACAAGTCTTTAAACAAGTCTTAATCACACATGCTGTGTGACTTGTGGCCCCATCTTGCTGGAACCATGTTATAGGGCCTTATCCCTCCCTACTTGAAGAGCCGGACTAAAGAAGTTACGAATTATGGCAGTGTATCTTTGAGAATTGACAATAAGTACGCGCCTATGGTTAGTGCTCTTTGAAGAAATTGCAACCCAAACGGCGACTTACCCCATATTTTGACGGTTAAGGTACCCATCTAAGTAAAAATGGGTTTCATCACAAAATGTCATAAAAGTTTTCAAACTGCAAAAGCATCTCGCGCTCAAAAGCGAGGGGTAACGGATAGTCTGTTGCTGTCAGAGCTTACACTAACTGAATCTTGTAGGCATAAAAACGTAAGTTTTTTGTTGCAAAATTCTCTGAACTCCGAACCGGTCCAAATTCAAAGCCGCCGCGCGTTGACGGAGTGACCTTCGGGGATATTGCCGAACGCTAGCGCGCACGTGAATGATGTTTGCTGACGTTCTCACTGTTCGCCGGCAGCCGACAGGTTTTGAATTCACGGTAGAACTACTACCCTCAAACTTCTGAACCCAAAGCTTTATTAAATTGGCACTTTGCACTTGCTGTATGTCATGAAGCCCATATCGAACTCAAAATGACTACGTACAGTTACGTAACTGTTGGTTTTGTAATAACTGCGCACACAAAAAACACTTTGCTCCCCCGGAAACTGTTCCATTGCAACTGACAAATTCCATGCTCCCTACTACTCAGCACATGGGCGCCCGCTCCTCTCCTACTATTATATCCCGCGCTATTTCAAAGACAAAATTTATTCCATTCTGAGTCACCCCTTACATACGTACATTTGACTTTTTTAAATAAAGTAGGATTACATATAATTGTTTTGTCTAGATTTCGCATTTCTTCAATGAAATAAAATTTTTGTTTTTGATCTCGAGGCAAGTTTCATAATTATTACTATTTTTTATCTTTTTTTTCTAGTATGACAAAAATAATCTAAACAAAACATTTCTTATATTATCAGTTAATTGACATTACTGTTAAATGGTAAAACTTTGGTCTCGTATTTTAATCCCAACAGAATTTTGTTATCTGTTTAATATATTGCACCGTTTTATTATTACTATATATTATTAATATATTATAAATATTAAATTGAGCAAAGAATTATTCGGATTACTGTTTTATTCAAAGGCATAGTCTAAAATTTACAATTTGTTAAGAACTTATAAAACTTTGTCTAATATGAAACAAACTTTGGTAATGAGTTGACAATATAAACGCGTTGTTCTACTGTACATTGTCCCACAAAGGACAATTTTGTTCTACTCAGGGCAATGTTAAAAAAACACCCGACTATTTCTATTAGAAAATCTTAAACTAGCAATACTTGTATAACAAAGAATTTTAGCCAGTTTAAAATTATATATAATTGGAGTTATATATAAATAGGAAGACATTTTGCCTTTTAAACGTGTATACCCTCTTTTTGTTGTCCATGTTATTTCAAATTTTTTTTATTGAATAAATATAATAATTCTTTCACTGTTGTAAGTTTACGCCAAAATTAAGAGGAATGTAGTAGCAAACAAAAAATAAATAAAATTTATAAATCTACTGTTTGGTACCTAATAAAGGGATACATTTAAAACTATGGAATTTTATAAAGAATAAGCCACAATTAAGTTTTATAGTTTTTTTATATTTTATTTATGATACCATAAGTTCTAAATAATAATATTTTTTTAATTTACCTCAAACTATTAAGAATATTACATACAAGGTATCGAAAAAAGTTTCGAAACAATAAATTTATTTGAGATGTTGCTACAATACCCCAAGTCTTCAAAGTATATTCCTTGAGCGTCGACACACTTTTGCCAGCGGGTTTTCTACGACTCAAAGGGTGCTTGGTAGGCGGATAACGGAACGTTTTTAAGGGTAAGCGTACAAGCTTTTTTGACCGCACTTAGGGTCTCATAGTGGTGTCCCTTGAGGAAGGATTTTACCCTTGGGAATTGGTGTCAAGTCGGAACTGTAAGGGTAGTCGGTGATCTTGGGGGAGGTGTAGCTGGATGAAATTTCCAATTTCCGGCAATAGCGGACCTCATCCGGTTGACTCTTCTCTTCAGTCTTCTTAGTACTTCTAGGTAAAAAGCACCATTCACTCTTTGCCCCTCAGGTACAAATGCGTCAAAAAAAAACGATGAGCATAATTTTCACTCTAAATTTGCTCATTCGAGCCTTTTTTGGAAGATATGATGCCGCAGTGTGCCATTCGGAACTTTGCCGTTTTGCTTCCGGGTCGTATTCAAATATCCAAGTTTTGTATCCCGTGATTACGTTGTCCAAAAACCGGGGTCTTCTTCAACACATTGCAGAAGGTTTTCGCAAGCAGACGCACGCCTCTGATTTTGGTTGTCCGTCAAGACCTTCGGCACGAGTTTAGCGCAGATCTTTTGCATCACCAAATTTTCAGTGATAATGCTATGCACTGTCATCTTATCAATGTCAATTTCATCTGCAACTATGCGCACACTTAACCGACGGTCTAAATTCAGTGCTTCACGCACATGTTGCACGTTGTAATCAGTTCTTGAGATAGACGGCCGTCTAGCGCGGGGCTCGTCCTCCCACTCCCTCGGCCATCTTTGAATAGCTTGTGCTACTTTAAAACTGTAATTTGTGACATGTTTTATCCTTGAACACATAACAAATCATGCTCAACGTCTCCGTACCCGATTTCTTCAGTCCAACACAAAATTTGATGGCGTACCGCTGTTGAATTGTTCGCTGCATTTTGCGTTTGCACCGAGTCACTCGACAGGGGTCTACTAAAAACACGATCTCGCCTGAACGAACGCTCACAGGCGACTGGCGCTTAGAGCGTCTTAAAGGTAACATCCCCACCACCGAGAATGTGCGATGGGAGCGCGCTCCGACGTTCAGTCACGTCAAGAAAAAATTTTCCCGATACTTTTTATACAAACCTTGCATTATAATTTTTTATTTGTTGTTACGTTTCTTTATTTTATTATTATTTTTTATTGATAAATTATTAGTAATTTATGTTAGATTCCTTATATTTTTATATTTCTACTATTTAACATTTATATTGCTTTTTAAATTTTTTGTTATGCCTGCTGGATTTTGTGTATATGTTATATATCATGCTTCTGGCATTTCTTTCTTCTGCCACAAAAGTGTATTTGTCCTTTATTTTTTGTTACCACATTGTGTTTCCTACAATTAGGTCGTTTTTTTACATGTTACCTGGCCCCGATTTCTCCGGAGCTGATGTTACCTGGCCCGAAATTTTGTGGAGCCGTGTGCAACACAAAGGCCCTTCTTTGGAATTTATAATCCCAAAGGAATGTTACGTAACGCCGACTTTGTGGCGCCGTGTGCAACACCGGGTTCCTTGACCTACTGCGCCGCGTCGTGCCAAGCGATCACGAGTCGACCCGAACACCACAGACCATAGCCGCCACGACATTTACCAACCAGGGCAAGGGCGCCGGCGCATTTTCAAATAAGCGCAAAGACACCCCTAATCCTGGACAAGCTTCGCATCCCCCAACGGGCTCATCGTGCTTCCACCCTAAACTCTGCACCGCACCAACAGAATGGGGCACGAGCTGAGCCCTTAAAACCTGAGCCATCAAAGAATTCGCTCTCAGTCGCCAGCCCCTTCAGAAGAAATCATCAAGAGTCATCAGGTGAGTCCCTTTTGGTTTCTTTTGCTGCTCGCTGCTCGGACCTGCTGCTCGCTTTCCGGCATCGGCCCCGCTGCTTGTGCCTGCTGCACGCTACCCAGCTGCGCTACCGCCCCCGCTGCTCGCTGCCTGGTTCCGCCACCGGCCCCGCTGCTTGCGATGCTGCACGTAGCTCGCGGCCCGGCTTCGCTGCGCCAACTCGCTGCCCGTTTCAGCGCGTATATTAAGTGGTAGGTTAAGTTCTTGTACATTAGCTAAGTAGGTTAAGTTAGATAGGGTTGATAGGTTAGCGTAAGGCAGGTTAAGTTCTGTAAGATTGTAAATATAATTCTAATCGTAAGTTGGAGCAGATGCTTTGTTTTTTTTAGCCTTCCGTCTCCCACGCGTTGCCGGTCGTAGCGTTCCGACGCCCGATTTATCACCGCCAGAGCCCGACCTGATAACATACAGAAATCTATCATTTTTATTCCATTTCTGTTTATGGTTTCTTTATCGTAGATTCCATACATCCTATACTTCTATTGTAGTCATTCCCTATTCTCCTGTTCCAATCTCCCATAATTACTGTTTTCTCGTTATCTTCTCTAATCTCGTCTAGTGTTTGTTGTAGTTTTATGTAAAATTCTGCTATTTTCTCTTCGGCTGCAGTTTCTACAGGATCGTATATTTGTACAAAGTTGATTATATCGTTTATTTTTCGGGTAATTACTATTATTCTCAAGTTACTTATTTTATGTTTCACTATTCTTTTGTTTATTTCTTCTCTAATGATTATTTCTACTTCTTCTTTTGCCCTTTGTTCTAGTTTTAGCCAAAAGTAATATAATGTATGTTTATTTGTTAGTTTTATATTACCTTCTCCTTTTTTTCTTTAACTTAACATTAATATTTGTAAATTATAATTGTCAATTTCTTTCATTTCTAACTCCCTTCTTGTTAATGTATTTATCTTCTTATATTCTATTTTTCTCTTCTTTTTTCTTTTATATTGTGTATTTTTTATTTTATATATTTACTCGTATTATAGTTTTTTGTTTTCGTTTTGTTACACATTTACGTTTTTTGATAGTGGTTGTGGCTGGATTTCTTTGTTATTATTTTCATTATCTTTTTATGGTCGTATTTAATATTTCTTCTTTTGTGCGTAAACCAAAGGTTATATTTTTTTCTTTGGGTGTTTTTTCTTACCACCTACTTTGTTGAACTACTGTCTCGTCATCGGTTATCTCTTTCGCTTTTTATTCTTTACCCTGATCTTATTTGTTGTTTCTTCTTCTTTCAGCTTTGCATCTGTTTTCTCTAGTTCTTCATACTTCTATTCTTATTAATAATTAACTTATATTCCACTAATGCTGCTGTATTTTTTCTGTTTCTGGCTTATATCATGTGGAGTATTAACATTTTCTTTTATGTCTTTTTATTTTATCAAAGTCCTCTTTAATTGATGTTTCTGTTCCGCGTAAGTATTTTTGATTTTTTATTATTTACATCTTTTTTATTTTGGTTGTCAGTTCGTACTTTTGCTGGTCAGTTAAAATTTATCTTTTTGACTCCTACTCTTTTTATAATAGCAATTTTGCATTTTCTCATAATTACTCCTGCTTTTCCAAAGAGTGTCTTTTAGCATTCCTAGGGTTTCATTCTCTTCTTTTTTTATGCCAAAAATCATTAATTTTATGTCTTGTTGTTTTACACGTTGTTTCCTCTTTTTATTGTTTGGTATTGGTGTTTATTACATCCAACTTATTTTCTCATATATTTATTAATTTTTTCATGAATTCTCTTCTGTTTCTTCCATGTTTAATAAATTTTAATTAAATCCTGATCTGTATTTTACATGTAACAAGCAATTAGTTCAAAGTATTTATATTTGTCTGCATAAACAGTGCAATCTTAACAGCAACGGTAACTCTACTCAACTAAGGATACAAAGCAAACATTTGATAAAGTGTGGCACCTAGAACTGCTATTCAAAATTAAAAACATGTTATCATATCACTACTACAGAATATCTTAAATGACCGCCATTTTGAATTAGTACCCCTTTAAATCAGCTATGCTTGAGCCGATATTTTTACATGTGATACAAAATACTGTATACATTTACTGTCGGTTAAGATCAACTCTTGTATATCTGAGACTAAGCAAGTGCATGCTGGAGTCCCACAAGGCAGCATACTAGGACTTCTGCTATTTAACATCTACAGATCCGATCTTCCTGCATCCATAGCCGCATTTGCAGACGACACAGCAATTATCACTCAAAATGCCCATCTACAAGAGGCTGTGTATCAATTACAAAAATCCACAGAGAAGATCTCTAACTGGTTTGAAAGTTGGAATATTCAAATTAACCCCACGAAATGTCAGACTAAAATCTTTACTTTAAGGAAAATAGCTACGGTATCTAATATCATCATTGACGGCAATCCCATACAATGGAATCTAACGGACTCGGCAGTCAGAATTTCGGAGTTTACTTGGACACGCGCCTAACCTGGAGCTTTCAACTCAATCACAAGTTATTACAGGGCAACAATAAGTTAAGGCAACTTTATCCATTGATTAATCGCAAGTCTACATTGAAGCCCGAATGCACTATCTTAATGTACAAAACGCTACTACGCCCATTAATTCTCTATGCCTGTCCAGTCTGGTGTACTAGATCCCAAACAAACATCAATAAACTACAACGATTTCAAAACAAATTTTTACGAACGCGCCGTGATATATTCGTAACAACCAGTTGCACTACGAGTTAGGTGTATCTCATGTGAATGAGTTCATTCGTCAAACCACTAAAAAGTTTTTACAAAACTCGAGAACATGTGCTGGTGTGCTTCACTACAACTTGTGCCAGTTGAACATACATGGTAGATTAAAACGAAGACTACCACAGGATCTAGTAGCCTCTGAAGAAAATAGTGATTAACGCAATAATTTCCCTAGGTCTTCAATTATTGTCAATTTCTCATACTTAATCAACTATTAATTGCAAAATTTATTATTGAAATTATTGTAAACAAGACGTTATAAATAGTCTTGCCAAGTTATTTATGGTAATTGTTAGTTTATATTACATATGTCATGTATAACAATTTCCTTTGTTGATCTGACAATAACTTGTAAATAAAAAAAATTTAAAAAAATTACTGTCGATGCAACAATAACGGTTTATCACAAAATTCGGTTATTGCAACCACCTATTTACAAAAACAGCTTAAACTAAATACAACACCTAATGTCTAAATAACAAACTTCAGCTAACAACACATAATCAATCCACATTACTTTCCTCTTAAGACAACAAAATTCTCTATCGGTACACCAATGATATAAACACATCTAAAGGTGAAGAAATAAAATACTTGAAAATTAATAATAACAGACTTACTTTCAAATCACACAATAACTCGGTTAGAAAGAAAATAAATTGGTTTACTTCTCAGATAAAAATTAAATATTCACTTGATAACAAAGTTATGTGGAACAAAATAATTCTCAAACATATTTACACATGACTATTGGTCAAAAACACTAATCCAAAATTCTTTAACAAATCATAAATGTTCTGTAATAATAGAACTACATACTACAATTGCAATTTTTGAATAAAAAAAGAAACAAAACATGAAAAGCTTAAAGCTTGTTTCAATGATTTACTTGTAAATATTTTTTAATACACAAGTGTCCAATATATTTACCTTTGCTAATTAAGTGGCATCACTGGAAGCCATACTCTTCAAGTTATAGTTTAACATACGATCTTCAATATTAAACGAATTCTTTGTATAATAGGGTGCGGCAAAACTCCCTTCCTAGTTTTAAAGGTCAATTTGAAAAAAGTATTTGAAATACAAAAAATGTATTTCCACATCCGAAACTTACAATAAAATAAGTATTAAATCATGTAATTCTATCGGCCAACTGCTGCCCGTTACTGACCAAAGAGTGCTGAAAGCGAATGATTAAGTTTTGCATAACTCTTCCGAGCATTTCTTGAAGTATACGACAAATTTCTATACCAATTGGCTCTTTTAGAGTTTTCAGATAATTTGGACAACGTTTATAAATCTTGATTTTGGGATAACCCCATAGCAAAACATTAAATAAGTTTAAATTTGGTGAGTCGCTGGCCACAAAATATCGCCTTTCTGAGAAATCAGGCACCCGGGAAGCTTTACCTCGAAACCTGAATTGATATTTGTGCTGTGTTGTGATCCTGTCCTGCTGAAATCAGACATTCTCAAGATTTAGAATTGGCAGTAGCTATCCGATTTCTTCAAAAGAAGTAAGGCCTAATGATCCCCATTGGCGACAATTCACACCAAACTGTAACACGATCACTATTCAGGGGCTTCTGGTAGATCTTTCGATTTTTTTTACTCCAATATCAAAAGTGTTACTTATTTACACATCCAGAATGTGAAATGGTGCCTTGTTACTGAAAAAAGAATTTAATCACACAACGACCATCTTGTAGGAATCAAGACTAATGCCGTGCTAAAGAATTCGCCGCAGATTGTGATCATACAGCCGAAATGCGGTCGCATATTAGCGAGAAGAACATTTAGGTGATTGCAAAATTAAGCTCCTCACTGCTGACTCGTCCACCTCTCTTCCTAACAACAAGTCCTCTTTGCCTAAGTTTTTTTTTTATCGACAACGTAATCACTTTTCAGTCTGAAACGTCAGCTCGACGAGGGAGAGTTTGGAACCGAGTAATGAACGCAAACTGGGCGGCGGCTTTGGGTTAGTAGGCTTCGCCGCGACAAGCGCGCTTCTCGTTTATCTACGTTATGTTTGACTGCAACAGAAAGTTCCACTTGCCGTCCTACACAGCATCCTCACTCTTTTATTACCTTTGATAGCTTCTCAATGCCTTATCGAATCTAGGGAGTTTTGCACTTCTTGTGCTATTTGTATTAGTGTGCTCTTTATTTTTTACAAAAGTAGTGTAGGAGTTTTACCTTTAGCTTTATAATAGCAATGAGAAAAAATAATTTACATTATATAGGTTTTTCGCTAAACAAATATTAGAATTTAAAAACTTGTTTAATTTCAAATAATATAAATGGTTGTCAAATTAAAACTCATTTGTGTTGATGTACTAAAATACAAATACAGATTTAATTTACGTGCATTATGTTCATTTGAAATTAATTAACTTTGTGTAAAAGCTACAGTCAAACATATAAAATGTATTTCAACGGGTTAATTTATTATACCTAAAAGTGCCTCTAGCTACGCAATGTGTTATGTCTAAGTCTCTATTTAAAAATCTCATATTCAGGATTTCCAGAGTTTAATAAAAGTTAGTTTTAAACAATTAACGTTAAAAGATAAGATTTTCAAAAACTTCAAATTCAATAATTATCCCTTGCGCACAAATGTTACTATTATAAAAATTGTAAAAGTGACTATAATTGAAGATACATTAAGTATATTTACTAAGTTAAGATTACCTACTTTATTTAAAATTCCAGCCACACTTGTCAGAAGCTACTTCTGAAGAAGAAAGTGAAATTGACCAACTTTTAACAGCGCCATTTCAGATGAGCTTACCAAGCAAACTTTTCAGAACGAAAGAAACTAGAGCTGTAATCAAAGGCCTTAAAAATAATAAGACGCCAGTTTATGATCTAATAACCAGTAGAAAGAACTACCCGAAAAAGGCTACAAATTCCTCACAAAGTTGTTTAATGCAGTACTCAAACTGGGCTTCTTTCCTGATCAGCGGAAAGTAGCTATTATAATACTCATGCTAAGAAAGCCACTTGAAAAGGTCACCTCATATAGACCAATAAGTCTGCTCCCGCTGCTTTCGAAGGTGATAGAAAAGCTTCTGTTATATAAATTTGGATCTATAATCTTGCAAAATAATTTACTACCACAACACCAATTTAGTTTTCGTGTGCAGCACTCCACGACCGAACAAGTGCATAGACCTAGTGCATAAAATAAATAATGCATTATAAACAAAAAAATACTGCTCTGCGGTGTTTCATGACATTGGGCAGGCCTTTGATAAGGTCTGACATTAAGGCCTACTGTTCAAAATCAAAAATGTAATACCATCAGATCTCTATCAAACAGTGAAGACATATTTGACTAACAGACATTTTCTAGTCAAAGTACAAGGCGAGTGCACCAACTTATTCCGAGTACCCCAAGGAAGCGTTTTGAAATCGTTGTTTAATTGACGTACACGGCAAACCTACCCACAGCAGACTAATAACAATCACTACTTATGCTGATGACACAACCATCTTGTTATCCCATCAAGATGCCATCGTAGCATTCTACCAGTTGCAAACTCACCTCAACAAACTGCAATCTTGGTTAAGAAAATAACGTGTTAAAGCCAATGAAACAAAATCTGCACAGGTAACTTTTACGTTAAAGCAAGAAACTTGCCCTCCAGTAATTCTCAACGGACAACAAGACACAGCTAAGTATCTAGGGATGCACTTAGACAGACGTCTTACTTAAAACAATATATTTGGGCGAAACATAAATAATTGGGAGTTAAATATAAAAAATTTATTTGTTGCTAGATAGAAGTACAGTTATCAACAGTTAACAAATTACTTTTTACAAACCAATTCTACGACCAATCTAGACGTATGGCTTGCAGTTATGGGGTGCAGCAGCCAACTCTTCCATAGACATAAATAGAAGATTCCAAGCTGAAGTGCTACGTCAATTAGTGAATTCCCCGTGGTATGTTCCAAACGAAGTTATAAGTCGCGATCTTGGAATAAGTTTGATCAGTGAAATAATCACAAAGCCGAGTGGTAATTATTGCGTTCGGCTCAATGTACATCCAAACCATTTAGTCAGTGACCTACTAAATGTTCATGTAGTGCGACAACTTAAGAATTTCATATATTAATTAATAGTTTTAATTTTAGCTAATTAAATTATGTTTAGTATACAGGTGTATAGTAACCAAACGCCAAGCGACTTTAGGGTAATTAAGGGAAATTGCTAATTAGGTAATAGCCCACACGATGTTAACAATGTCATACAATTTACTGAATGCCTGTAAACTGTATGACAGATTGTAAATAAAGAGGAATAAAACAAAATTAAAATTATTTTACTGTATGTAGCAGTCCTGTAGTTGAGAGTCAAGCTGCGGTGCTGACGGACCCAGGTTTCGCGAAGCTCTCTGATGCCTGGCGGTCCGTCTAAGACGCGGTGCTTGCCACATCGCCCCGTATCAGAGATAGTCTGCGATGACTGGGCGCAGTGGCGGACATATGAGCGCCTCAACCTCTCAGTTCGCAGGTCGTGCTCCCACGCTGGGTGTTAGAGCCTTACCATTATTATTATTATTATTATACGTATATTATTTAAAATATATTAACAATTTTGTATTAACTCATTAATATTGCATTATATTCTGTTGTGCAACCTTAAAACTAAGTATATCGCTTCAATAAATCTCTCCAATAAGTCTCACTTCTGTATAAACTAAAGTGAAAAGATGATAACGCAATCCAAGTATAGAATTTCAAACAATAAACATTACTATACTATATTGCCCTTTTTATTTCAATAAGTTACACCGCTTATTAATTTAAATTGTACCTTAAGATACTGCACAATACGTTAATTGTTCCATCTAGATAAAATATGATCGATTCAAGAATAACGTGTAGTGAAATAATCTAATATGTTTCTAAATTTGTTACATTGTGTTTGTATGAAAGCTGTTTCGCAATAACAGGTAATCACTATTTATTAAATCTGTGGGAGAACTATAGCGTAATAATAGAAAACTCCAATATGTTGAAATCGAGTGCAGTAAGGTACTGCAGGACAACAAAAATTCTCCTAACGTCATGTCCATTTGCAAACCCACTGCTTGCTAGGTTTTGTCATATATTTGATTTATTTTGCTCAAATACCTTGTTTTCTTCATATTTATCTCTAATCATAACAGAACACAAGAATCAGTTGCATTAAAAAGGCAAAGCACAATGCTCAATCAAAGGCTTACAAGGTATAGAAAGTTTCTAAATTATAAACGAATTTAAAAAGCAAATCAACTCATCAATAAAATGGTGTTACAATTTTTCCTGTCTAAGGCCGCTACTTTCCAATTGTTGATTAATCAGCATAGTCACAGGCATCTCTTTTTATTTTATTTTTCCAGCAGGTTCCTGATCTCCCTACTGGTTAAGTGCCTTCTGGTTGTCCATGGAATGTCTTTTTTACTATTTGTACCTCGCCCACTCTTTGACCAAGCTCAGACCACTTAATTATCTGTTGTTTAATGAAGATTGCAACGTAAGCTTTCTTAAACAATTGATGTATCTTATGGTTATATTTAATTCTCTATTGATTGATCTTCTTAATTGGTCCATATATCTTTCTCAGAATCTTACGTTCGAATACCTTTGTAACTACTTTTGCTCTTTATGACAATGTCTATATCTCGCTTTCATAACTTGGTACGGGTCATGTATTGTTTGCTGAGTTTTAATTTTGTATTTCGCTTGACTTTAATTTATTTGAGTTATTATACCGCTGTTATATCTGCTCACTACTTCGAATTTTGTGCTGAACTGTTGCTTTATTAGTCTTAGTCTGTATGAATACCTTAGTTTTGTCCTCATTGGCCGATCTCTGCCGCAGTTTTCAGAAATTATACATATATTTTTATAATATTTTATAATTTTTCTTTAACATTCTTTACCACATGTTCTAGTGCTATATTAAGTCCATCTCCTTGTTCTATCCCTTGTTTTATTTTGAACGTTGTTGTTAGTTTTTCGTTAACCTTTACCTTGCTTTCGGAATCATCCATTGTCAAACAAGTTGGTCTAGCTAGTTTAATTAGGATATTAAAATCTATTATAATGTCATATAATTTTGCTCTATCGATGTTATCATACATTTGTTTAAAATCTATATACAGCTAGTTCACGTCTATGTTAAATTCCCAGCACTTTTCTAATAGTTGTTTTGGTGCAAACAGATGTGGTTGACTGTTTTAGCCTGAAAACCTAGCGACTATAACTTGTTCCTCAATATGGTGATAAACATCACCAGATTTGGATCTTTTTGTTTTAATAGCTCGGTTAATATAATGTTGATTCCAGGTAAATTATTATTGATGAATGCCTTTATTGCATTCACAATTTCTTCTTGTGTTAGTGACTAAAAAATTTTTTTGTTTTCTCTGGGTTCTATTATTCTGCTTATTTAAAGTTTAGCAGCTCCACGAATTATTATCTCCATCTCGCTTTGATTTTTTTTTATTGCCGACGAGTTGAATTGTTTTGTCACTGGTTAGTGCTTAGTGTGTATTTGCTTTTAAAAATGTTGATTCTGATTATATTGTTATTTTCAAAGTCTTTTTGAAAGCTTAGCAGAGTTTTATTGATGGCGTCTCTCTTCTTACTTCTAAGCAGCTTGTTAATTCTAGTTTCTTCATATGTAGCCCTCAAGCCTTTCATAAGACTTGTTGTATATGTGTTACAGTTTCTATTTTATTATTACCAATTTAAATGTTATACAAACTAGTCCCTGCAGCATAATTTACGTGAATGTCCTATTATGGTATTTGCTGCTTCTCCGATTGTTTCTTTAATGTACTCCTACACTTCATCTGTTGCATTACTATTTTCTATTTTTGTTATTTGCTTTCGCTGTAGATTTTTTCCTACTTTACTTTAATATGTTGTTAGTGTCTCACTTGTTTTTAGGCTTTTTGTATCATGAATCTACGTGGCCTGATTTGTCGTTCTTTTGCCTTTAATTAGTAGTGGTCGAAGTTTACACTGCTACTATCTGATATCCAATTTATTTGATGCGAATATTTAATAGTTATGTAACCGATTTGATTGGAATTTCATTTGATGATACCGATATGTGTTTATGGATATTAAAATGTGGAAAATGTATTAAGCATACTTTTGTTTGTAACAAACTCGACCGCTCTTTTCATATTATCGTTGGACTATCAGTACAAACTGCGCTACCCTATGGTTAACCCTATGGTTCTTCCCTAGATTTGTGTTTAGATTTCCAATACAATCCTTGAGTCGTTCAAAGAAAATTTCGTCGTAAGATCTTTCAAAAATTTGGTAGAAATTGTTTTTTATCATATTAATCTTTTTTATTTCAGCGTGCGCATTTGCTATCAATACATTGAAGAATTATATTTTTAACTTCAAGAATCCAATTTTTTGGTGGGTTTAAAATCAAAATAGCGTGTTTTATCGCACTGATTATTATGAAGGCTACGCCTAGTTTATAGTCCAGTTTCTTTTAGGTGTATAAGAATGAATGAATTGTGGTATCCATCACGCCTTTTCCTAGCTATTTTGCTTCCGGAATTGATGTGACTTTACATTTTGTACTTTTCTAATATTGGTAGTAGTTATTTAATTGATCTTATTTTATACAGGACTTGTATGTTCCACGTACCAATTCTCATGTCCGCCTAAGGCGTCTTCCTGTGTTCTGTCCATTCTGATGTTCTGTGACTGAGTTTTTTTTTTATGTAGGAGAGAGAAATAACCAGGTCCTTGCCTGACTCCTTTTAATCACCTCTCACACCAAGCAGGGGATATTATGGATATAGTCTTACCCAATCGACAGGGAGCAAATAAAAAGTTAAATTACGTAGAAATCAATTAGACAATATTTTAGATAAATTTGAGGAATTTCAATTAGAAATAAATATACAACAATCAAAATTTTAGCTATTTTAATTATTTTAATAACTAGAATGTGATCTCTTCAGGAAATAATGTTTGTTTTCTAAAAGTTGAATTTGTAACGTTTGATATTAAATATGATAAAATTTTTTATCATTCTTTTGACTATCACAATAACCAAGATCTATCAGGTGCTAAAAACTACAATATTTAAAAAAATTTTTGACGTATGAAACCTCCACTCATCATGTTTGGTCCATAAACATTTGACAGTTTGCGATAAAGAGTAACTACCAAAAGTTTTTTCGTGCACAGAAGTCGCATTACTGCTCACACATCACATTTAGCGAAATTTCTATGGCAGCATTTATTTTGATATATATAAGTAACGCATAAACTACGACGCAACATTCTTTTTCTACTCTGCACTACCTACTAAACTACTGCATACGGTGCCACAGGATGGGCGTAACTATCCCTGCTTATTTCTTGTCCACACGTAAACAGAGATTTCTTTCCAAATTTTCCTCGTCTTTAAAAATAATCTACGAGATCATTTACGCACATTAAAAACATTAAACTAACACGTCAATAAATAGGTTACTTCGTTAATTTACATAGACACATTAAAAATCTATATATACACAGAGGGTAGTTTGAAGGTCATAATTATAAAAATTAAATACAAAAAGGAAATATATTGTTCGTTTACTATTTAAATAAAATAGAAACTTGGAAATTCTAAGTCTACGGAGATTGAATGTTACTTATCACAACAAAAATTAAAAAGGATTAAAAAAAATTATTAAGGATATACGCAAAGCTATTTATTTAAAATATATAGTTGAAAGCAAACACGATCTTAAAGAAAATTGTATTTAAAACTTTGCTTGTAATAAAGTAGTCAAGTTTCAATGCGAAACTTCGATTTCGTATCTTCCAGATCGTTATACTACTCTAATCAAATAGTAAAAAAACTGAATAAAACACATACTCTTTATTTAATCAACAAAATTTATTTTCTCTCCTTAAAAGTAACCGCTTTCCGTGTGCAATACATATAGGTCAACGTTTAATTCAATATTGGACATACCTTTTGTATTCACTTTTATTTATTTTTATTGGTTCAACTGAGTTAAATTGAGTTACCCAAAGCTACGAGAAACAAAATCTTGAGGAGCTTTTTTGCCATTTTTATGACTTTGGACTAGCATAAACGTGAACAAAATGATTATTTGCGTATGCTTTGGTAAGCATTTAAAAAAAGGTATACAAAAATGATTATAAACATTTGCATCGACAAAATATCTGCAAATGAATGTGTGCTAAAAGTTCTGCCGTCACTATACTCAACTAATCTGAATCCACATAACTATTCTTTCAAAGTGCACAAAATACAGGGTGGCGCTTAAAAACGGGACATTTTAAAATAAAAATTTCGGTGTTTAAAGAAAATTGTATTAAAAAAATAATGGTACGAAATATTCACAAAGAGCTAAATTTTTACGATCTGAACAGTACATTAGTCAAATGTCCTCCATTTTTTGTCACGCACTGCTCCCTTCTGGTGATCAAATTTCGTGCCACCTGCTCCAGTTCAATTTCCTGACGTATTCTTGCCTTTAATTCATCAATCGTGTGAATTCTATGGGAGAAAACTTTAGCTTTGAGGTAACCCCTCAAGAAGAAATCGCAAGCAGCTAAATCAGGTGACCTTGGCGATCTTTAACATTACCAAATCGAGAAATTACGCGATTTCCGAAGACTCCGCGAACAGCAGCCATGAAAGCTCGAGCACGGGGCAGTTCATCTCAAGTTTTTGGGTGAAGAAATTTTTAATCATTGTTACATATCGTGAAGAAGTGACAGTTACTGCGTTACCCGCATTAGTCTCAGAGAAGTAAGGATCGATTATTGCTCGCGAAGAAACGGCGCACCAAACCGTAACTTTTTGTAACTTTTGTAAAGGGGGTTCATGCAATAGTTGTGGATTTGTATCGGACCAATATTGGCAGTTTTGTTTATTTACACTCCTGTCAAGGTGGAAGTGGGCTTCATCTGAGACCCATTAGTTTTCCACGAAAGTGCGGTCGTCGTCAGTCATCTCTAAAAACTTTTCTGCAAATGCTAACATTTTTGCATAATCCGTGGGCAACAACTGCTGAACAATTTGAATTTCATAGGGGTGAAAGTTTAAGTCACTGCCAAAATTAGGTCGGGGGAACGACAGCAGACCGGTTCGGGCTTTGCAAAAAAGCGTCTCTCACAGCTGCCACTGTCTCGGGTGTTCTGACGGATCTCGGACGGCCTGCAGGTCTTCGGTTCAATGCAGAACATGTTTCTTGAAAGCGTAAAACCCACAAACTAATTACATTATGAGATTACGAGATGGAACTCGGTCGGTAGCACGAAGATGAAAATGCTCCCGAAATTCCCGTTGCACAGATATGAAACTACCGTTTAAAGTGTAATACGCTTTGATGGCGAAATCGCGTTGTGGTCCGGTCGAACGCTCCATTACAACTAACTTTAGGTTTCGATGAATCAAAACATGAGGCCGGAAGGACGTTACTCAGTGTGACCACCCCACCAACCACCGCTCAAAAGGTCTCGTGTTTACGCGCCACCCTGTACCTCAAAGTTAACATTTTAAAATGAAAAATTTTAGTATACCAATCGAAAGTGTTTAATAGGAGTATAAATAAGTTCTCAGCTTTTTCTGCAAAATTAAAGTTTTATTTAAAAACAAACTAAAAAAGCTTAAGTATCAGAGTATTTTCCGTGGGCATCGATGACCTTTTACCATCTTTTGGGTAGCTTGCGAATTCCCTGGTGATAGAAGCTCACCGGCTTAGAGACGATAAAGTTATCGATGCATTTTCGGACTTCTTCTGTTTTGAAGTGCGTGTCAGCCAAGCGATGCTGTAACGACCGGAATAAATGATAATCGGAAGGGGCCATGTCTGGGCTATACGCCGCACGTGGGAGAAGTTCCCAGGCTAACGCGTCTGCAGCTCATCCGTGTCAAATGTTTGAGGGCGCCCAGCGCGTGGTTGATCATCAAGACTAAACTCTCCTCCGCGAAATCTTTGGTACCACTTTTTGCACGTTGCATGACTTACAGCATTCTCACCAAATGCAGCACAAATCATTTCGGTGGCTTCAGCAGCGGTTTTCTTAAGATTAAATGCGAAGTGGATAGAAAATCGAACATGCTCTTTTGTGATTGCCATCGTGAACACAGCTGATTATTGAGGTTATGTGCATCAAACGCCAAATCGCATGATGTTTCGAAAGACCAAATGTCATTGCTTTAAAACCGCAAGAGGGCGGACTAATATGTTACACGTAAACGGTGATTTGCGTCCTGTGAGATCTAAAGCTGAGAACTTATTTATACTTCTAATACATCTAATAAATTTTATAAATTTACTTTTTTTCCAAATATATCTCTTATGTTATTTTTTTACAATCAAAACAAAATTTATTTTATATAATATATTTAAATATAATTCAATTACCTAATGTTTCAATCATAATTAAATCGCTTTTAAAAATCATTTTACAACAGTGCTTTTATTCCACTACTCATTCATAAGATAAACGGAAGGTGATGCTATATTTTTAATGTTTATCATTTCTCAACTTTCACCCCTGGTTAATGGTCCGGGCCTAACTTATGTCCGTGGAACCTGCAAATCGTTTAGGGGCCTAAAACTGCAAATTACTTTGTAATTATATAAACCTAGAATCTGCAGTGTTTGGGATAATGCCGAAGTTTGCTCGAGTTTGGCAACTTGGCAAGGTCCGACGTTTGGGACCAGCTGAAAGCTGTGATTAGTGCCTTTCTGTTGGTATTTCTCTTAGTTGCTCATAACAACTACGACCAATGTTCGAATGTGTATTACGATTAATGAGCAGTACAGATAATCAATAAGCACACACATATGTCTGGCTACAAATTAGATTGCATAACGAAAACTATTCGCTCACGACACGCTGCTCTCAACTGTATTTATATGGTATGAAAGTTCCTTAAGTGAAAATTAGAATAAAATAACTTACTTTTTCTGCAACATCATCATTTATATTCCATGCTTTTCTGTAAAATTTCTAAAATATATCCAAATTAATGTTTGAAACATTGCTCTGTTTAGTTTTTACCATTGGTATTTTTTAAGTTTGTTTAAGTTTTTACTACTGTCTGTTAGAAATAGAGCATTGTCTAATATTTTATTTCAAAATAGAGGTGTGAAGTAACAAATATAAAGAAACCAATGACTACAACTTTAGATCCTCTTAATATCTATAATAAAATTTTTGAATAAAATATTTGGCAAAACAATGTATAAATTCAAATTTCATGAAAATATCTTACTGAGTTGAAAAATTCAAAAATTCTACGATGTTGTCTACTTATTCTTTTTTTTTTGAAGGTGTTACTCCAAATAATTCTTGATTGACTAGTACGTTATAATAATATCAAAATTTCTTTTTTAAAATCATGTCAAACATTTCTTAGTTTGTGTTTCTTTTGTTGCCTTTACGTAAATTTTTTTGAAGAACAACCGCTTTATCATTTTTTTCTGTTAATTTTTGTAATCGT
Organism: Sinelater perroti; assembly: GCA_036346155.1. Lineage (NCBI taxonomy): Eukaryota > Metazoa > Arthropoda > Insecta > Coleoptera > Elateridae > Sinelater > Sinelater perroti. The sequence continues at coordinate 757,623 of JARFIY010000316.1, read as the reverse complement.
ACCTACTAAGTAAATACATTTATTCGATTTGTGATCTTGTTTTATTTTAAATATTTTAATTATATCCTATCTTCTTAGGTATTATTAATATTTATTTATTATATTTTATTTGCACGTTTCCCACTATTTTAAATTATTATTGACTTGTAGGCTGTTTTTATTCTTTTTTGATGTCTTCACACTTTCCTAGTTTTAATATTGGTCTTTCAGTATTTTATATATAATTAATTTTTTTTGTTTTTTTTTGTGAATTTTTATTAAATTGTTTTTTTCCACTTGTATGATATATTTATTAAATGTTTATATTTTTATATTTCTTCAAATTCATTTTCCCCTCCTCAACAACACGCAAGGTACCTCGACAAATACCAAACATGAATGGCAAAAAATCAAAAAACGGAAAATAACCAACTCTAATACAATCTTTAATCGTCAACAACCCATTCCTACGAGCATATCAAACAGATACGAGATCCTCTCACAAACTCAACCCTAAAACGCTTGTCAAGAGCAAACACCTAATAATAACGAACGTCCTAGAATGGCGAAGCCTCCGCCTATTTATATCCACGGAGTAAACAATTATAATGAAATGATTAAAAATATTACTAAAACCCTGGAAAAAGAGCAATACCACACAACATCTTTACCAAACGATAAAATTAAAATAAACACAAACACAATAGACTCATACAGAAAACTCACCAAACACCTTAAAGATGAAAATATATTTCATCACACCTACCAATTAAAAGAAGAACGCGCATACAGGATAGCCATTCGAAATCTGCACCACTCCATACCAGTTTCAGAAATAACAAAAGAACTTGGGAATCTTGGTCACACAGTACGCAATATTATTAACATACGTCACAGAGTAACCAAACAACCATTGTCACTGTTCATGGTAGACCTAGAACCTAAAGAAAATAATAAGTCCATCTTCAACGTTCAACATCTAAGTAATATGAATATCACGGTTGAACCCCCCAGGAAGACACAAACCATACCTCAGTGCACCCGCTGTCAAGAGTATGGCCATACGAAAACTTACTGAAATAAACCATTTGTCTGTGTCAAATGTAGCGGTAGCCACGAAACCCACTCCTGCAAAAAAAAAAAACTAATACTCCAGCCCCTTGTGCCTTATGCATATCAAGACATCAAAAGAGCCAAAAAGCCAACACTCAGAGGAATCACAAACAAATCCAGAACGTACCAGTTACCACCAAATATATCCGAATTCCCACCACTTCCTAAACAAAACAACAAACAAAATCCAGAAACTATGCATCATCCTTACCACAGACCTCTCTCCCTGCAACCACCCGACAGAAGACCCTCTATTCATACCTTCAATAAACAGCAAAATAACATCAACCAATTGTTCTCTAGCTTCCTAACGGAATTTAAAGCAATGTTTTCACAGCTTATCAGCCAAAACAGCATGGTTTTAAACATGCTTTCCACTGTGTTCGGGCTTTACTAACGGGCGCCCGTGCGCCTTTACAAAAGATACTTAACTTGGCGCCGCCGCTGTATCGGAGACCCTGGACCCCTCTCTCGGACGCGCCGCCACTGGGCCTTAGCGAGAAGGGGTGCACGCGCTCGCGGGTGGCGCCGCGCTACATTCAGCGCAGGGACTTGACTCGAGCCCGTTGAGCCTTCCAGACGTTAGCGCCAGTACGCTGCTTTCAAGGGATAGAGGACTGCGTGACAGGGAAACAGGTCAGTGTGTAATCGTGATGATTGATGTGTATGCGTCCTCTTGTGTTGTAAGGGCGGTGTGTGCCTTGGGGAAGGAGTCATGGCGCGTTTGTGGCCCTTCTGCGGCGTAGTGCTTTGCGGCAACCCCGTGTTGCTCGAGCCTGCGTGACAAGGACACAGCTCAGAGCCAAATCTGTACGTTTGATGTGTATGCGTCCTCTTGTGTTGTAAGGGCAGTATGTGTGCCTTGGGGAAGGAGTCACGGCGCGTTCGTGGCCCTTCTGCGGCGTAGTGCTTTGCGGCAACCCCGTGTTGCTCGAGCCTGCGTGACAAGGACACAGCTCAGAGCCAAATCTGTACGTTTGTTGCGTATGCGTCCTATTGTGTTGTAAGGGCAGTATGTGTGCCTTGGGAAGGAGTCACGGCGCGTTCGTGGCCCTTCTGCGGCGTAGTGCTGCGGCAACCCGTGTTGCTCGAGCCTGCGTGACAAGGACACAGCTCAGTGAGGACTCTGTACGTTTGTCGCGTATGCGTCCTATTGTGTTGTAAGGGCGGTGTGTGTTCCTGGGTAAGGAAGCTCGGAGGTCCGTGTTCCTTCTATGGAGCCCCGTGGGGGGTTGGGCCCGTTCGCCTAGCTGGTCATCCTCAGTGGAGCGATGTCCGTGGATGGCGGGACGGGACGGCATACACTCGCCCAGGTAGAGAGCTCTCACTGCGTGCGGAAAGGTACCTTGCGGCTTGCGTAATTGCGTTCGCGCCACTAGCGACGTTGCGACACGATGATTTGTATTGTCGTTTACTATTGTTTTTGGTATGAATTGCATTTAGCTTAAGTTCACAACTACCAATAAAGCCGACTCTTGCCCCGGCTTTCCTCTCTAATCGCGAGAGGTTTTATGCCTAGGCAAGTAGTAACTTTCGCGTAACCCTATGTGTTTTATTGATTGGACCTGTGCTCACTCAACCCTTACTAAATCTCACCCTTACAGTAATCCTAATTAACCATTTTTAATTTTCACTGTATCTTGGTCATTTGCAACCCAAACACACTGTTATAAAGCAATTAGTTTAAAAATGGCCAACAATCTCCATATAGCTCTCTGGAACGCCAATGGTTTATCAAACCATATACCTGAGATAAACTGGTTTCTCCAATTACAGGATATAGATGTGTTACTCGTATCCGAAACCCACGCAACAGCCAGAACAGTTATTAAAATACCGCACTATTCCGTATACCTTTCCTACCACCCTGATGGCACAGCACATGGCGGATCAGCGGTAATTATCAAAAACTCAATCTCCCACCACGAATGGAACTCCTTTCAAAACGACAAAATTCAAAGCTCTAGTATAAACATTTAAGTCCTACCCTACCCCTTGATCATAGCAGCAATATACAGTCCACCACGACATGCTATCTCAACTGAAGTATGCGCAGATCTGCTAAAGCAATACAAAATCATAACTTCAACTACATATCAACCGGAGAACCCACCTATTGGCCTACAGATACAAATAATCCCCGACTTATTAGACTTCGCTATTTCCCGCGGCATAGCAAACACATACACCAAAGTGGAATCTAACTAGGACCTGTCCTCAGATCATACTCCCATTCTAATTACCTTAAGCACATCCATTATTACCAGAGAACCATCCCCAAAACTCTGCAACAAGAACACCAATTGGGACCTCTTCAAAAACACACTGGATCACGAGATTAATCTAACTATCCGAATTAAGGACGCCTACGACCTAGACGAAGCAACCCAATATTTAACTACAATGATACAAAATGCGACATGGCAAGCAACACCCAGTGAAACAAACACCTGCTCAGCAGATATTAATATCCCTCAACATATAAGGCACCTCGTCACAAAAAACGCAAAACAAGAAAAAATGGCAACGAACTAAACAAAGGCCAGACAAGACCATTTATAATAAACTTACTCATCAACTCGACACTGAACTACTAAAAGCCCGGAACGACATCTTTCAGCATTACATCACGAATCTTTCACCTATTGATCATACGATATGGAAGGCAACATAAAAATTTAAAAGACCAATAGCACCGATACCTCCAATCAAAAAGTCCGATGATACATAGACCAGATCAGACAGGGAAAAAGCTGATTCATTCGCAGACCATCTTGCTACTGTATTCTCATCGCCACAACCGGTAGGAAACAACGATGACACCGATATTTCCGCATTCCTTGACGCGCCCTGCCAAATGTCCTTACCTCTGAGACCATTCTCACCAGCCGAAGTAAGACAACAAATTAAATTAACAAACCCACGTAAAGCACCTGGTTACGACCTAATCGTAGGAGATGTATTGCAAAACCTCCCCAGAAAAGCCCTAGTGTTACTTACAACTATCTACAACAGCATTCTACGACTCTGCCACTTCCCCACTCAGTGGAAACATGCTATAATCATTACCCTTATTAAACCTGACAAACCTCCTACGCAACCCTCCTCCTACAGATCCATCAGCCTTTTACCACTCATGTCAAAAATATTCGAAAAACTGCTCCTCACGAGAATCCATGAAACTGTCGACCTACATGAAATTCTCCCAAACTATCAGTTTGGCTTCCGACAGCACCATTCTACTATCCACCAAGGACACTGAATAGTTAACAGCATTATGGAGACTCGAGAATCCAAGCGCGTCTGCATAACTGTATGCCTAGACATAAAACAGGCTTTCGACAAAGTATGGCACACGGGTCTGTTATACAAAATAAAACTCTATTTTCCAAATCAGCTGTACCTCATACTAAAATCATATCTAACCTAGAGGACTTTCCAAGTTAAAGTAAATAACACAACTTCCGAATACCACAAAATTACATCTGGAGTACCGCAAGGTAGCGTACTGGGACCGCTGCTGTATCTCCTATATACTTCCGACACGCCTTCAACTGACGATACTGTACTTGCAATTTTCACCGATGATACAGCTATCCTCTCAATAGACGAAAAACCAATAACTGCAGCAGCCCATCTACAAACACATTTAGACATCTTGCAAAACTGGTTCAACAAATGGAGAATTACAGTCAATATCGACAAATCCTAGCAAATCACTTTCACAAATAGACTTATTGCAAGCCCACTAAACAACATCAACAATACTCCGATACCTCAGAAGACGGACATCAAATATCTTGGACTACACCTAGACCATAAGCTCACCTGGAGCACTCACATCAAAGCCAAACGAAAACAAATAGACCTTAAAATTAAACAAATGCACTGGCTCCTTGACAGACGCTCCCAACTTTCACTGTCAAACGAACTACTGTTATATAAAAGCATCATAAAACTCATCTGGACATATGGTATACAGTTGTGGGGATGCGCTAAAGCCTCCCACACAAAGATCCTGCAACAAAGCCAATCAAAAATCCTTCGCAAAATAGTCAATGCCCTATGGTACACCTCTAACGAAACCCTTCACACACACCTAGGAATTCCATACGTAGCCGCAGAGATACAGAAGAAGCTTGCTCGAACATATACGAACCACCTGGCAGGACATAAGAACCAGCTAATAGAACAGCTCTCTAACCAGCCAACCATCACCAGACGATTAAAACGAAATTTGCCACAAGACCTTCCAGTGTAACTACCCAGAATAACTTAATGTTTAGCCTACGGGGAGTAAGGCGCTGGCCGGATCCCCCCAATGACATGTTATAAAATTATAAATTATAAACAATTTACTTATTACTCGTGTGAGAGTAGATTGTAAATAAGCAACAAATAATAATAATAAAAAAAAAATTCTGACTATTTTCCAATCTTGTTTTTGTTTTTCTTTTATTTATTCTTAAGCGTGCCCTTTTCATTCAATTATTTCCTCTAAGATAATCACTGTATTTTCTTTCCTTTATAACTAAAGATATAAGATCGACGTAACTTATTGTTCGACTTTTCAATCCTATAATTATTTAATTAATTTTCATAACATATTTACATGACAAAAACAAATTTAACGGTAAAATACAGTATTGAAAAGAAAGTGGACGTTTAGCCTATTTAAATGAAGTTACTTTTGTATAAGATCCAGTTTTGTCATAATTTATGGGGACCGACTATAATTTTTTAATGAGAATAACTATTTATTGTACAATCTTTATTAAAATACACTAAGTAAAGTTTATGTAACACCGCATCAAAATGGCTTGTTTACAAATGGGAGGGGCTATCCTGCAAAAACCACTCTGGCGTTAACGTTTGCAATCAAAAAATCTGAATAAATTATCTGAATCTATATGGTAAATCAAGTGATTTAATTCATTTAAGTCTCTGAGTTTGTGCACCCTTGTCAAATAGGTCTATTGCGTAGGTATTAGTGTAAAAAATAGTTTGTCTAGGTATTTTTGACTACACTTGCTGATTTTTTCGCGCACTGTATTCACTTTTAAAATGTCCGTGTTGCGTACGTAGTAAAGTGTGTCTCACAATGCCCGTAACGTGTTATTCTGAAACCTTTCGATGATTTGAATGATTGAAAAAGCTGCTGCGCCACATAACTAAATACCATATATCCCAATTGGTTTAATGACAACCATGTAGACTAGGAATTTGTTTGAAATGGATAACTTAGATCGGCGGCTGATTAACCAGTAATGTTTCCGCATTATGAGACCTAGTTGTTTGCGTTTTTTCCAAACTTACGTTTTCCAGGTGAATCCTTTGTCTAGATGCATCCCTAAGTATTTTATTTCAGTGAATTGTCACAACGGGAGTTGTTTAAGAGTACGGGTGGTGTAGTCCCTTTACATTTGATGAATGTGATGCAGGCTAATTTTTCTCCGTTGATTTTGACTCTCCATTTCCTAACCCATTTTCCCACTTCGCATAGGTTTAATTGATGGAGTGTGGCAGCACCTAGGAGATCTTTGTGTTTAACTAATATTGCCTTGTCGTCAGCGAAGGTTGCAGTCACAGAATGCATATTCGTAGGTAAGTCCGCTAAGTAAAGAGTGTATAACATAAGGATCAAAATACTACCCTACGGAACGCCTGCGTTAAATGGGTGAAGTTCTAATAGCTCTTGGCCATATTTTACCTGAAAATACCGATCAATCAAAAATGATTTAAGAATAATGAAATAGCAGTGTGGGGTAGTTTTTTTTAGTTTGTATAAAAGCCCTGTTTGCCATACTCGGTCAAAAAGCTTGACTGTCATTCGAAAGAGCCGCTGTGCAGTATTGCTTTTCTCAGAAAGTGTTGTTGATTTCATTTACGATTCTGTGCACCTGTTGGATAGAGACCTTTTCAAAAACCGAACTGCTGCTCCAGTATCAAATTCATGTTTTCTATAATAAACTCTAGTCTTGTGGCCAGTAATTTTTCGACAAGTTTACCCATTATTGAAAAATACTGATAGATTTGTATGAGGAATTTATATTGCGATTTATCGGGGTTCGGTATGAATATCATTTGCAAGACTTTCCATTGAGCCGGGAAGTATCCTAGTCGTAATACAGCGTTGTAAATTATAGTGAGCATAATAGCTCTCTTGCGGGGAAGGTTTTTGAGGGACTCTCCGGTGATGAGGTCATAGCCGGGAGACTTATTGGGTTTTAAAGTATTTTTTAGCATTTGTCTAATTTCTCTGACTCTAAAAAGATTGAATAGCGGAGTCGTTTGGTAAGGGGCTGATAATATTCCTGCGATTTCTTGTTCCTCGTCTCTGGTCATTTGAAAGGGCAGTGGTTGGAATACTGGCTTGAGGTGGTTAGCAAAAGTTACCGCTTTTTCTTCTTCTGTTCGTGTCCGGGATTCATCTTGTCTTTTTATGGGGGATGTAGGGTATTACTGGCGTTTAATGTTTTTTGTTGCTTATATACTCGTCGCTTTTAGTTCTGAGACGGCTGCGTTATATCGCTCTCTGTCTGAGGGATAATGTACAGATTGCCAAATTTTTCTTAATCTTGTTTTTCCCGCTATTTTTTTCTTTATTATGAGGAAGCACTGTTTTTTCGTTCTCTTATGGGTATATGGGGAGTTCCTTCCCAAGCTGGATTTTGTATTAGTCTGGTAAATTGCTGTAAATTGCCAGTTCTATGTCTACGAAAGTTTATAGAGGAATGTTCAGATCTAATTGATTGTCCAGTATCGTTCTGTAGTAGTCCCAATTAGTTCTTTTATTAGTTAGATGGAAGTGTTTACAGTAACTACCACCAGAGAGTGGTCTGTCGCAAAAAAAATCAAGAAGATCAGGTAATTTTCCAGAGTCAGTGGGCCAATAGATGAGTTGGTAAGTTTATAAATGAGTTGTAGTTTTTGGACCACTTGGTATAGTGTTCTTCCTCTACCTGGAGGTAGCCCCACGGTATTTGCTTTTAAGAAAGCAAAAGAGTTATATAAAACTTTCTTTGTTTGGTGGGCAATAAACAGCTGAAACAGTTAGTTGACCGTAACGCTAGTTGCTTGCATATAATCCTCTTTAAATTTTGGAAGTTGGTAGTGTTTAATTTGTTTTCTAATGATGATGGCTGATCCGCCTCTTGCGTATCTTTCCTCATTCAGGTGGTTTGTTGTGTAATCAAAATAGTTCTGAATTTTAAGGAACTTTCTGTTGGTGTAGTATGTTTCTGATTAAAAGTATATCGATATCATTGTGTTGAAGGAAGATTTCGATTTCTTGTTTGTGATTGATAATGCCGTTTGCGTTTCATAACGCCATTTTAAACATTTGCGCCATTTTTCCTAGGTCATCGCTGGGTAGTTTAATTTGCTGTGTCAGATCGTTTATGGTTTGCTGTTGAGCCTGAATAGTTTGCTCCACTGTTATTATTACTTGCATTAGGTTGTTAGGTTCTTGTTCTGGTACTTGAGGTAATTTAAGATGCATTCCATGAAGGAGAGGGAATTGGAAGAGAGATCTATCTATTTGAGATTATCTGTATTTGGCTCATGTTGATTTTGTTGGATGGGGGTAGGTTTATGTTTACTCATATCAAAAACACATTAGTAATCTCGAACCAGGAGATCCGGGACTATGAAGAACCAAACGAATACTACTCCAACCACACGAGATACCACAAATTACCACAGGTGCTTAATCACTTATCTCCGATGAAGAAAACGCCTTCGCGAAATATCCGAGAATACGTTTACATCTTACAAACACAACGACCCAGATCTCAAAAACGTAGTGACCAACCATGTTGAAACACACCAACCAACCCCAGAAGTTAACTTTAAACGAACCCCGCCTAAGAAACTTTCTTCTATAACAAAAACTTTAGCAATAAATAAATCGCCGGGCTATGACGCAATACCAAATATCATACTGAAGTAACTCCAAAAAAACGTACGCATACTTAGCAATAAATTTTAATACATATCTAAAATTAGAATATTTTCCCAATGCATGGAAACATGCAACTATACTTATGTTCCCGAAACCGGGAAAGGATAAAAAAGCATTAACAGCTACAGACCAAACAGTCTAATTTCGACTACTTCAAAACTGTTAGAAAAAATCATTCCCAGCTAAACGACAAAGTCCAAAAACTGAAGATTCTGCCAATTATTCAATTAGGTTTTTAAAAATGGCCAATCAACTTGCCATCAATTACAACGTGTGACAGAGACCATCGAAAAAGGATTTGAATCCAAACAACTCTGTTTATTGATATCTCACAAGCAGTAAGGTGTGGATAAACGGTCTTAAATACAAAATTTTACTTCTACCGATACCCAACTGTTATCAAATATATTTTATTCTCCTTTGCTTGTAGCTCCATACGCAAGCATTAAGGGGAATCAGAGGCATCTTCTCTGAACCCACATAGGTAATTCTCAACAGGCGCATCCACGTCGCGGGGTGGGCTGACTATTATGTCAGTGTCTAAAGTTCTGTTGGGGACCCAGCGGTGCGGGGTATATCGCATCCTCTTGTCCAGGGATACGGACGAAGACTACATTGTCGAAGAAGACGGAGAAGAAAAACTTTGGCACGACGAATTCGGCAACCCAGTTTCTAAGAATGCTATAGAGACAAGATAAAACACACTCGTTTGTCCTTGAGAAGAAATCTCAAAAGGCGGAGGAACCAATCATGTTCAACGACATATGGATACAAAGGTAAAAAAGAAAAACCACCGTATTAAAGATTCACATAAACATCTTAAGAAAACAAACATGGCAATCGTACACATATTTCGGTTCCTAGTCCGGGACAGACCTTATATAGTTAAGAAGTGCTAAAAATTTTCACGAAGAAAGCTAGGCACCTCCAGAAAGTGGAAAAATAGAAAGAAATACATTTAAAATAGAAACAGGGAATGCCAAATCCTTATTTAAAACAGGAAAGACACATATTATTATTAAGAAAATGCGAAAAATAAATATAAATATTAGATGGCCCAGAACAAATCAAATTGATATCGATATGTATATAATGTATTATGTAGGTAACAACGACTCCCAACACTATAATGACGTCGCAATATAGTGGACAAAAAAAACATTCGTTAAAAAGCTTGTACCACTATCAGGCAAAGTTGTTCTAATGCAAATAAAAGCATTTCAGAAAGACATAAACATCATTCGAGTATATGCACCCACGGCAGACAAATTGGATCATGAATAAAGCTCTTCTTCATAGACATCAAAAACCTACTAAAAATTACCAACAAGAATGAAGTGAATATAACCATGGGTGACTACAAACGAAAAGATAGATAGGCAAAGAAAGAGTTGAAGATATTGTTGGAAACTATGGTCTTGGAAAACAAAACTATAGGGGTAATATACTGATACAGTTCTGTAATGAAGAAAACTTAATGGTAGCAAACACTTGGTTTCAACTCCCAGAAAAGTAATTATCACTTAGAAAGGACCAGAAGACAACGAAGAAAATATCATTAGAAACCAAATAAATTACCTACTGATAGACAAATGGTATAGAAACGAAACTAATAGTGTACGTACAATCCTGGATTGCACATTGGATCTGATCATAACCTCTAAGTTGAAAACTTGAGATTAGACTGAAGAAAATTACAAAAAAAGACAATAAACCAGAAACAAAAGAGAAAATAATACAAGTTTTAAATAGTAAGTTTAAGAAAACTGTACAATTATAAACAATAGAAAACCCTTGGCAATCTATTAAAAATGTAATAGATGAAGTGCAAGAAAATGGCCCCCTAAATTCGCCCTCGAACATTTTGCCGCTGAACATTTCGCCCCTAGACAATTCGCCCCCATAAACAATTCGCTCCCGTGTCTTAATTATTTTGTATAGCGGTCCCAGTACTACAACAGTTCTTGTTCAAAATTTGAATAATTCAGAAAAACCAATTTTTATTGTACAATAAAAGATTAACACAATACAAGATACTTACACAAACAAGTGCATCTACTAAATAAATTACAATGCAATATTATGCGCAATTATTTTTAAAAAATCTAAGGTATCTTTACTTTTATAATCTACGGCTATATTTGGCAAACGTTGCGATAGAGCGGCATATTTTTTTGTGCGGGAGCAGACCCACCTGCTAGAAATTGGTTTATTTGGAAGTTATTCAGGACTTGCTCCTTTCTTAAGGCGTTTATAAATTTAAATATATTTGTGGAAGCATCACAAACTTTTTAAAAGTGTCGATGCCAACCTTCTACATCATTGTTGGTGTGAAACGTATTTTCAACAGTTTGATTGCGCATATTCCAAAGATCAATAGAAAATTTGGCCGGACGTTTTTGTCTACGCCCACGGCGACCAATGTAGTTGTCTTCAAAGTAGTCAACAACTGTCTGGCTTCTAAAGGAAAATTTTTGTCCTCTACTAAAATATCGAAAACTTCTACCACATTTGCCGATGGTACGAACGCAAGAGCAGTCATCATTCATATCCATAACGCAAACTCATAATTTGTTTGATGGTTTACTTGCAGTCCTTTAGACTGAACTTTTCTCCATACATTTTGTGCCAGATGAAAAAACATTCAGCTTCTATAGCAGCCATTACAAAGTCGAAAAGGGCGCATACCTGGACAAATATTACGTAATTTTTCTAAGAACTTTATGAAGGTGGCCTTTGTTTTGTTTGGAAGTATAGAGTAAACAATTGATATTATGGTTCCGGTATACTGCACATGTAGCGTATACAACTGGTAAAATAAATTTGAAGCAACAGAAAACGTACCATCTGCATACCACTTATCACTATTTGCTAAAATATTTAAATTTGCCGTCGTTGAAAAAATAAGCATCCTACCAGATAACATAGTCTCTTCCGAGTCATATCTTAGAAACTGTTGTTCTTCACCATTAATAGTAATCATGCGATATTTTTGTGGAATTACCAAATGCTCAGCAGCCATTGGAATTGCAGGAATGCCGGCTTCATGCTGAGCACGACGAACCATTTGTTTCATCGTGTCTTTCCTGGGTAACTGGCATATAATATTGTTATGGACATTTTCTAAGCAGGTGGCCATAATTTGTAGTGGTGTTTCTTCGATATTAGTTGCTCTTTCTTTTAAAGTGCCGAGGACTTCTAAAGTACCCGGTCTTGTGGCATCGACAGCGTGATTGTGTGTAACAACAATCGACTAACATTTGCGGAATCTCCTAAAAAATTTTCAAATTTACACAAATACTTAAAGTAGTCTAAGAACCAACGATCGTCTTATCGTTATTACTCACCTGTTGTCCAAACACGACCTTTGCATTTCCCTCTTCTTTCACAAACCCAAATATAATGTTCACCAATCGCAGTCTTTTTAGAAAATATGTACATACACAAAATGATCTTTACACACTAACTTTTTGTAGCCCTTTTCCGAATTTACAAATCTCATTCTTTAACATTATTTAGAAGCGTTCACGACGAAATTTAAGAATATGGTGAGCAGTTAACCCTTACATTTATCTCTTTTATACTGCAAGAAAAGTTAATTCTACTTAACACTAATAACAATGGCATATAAAACTGCGGAAACTGTGAGACAATTAAGACCTGCTAATCCTTTATTGCAAATAAAAGTGTTTGGAATATCTAAATACTTCTAACTGGCGTTATCAACATTTAGATGAGAATGGCCAGTAATACTTTCTGTTGTGTTCTATTAAGGGCCTCTTAGAAAAATACCTGCTTTCTGTAGTGCTCAGTAAATAATTAAGACACGGGGGGCGAAATGTCCAGGGGAAAATTGTTCATGGGGGCGAATTGTTCAGGAGCGAAATGTTCGGGGCGGAATGTCTGCGGGCGAATTGGGGAGGGGGGCGAATTGTCCGAAAACCAAGAAAATGAACTGGGAATTCAAGAGCAGAGAGCAAAACAGAAATGGATGACTGATGAAATTTTATTATTAATGGACGAAAGAAGAAAATACAAATGTAAGCGTAATAATAACTACAAATAAATACAAAAAAAGATTACAATACATAAGAAAGGCAAAAAACTGGATGGAGAAACGCTATCAAGAACTCGAAGAGCTGCAAAGAAATAAGATCTATTTAACATTAATAAAATATTAAAAAAATAACTGGAAATAAAAATAAAATTCATTAACAGTGTATTTTAGTTACAGATAATAACAAACAAACTATAGACCCAGAAGAGATAAAAGACATATGGACAAACTACATACAAGAACTTTTTGATATTATAATCGAGCCAGAAGCAAGACAAATAGACCAAAAAGACCAATCAATTATAATTTTTATAACAGAGGTGAAACACACAATAAAATTATTAAAGACACGTAGACTCCCGGATAAAGGTAATATCTATAGTGAGATGTTTAAACTATTAGACGATAAAAGCATCAACCTTTTAACAATATTCTTAAATAAAATATATTATATAGGAATCATACCACACGATTGGACCTAATCTACATTTATTCCCATACCTAAAAAGAGCGGAGCAAAAAAGTATTTGCAATACCGATTGATTAGCCTAATGACCCATGTCACTGAAGGTAGCGCTAAGAATCATACATCAAAAAATACGAAGCTTTGGTACTAGAGAAGCACTGAATGTATTACTTTAAAAATGCAGAGACCAATCACAGGATGTTTACCTATGTTTCATAGATTACGAAAAAGCCTTTGATCTAATAAGACACACAGAGCTGGTCAATATACTCTACGAACAAGGAATAGACCAGAAGGATATCAACCTAATTAAGAATATATACTGGGAGCAAACAGCATCTATAAGAATAGAAGATAAATTGACCATCAGCATCCCCATCAAAAGAGACGTAAGACAGGGCTGTATACTCTTTCCGATCCTGTTCCACATGTACTCAGAAAAAGTATTTCAGATAGCACTAGAAAACATCTAAGAGAGTATAAAGAAAAACTAAAGACTAGTGAATAATATACGATACGCAGACGACACCGTTATATTAGCTAGCAGCCAAGAAGGGCTTCAAAAATTTATTGATGCAATAACAAGAGAGAAAAATATATTTGGCCTTAATATAAACACAGAAAAACCAAATATAATGCTCATCTCCAAAAACAAAAACACAAATGTAAACATCAACATAATTATATATAACATACGAATAGAACAGGTAGACCAATTCAAATACTTAGGATGCTGAATAACACGGGACTTGAACCCAGAAGTAGAAATACGCTGCCGCTCAAAAAACGTAAGAAGCGCATTCCTTAGAATTAAAAGCTTACTAACAAACCCCACACTATCGCTAAATATCAGATACAGATTTGTGAAAACCTATATATAGTCGATTCTATTATCTAGAATTAAATCCTAGAAGCCTGTTCGATGCGACCATTAGAGGTTTTTGAGATGTGGGTAATGCGTAGAATGCTCAAAATATCATAGACGAAACATACTACTAATGAAACGGTCATAAGAAGAATGAACGTAGACAAAGGAATTCTTGGAATTGTCAAAAGACAAAAAACAAACTACTCAGAGGCAGAAGATACGACCTTCTAAGACTAATAATAGAGGGCAAGATTGAGGGTAGAAGAATATCGGGCAGAAGATGATGGTTGAGAAATGTGAGAGACTGGACTGGTCTAAACTCACAGTCGCTGCTAAGAATAGCGCAAGATAGAGAATGATTTGCCAAAGTTGTTGCTAATCTTCTATAAGAAGACAGCATCTTAAGAAGAAGAAGATAAAGATTCCATTCTCCTTTCTAGATAATCTCACTTTTTTAGCAAAAATTCACGCTTCTCTATCCTCCATCAAAAATATACATGCAGGGATTTTCCAAGGCAGCATTCTAAGTCCAATCCTTTTTAACATCTTCATACGAGACTTTTCCACCATCAACGCTGACCTTGCAATGTACATAGGCGACATAGTTATACTAACCAAAGATAAATGCCTAGAAGTGGTAATCATTAAAATATAAGATGCCACCACCATGCTTAGCAGATGGTTCAAGGAATGGAAGCTATCAATCAATTATGGCAAATGTATTACAAAAATCTTCACACTGAAAATAATTAATAATCCACCCGAAATCTTACTAAACGACCATTCTATTCAATGGAACGCCAGTTATGAGCCCATTAAATACTTAGATGTTTATCTCGACACCAAGCTCACCTGAAAACACCGTGTCCTCAAAAAGCTATACCCACTTATAAACCGCAAATCCAGCTTGCTCGCCCAATGCACCTTTTCCCTATATAAGTCATTCATACGACCATGAGTCCTCTACGGGTGAGTCGTCTGGGGCCCACACATTCAAAAGAAATCTTCATAAAATCCAAGAACTCTAGAATAAAATCTTCAGAATCGCAATCAATACTTCCTGGTTCATCACAAATCACCAACTATACTACGAATTGAGCATCTCCATAAGCAGATAACATAGCAAAACTTACTAAAAATTATACGCCAATCTCGTCAATTGGAGCGGAGCAACTTACTACACACTAGGTCAACGAGGCATTCATGTTCGACTAAAACGTAAGCTAGCACAAGATGTATTCCTATGTGGCAACAGTGATGACAATTAAATGATCAGCTTTAACATACCCAGTGCTCCCACAGTGAAAGACAACTAATTAACAATCAAAAACCGTCTTGCGGTCAAACTTACCACTCATGTTATTTAGTATGTTACATATAAAATGTCATCAGTGCCTTATATAACAGTATAAATTGTTGAGCAGACAAAAACCTAATAAAAAAAAGCTTCAAATAAATTCTATCAAACCAAAACTTTTATGTGTAATGTGTATGTAATAGAGTCCATTTATATTTTTTTAAAGACCTATCACGCTTTTGTAGGATATTGCTCCTCTCTAGAAAAAATGAGGGAGTTATAGTGTTATTCAATGGACTGTTTACTGTTCCATGATTTTCACTAGATGGCATGTAGAGCACTATTTGTGTACATATTCTTAAACGTGACATTTTAACGCATCTTTAGAAAAAACATTGCCTGCAATAAATTGATTTGCATCGTTCGTATGCCCTTTTTAAAATAAGAGAAAACAAAGTGCATTTTAGACACTTTTCTATTACCGAAAGGCAAAAACGCCACACAAGCAACAAAAAAATATGTGCTGCTTGAGGACAAAGTTGTTTAGCCGAAAGAACAATTTGAAACTGGTTCGTTAAGTTGAAAGCTAGTAATTTCTACATTAAAGACCAACAGTGCTTGGGTACATCCAAGCAGAGATAATAAAAATATTTAAAACCATCATCCAAGAATATTTAATGAATCTTGGTACCATAAATCTCTACGATGTTTGGATTCCGCACAATTTGATCCAGAAGAATGTGACGCGCTGTATAAACCCAGCAAAAGCTCATCGTTTTTAAAGCTAATTAGTGAAGGAGCGATGTAAAATAGATCATTTAGAACAATGTTGAGCAAAAAAGGTTCTAGGGTAAACGAAATGAACCACCACTAACAACTTATAAAGGTGGTCTCCATCCGAAGAAAGTCATGTTTCGTATTTAGTGGGATTGGAAAACAATGCTGTACTATGAGCTCTTACCACATGACCAGTCTATAAACTCAAATAAGTACTGTTTGCAACTAGACAAATTAAAAATAAGAATTCAGGAAAAACGTCCAGAATTAGCTAATAGAAAGGGCATTGTTTGTCAGGATAAGTCTCTTTGACTACCGGACAAAAATCGTTGAAGCTTGACTGGGATATGCTACTCTAGCCGCTAGAAAAATTCAACTCTTTGGAAGTTCTGAAAGATCGAACCTTTAAGTTGCATGAAAGATGAAGAAATGTTATTGAATAAAATGATGAATCGGCACTAACTTTCTGAACGACCTACTACTTGCAAAACCATATCAACATCACTAATCCTTGCCTCGCGTTGTATTTAATTTTTGAATAAACCCCAATATTTATTTTTCAATCACTACTTAAGAAACATAAACTGAACACTTTGAAAATAACAAAAGCACGTCGTTTCGAGATATTCATAATATAAACAATTGCAATTAAATTTATTTATTAATCGTCGTTTATATCCCTCTATAAACGTAGTAATTTTATATTTTAATGCGATACGTATTTTACGACAATTGCGCCATTGTTAATAGCTTGTATATTGAAAATTTTAATTGAAACGAGCTGACATAAAAGTGATGTGCTGCCATTTTCCGCCTTTAGCGATTAAAATGTCCACTCCAGCAATAGTTCAGCGCCACAATAGGGAATCACAATGGCTTTCAGCCTTTTATGGATTTGTTTTGAGCGCCCTACTTCTTTCAGGAATGTAATTAAAATTATCAAAGCCGCCACTTCTAAAGTGTAACGATTAATTTAGCGAAATCAAAAATTAATTGAATATCGACGGGCGCGAATCCAGCCGCCCATTGTAGGCCCAGGTGGGGCGCCGCCCGAGTGACAGCGGCCCGGCGATTATTATTTAATAAAACAAGGATTTCGTTGGGCGTCCATCGATCTACGTCAAAGCTCGCTACATCTGAATAGAGGCTCGCGCGGCGCGACAAGTCAGGTTTATCGCGTTCACATTCGAACGGATTATCGAGCCAGATTAGCGAGGTGCGCTGCTGTAGAATGTTGTATCTTTTGTAAAGGATCTAATTTAGTCCTTGAATGGCCTCTCTCTCTGATTGAAGTAGCGGCGCACAATGGCTGTCGCATATAAGACGGCATTGTACAAGTGCGACTCATTACTGGGGAGGTGTCGAATTTCCTCCGGCAGACTTCGAGTCGCAGCCGTTTCAATGTTAATTTTGTTGCTTTTCTTGTTCTCCATTGTCTCTTCTTATACATTTTCAATTACCTGTTGCAATAACGACCACGCTTCCTCTACGAGCGATCGGCTCTTTATTAGCGGCGCGACGCTGTAGGTTTATTGCGAGCGATGAAGTTCAACTTGCTACAGCTGGTCTATTGAGGAAAAACCCTGAATATTAAATACACATGAAATTGCATATTCTTAAACACGTATATTTATTAAATTAAATTAAATTCTTCTAGTTCATTATTTTTCAATTATTTGCTTTTCAGAAGCTCTCTGCAGTATACAGTACCGCTCATGGAAGTATGGACACTAAATAAAAAATGACTACACTTTAATGTAAGAAAATAATTTAATATGTAATATATTTTAATATAACATCTAAAAAATACGCAGAAGTTGTCATAAACATTGAAAAAAATTAAATTAAATATTAAATAATTTTTGGAGTGGTAAATCTCAGTCACCTTGAAGAAGACTCCAAATATTATTTTTAGACGTGAGATGCTCTATTCTTACTGTTTTGTCCAGCTCGTCCCATAACAACTATATGGGGTTAAGGTCTACACTCTGTGCCACCATGTCATAATTTTGAGCATTTTTTGTTCTTTATGGTGTGCTAGATAGTCCTTATAAAGCTTTAGTAAGTCTCCCACATCAGCCAAAGAGAAGCACCCCATATTAAAACAGACCCACCTCTGAACTTAACAATTAGAACAATATAGTCCTCGATTATCTTTTCAATCTTAAACTAGCGCACTGAGTGAAAATTTCAAATTTAGATTCGTCTGTCCATAATACGTTTTGCCACTATTCAATTGTCTAGGAAAGCTTTTGCTCACAGTGAAGTTGTTATTACCACGCCGTAACGACGGTTTTTTTGGGTCGCGATGACCATGATGGGCCATGAAAATTGCCCTTCTAAAGACGCAGCTTTATTGTGCAGACTGATATTGTTTTACCACATCCCCGATTAAACTCTGCAGCTATATCTGGGCAGTTAATCGTCTATTTTGCTTACTCATCAGTCTGATGAACTAATCCTCTGCATCGAATATTACTTGTGATGGCCCAGGGCGATACCTGTCCCTAAAACTTACTGTTTCTCTGTAGCGCTGTAATGTAAGATTCATTGTCGAAGCATAAACCCTTAATGTTTTCGCGATGTTACGCACTGGTAGCCTTTCTTGATGTAAAGTGAAAATGGCTGAACGAGTTCCTATGGAGAGAGACTTACCATAGGTGCTAAATTTAAAAGTGGCACAAGGTCTGAGGATAAACTGCCGAGCTCGGAAGTTGGAGCTCCGGACAGCGCGCAGGTTTTTTTAATGTAAACAAACATCTAAATTAAGATTAAAAGTGTTAAGTGACAGTTCAAGGAGGTAAAAGCATTATAATTTTATTATTCTAGTTTTTGACCCAACAAGTACTTATAAAAAAATCTAGAAGCGACTAATTATTTTCATTCAAAACAATATTTTCTAAGGAGATAGCAAAGGGTTAAACAAAAAAAAACTTATCACAAAATGTATAGTCATAAATTTTTTCTTCCTAGGGTACTGTCTCCTATCGGAGATTAGCAATCATTATGGCGATTTGTATTTTGTTGACAGCAGCTTTAAATAATTTGTTGGTACTATAGCCATACCACTCTCTTAAATTTCCTTCTTCGGCCTACACCTTACACCTTTTGGTTTTCCCTGTTTTATGAGCCTCAGCAATGAGTACTTTTCGCCTCTCAATATGTGGCCCAACTACTTCAATTTCTTCTTTTTAATTGCATATATAACTTCACATTCTTTTTTCGTTTTACATAATACTTCAGTGTTAGTTATTTTTTCCGTCCATACTATTCTCCATATTCTTCTACAGCACCACATTTAAAAAGCCTGAAGGCTCTTAATATTTGTATGCTTCAATGTCCACGTCTCTGAACCGTATATCAATGTGGAAAAAACATAGCATCTTAACATACGTATTCGAAAGTCTACGTTAATATCTCGGCAGCGCAGGAAATTCTTCAACTGTATAAGCATTTGTCTTGTTATTTCTATTCTTGTTTTAATTTCTTTAGTTTGATTACTAGTTTCTGTAATCTGCACTCCTAAATATTTATAGCAGAAAACATTTTCAATTCATGTATAATAGTTGTCAAATTGTCGTAAACATTTAGTTTCTTTGATATAATTATTAGCTTTATCTTGTTAAGGTTTAGTTTCAGGCCATAGTTATTACTGTGTAAGTTTATGTTTTTAACTAAACGCTGCAGGTTTTCTCAAATTGTATGGTATTGGGTTGTCCAAAAATGTTCAAACGTTTCCCTTTTTTTATATTTTCTCCAATGTTATTGCATGATTTTGGTATCATTTAAAAGCTCGCAATCTCTCGCGTATTTTGATGTATAATATTTGTATATTTGTTTTAGTATGGAGTTTGCGTTAAAGCAAAAAATATTGTTAATGCTGCTGAGTTCAAAACCAAATGCTGCTGAAACCGCTCGCCGAATCAATAAAGCATGAGGCGAAGGTACGGTTGGAGAGTCGACCACTCGAACCCATTTGTAAAGTTCAAAGCCGGCAATGAAGACTTGGATCACAAGCAAGGAGCTGGACGTCCAAAAGAGGTTGATCGTCAAGCCGTTTTTAAAGCCACTGAAGAGACTCTGTGATTGACAAGCCGAATGTTGGCCAACGATTGCAGCCCTCAAACTATTGACAATATCTTCCACAAGTTCAGTAAGGTCTGAAAAAAGACGCGTTGGGTTCCATTTGAGTTGCCTGCTGCTCAAAAGACGAAACGGGTGAATGTCATTCAAACTTTGTTGAATCGTCAAAATAAAACTCCGTTCTTGGCCAATCGATTTATTAGGGAGATGAAAATGGATCAGACTCCAAAACCCGGATCCTCTACACAAATGGCATTCACCAGGAGAAAAAACAACTGCAACACCGAAGAAGGACTTTCACAAAAAGACAATGTTGACTCGAAGGATACGAAAGTCTACCGTCGCGGAATCATAAATCTGTCGGAAATGTGTGAAGAAACGATCAGTGTTGACGGAAAATACTTTGATTAGTTGTTATAAGTTTGTTTTGTTCAAAATTATTAAATAAATTGATGAACAAAAGTGAAACGAGTGAAAATTTTTGAACCCAATATAATTAGCGCATAGCCAGCATATCGCACACTGCCTATAATTTCACCTCTTAGTCATAAAACCTCCTAACTTATAGCTTCACTATATATATTGAACAAAATCGGAGAAACAATATATCCCCGACATATCGGCATATCTTAACTTTTTCTATTACTTCATTTTCTACTTTTACTTTAGCTGTTTCATGCCAATAAAATTTGGCTATTATCCTTATGTCACGAGTATCGATATTTTTTTCAAGTATTTAATGGTGTTTTTTCCGAAAACTTTCTCAAAATCTATAAAGTATGCGTAAAGATCTTGGTTTATTTCTAAACATGGTTGCATTAATACATTTATTCCAAATAATGCCTCTCCCTTTTTGAAATTCCATTTGTGTATTGCTGATGCCTCCTTCAAGTTTTTTATATATTGTCTTATGAATTGCTTTAAAAATGACTTTCAATGTATGACTCACCAGTGCTATAATTCTATACTCTGTACAATTCTTTGCATTATTTTTATTTGACATTGATATAAAATTGACGGCAGCCATTCTCCTGGGATAACACCTGTTCTATAAATTGCATTAAAAGATTTACCATCATATCCATTGTAGCATCATTTACAAGTTCTACTGGAATTTCATCTGACACCTGACAGCTAAGATTAAAGATCTAAAATTATACAAGTATCTTTCCAAGCTATTTTCCAAAATATTGATGTAGTCCTCATTCAAGCAACACACTGTAGACAACAAACAAATCTCAATCAGATGACAATTTTTTGGTTACAGAATTTATCTACAGTTAATCGTCAAACCCACACACGTTAAAAATATTTATTAAAAAATCAATCATTTTCAATAAAAACAACAGTAAAAATCAATTATATATGTTACTATCGTCTATAAACCACTTGCAAAATGAAAGAAGGATTTAAATATGTACCAACTGTTTTTGACGATAATGAAAATTTTATAAAATTAATACTGAAAGGCTATTAAAAAGGCACATTCTATAGAAGTTTTGAGAACAATATATCACAGAATAAACTAACGAAATCAACACTACAAGAAGTATCAAAGTTAATAAAAACACAAAACAGCAGAAGATTTCTATAAAAGCAACTTACATAACGGTTTACTGTAGAGTTCGGTTCTTGTGCATCTCCTCTTTAACTCATCCAAGTCGTCCAAGAACAGTTAATTACCTGAAAATCGGTCTACTCTTTACTCGCACTTAAAAAAGTGAAGATTATATCCAAATCCATCTAAAACAAAAGTAACAACTTTCTATTTAAACAACAGAGAAGCATAACTTCAAATCCAAAATACCTGAATGTAATTCAGATTATTAACTCTTAAACAACATTTAAAATAAAATGTCAATTCAATGCGATAACAAAATATTAGGCTGTGTAAAGAAAATGGTAACTTCTTGGCCGTGTCGAACTGATTGCAAAATTAAATTTTATTGTAGCCAAACATGTAACAACATTTAAAATTGGAGGAAGAGGTTGTATCTCATACTTATTAAGTATTATCGTCAATGAATTTATTATATGTTTAGCAAACCAAGTTACCAAGTTAGATTGTCCAAAAGATCTAAACGCCAAACATTACCCCATAATTGTGGATTCAATGACAAATGTGTATCGCACACAAACCAACTATCTTTGTGGTATCTTCTGTACACGTGTCAAACTTCTGTTAAACAATTTGTGATATTTATTTCTAACTGTGGCCATAAAGGTGAAAAGATGATGAATGTTATAATAGTGATAGTAGCTTTTGTATGTTTTGATATAAATACCTGTAGAGAACAGAGTAACATGTCTGAGTGTTGCAAAGATAGAATAAAATAAATAAATCCTATAGATGCATGCATCTCTTGCGCGGGCCATTGTTTACAAGTAGTTGGCTTTGCAGCTGTGAAAAACAGCAAGTACTCTGTTAAATTTTTTTCTTAAAAAAACAACTCTATAACATTTTTAGTTCTTTAACCAAAAAATGGAATATCTTGTAGTTTTGCTTTAAAAACGACTCTGTATACATAAAAACTTTATCGACAATCTTATAAATATCAGTCTAAGGCGATGAAACCCCTAATCAGGCCCTGCTAGTGGTGAAGAAAAAAAAGTTGTGTTACAAATACAATTAAAAAATCAATTATTAATTTATTAAAAGAGTAAAAAATGACCGTTATATATAATTATTCTTAAAAAAAATTTATTATTGTTTTACTTAATTTCTTATATATCTAATTCAGTAATACTGCGTTAAAATCTCTACCAATTTCTAATGCAGGGGGTGCGTTAAAGTTCTAAAGTCTCCAAATTTGTTTTAGTAGTGAGAGTAAGTAGAAAGATGCGGTTAATTTTGAAATACAAAATTTGTAGTACAGATGGCAGTATCATATAATATACACAAGCCAAATTACTGCCATTGAAATAAAGTGTTGTTTTGTATACTTAATGTTCAAGAACAACATGCAATCATCCGTTTTCTCCTCTTGTGTGCTAGAACGCCTATCGAAATTTATCGCTAATTGAGTGAGACATGTGAAGGCGTTATAGATGTTAAAAATAAGTGTTCGTGGTGCAAAAATTTAAAGAAGGCCGACAGTTGTGTGACAATGAACTAAAGCAACATCGGCCACGAACTAGCCGGACCGAAACTATGATTGTTACGGAAGACCGTCAATTAGGTGTGCGTGATAACGCCTCTAAATTGGTATATCCGTAAGAACTATTGAAGTGCATTTTGTATAATGAAAAAGTTTCTTCAAGGTTGATCCCACGAATGCTGACCGAAGAACACAAAGCTGAGCGGGTCTCAGGACATGTTGAGTTGTGATACTGCTATGAATTTCTGACCGTGAAAGACACTCTCCGTGGCCGTTTACGTTCTAGTCGAGCCGCTGTTGCATTTTTCACTAGGCAAAACACACTCCTAAACAAGTGTTCTCATCGGCATTGAATCATGGGGACGACTTTGTGAAAAATATGTACAGAAGTTTTAACTTTCTTGGGTACTTTTTCAGAAAAAAATTGGAAAACTTAGAACTTGAATGCACTTCGTATTTCTTTTTATTCTTTGGGTAATTCCTGGTGTGTTTATTAACTTTTGTGGTTTTTACATTTCGGACATAGTGAAAGTTCACAATAACGCCCATCATATTCCACCGAACAGATATTATAACATGCTTGTTACAGCGATTCTGTGGAAAAGCATCACGATTATCAAGGTATACTTATCTCCTTATCAGCGTCCCTTATTGACAGGTATCATTTTCAGCAATAGCGAATCAAAACTAAAAATCTAATTATTTTAACCTCAACTTTAATTCAAACGTAAATATTGATACCACACCACATATATGCATAAAAATAAAATGTTTCACAAGTGTTGAAGAACTATTTTACAATTTAGTAACAAACACAATATTAATAAAACTGTTTCTAAGAATTGCAGAATTTTTAAAATAAAATTTTAATTTTTAAAAATAAGAATCTGATTATTAAAAATTCTTGCCAACATGATACCACGTCGTATTTTTAGTTGATTATTGAAAGGGTCTCCTCGGTTAAGATAGACAAAATGCCCCTCATTGCGAATATCCAAACTAACCTACAGGAAATCTTTCTTGGGTCAAAAAATTGTTTGACAGGGTCCGCAAGTCACGTACCCCTCTCCTTCCTGGCTAAAGGCCAAAAAAGTGATTTTTTCGAATTATTTTTTTCCAATTTTTTCGTGGACGAAAAATTCTGAAAAAATTTATGAGTATAGATGACAAGAATGCCTTTCAAAAAAATTTTTTGGCCCTCGGCATCCCTGATATACCCCCTAAAAAAATTAAAAATAAAATTGCTCTAGATTTTTTGTACACCCAATTTTTTTATTCTTATAAAAAGTTATGTCAAAATACAACTTCATAAACTTTTTCAGATATTTTGGAGCTGGGACCGAACCTAAAAATCTATTTTTTCATATTTTTGGCCATTTTTCGCTGTTTTATCAACTTTTAGTACACCGGGGTACGTTTTAAAGGCATTTAACCTCAAAATTGAATTATACGGGAAATTTTACATATGTATAGATACCAAGCATACATTATTTCGCTGTTTTTTAGCTTTTTTATGCAATTTTAAGATTCAAGGTATTTTTTCCCAAAAAAAATCGTTTTTTCGGCATTTTTTCTTTCTGACAACTATTACGGTAAGGGGTGCATTTTTACGGGTATCTCACCACAAAATCTGATTCTACGGAAAATTCTACATAGATACTGACACCGAAAACATAATTTTACTGTTTTCAGCTTTTTTAAAAAAAAATCGTTTTTTCCACATTTTTGTCGTTACGGCAGCTTTTAAAGCGTAGGGATGCATTTCTACGAATATCTAGCTCCAAAATCGGATCCTACGAAAAATTTTAAATAGATACAGGTATTAAAAGTCACGTGCATAATGTTGTTAATGGTGAAAAATAAACAAATGTTTATTAATTTTTTTTTTAATTTTCAAAAAGTATGTAGTATCAAACTACTCAAGTAATTGTAATTGACAAAATATATATCTTACGTTACACCGCGATAACAGAATAAATTATAACCTGGGAAGTCTATGTACTTGATTATGCTAATTACGAGGGGATGAAAAATATTTGCAATTGAAACATATCCTTTTCGATTAATCTTCATCGTTATTTTCGTCGATCACTGGACACATATTTTCCATATCAAAGATCTTGATAAGCAATTCTGCAGGCCTTACAATTCTTGATAAATATCACCCGTAAAATAGATGGTAAATTAAACTGGCCATATGGGAGCAGCAACCGACCGTCCGCAAACCGTTTGCACAGGTGCAGCAGTAACCCGTTATATCATCAATTCCGACTTCTCCTTTGTCATACTGAACGTAATATTTACAGGTTCTGGCGTTAATGTGGCGCGTTCTCACTTCAAACCGTATAATACCTGGTTCTTCTTTAAGATATTTCAGATGAAGCAATCCGTCTTCCCGAGCATTTTTCCCAAGTACGATATTACTTGTGAAAGTTGGTACGAACAGGTGAATATAATTTCTAGATCGTCCAAAGACAATTCCGGAAAGTCTTCAATTTCCTTTGAAGTTGTTGTTTCAAATGGTACCGCCTTCCTGTTCAAATTATCGTTACTTATCTTTTCAAGTTTCTAGATTTCATTCGATCCACGATAATTCTTGTTTTATCGTCCAAAACATTCAGCCTTTTCCCGAAGAAATTTTGCAAAAAATTAGCAGTCTTGCAGTGCACGCGAGCATCGTGTAACATTGAATTACAAAATTGATTGTGCAGCAATCTATACTTTTGGCTTAAGATGCCATGAATGGACTTTACAACCCAGCGAATTATATTCTGCTGTGAGTTGATTTTTTCCCTTTCAGAAGCGGCATAAGAACCATGTAGCCTTTACTTTTCAATAAATCCACGTCACGGAATCCTCTGTCCAAGATGAAAACATCTCCTGGTCTCAGTATTTGGATCTGCCAATATTTACTCAAATATTTGAGCATCATTTTGGGTAGCGTTAAATGGTCCCGCGACATCAATGATGTATGCGTTTGATGTACAAATTGTGAAGGGCTTACACAATGGTGTTTTTTTTGACCCGAATAGGATTTTCTCTGATAAATGTTGTTGCCGCTCTTTTCATGTCTCAAGTAAATGCCGTCGCAAATCACGACTAATTTATCAGGTATGTCCTGCAATAACTGAACTATTGGAGCAGTTTGGCTAAGAAAAATTCCCTGTCGTTTGCATCAATGCCAAAGTACTTTGGGAGAACTTCTTTCTCAAAACAATTCAAGACTGAATGAAATGAGTCGTTTACAATCCGCTCGTCCAGTTGCATCACAGCTGCTATTATATTGTCCGAATTCCCAAATCGCAGTTTGAACAAGAAAATAACAAGAACTTGGAGAACGTTTCTATTATCTGAATATCGCATCGTCTTAAGTAATTTGCGTAACTCGAGGACATTACTCCAGGTAAATCCGGTCAAAGATTTTACTCTTTCATCTGACGTGTCAAAGTTTCCAATATTATCAATGACTCGTGACTTTGCGCTTACTGACAGCTTTTCTATGAATTTTGTACTTCTACCTCAACATCAGAATCGTTAGATAAACAATCATTCTATCGAATTGGTTTTCATAAAAACGTTTGCCTAACAAAAAATTTTCCCTAGAATCTGATTTTGAAGTCAGATGCTCTTAAAAACGCAATCCTGTGCTTTGAAAGTTGATAAAACGGCAAAAATTTGCCAAACAATAGGACCCAGCTTCAAAAATCTAAAAAAATTCCTGAAGATGTATTTTGATATTTTTTAGGAGGCATATCGGGGGTGCCAAGAGCCAAAAAAAATTTTTCCGAACAGCATTCTTGTCACCTTTTTTTTTTAATCATTTATTTGCCAGCTCAACAATCAGTTACATGTTATACATGGCAATGATAATAATAGTAAGGTAAGCAATAACAGTACGTTCTTTTATAGTTTATGAGGTAGCTTGTACCCTTACAAGTATGTTAACTAATTGTTATATTAACTAATCAATGTCGAGTTCGGTTAGATATAAATCTTGTGGTAATTTTCGTTTGAGTCTTTGGTGTATGTTTGGTCTGCCTAAGTTGTATAGAACTGCACCTTCACATTTATGTAAGTTTTCAAAGAATTTTTTGGCACTCGCGGCGATGTAGCTTTGGATTGTTGGTATGTCTAGTTCGTAATGTAGTTGTTCGTTCCGAATGAACCAAGGAGCATTCACTGCTATGCGGAGAATTTTGTTCTGTAGTCTTTGGACTTTTTCTATGTTTGACTTTGCAGTGCTGCTCCAGATTGTTGATGTGTATAGCACCAACGGTCGTATTAGAGATTTGTACATTATAATGGTGCATTTGGGCTTAAGAGATGACTTTCTATTAATGAGAGGGTAAAGTTGTGCCAATCGCGCGTATCCTTGGTTTAACTTGTAGTTACTATGAAGTTTCCAGGTAAGTCGAGTGTCGAGGAGCACTCCCAGATACTTGATGGCGGCATCGGCGGGATTCCAGGCAATAGTGTTGTTGTTGTTTGTTAAGCTGGGAGGGTTTCTAATTCTTCTGAGGGAAAATATTTTTGCGTGACATTTGGTGTGGTTGATGTGCATATTCCATTGGTTGAACCACGAGCATATTTGGTTCAGTGCAGTCTGCTGCTTTTCAATAGCTAAGGTAAGGTCAGTGTGTTGGGTCAAGATTGCGGTGTCGTCCGCGAAGGTCGCTAGGGTTGCCTCCATGTTAGGGATATCTGAAGTAAAAATATTGAATAATAGGGGTCCCAGTACGCTTCCTTGAGGTACGCCTGCATGGATGGACTTTGTTTCAGAAGATGCGGAGTTTATGCGCACCGCAAAAGTGTGGTTTTCTAGGAAGGAGAAGACTATGGCTTTAAGGTAGCTGGGAATTTTTATCTTGATGATCTTGCTTTTAGGCCTTCGATCCAGACTTTGTCGAAGGCCTGGGCTATATCGAGGAGAACTACAACTGTATAACCTTTGTTTTCGTAGCCCTCTTCTATTTTTTCAGTTATGCGTTGGAGTTGGTGCTGCGTAGAGTGTGATTTCCCAAAGCCGAATTGGAATGCTGGTAGGATGTTGAGTGATGTTAATTCATTCATTAGCCAGGAGTGGATGATCTTCTCGAAAACTTTGGAAAGTGATGTCAGTAAGCTTATTGGCCTGTAGCTACTAATCAACTTTTTGTCTTTACCTGGTTTAGGAATCACCAGTATGTGTGCATGCTTCCATGTTTGTGGGAAATAACCTTGCTGAAGACATGCATTAAAAGTTGTTGCTAGATAGGCTAAGGTTTTGGTGGTGAGCTGAGATAATATTAGGTTGGTAATAAGATCGTGCCCAGGAGCTTTTCTTTTAGGGTTTTTTCGATTATTGTTTTAATTTCAAGGGGAGAAGAGGGAGTTATCGGTTCTGTAACTACTGGGAGATGAGTTTCGACGTGATTAATTATATATGTTGCGTGGTTTAGAGCGCAAGTGACTGTTGGAGTGAATACACTTTCGTAGTGGGTAGCAAGCTGTTGATTTTTCTTCGTCAGTGGCAAGTAGTGTATTATTCACTCTTAATGTTGGGATGTCCTCTCTTTGCTTTAATATGCGCTTTGTAGCTCTCCACATTCCGATGTCACCTGGTTAGAGATCTTCTATGTATTTTTGATATGAGTTGATTCTCAGCTCACCCAAGCATCTTTTTAGGATGTGTGTTAACCTGTTCAGTAATCGTTTTGTTTCCGGTATCCTGGTTCTCTGCCATTCGCGTCTGACTTGACTTTTTCTTTTGATTGGTGCTGTGATTTCTCGAGGCAAGCTATGGTGATTCGGTTTTTTGTTAGTTTTGGGCGCTAGTGTTGATCTTTGCACGCTGTCAGTTATTGATGTTGTTAGTTTGGATATGGTTAGATCAATGTCCTCGTGGTTGATAAGACCGGTTGGGCATATCAGCTGATCATCTAGGATGGCTTGGAATTGTTCCCAGTTAATTATCCCGTTTATTAGTTTTGGTACTGGCTGTACCAGCTGAGGTGAGCTAATAAATGTTATTATAACTGGTAGGTGGTCAGAATTTAGTTCTTCTACTACAGTTTGAAAAGTTGGTTTATCGAAGTTTTTTTGGAGTACTATGTCTAGTATGTCCGGCTGGTGATCACTGCGATACGGGTAGTAGGTATAATTCTCGGGCGCTGTTATTTGGAAGGAGTATTTAGTCGCGTAGCCTTCCATCTTGATTCTCTCGGGATTGTTAGCTCTGCATCCCCATAATTGGTTTTTGGTGTTGAGGTCTCCAGTCATCAGGAGTGGCTCGTTTGTGTTGAAGATGGTTTTTATGTCGTCCTCCATTCATTTATTGTTCGGCTGTCTGTATGTGCTGATTAGTGTGAGGTTTTGATCGTTTATTTTTATTTTAACTCCTATTGTTTCAAGGCTTAGGTTTTTTGTTTCGGGGGCAGGATTGTGGCAAATTTTCTTTCTAATGAGGATAGCTACTCCACCAGCAGCTATTTGGGCGTTTCTATCTGCTCTGCGAATTTGGTATCCTGGAATTTTAAACGTGTCTACTTCAGATAGGTGGGTTTCTGTGATGCACGCGATGTCTATGTTATGTCTGGCAAGGAAGGTTATAAGGATTGATCTTTGAGTTTTGACGCCATTAGCATTCCAGTTTAGGATTGATAGTTTTTCGATGATTTTCTGCGATTTAGGATCCATTGAGGAGTAGAGAAAGGAGTGTACTGGTGATAAAATTTTTAATTATGGGGAGGTAAGGGGTAAGGAGATCAACAAGGATTTTGGCTATATTATTTATGTTAGGTGAGGTCATAGCCTTGACAGCGGTGGCATTGTGGAATGTTTGATGGCTTTCTTCTCGGTTCTACTGTGACTATTGAGTAGTACATGCTTTTTAATGTAAAGATTTTCTTAGCGTTTTCGTTATCCTTCAGGTCGACTGCGCAAATTGGAAGCGGCTGTTTATTTTTTGTAAGCAGGCGTGTGACTTTGATAACTGACAGGGTTTTGCTAAGTTCGGTGAATATTTCTTGTTCTGTTATGGATGGTGGTACGTTTTTGATCACGACATTGAGGGGTTTGCCGGCAGGGTTTTGGAAGGTATGGAATTTGATGTTGTTATCTTTAAGGTGTTTTGTTAAAATTCTGTAGTCATTCTCTTCAGTTAGGTTGATTCTTAAGGTGTTTGTGTTACAAAAGGTCGTGAACTCGTTTGATGTTAGTTGTTTAATATCTGCAGTCAGGGCTGCGTGATTTATGGCGTTGTGTAGATAGATAGGCGGTATTTTGGGTTTAGTTGCCGAAGTTTCAATTTTTCCGTTTGTGTTTTGCTGATTATGGTTATCGTAAGTGTTATCAACTGGGTCAACTTCTTGACTGGCAAGTAGATCATATTTGTTTTGCGTTGAAATGTTTGGGGTCCATGCGTAGCGTTTTTGCACTTCATTAAGTGGCGGTGTTAATGAATCAGATTTACGCTTGTTTAGCGTTTGAATTTCCATTGGGTTATCATTATAAATGTTTTCGGTTATTTTAATAAATTGAAAGTAACTTACAATTTATGTTGCTTTTAAAGTTGATATTATAAGACCTTTTCGTTGGATAAATGCACTTTAATCTTTCACACACTTGGGACAGCGATAAAGCACGTCTTGACGCTTTGAAAGTAAAATGACGAATTCTTGTCACCTATACTCATACATTATTTCAGAATTTTTCGTTCACGAAAAAATTTGAAAAAGAAAATTCGAAAAAATCCAAGAAATATATCCAATAGGTTAGTTTTGCCTGTCTTAACCGAGGAAACCCTTTCAAATTTCATTATTTTCTTATACTTGTAGAACACAAATCAAATATGACGTGAAATAAAGAAATAAAGGAATTACAACAATTTATTTCCTAATTATTAAAAATGTTTAAATTTAATAATCTTTTGATGTTAAAAATGTAAGACTGATAATATTATTTAAAAAAATATTATTCTACAACAGGCATGCACGACACTCCTGTTACTTTAATTCTTTCTGTAACAAAACACGTTGCAATTTTTCTTTTCTGCCGTCTTGTTAATATTAAATGTTTTGCCTAAATTGTAATTTATCTTATACAATTTTCATCCAACAATAAGAAAAAATTGTGAACATTTTGTAGATTGAAATATTAATTTATGTACAGTGGAAGTGGTTCTATTTCTTAGAAATGTAGAGCACTTTAATACGCAGTAAGAATTTAATTAAGTTTCCAAGTTCTGTACTTAAAACTGGTGGTTTATCCATTTTTGCCTCTATTAATGTATATTATTTTTTTAATTTGTACGTTGAACCGTAACAAACGACAAAGTTAATAATTTCCGACTCAATCTCTAAACTACAGTATATAAGTCAAAGTCAGTCTAAGAGATAAAATGTCTTTCCATTTTATATAGTAAAAGAAATCTGTGCTATTGTTGCATATTTTGTATACGGGGAGGGGATCCAATTTTAAAGGCATTGGTGGCTATTGTGCAAAATGCACATGCGCTCAATTTGGCATTCGGGAAGCAAAAAAATGTGGCGTGGATAATCGCAGAGTATTCAAAGTGTGAGGTGCGTAGTGTTACCAGATTTTTGCAAGCCGAAGAAGTTAATCCGAGAGAAATTTATCGCAGATTAGAGGGAGTTTATAGTCTGAACGTTTTCATCCGAAACGAAATCAATGTTTGATGCAAAAAAATAAAGATGCACGAACGGAGCTGAATGATGATCCGGAGAAGAAAAGAAGCAGACCAGAGCTTCATACACGGATGTCAACTATGCAATTGTCAAACTTCTGCAAAATTTCAGCTGGCTGGATGTCTAAAATGCTCTCCGATAAACAAAAAACCAATCAAATAAATCTCACCCGATATCAACAGGAAGAAAGTTCTTTTATTAAAAGTGTTATTACCGGAGATTTACGAATACGAATTCACCCCAGAAACGAAACAATAGTCAATGATATGAAAACGTTCAACTTCCCCAATTCAAAAAAAAATCAAAATTTAACTATCTGTCTGCAAAACCTTGGCTACGGTATTTTGGGATACTAAAGACCGACTGCTGCGTAAATTCCTCAAGCTGCGCACAGTTGTTAACAGCGGCAGATAATGCAAAGCTCTCCAGAAATTGCATACAACCATTAGTAGGAAAAGATCGCGACGATTATGTGAAGAAGTTAAACTTCAGAACGATGGCGCAAAACCACACACGACAATGAAACCAAACTGTGGGTGACACAGCGAAATTTGAATGTTATGCAACATCCTCCGTATAGTCCAGATTTTGCTTCCTCATATTTTTATTTATTCGGACATTAAAAAAAAATTAGCCGAAAAATGCTTTGCAGATCAGGAAGAACTGTAAAACACCTTTGTGGACAACTTGACAAATAGCAGTACCGTAAAGGGATGTTCAAACTACTGTCACGCAGGGATAAATATTTTCACTTTTACGGAGATTAAGTCAAGAAATAAAAAAGTATGTAATTTTTTATAGAATGTATCAAATATTTTCTTTAAATGTTAGTGTAATTTCGACTTATACCTTTAATATCGGACACTCCTCGTATATTAATATCTACCAGCTATTTAATTAACGCTGAATCATGTCCCTCACAGTTAATTTAAATAATTTTACGTCCAACAGAAACTGGAACACAGCCCCTATTATTACAAAGCACATGGACAACACAATGATCCGGACGTTTAATTCATTATTCACCCAAAAATAACACAACAAAGCTGTAAACTGAACCAAGTACTGTGTTTTTCACATAATCATCTTGTTTATAACTAGACGCCTGTCGGGAATGATAATAAATGCAACAACTTATTCCAGTAGCGTGGATATTAATGATTCTATCTAAAAAGAGGCAATATTCGAGGCGTAATCGCACACAACGACAATTTAATTTATCGTCTGTCGCATACCGCTATAAATACACTTTTCTGGTAAGAATAAATGCGCAGCGCTTTTTTGGTGGTTTATTTTTCGTAAACGAAATTTTTGTTGAAATTGATATTAAATGCACCATAAACACTAAATTATACAGGGCACATTCTTTAAACTGAAAAGAAACTTTACCACTCTATAATTTTCTTTCTTTGTTGCAATAATATTAATTCAATGAAATTTAGAAAGACTATTTTAAATCGATTTTCTCCCCGCTTATCTCCAAAACCTTTTTCATTTACGAAGTGAAAGAATTACGGGCGGTACGCACCAAACAAAATTTCCTCTCCAATCTTAATCAGACGGCTCTTAAAGTCTTTGATATTACAAATCATTTTTGTTAAACCCAAAATCCAAGTGTCGAACAAATTTAGATCTGAGAGTGACATGGCGTACTCATTCAGTGTACCGAATTCCTCCTAATTTTTAATTATTCCAATATTTCTGATATTTTTATCGATCATAATTTTCCAGATGGACAAACTGGTTTGGTAACCATCGTCTAAATAAACTTTTGTTTCACTCCCGGACATTCCAAAATCGAGCAAATTACTTTTACTAAACTCCGTAGCAGCATGCCGGACATTAACATGGATGGCACTCTCCTTCCCCAAGCAGACTGTGTTAAGTATCTTGATATGCACCTCGATAAAGGACTAAATTGGAGAACACACATTTGGACAAAGAGGACACATCTCAACCTAAAACTAAGAAAATATTATTGGTTACTTGGCCGCAACTCAGACTCTTGCTTGCCAACAAATTACTCGTCTACAAATGTGTGTTAAAACCAATTTAGAGCTATGGTATCCAGTTATGGGGTACGGCATCGCACTCAAATGTAGAAATTCTAGAACGTTTCCAATCTAAAACGCTCCGTATAATAACCACTTTGTTCCTAATAAAGAAGACTTAACGACTTGAAAATGCCATCAGTGAAATAAGAAATAGTTCAGTGCAGTGCAAAATATCTTTAGAGATTAGAGACACATCCGAATCCGGTAGCGTTAAACTTACTCGACAATAGTGCTGACCTGCACAGACTAAATCGCGTTAAACCGCTAGATCTTTCCACGTGCTATTAATTTAACTTAGGTTGTATTCAATGTAATTATTTATTAAGTTAATCACAACGAGGAACGTCACAGGACGATCACTCATACGTTACTTCTAGTGCAATGTTACATTTCTGTATTTATCTGGTTTGCTTATTGCTATTGTAGCAGATTGCAAATAAATTTCAATTAAAAAAACTCCCAGTAACAGAAATTTTTTAAATATTTGTACAGGTTTCAAACCTTTCAAGCAATAGTGAATATTATCTTGTGTGATGTAGCTTTCAAGCAAATAATAACACTTCTCCAAAAGGATGTTCAATAATGAAGTGGCTGCTGTAATTTTAAAAAAAAAAAATTTAGAAAGATTTCTTTTTTTTATTAAAGAATACATTATGAGTTATTGCGCAAATACTTAATATCCGATCCAATCAGCTCCATTATTGATTATAGTTTCACGTTTTTTTCCCAAGCTTTCTATAATTCGAGATTTTCTAATCATTTGGTGAAAACCGGCATAACTTCCTAATTTAAAATAGCAACTGCGCCACCATGTACGATGGCTTTTCTTTGAGCTTCATTTCGTGTGCAACCGCACATTTTCAGTAGATTAATATCTGGAGACATTGCCCGGCATTATACCATAATGTCGTTATTTTATTGTTTTCACGCATTGCAGCGCCCAACGTGTTCTGTTAGAACCAAAAAACTTTTCAGCAAACTTCAGCAAACATTTCTGACAGACGGTGCATATTTTCTCGGAGTTTAAATTGCCCATAAAAGAAAGAAGCAACCAAAATCGCGTTTACAGAAGCATCTCCAAATAGGTTATTTTGCGGGGTGTTTTACTGTGCGCTAAAGAATTCTGTTACTCCTCGCTGACCACGCTTTCGGTAAGGACGACCATATCCAGAAAAAAGACTCGCCTGTAAAGATAATATTGTCCCAATCTCGATCTAAAGTTTTTTGTCCGTGCAAATCATTTTATGCGCATTTTTCTGATAAGTTGATCGAAAAAAACGATTTTTTTTATTCATGCGACTTAGAATCGTATTTATTGTAGAAAAACTTGATTTTTTCTTGCAGAGTTTCATTTGGGGACAGCACAGCGAAAGATTTGGCTTGTGTTCAGAAAGACACAAGATTTCTTTATCCTTCTTCGTTGTTGTAACATAGGCTATTCTCCTCTTCAGTAGATCGTCTCTATTTTCAATCTTTAAATATCGCTTTACCTACGCCTTAACGACTGACTAACTTACTAATATATTTTACATCCGTTTTATATGTCAATTATAGTCCTTTCGCACGATTCACTAAAAAAATCCACCTATTATCCATACAGACATGACCATCAAACCGAAATCCTTGACATAGTAATATCCAAAAATCTCCATATTCCAATTCAACAAATTGTAATACCAAAACTAAACTCAGATTATCTCTTTGTTCTCATAACGTTTGCAACCATTACACCATCCTTTAGACATTTACGTCCACGTCTAATAAAGGAAAACTTTTAGACTTGCAAATTAGATATCGTACACAAATACCCGACACCAAACAAATTAATACAGAAATTCTAACTTTCACAAATCCTGTAAAGGACTCTGTAGAAATGCAACTAAAGCTAACGATAGAAGAAAAATTAATAACCCAAATATCCCACCAAACCACATTAGATTTAATCAAATAAAAGGGCCAAGCACGCAGACAATGGCAAAGAAATAAAAACTTTTGCATTAAAAATTAATTAAACAAACCAACATACCAAATCAAATAAGAATTGGACAAATTTAGAATATTCACTAAAGCAAATAGCACTAAGCTGTGGCAGGTCACCAAGAACATTACTAGACTACAAGAAGTACTACCGACCATTAAAACAACTAATTCTACGTACACATCGGATAAAGACAAATGTAACTTGTTCGTTAAATACCTAGAAACCACGTTTATGGCCATTATTTCTAATGAAAATACGACCTGAACAGTCTTATACATTGAAAATCACAAACCAATTCCAACCTACTTTGACAAACCCGTTTTACCATCTGAAATGAAAGATTATATAAGCTCACTGACCTTTAAAATAGCACAAGAACACGACCTTGTACCCAATGTAATTTTGAAAAACCTAACAAAAAAGGCAATAGCTTACTTGGTCATGCTTTTCAACGCCGGGCTGAGAATAGCTTATTTTCCTAGAACCTGAAAGCATGCACAAATTCTCGTGTTTCCTAAACCTAGAAAAATCAATCTACGTTTCTTCTTACCATATTACCAAATTATTAGAACAAATTATTCTCAAGTGTATGAATTCAGTACTGGATAAATATCAGATAATTCCAGCTATAAAGTTTGGATTCCGACAAGAACATTCGGCAGTTCAACAACTTCACAAGGTGTAAAATCATAAAATATGGCTTCAAAAGCAAAAATATATACTGTTGCCGCCTTTTTAGACATCATCAAAGCATTCGATATAGTATGGCTGACAGGCCTAAAACATAAATTACTTCAAATAGATGCGAAGGCTTTCACGGCCGGTGTTATGGTGCATCGTGTGGTTGGTTCTCGTATGAGCCCGTGGTCGGAGTTCAGAAACTCTTGACGTTTCGTTCACAACTGGTTGATGCAGAACTGGAACGGATAACTTTCCTGATCGAGAACTGCTGCTGCGAGACCGTCCCCGACGAGTTCGCTCTTTTGAGTGGCTACGGTTCCTGCGCGAGCTTCGTCGCGTGGTTCGTGAGCGGGAACGAGACGAAGAACGCGAACGTCGTGTCTGGTTGCGGCCGCGGCCCCAACTATTTCTCCCCCGACTGTTGCCCAGTCCGTTACTCCAGCCGCGATTGTCAGCCATCTCTTGGGGTTGATTACCTGCTTGGCTTCCTACGAGGTCTGATGCTTTGTTAGCGTTCACTGGGATACCGGTCCGCTGCGAACGCCCAGTGCGACCGATACGGAGCACACAATCTTCTGAATTGGACGGATAGTCAAAATTGATAACAAACTTTACATCTTCCACATCTAGAACGCAGGCCGCCACGCCTGTTACTACAAGGATCGGAGCCTTACCCGACCTGAAATTTTGCAAAACCCAATCACGTTCCTGTTGCGATTTGTCTCCAAGGATGCATACAGCAGGCCAGCCGTCTCGTTTAATCTTCCGCGTAATCTCGTCAACTCTCCTTTTCGTCTCAATGAATATTATCGTTTTGTTCTCCTTCTTAGCCATGATTTCCTTCAGGAGAGTACTAAACTTCGCCTCCTTCTCATACTCTTGGCACACGTCAATTATCCACAGAATGTTGTAATTCGCCGAAAGCTGGAGCGACCCAACATTTATCTAAATGTGGTCCTTCAGAAACTCCGCATCCAGTGATTGCACTTCCCTAGGCCGCGTAGCTGACCACATGAGGGTCTGTCGGTCAAATCGGATCTGCTCGATTATCTTGCGAATCTGGGGCTCAAAGCCCATGTCCAGCATGCGGTCCGCTTCATCGAGGACCAAGTATGTGCACGTGCGCAAGTTCGTATGGTTGCTCTCCAAAAAGTGAATCAGTCGACCCGGAGTCGCCATGACAATCTCCACCCCATCCATGAGGTCGTTGGCCTGTGGCCCCTTCGGAGTGCCACCGAATATGCACGTGTTGCGGATCCGAGACGAGTGCCCAAAATCTGTGGCTACCTGCTGAATCTGTTGGGCCAGTTCCCTTGTTGGAGCCAGCACAAGGCCAATGGGTCTATCTCCCTTCAGCAAACGTGGCTGGTGGTTAATGTGGACGATCACAGGCAGGATGTAGGAGAGCGTTTTATCCGAACCCGTTGAGGCAATCTCAACTATGTCACGGCCAGAAAGAGCAATGGAGCATC
This sequence comes from Sinelater perroti, assembly GCA_036346155.1. NCBI lineage: Eukaryota > Metazoa > Arthropoda > Insecta > Coleoptera > Elateridae > Sinelater > Sinelater perroti. The sequence continues at coordinate 719,050 of JARFIY010000316.1, read as the reverse complement.
CCTGCGACTGTATGGGCGTAGGACTCTTAAAACCCATTTTCAGGATCTCTGTGTTCACATATTCAGGAAAGTTTGCTTCCTCAAAGGTTAATACTGGGTTCGGTATAGCTTTGCCTTTCAGCGAAATCTTGTTCCTATGCCACTCCTCTACGTCGTAAGCTGACGATTTGCAACTACGGGGCTCGGAATGTAAAAGTCCCACCGCGGCTTCCGCAGGCTCGAACCTGCCGCGTTGCGGCGGGGATCACCGTACCCCCGGTTGCGACTGAGGGACCGTCTGTGATCGCGGCTCCTCGAACGCCTACCAGAACGTCCTTGCATTGCGAAAGTTCCTCGTCAACTGGCGGTGCTGCTACTTTTACACGGCCATTATACGAAACTTTGCAACAGAACTTGACCACTAATAAGAACAGAGCGAACCGACTTATGATGTGATTGTAAACAAAAAGTGCGTTCAACTTCAATTAAAATGGAGCGGCGAGTACTATCGATTTTGGGAGGGATTTCGTAGCGGGACGACACGTGACATCTTCAAAAGATGTCTGCCGCTGTTGTGAACTAAACGTTAAGAGTTTCTGAACTCCGACCACGGCCTTATAACCCGAGAACGAACCACACGATGCACCATAAATTACTTCACATAGCCATTCCAAAATATTTAATAGCTCCCGACTTTTCCTTCCTAGAAAACAAATAATTCACAGAAGAATAAACCACACAATATCCATTACCAAACATGTTAAGGAAGTAGTTTTACAAGGTAGCGTTTTTGGACCTACACTCTTCAATATAAACATGCACGGTATTTCCAAGCTAGAGAAAAGCAAAACTGCACTATTTGCTGACGATACCGCTATTTTTGCCCAAAATAAAAACCTTCACGCAGCTATTGAAAGTCTACAGATCGCAATTAACACACTTAATAAATGGCTTAACTAATGACGCATCACTCTCAACCTAACTAAACAAGGAACACGCTATGACGCAAATTGCGTCCTATTTAAAGTGTAAGTTAATTTAATTTTTTTTTAATTAAATTTTAATTTAAAACAATTTATTAATTTAATGAATTCCCCTTATCACTCATAGTGCGTAACGACACTCAATTGCTTTAAGGTGATACTTTTCATGGTAAGGGCACTAATTCTCTGGTCGTGTTAATTGTTCTAACTTGGCTAAATTATTTAATTAATCTTATTGAACACATTTACAAACCTTAAACGATGGAAGAGTTCTCGTTGGCTTTATGAAAACGAATGGCTCCGCTTAATAACGCACAAAACACTGTGACAATGCTTATAAACATAAATGACAAACGTCACTTAATTAGATTATAGCGACGGAGATTAATCAGATTAACCGGAAAATAACAGGACAATTACAATGTTGCAAATAAAATGAACATCGAACAGATGTTAAGCGCTTTGCGCAATTTTGCGAGCGCTTTCCTTGCAATACCATTTTCAGTCAAAAGATCACCTTTTTTCTGCTATTATCTAACTATGGTTAATTCAGATTGCATTAAAAACTGTAACTCACGCCCCGTCTCTTCAAGACAAATCTGAAAAGCCATCAACCATTCAAATCGGTTGCTTCTTTGACTAACAGCATGTGTTTTTCCTTGGCGCTTTGATAATATAGGTGTACAACTAAGATTTTCACACTCAGAAGAATACAGGAACACCACAGTATCTGCATACAGGATAAACTAATTCCCTGTATTCCTAAAACCGTAGCTGTAAAATATCTAGGAGTTTATTTGGACACCAGACTAACTTGAAATTATCACATTAATATGAAACTTAACCAAGGATATAATTGATTAAGGTCAGTATATCCACTAATTAACAGAAATACCCTATTAAGAAATAAATGTATGTTACTCCTACACAAATCGCTTCTTCGACCAGTTGTAACGTATGCTTGCAAAATGGAGTACGACATCCAAAACTAACTGCAAAAAGCAACAGATATTTCAAAATAAAATCCTATGCATCTCGACAAATGCTCAATGGTATATACGTACCCAACAAATCCATCACGAATTGGAAATTTGCACAATTGAAGAATTCGTCCAAATAACAACGAAAAAACACCTAACTAAACTTCACACAAACAACTAGATATGAGAAACACCCACACCCGTCTCATGCGAAGATTACCCCAAGACATACCAAGTTTCACAGACAACGGTGGTACTGACAGTAAACGAACAGTGATTAAATTGAGAGACTCATATCCTCACATGACATTTCAAAATATACTCTTAAAACTATGTATAACATTTGCTGAGTGTTGAGTTGGTTGCCGAAATAAAAAAAAAAAAAAAAACTACCTCCTATAACTTTAGGAATTTTATACTCATTGTAAAGACAACGAATTTACTGATAACAACACTACAATGTTCCGAAAAACTAATATATATCACGCACAAAAGAGCATGAAATAATAATAATAATAATAATAGTAGTAAGGCTCTACGCCCCGCGTGGGAGCACGGCCTGAGAATTGAGAAGTTGAGGCTCTCATACGTTTGCTCTCTCTGCCCGATCGTCGCGCACCATATCTGATGCGGGGCGATGTGGCAAGCACCGCGCCTAAGACGACCGCCATTATTACCCCTTGTTCGAATGAACGCAGGTACTCAATTATTTTTAGTGACTGAGTGGGCCACCCGCCAGGCATCAGAGAGCACTAGGAATTGAACCCGGGTCCGTCAGCATCACAGCCCGTCCCTCAACCACGGGACCACGCTGGCACGCATGAAATAAGGACACACAAAAATTAACATAGATGGCGTTAGGGACCATATAACAAAAGTTATTTTTTATCATATAGAGTGAAAACAAATATTAACAAATTACTTTTTAAAATTATTGTCGTTACGTATTTTATATGTAACAGAAGTGGAACAAAATTTCCTTAAAATTATTTTTTTTAATAAAATAATATACTTCTTTACGAGCATAGGAACTGCATTTATGTTCTTAGTCGCCAAATTTTTTTCTCAGCAACGAGGGTAAGTAGAAAGATGCAATTAATTTTAAAAGACGCGGGAAATATTTCTAAATTTGTCATGTAGATGGCAGCACCATACAATGTACACAGGTCGAATTACCGCCATTGCAATGTGTGTTGTTTTGTGATGAAGAACAACGTGTAATCATCCGTTGTCTTATCTTGCGTGGTGGAACACCCATAGAAATTCGTCGCCAATTGAGTGAAATACGGTGAAGGCGTTATGAATGTTAAAAATGTGTGATCGCGAGTGCTGAAGTTTAAACAAGATCGAAAAAAATTGCGTGATAATGAACCAAAGCAGCCTGGGCTACAAACTAGCTGGACCGAAACCGTGATTGCGCAAGTAGAGCAAGTTGTTATGGAAGGCCGTTAGTCTATTTTGCATAATAATTTGAAAATGTGGAAAGTTTCTTTAAGGTGGCTCCCACAAATGCTAGCCAACGAACACAAGGAGAACACTTTCAGTGGCCGCTCATTTTACAATCGAGCCGCTACTGCATCTGAAATTATCCAATGGACAAAATACATCCCAAACAAGTATTCCCAGCAGCCATGTAATCATGACAAAGACGTTGTAAAAAGTGTGTACGTTTTGAGTCTAGACAGAGATTACGTTGGAAGTTTTAACATCCTTTGATAAGAAGTTTTTTGGAAAAAAAATGGAGAGCTTAGAACTTGAATGCACCCTGTATTAGCAACATTCCAAATGTCCATATTTTAATTATTTGCTATTCAATAAGTTGTTTTAATGCAATATTTTGATATGATAAATGCATTTTAATTGCTACAAATTCCCGTCATTATCTTGTACGACTCCACCCAGGCAAGTATATAAAGACTTTTGCAGTCGTTGAAGATCATCGCCTCCAGTCTTCAGCGCAAATGCGCCGCAAAATTGTATAATCTGTCCGGAGCCAAGTTCCGGAGTCGGGCCTTAAAAATTCCGCTAGTGAAAAACTCGCGACGGAGCGCGTCATTTGGCGTTTTACGATATAAAAGCTACGGCGCGCACGGTGAATAATTGATCAACAATTAGCCACGGTGAATATTTAACAACCCGCGCTAAAAAGCTCTCGTCGCACAGAACTCTTAACTTTTACGATTTAGTCCCTTTCGGTCCATTACCTACTCATAGTGTCGCCGCCCCTCGAGCAGCCGCCGACCTCACTAATACCGAGGCGCTCTTCGTGCCCGGCGCTATTTAACAGGGCTGCAAACTTTTAAATTCAAAGTTGAGCAAGTAAGAAGTGGAAGTATGTTCCGAAGCAGTACAGAATTGTACTTTTCTTATAGGTACTGTATTTTAATATAAAACTGTGTGGTCATGTTTAAAGTAATATCAGTCATACATGAGACTATTACGAGAAGGTAGGACTAGAAACGAAAATCGATTATTTACAAGAGAATAGTCTAAATAAATTAGAATATCCCACATTCGTATCAAATCGATACTTAAATTTAAAGCTATTGGGTTACTTCTACTTAGTTGATTATAAAAATTTCATAAAAAATTAAATTTTGTAATTTGTGCTTGATTCCTTTATAAATATCATATTGTAAACGTTATACAGTTTTTTTTAATTTGGATACTTATAAAATAAGACTATTGTTATAAAGATTAAGGATTTCTTTATTTCCTTCTATCTACCAATAAATTAAATTTAACCTTTATAGATTTTCGATTTACATATAAGGTATGGCTCTCTAATAGTAATATGTGTATACAAGGGGTTGCACGCCAAAAGCTTATTTTGGCGCCCTAGACTGAAGTAGAACTGCGGAATATAAACAAACAAAACTGTGGCACAGCTTGGATTATTATCGAGAGACAAGAAAAATTGGAAATAATGGAAAATAATAAATATTATTGTAGTAATCATTGCTATTTTACCTTAATATACAGACGATTTTGTTAATCTGTTACTCCTCTCATGTAGATTTTATATGTAAGTATAAAATATATAAATATAAAATAAAATAACTCCCTATTTTCTTAATAAATTTATCAGATTTTATAAAACAATCTTTCTAAATAAATTTATTATAAAGTACCGTTTTCTCGGTTAAATTATATATGTAATTTTATATTTTTGTTACAATTCTTTCACTTAAAAAGTACAATGCACATTGTAAGACTAAAATATATCTTAATCGAACTTAAGTAAACATAACTAAGCTTTCTTATCTATAGTCAACTATTTAGTCCACATAAAATTATTTTTAATTAATTTATTTGAAGCTGAATATGTTGTAGACCTACCGAAACGAAATAGACTTTATAATAAGCAATCAACCCAAATCATTCCAAAATGTCAACATAATAAATAATCTTAACTTCAACAACAATTACCGCATGGTCAGGGCAACCATATTTAACAAAGAACATAAGAAACAGAGGTAGTACTTAAGCCAGAAAGGGAATGCCTTGTTAATGTGCACATCACAAAAAATACGCCACCTGAAGAATTAAACAAAACGCAAGAACTTCACAACACAGAAATAAATGAAATCTGTACAACAAAAATCAAGAAAAAACTAAACAAAAATACACAAACCTCTAAGACAATAGACCTAATTCAGAAAAGGAAGCAGTTATTTAAAAATAAGAAAGACAAAGCTATATTGCAAGAAATAAATAAATTAAGTAAAGAAATAAGCCGTAACATAAAACAAGATAAGAAAAATAGAAACTTTAGTGTATCAAACACCATATATCCAAATCAGGAGATATAAACAAGGCCTTAAAAGAGCTACAAGAGGAAAAGATATGGATACCAAAAAATGAAAAATAAATAAGGTCAAGAAGAAACAAGAAGGCAGCCAGTTCTAAAGATTGCAACAGATTATTATATTCTACTGAAAACACTCAAGAAAGTAATATAAACCTTAAAGACAACACAGAAGAAGTCCCTCAAATTCTTGAAAGTAAAGTTCAACATGCAATAAAATCACAGAAAAACGACAAAGCTCCCGGCACTGATCACATAACCAATTAGATCATGAAGGCGAGACTACAAGAAACAACAACAAAATTGACCAACCTGTTCAATGTCATTTTAAATACGGAATATATACCCACACAGTGGACAACAAGTACTATAGTTCTCATCCACAAAAAAGGAGATAGATCAGAAATAGGCAACTATCGCCCAATAAGCCTGATGTTTAATGTATATAAGGTGTTCTCAAAAATAATACTTAATCGTATCACCAAAAAAATAGATGACGAACAACCAAGAGAACAAGCTGGGTTTAGATCAAGATATTTCACAGTGGACCACATCCATGTAGTGAAACAGCTAATCGAAAAAAGCCATGGATACAACTACCCACTATAGATAGCCTTTGTGGACTACAATAAAGCGTTTGACTCCTTGGAACATCACTACATCTGGGAAGCCCTGAAAAATCAAGGAAACGAAAATAAATACATAAGGATAATGAAGAATGTATACACTAACAGCGCAGGCAGAGTAAAACTAGAAACAGAGGGGGAAGCCTTCCCTATACGTGAGACAGGGAGACCCACTCTCACCAAAACTGTTTTCGTCAGTGCTAGAGGAAATCTTTAGAAAAATAGAATGGAACAACTTCGGTATCAATATTATACAAATTATGCTCCAAGATCTGGCACAAGAAAGTAAAACGGTGGGACTAACAATGAACAAAACAAATAATAACAAATCGTTCCCAAAAACTTATCAAAATAGAAAAAGAAGACATTGAATATGTAAACTCCTACATTTACTTGGGACAACTAATTGGATTCAGTGACCAAATGGAATTAGAAATAGAGAGACGGGTTGCAAACTCATGGAAGAGATTTTGGACACTCAAGGAAGTTATGAAAAGTAAACAATACAGCATAGCAATGAAAATAAAAATATACAACACCTGTATACTACCCATACTAACCTATTGTTGCCAGAGTTGGGAAAACACACAAAAACTAGACCAAACACTAACTACATGTCAAAGTGCAATGGAGAGAAGCATAGTGGGCTACACAAAAAGAGACAGAAAAAGAGCCTCGGACATAAGACACATAACAAAAATAGAAGATGTTGTGACCAAAACAAAACATCTCAAATGGCGGTGCTCAGAGAAAATAAAAATAAATGGAGAAAGCACATAACAGAATGGACCCGATTCCAAACCAAAAGAAAAAGAGGAAAACAAATAAAACGATGATCCGATGAAATAAAAAAAAAATAGCAGGTCCATTATGGTAGCGAACAGCTAAAATTAGGGAAGAGTGGAAAAAGCTGGAAGAGGCCTATGTGTCGTAAAGACACGCCGACACCGAATAGAAATATTTAAAATGCAACATAAACAATTAACTTATATACTATTGGCATATAAAGGCTATAATAAAAAATGTTGTAGACAAATTATATATATATATATATATATATATATATATATATATATATATATATATATATATATATATATATATATATATATATATATATATACATAAGTTTTACAGCTGTCGCCGTTTTCCTTCCTTCAACCAGGTTCTCACACTTCTCGTTCTTGCCAGTCATTCTCCTCTAAACCTCTCCTTTCCATCGCTTCATCCACTTCATCCCTCCACGATCTCCTCGGTCTTCCTCTCTTTCTCCTTCCTACAGGACTCCAATCTGTTACTCGTTTTATCCATCTGTTGTCATCCGATCTTCTTACATGTCCGTAACATGCGAGTCTCTTGTTTTCGATACCATGAATTATGTCTGTCTTTACTCCCACCCTTCTTCTTATTTCTTCATTCCTGGTTCTTTCCATCTTGGTTACCCTACAGCACCTCCTCCAATATTCCGTTTCTGTCGCTCTTAGTTTTCTTTCATTTCCCTTGTTTATTACCCAGACTTCCGCTCCATACGTCATTATACTTTGTACAATTGTGGTGTATATTCTCGTTTTTGTGTTTTTCGTAATTTGTCTATTCCATATTACTGGATGCAACTGTCTAATACACGATCTTGTTTGTCCCAGTCTATTTTTAATTTCCTCTTCCGTTGTTGCCTTGTCTGTTATTGTAAATCCTAAGTATTTAAATTTGTTTGTGCCTTTTATTCTTATATCCTTCTTTATTTGTAGGTCTTTAACTTTTCTTCTATTGTTGCTAAATACATGGTTTTCTTGTAGTTTATCTGTAACCCCGCTTTTTCGTACTCCTCGCTCAGTCTTCTCACCATGAAGCTCAAATCTTCCTCATCTTGCGATATAACCACTTGATCATCTGCGTAGCACAACGTGTATAGATATTCATTTCTGACTGGCACTCCCATACCCTCGCATTTATGTTTCCAGTTTTTCAGTGTTTCTTCTAGATAGATCTTAAATAAAGTCGGTGATGTGGAGCATCCCTGTAATAACCCCTTTGTTGTCTGGAAGTTACCTATTTATTATCTTCTGTCCTGCTTTTATGTACACCCTATTTCCCTTGTACAAACTTTTAACGGCCCTTATTAGGTGGTTGGAAGTTCCTATCCTCTCCATTGCTGTCCATAATCTTTGTCTGGGAACCGTATCATATGCTTTTTCCAGATCCACGAACGCCAGATATATCGTTCTGTTTTTAGCTCTTTTCTTTTCCAGTAATTGTTCTATTATATATATGGTCCACGCATGATTTTCCTATTGTGAACCCGGCCTGTTCTTCCCCTATTTTGTTTTGTATGTGTTTTTCTAACTTGTTTTTAAGTATTCGTCCGTATATTCTTCCCATTATAGCAATCACACTGATTCCTCTGTAATTCTCACATTTCCGTCTATCGCCCTTTTTAAATATGGAGACAAGATAGGCTTCCTTCCATTCCTTAGGCATGTCTTCTCTACTCATTACTTTCTGGACCATTATCGTTATCATTCTGAAGAATTTTTCCGTTCCATACTTTACGAGTTCCGGTGGTATCCCTCCTGGTCCCGCAGCCTTATTGTTTTTTAATGATTGAATTGCCGCTTTTACTTCTTCCGGTGACACCATCTCCTCTTCTTCATCTTTATCTTTATCTGTCTCCTTCTTCTCTTCCTTTTCCTTCTCTGCCTTCTCTTCGATGTTCTTTATGTACTCTTGTCTGTTTTCTGTTAGCAGGTTCGCATAGTATGCTTCCCACTCTTTGTCCTCAGTGTACTGTATTTGCAGGTGTTCTTTCCTGTCTGTTCGTAGATTTTTTAGTAACTTCCATGATTCAAAGCATCTAGTGCCCCCCCCCCTCCCCGTATTGATCAATATTGGTACAGGTTGTTTGCCAGTTGTCATTTTTTTCCTTTATTGTCATTTTCTTCACTTCTCTCTTATACTCTCTTAAGTCTTCTTCCTTTTTTGTGCTTAACCATTTGCTATATATTTCCTTTTTTTTAATTGCTTTCTGGGTTTCACTTGTAAGTTTGTGTTTATATTGTGTGGTTTTCTCTTCTTTTTCCCCTAATGCTTCGAATCCCGCTTGTGTTAAACTTTCCTGTATGTGTTGGTAGATCTCTTCTATGCTCTTGTATCTGAATTCTGTCAATTTATCGTCTAATCTTCTCCTATATAAATCTCTCACTGTCGTGTCTTGCAGCAGGTGTAACTTGAGCTGTCTTTCTTTCGGTATATCATTTGTTTTCTCTGTGTTTCTTTTTTTACTTGTTATTTTTCTTTGCCATGGGAACTCTATTTTTGCTATCAGCAGCTTATGATCCGTTCCACATTCTGCACCTCTTTAGACTCTTACGTCCTTCGTTCTCATTGTACTGTTTCGTTTTAGTATTACGTAGTCTATTATGGATCTCAGCTGCCTTGTCTCTTGTATCCATGTGTATTTATGGATATCTTTGTGTGGGTAAAAACCATTCATGATCTTTAGTTTATATAGTTCACATACCTCTGTTAATCTTTCTCCATTGTCATTTGTGATGTTCTCTCCTTACCTTTCTACTACCTCGTCGTTTTCTTTCCTTCCTGTTCTTCCATTCAGGTCTCCTGCTATGATTATTTCTTGAGTTCGTTTAATTTTTTCTATTTCCTCTTTTAGTGCTCCTATGAATGATTCTTTCTCTGCTACTGCGCTGTCATCTGTTGGTCCATAAACACCGAGTATTACTATGTCTCTGCTTGTAGTGACATATTTAACAATAAATTATTTTTTTAGAATAAATATACATATAAGAAGAAGATATATTTATTTGCTTAAAGACAATTACGCATCCAGGTTAACAGTTAGAAGATAAGTTTCACTTAATTGTAATGAAAGTAGTAAATCTTAAAAAAATATTTGATAGTTAATTTTAAATTTACATAATGATTTAAATCAATCATATTAAAAACTACTTTTAATATTCAAGAAAACTTTCCAAGAAATTTACTCTTCTTTACCAAAAAATGTAATAAATGATAATAATAAATTAAAATTAATAAACAACTTTAAAACAATGTATAAAATATTTAACAATACTAATCATATTTAACAGATCCTATACAGTGATAATTGTTGTTGTAACTTTATTTTGAAAGCTTTGTAAAATGTCCAAGATTAAATTGCTAGTTTTTTTTTATAATTGGATACCATGGGTATATTGGTTTAATTATCTATTTATAAAGTAAAATTTCTTTATCGTTAGTTAGAAATTTAGAATTATTAATCATTACAGTTGCCGAAATTTTAGTCCTAATTCTCCTCCTCCTAAGTGCCGTCTCCATCGAGGTTGGCGGTTATTACGGTGAACTTTTTCTCTGTCTTGAGCTACATGAAATAATGTCGCTACATTCTGTTTTGTCCATTATTTTATGTTCCTCAACTACGATTTTCTTGTTTTTCTTATTCTTCGTGTTGCATTAGGTGTCCTCAGTATAATGTTTTTCTTGTTTTCACTAAGCTTATTAATTATGTTTGGGTTTCTAATTTGTTAAACATGTCTTCGTTGCGGATTCTCTATATCTAGTTTATCCTCTGCATACTTCATTTCAAAACTTTGTAATAGCTTTATATCATTTTTCTTTAACGTTTATGTCTCACAAGCATATAACAGTAAAGACCATATATAACATTTCAGTATCCGCAGTTTGATGTGTTTTGATAATTACAATTTCTATACTGCGTCTTACTTCTTTTGAGTGGTCTAATGTACTGCTAATCTGTCTTCCTAAGTAAATGTAGCTATTGACATTTTGTATGTATGTTCCGTCTAAGTTTATATTTGGGTTTACTGGGTTTAATTGTCTACTAAATACCATTGTCGTTATTTTTTGTTTGTTAATTACCAGTCACAGTTTTTTGCTCTTGGTGTTCAGTATTTCCATTAAGACTTGTAGTTGTTCTTTATTTTTTATCGTAATTACTGTGTAATCTGCATATCGAATGTTGTTCACTTTTGTGCCATTTATATTCACCCCTTCTTTTCTATCCTTTATTGATTCGTTTATTATGTATTTAGCGTAAACATTAAATAAAATTGGTGACAACACGCATTCTTGTCTTACACCTTTTCTCAGTGTCAACAAATTTTGTTCTTTTCTTGTCAACTCGAGTGCAAGTTTTCTGGTTCCAGTATAGATTGCGAATTATCCTAATGTCTTTGTCATCCAAACCTACATCTAATAATATGTCAAGTAGTTAATCGTTCCTTATTCGGTCGAATGCTTTTTCGTAGTCTACATAACATATATGCAGTTCTTTTTGTACGTCCAAGCATCTTTCTGTTGTTATTACTAGGCCAAATATTGCTTCTGATTTTTTACGAGAGCCATTCTGTGTGTTTCTAAGAAACTCTTCATACCTGTTTCTTATACGGTTGCATATGATTCTAAAAATATTTTTAAAGCATGGCTCATTAGGCTTATAGTGATGATCTTCACATTTAACAGATCTAGTTTTTTTTGCAAAGGTATAAACATAGAGTTTAACCAATCATCTAGTATAATTCCACTACTGTATATTATATTATACAGTTTCGTCAGTTTAGTAACTATATCAGAATTGAAATGTTTAAAATGTTTTGCAGTTAACATATCATCTCCTGGGACCTTATTTTCTTTGGCAGCTTTATAACTGCTTCTACTTCCGTCTTGAGAATATATGGTCCATCGTTTAATTCTATCAGTGGATATTTGTTGTTGAAAAGTTTCTCTATATATTCTTCCATATTTTCCTTTCATTTTCTATATCTAACTCTATGTTGTTTTATTAATCAGAACATTTACTTGAGTTTTCCTTTTAAACAAAAGTGCAGCTTCTTTAATCTTTTGATGTATTTCTCTGTCCTTATGTAAATCTCTCATATCCTCCATCTGTATACGTTTTTCTTGTAGCCATTTTTCATTAACTTTTTTAATTTTTTCTTCTTTCCTTTTGTTTGTCATAAGATCTAATATTTCTTCTATTATCCATTGTGTTCTTCTTACAATCTTTGTCTTGGGTAATTTCAGTTCTGCTGCCTCTGTGATCACATTTTTCATACAATTCCTGTAATTTGTTGTAATTATTACTGTTGTCATTGTTAATGTAATCAGCTTTTTGTTTAAAGTGGGATCGTTTAACTTATTTATAAAGTGTTGTTGTAACTCTTTAATCTTAGTGTCACTGCTACTTTCAAATACATTTTTCAGTTTTATTCTCATTTAGCTACTATTGGATCGTGAGTCAGTTTTTTATCCGTTTGTGGGTATGTTTTTGCACTTAACGCCTGTTTCTAAACCTCTTATTTATCAAGATAAAGTCTATTTGGTTTTTGACTACGTGATCTGCATCATGTTGCGGAGCGGTCCATGTATGTATTTTTCATTTGGGTAATTGAAATCATGTGTTTACTATAGTCAGATTTTCTTTTTTACAAAACTGAATTAGTTGCGTTAAAATTTCCCATGTAAATATTCGAATGCCACGAGTTTGTCATCTTTCGCACGGTTTCCACTTATTTGTAAAATTCCTCTATTATCTCTTCATATTTGGCACTAGTAGCGGCATATATAAGGATTAAATTTAATTTCAATGGCTACAAATTCAATTGAATTAACATAATTCTAAAACTCCCTAAAACTATTGTTCTAAAAAAAAGTTTTAATTATGTATAACTAAAAATTCAGTATTATTGGCATAAGTAATTATCACCGTCTGCCTTATTGAAAAGAGGTCATTCGGTATTTTTTAATATTACTTATAGAGGTAAAATTCTTAACTATTTGGAAATTTCTTTTGATTTTTAATGGTAATTTAATATGCAAGTGTTTATAAAAAGCTTAGCTCACATCTAAAAAACTGCAGAACTTTTTTAAATCGTAAGTTTGATTAACTTTTGTGATTTGGATCTGTTCTATAATAACATGTTCTATATAACAAAATTGGTGGTCTGGTATATATTTTCTTTATAAGTTGATTTAGTTCTTTTTAAAATTAATTGTTCCAATGCTTTAGCTAAAACTAGACTTATAGGTCCTGTATGATATAATTTTTTCCAGCTTTCCAAGTTCAAATTTTTATTAAATTAGGAAATGTCTATCTTCGTTACAGTAATAAATATTAATTATATAATAAAATAGTAATTATTAAGCTTTTCTCTACCAATTTACTCAGACATTTTAGAATAATTAATTTATCGCCTCCAGAAGTTTTATTTAATGTTAAATTTTTAATAATTGATTTTATTTTTTTACTATTTTATAGTTAGTATTGTTTTGGTGTCTTAAATTTTTATCCTTAAATTTATCTTTATTTTGAGGAAAAAATCTGAAAAAATTGTTAGATGATTACATTAGATGACTGACAGATGCATCTGCTTTTCGGCTAGTATTTTTCGTTCAATTTCCATTTGGCATTTTATTAGGCGAAATTGTTTGTAGCAAACTTAATGTCCATAATAATAGATTGTTGTTATTTGTAAGGAAAAATCTATACAAAATTTTTATATTGCCTTTTCTTAACTTATGCAGGGGAGATTTTAGTTCTTAGGTTGCTTCATTAAGTTTATCTTTGCCAAATAAATGTCTTACTAGACTTTATTAGGTTTATTTTCTTTTATTATCTATTCTTTAGTACAAACTTCTTTATCTCGTCATTATGTTAGCTTAGATTTTCTATGGCACTTTAGGTTTTTTTCTATTTACAATGGTATATTTGAATTTTGATTATTTTATTGATTGAATATTTAGGTGTAATCCAATCAGTATATTCACTATGAAGTAAAACAAGTTTTAATATTTTCAACTTGGTTATTATATTTTATGATTATGCATAAGTGAATAATACCATCACAAGTCAAAATAAGATGCTGCATTAATGTTGTTTGTAGTTATACCTGTTGTAGCTTAAAAAATCTAATAAGTCGGATCTGAGAATTGCGAGATGCGTTTACTAGTTGATATAAAATGAAGGTTGTTTTAGTTCACAGCTTTTAATAATTCTACAGCTCGGATTAAAGTTATACTTAATCCCCACTTGTTATTTTTTACATTAAGGTTATCTTTAGAAACAGTTCTCGTTTGAATTTCATAGCGTAAAGATCGTTGACGATAGATGTGCAGTGAATTCAAATTTAAGTGCTTTGTCTTTTAATTTAAATAATTCCACAGAACCTTCAAATCACACGTATTTTTCTATTAAATTATCATAATGTTACTGGCAGAAAACGGGCCAGGCTTTAACTGTACATTTATCCAACCACTAACTCAAGATCTATAGGGTCAATCCCAACCCACTGTACAAATATTGCCAATTCTAAACCTTTTTTATAACCAATCCTTTACAAGCAACCAAATCCCAGTAAACATAACATACAAATAAGTCAAATCATACCAGGACCCAGCAATTACTTCTAAACCAGCAGTAATACGTTGCACCGCAACCTTAGGTGGCCCACCCAACTCATAACCCTCATCAACCTCTTAGAATAGTTCTACTAACGACAACAAAATACAAAATACTATTTTATCTCAAAAACACAAAACACAAAAAATATGAAAAACGTTCAAGAAAACCCAAACTCTAGTGCAATACCTTCTTCTTCTTCTTCTTCTTCTTTAACCCTCATTGCGCCCAGTATGGGCATAGCCCTCAAATTCTTCCATGTACCATTCTGTGACTCTCATCCATGGCAGTCCTGCTACCTAATTCGTTGCATCTCATTATTGGCCTGCCACGCTGTCTCTACCTGTCCATGGTCTCCATTGAGGATTTTAACGTTCCACCTACTGTCTTTGATCCGAGCTGTATGTCCTGCATATTCATTTCAATTTCGTCACCTTTTCACTACATCCGCGACCCCAGTTCTATCTCTTATCCATTTATTTCTTTTCGTTTAATTCCAATCATTGCCTCCATTGCTGCTGAGTGACTCCTCAGTTTTATTTACTTGTTTCGTTAATGTCCATGTTTGAGCGCCGTATGTCATTATGGTAACATTGGTCATATACCTTAGTTCGCAAGCGTTGGGGTATTTTGTTGTTTTTTAAAATATAAGCTAGCTTTCCAAAAGCTGCCCATGCCAGCCGTCTTCTTCTATCTATCTCGTGTTCTCTGTTTTCCTTCCTTAATGTTACAGTTTGTGTCTCCTTGTCTAATACCTCTATCAATTGAGAATTTATTACTATATGCATGTAATTTAATTGTTGCTGTAGCGTGTTTGTATATATTACTTATCAGTGCTGTATATCGGGAATCTATTCTAGCACACTTAAGTTTCTTCATTATTGCCCAGCGTTCAACGCAGTCAAACGCCTTCTCATAATCAATAAAAGCCATGAACAAAGGCAGGTTATATTCGATGGATTTCTCGATTAGAATTTTAACAGTAAGTGAATGGTCACAGGTACCATATCCCTTTCTGAAAGCTGCTTGCTCTACTGTCTGATAATCATCTAATTTTTGTGATAATCTGTTAGTCAAGATCTTTGTTAACAATTTATACATTTGAGAAAGTAGGCTAATAGGGCGATAATTTTGTAATAGTAATGCGTCCCCTTTTTTAAACAAAATTACTATCACGGCGTTATCCCAGTTATCTCGTATTCTCCCTTGTTGTAGGCACATGTTAAATAGGATTTTTAGCTTGGGGATTACTATTTCTTTGGCTTCTTTGATCATTTCTATTATTATATTATCATCTCCCGGCGCTTTATTGTTTTTCATCGTCTGCAGGGCATGCAAAATTTCGTCTTCACTGATCTCCGGCATATCCTCAGATCATACATTTACTATTTTAGAATTCTCTTTTGGCCCCTCAGGTTGTTTAATGTGCGACCCATATAGTGTTCTATAGTATTTCTCCGTAGTTTTTAGGATCTCGTCTGTGTTTCTTATTTCTGTTCCGGCGAAGTCTTTCACTACAATGATTTCTCGTTTCCCATATCTTCTTTTCAGGCACGTCATGCTTTTGTTGTCCTCTATTACTTGCTCTATTTGTTCTTCATAGAATTTTTCTAAATCTTTTCTTATCACACGCCTCGCTTCTTTTCTCACTTCTCGATACTTATCAGTTGCATATTTTCCTTCTTTATATAACTCTCTTCTTTCTTCTATTTTTTGTTTTGTTTGTTGAGTAATTTTATTTATCTTTTGGCATGTCGTCTTTGTGATTTTTTCCGACGCTTCTGTTAATGCTAGTGTCAGTTCACGAGATATTTGGTTTAGATTGTTGTCAGTATATTCCTTTAATGGCAATGATTGTCGTATGTACTTTTGATAGGTTTCCCTGTTTTGTTTGAGTGTCTGGGCATTTATCGTTCTTTTATATGTATATTTATATCTGTTACACTTTTGAACAGTAACCTTTGCCCTTACGAGCCGATGGTCGCTTCCCGTGTTAAATGAATTTAAGACTGTGACATCGTTTATGCTTAACTTTTTGGATGAGAGTATATAGTCAATTTCATTCTTGGTCTGCCCATTTGGCCTTATCCACGTCCACTTGCGCTGGGCTTTTTTACTGAAAAAGGTGTTCATGGCGTACAATTTTTGATCTGCCAAGAAAGCTGTTAGCATATTTCCTCTTGGGTTTCTTTCGTCCAATCCATATTTTCCGATGTATTCTTCCTCCTCTTTTATATGTCCTATAATCGCATTGAAGTCGCCCATGACTATATCAAGATTAGACATTCCCTCTTTCCTCGCATTTATAATGTCCTCGTATAATATTTCAACATCCTCGTTAGTATATGCCGAAGTAGGTGCATAAACTTGTATTATTTTTATGCGGTAGTTCTTTGATGTTTCTATGATCATATACGCTACTCGTTCAGATATTCCTTTGAAGCTAATAATATTTGGTATTATTGATTTCTTAACAAGGAAACCTACTCCTCTTTGACTGTCGCTTTCATGGCCGCTATACATTAGTGCATTTCCTGATGGTAGAGTGATATAGCTTTCTCCTTTTCTCCTTACTTCTGCTAGTCCAAATACGTCCCAATTAATTTTACTTGCTTCGTTTTCCAGATCGTATAGTTGTGAATCATCTAGTAGGGATCTGCAGTTATAGGTGGCTACCAGGAGTGAACATTTCTTCTTATGTATCAGTGTCTTGTCCCCCCCAGAATCCTTGGGACAAACTGAAAGATCAGTGTGGGATTCTGAGCTTTGAGCTCTACCCACCTGGGGTAATTTTGTTTTGGATACTGACATTACCATAGTTAAAAAGAATGAGGGGTATTTGGCATTAAAACGCCACGCTTGCCATTGCGTGTTGGCGAGTTTGGTAAGGGATGGGGTAGGTAGGGGAGATGGGCAGGTGTAAAGGGTAGGAAATGATTTTCCCCCAGAAGTGGAGGTAGGGGCAAATCATTGCTCGCATAAGGCAGGGTCGCGTCCCTGTAATAGGTCTGTTCCATGCCGGGATCGCATAGGAGTACCTATCTGCTACCTTCAGTGCAATACCACTCTCCAATAAATACGGTACACTAAAAAATTCCCAAGAACACAACTGCAATAATACCACAAATGAGTCAGAAAAATACCCAAACCTTTGTTTACGGAAAATGAAGGAAAACCTTACCGAAATAGAACCCGATGTGCAATACGTCACCAAAAGCTTAATAAATAACACAGTAAAAATTTTAACTAATACTCCGGATACGTTCAGAAAATTGGCGCAATTGCTAAGCGACAACCGAAT
This sequence comes from Sinelater perroti, assembly GCA_036346155.1. NCBI lineage: Eukaryota > Metazoa > Arthropoda > Insecta > Coleoptera > Elateridae > Sinelater > Sinelater perroti. The sequence goes on along the minus strand of JARFIY010000316.1, from coordinate 700,942 downwards.
TATTCACCATATTTACCAACCAAAAAAGAAACAGGCGTAAAATAGGGTAGTCATTAAATACCTGCGTTATTAAATTCCAATAGATGAAATAAAATCAAAGCACTGAACGTAGACACACAGTCAGAAACATTATCGATGCAAAACACAGAAACATAAAAGAACCAATAAACCGTATATTAATAGAACCGCCATAAACCAGCAGAACCCCAGTACAATTCAGGCGCTGCCAATTGTATGGCCACACTAAAACATACTTTTCTTGACCATTTGTATGTGTCAAGTACAGAGGAGAACACAGCACAGTAAGCTGTAAGAAAAGCAAAAATACATACAAATGGATATATTTCCCTTTTATTTTGTGAACAATGATTATGTAAAACTAACTTGTTCTGTTACCTAATAGAGAATAGTGTTTAGACTTTCATCTACCTCAACAGCCCTATAGTGACTAACAGCTTTTAGTTCCCCTTTAATATTATAGAAATGTTAATCTTACTTCATGTTTAACATTGTGCCATTTCCTTTTACTCGAGCATTACATACTGCTTTAACAAACATGTTAAATTTTTAATAACAATATTCTATTAACTTTCACTCAACATACCTTTGGTTTTGTTTTTTTAAATATTTCTTTTATTATTTGTATCCCCAAAGGCTTCCAAAGTTACGATGCCTTTTTACATAAAGACTAACTGAATTTTTTAATAGAAAAAATACATAATTTGTTAAATTTCACACGCTTACGATGTACATATTTTGTTGACTATTTGCACTGCCTCAAATAATTTTATTGTTAATTTATCATTGTAGTAGTAAAAAATTTTAAAGCTGAAAACGTATTGTTAAATCTTCAAAACCAGATTTATTGATTGTTTCAACTCTTGCTGAACTACTTTAACGGTAGACCCGTTAGTAGGCCCTAATATTTATAAAGAGATCAACATAAATGGAAAGCTTAATAAGGCAACCGCAAAGAGAGAAAATGATATTTACTTACGAGTTTCAGCGGCCTCGAATTAAGAAGTAGGTAGTCATTTAACTAAGGTGGTTAGTTTTATTTCTCGGCGAGGCTCCCCCGAAACACCGCAGAGTCAACATATTCAAGCCGCCAATTTGAACTTCGAGAAAGTTGGCCAAATAAAGTGCCGTAATATCCGCGTTTCAAACGGCCAAGTTAAAGTTTACCGAGGAGAGAAAGTTTTTCATTATCGCGCATTTGTCAGCTGCCATATTAGGCGCAAAAACTAAAAGTAGTGGCTGGAGTGCGGCCCCAAACGTAACATTCGCGTTATCTAATAAAGTGCCGGCGCAGGGCGAGTACTTCACTTTTTACCACCCCGCTGAGACAAAAACTTGGGGAAAAACTCTGTTGAATCTCATTTGTCTTGGGCATGCGACAATAAAATGTTTTAGTGGCGCTATTAGACCGCCGCCACATTGTGAGCTGATGGTCACGTAATAAATTGTTTACGACTGCGGACCTGCTTTATTCCTTTATTTGGTTTTAAATACCGGCCCGCCATGATCGGGCTCGCTCCTAATCGTCCCCTTTTATTAGCTCTACTTCCTCCAGGATTACACACCGGCTAACAGTAAACGCAATTTACAACTTTACGACAATCTAACTGGAAAGTTTAAGCGCAAGCTGTTAAGCTCCAGTCAAACATCACGCGAACACCATAATAATCACCTGAGAAGTAGCTACTGTTACGAACATTTTTAAAATGCTCTGATATGTAAAAAGTACTTTATAGTTAATAATTCCAATATAATAATTTATATAAATAATCAAAACAAGGAAATCGATTATGTAGTATATAATACTCTCATACGTGAGAGAGGTTTGAAGTGTGCACATGTGTTTTGAAGCTCCAGGATTAAAGTCCAATTAGGGCCATACTGAGCAACTCAACACAAGAAAAAACGGTACAAGTAGGCAGACATAAGTAAATTCAAGCCCGGGAAGATAAAAACACAAGGGAAAATACGGATCCAGTGAGTAATTAGACGTAAATAAGACCGGTGGAGGTTAACTGATAAGCAATAAGGTGGAGAATTGCATGAAACCAACAACTGATAAGTAAAGAATAACAAACAAACCAGGGCTACGCCAAAATCCCGAAAGTAGGCAACACACCAAACACCAAAGTGTGCAGCTAAGTGGACAAAGCACAATAAATGGCAAATATAGAGGAGTTATTGCGGCAAATAAGCAGTAGACTAGATGGAATGGACACTAAACTAGACCAGATAGTTAAAGATGCAAACGCAATAAAGCAAGTAAATAAACAATTAGAGGATAAAATTGTGAAACAGGAAATAAGAATAGAATATCTAGAAAGGGAAGTCAGAAAGAAGAACCTTATAGCAACAGGAATAAAAGATGAAGAGGAGAAACTGAGAAAGAAATAATGGAGAAAATACAAATAATGACGAATAAGATAGAAGTAGATTTGGAAGAGAAAGACATAGAAAATTATACCAGGCTAGGGAAATACAAGGTCAGGGGAACGAGACCGATACTAATTAAACTGAGTAAATTTAGCAAGAAAATGGAAATATTAAAGAAGGCGAAGGAACTAAGGGGAACAGAGATATGGCTAAGCGAGGACTACACTAAAGAAACACAAAAAGAACGACGAAAACTAATACCAATCATGAAGGAAGCGAGGCAAATAGGACAAAAAGCGATATTGACATATAACAAACTAATAATAAATAATAAAATATACAGTGCCGAAGAAATAAAAGCGAAAACTCAACAACAGTGGCAAAATGAGAAGGAAAAAGAGGCAGGTAGTAACTATAAAAGAACAGTAAATGATAGATCACCGAACGAAGACACCATAGAAGAAAAGCTAAGGAAAATAACCAAGACTACATGGACAAAAAACTAATCAGGAAAGAAACGGATGGGAAAAAAGACAACGAAAAATGCAATGGACACGGAAACAAAATAACCAAGAAAACAAAAATATGGAAACCAGCTACGTAAAATATCAGAAGCTTAGCAGGGAAAGAAAACGAATTAATAGATGAATTCGAAAGCACAAAATTAGATATATTAACTATAACAGAGACCAAAAGGAAAGGAGAAGGAATAACAGAAATCCCACATGGACATATACTCGTGTATAGTGGAGTAGCAGAGAACAAAAGAGCGGCAGCAGGGGTTGGGTGCATAATTAAAGAAAACCATGCTGCAAAAATAATAAAATGGAAGGGATGGAGTGAGAGAATATTAACGGTAGAATTAAAAGAAGATAAAGGAAATGAAGTAACAATAATAGTAGTATATGGACCCGATGAAAACGACACCAAAGAAAACAAAGACAAATTCTGGGAAGAGCTAACGGAGATAACAGAAAACAGCAGAGGAAAAATATACATAGCAGGAGATCTAAATAGCAGAGTGGGTAGACAAGAAAATAAAGCTATAAAAGCATTAGGGAAGTTTGGAGAAATAACAAAGAATAACAATGGAGAAAGGTTAATAGATTTCTGTATACTAAACAACTTAATAATATCTAATACATTCTTCCAACAAATTTACAAGAGAAGTAACGAGCAGGAACGAAAAATCCTTAATTGATTATATACTAGTTGAAAGAGCCAACAGAAGAGCAGTGAAGGATGTTAAGGTTAGCAGAGAAGCTGAAATATATAGCGACCACTACTTAGTAGTGGCAAAAATTAAAGTAGGAGAAAACAAGATAACCAGCATAGGAAAAGATACTACACACAAGAAGGTAGAATTTCAAACAATCAAAACCTATAAACTAAACAACAGGGAAGTGAGCAGTAGATCTAAAGAAATCATAAGCTGTAAAATAAGAGCACGACAAGAAAATATGAAAGAAGCAAAACTAGAACAATTATAATAAGAAACAAACAGCATGGTGGAACGAAAACATTAAAAATGAAGTTAAGAACAAAAAGAAAATATGGAAGGACTATTTAAGGAACAGGAAAGAAGAGACATATAAAAGATACAAAGAGCAAAGAATAAGAGTGAAAAACATGGTAATTAAAGCTAAACAGGAGAAGTGGGAAGAATTCGGAGAAAGATTAGAGAAAAATAGTAAAGATAACCAGAAACTATTCTATAGAATATTAAAAACACTAAGAAGTAACAAACCACTGAACAATGATCGGATAAGGAATAAACAAGGGGAAATATTAGTAGAAGACAAAGAGATTATGGAAAGATGGCGAGAATATTTTGAGGAATTACTGAACCCAAAACAAGCAGATGAAAATGTAGAAGAGAACCAAGGAGAAGAACAAAGAAAAGAAGAAAAACTAGAGGAAAGGAATGCAGAAGACATGGAAGAGGAAGATATAGAGGAAATAGAGCTACACGAGATGAGGCAAGCAATTAAAGATACCAAAAATGGCAAAGCACCTGGACACGACAAAATAAAGATAGAGATGATAAAACACATGGGAGAAGATGGAGAAAAAATACTACTATCAATTTACAATAAAGTGTGGAAGGAGAGGATAATCCCGAAAGACTGGGAAATAGGAAAAATACTGCCAATTTACAAAAAGGGAGATAGTACGAATTGTAACAACTATAGAGGAATCAGGTTATTGAGTGTAGTACTGAAGATCTATGAGCGCATACTGGACAAAAAACTAATGGGGAAAATTGAGAAATCGTTATCTGAACCACAAAGTGGGTTTAGAAAAGGCTATAGTGTACAAGACCATATATTTTCAATAAAAGAAGTTATAAATAAAACAGTGCGGTATAATAAAAAGTGTTCTGTGCATTTTTAGATTTAAATAAAGCATTCGACCGAGTCAATAGAAACATGGTATGGGAAAGCTTGATTAAAAGACAGGTCAATAAAAGATTGATAGCGGCCATCAAGAGCATATATAACAACAGTGTCAACTATGTGATGAGCAGAAACAGGACATCAGAGAGCTTCAGGACAGAAGGACTGAAACAAGGAGGAGTCTTAAGCCCGGTGTTATTTACCGTACTAGTGGACGACGTTACAAAAGAGTACAATAAAAGAACGAAGAAGATAAAAGTGGGATATAGAAATCTGCAAGTGGTAGAAATAGCAGAATGCGCGTTTGCTGACGACGTAGTAATAATGGCTGCAAGTAAGAGAGATCTACAAAAAAATCTAGAAATATGGAACGAAGTATTAACAACATATGATATGAAATTAAATACAGACAAGACAAACGTGATGGTAATATCGAAGGAACAGTGTAAAATAAAAATACAAGTTGAGGGAAAGGACATAGAACAAATAGACCACTTTGAATACCTAGGAGTCACAATAGAAGAAAAAGGAAAACAAGAACTAGACATCGCAAACAGAATAGAAAAGGCTAATAAAGTTTATTACGCCATGAAGGACAAATTTATTAACAAAAGAGAAGTGACACGACAAACAAAAATGAATGTATTTAAGACAATATACAGACCTATACTAACCTTCGGGTGTGAGACATGGGTGTTATCAGCAAGAATGAAAAGTAAAATACAAGCGGCAGAGATGAGATATCTAAGGAGAGATCGGATAAGGAACAGCGAAGTGAGACAAGAACTAAGAATCCAGACGATACTCAAATTTATAGAGAATAGACAACTGAGTTGGTGGGGACACCTACAACGCATGAATGAGACCAGACAGGTTAAACAAGTATGGAAAGCAAAGGTGGCAATAAATAGGGGAAGAGGAAGACCGCAACAAACATGGGATAGCGTCGTGGGAAAGATATTAGCAGAGAGAGAGAGAAATCGTGGCAAGAAGCAAACTTATTAGCTCAAAATAAAAAGGAGCGGAGTAAGTTTGTGTACCAAACAAGTGAGGGAAAGATAATACAATAATAAAATACTCTAGAATTAAGGTAAATATGTACGAGTTATTAGAAAATACATTTAGTTAACTTAGGTCTATAAGTAAATGTTAAATTACATGTAGATATTTAACCCTACACCAATTGGTAAATGGGCATTCGATAATATATATATATATAAATATATATATATATATATATATATATATATATATATATATATATATATATATATATATATAAATACTTTTAAATTACCAAATTTTTCCACGTTATTTTACAATTGCTAAAATACTACCGTTACATATTTAAACTGCACTTATATTTGTATAGAATCATGCAATTTAAACTGTACAAGATAATATTTAAATGTTCCAGTGAGGTGCTTGAGCAAAATTTAACAAACATATTTATAACGTACTACACTAATACTCCATTAAATAGAAATAAAATAAAATCAAACAACAAATTGTACTTTATTTAATTATTTATTTGGAAAATTAAAAATTCTCAACTATACCCTTATTTCGTTAAAAAAGAGCTTACTAAAAATAATTAACAAGTATGCAGCGTAATATTACATGTGTTTTTAACAATTTAATAAATTATGCAAGATAATAACAAATCTAACATTAATATTATTAAATTTTCTTAAACAACTGTTGTTGAAGTTGTTCAACTAACCATAGGTAATAAATTAATTTATAAACATTGAATCAACAATTAAAAATAACAATCTTTTGATTCAATTTTTTCTAATAATTTTTAAATTAAATACTTAATTACTAAGGACAATACAACAACTATACTTTTCTTTTACACAAAAATACTATACAAGTTGTAATGGATGCAGATGCATGAAAGCGACACGTAAATGCAGTGGCTGCTCTAGTGCCCCAATTTAATCTTTTGCGTATTTTTTTATGGAAGTTTTTAAAAGACCCCGTCTCCATTAATCTTCAGAGTCTTTGCAAACGTATCACTGTTACTGTAGTTCTGTTCGATCGTTATATGCTGTCTTGAGTGTGAGGTGCAATGAATTATTGTATAGATGTCTGCCGTATTATTACAGGTATAACACACACATTGAGCATCTATGAAATATATAAAAACAAACTTTTCGAGATTACCTGTATTTTAGGTGTATTTGGTGTCTTTTTAATCGTTCATTTCTTATAAATGGTTTCTACGTGAATTTATTAATAACTCAGCATTTTATACATTACATAAGTGTGGGACTGAAAAAGTGTTATTTATAAGGCCTTGTATTCTCTCGGCATGACTACAAAATTGTTTAATTGAAACTGGAAGTATCTCGAATCGTCTAAAATCTGGGAGACTGTTTAGGCAGTCAGAACCGTAAGTGCCAGAATTAAAGGTAAAAAGAAGATTATGCAAATTTCTAAAATTTTGATGTCTCATATTGCTTTAACAAAAGATAAGAGCAAAAGCATTTACAGTGTTGGCTGCATACGCGCATGATAACTACAAAAAAAATTTGTTTACGGATGAAAATTATTACAGTGGGGGAGTCTTTCAACAAACAAAATGGCAATATATACGTTAGGTCGTCTAAAGAAGCATCTCAGCTAGTGTAAAGGGTTCAGAGAGGCCATCATCCATCAGCTGTAACGATTTTATGCCGTAACCGATGTTCATTTCTGTGAAAAGGGAGTCAAAACTTTGGTCACTGAGTTATGAAAGGTGTAACTCCGCTATACTAGTCCCAAGCCTGGAGCCCCACTACAAAGTGGGGAAGGAGAAGAGATTGAAAAGTAACACTTCATTAAAAAATCTGGGTTCAGCTGGCTCCTGCTAATAGTACTGTAATGGCCCCTTATCCAGAGTAACGGATGAAGACCAAATGGTAATGAATGCGGAGAAAAATAATTTATATACGGCACATTTGGCGGAGGTGGCGTCCCTGCTTTAGGGTTGGTACAAAAGCAAAAGCAGTGTCTGTATCTAGAATGGGCAGCTACAAGCAGCGTCTGTCTCATATTGAGCGACTGAATAAATTTGGCGATGAGCTTACAACTCGCCACGAGGTACTTACATATTCTTCTTCTTCTTTAGGTGCCGTATCCTATCGGATGTTGGCAATCATCATTGCTATTCTAACTTTGGACATTGCTGCTCTAAACAATTCTCTTGACGTGCAGTCGTACCACTGGCGTAGGTTTTTAAGCCAGCATATTCTTCTTCTTCCCACGTCTCGTTTTCCATGTATCTTTCCTTGTATTACCAGTTGTCGAATTTGGTATTTGTTTCCTCATACTTGGCCTAAATATTCCAGCTCTTTCTTTATTGTATAACAAGGAGTTCTAGTTCTTGTTCATTCGTCGTAGCACCTCCTCGTTTGTCACCTATCCATCCATGATATTTTCAATATTCGCGGTATATCCAGAGTTCGAATGCTTCTATTTTTCTGCTAATTTCTTTATTTAGGGTCCATGCCTCCATTCCATATAAGAGAACACTGAAAACATAGCATCTGGTTGTCCTCATCCGTATTTCCAAGCTTAATCACTGTTGGTTAGAATTTGTTTCATTTTACAAACGGCTTAGCTATTTCAATACGTGTCCTTATTTCATTTGTGTATTCCCAATTATCATTCACCCATGTTCCCAGGTATTTATATTGTTTATCTCTATACTACATTATCTATTCTAATGTCAGGAATGTTCACTGGTGTTTGTGATTGCCATGTATTTAGTTTTATTTAAATTCATTCGGAGACCATATTTTCTGCTGATGTCATTTGTCCGTTCAATAAGTTTCTGTAAATCTGGAATATTATCTGCTAAAAGTACAGTATCATCAGCATAACGTATAACATATAACAGGATGAAAAGTTCGTCATAAAAAGACAATCTCCGGGTGGTAGAAATTTATATTTCTGAAAGAGTGCGTCCCAATGGATACAGGGAAAGAAAGGCAATTTTGTTGAAGCTAAAAATCCCAATCAATTAAACAATTATTTTTTATCTTTGTTTCATCCTTTTAACGTTACGGGTTATTTAACAATTTGAGAAAGAAAAACTAACCTGCGCAACCTAAAACAAAGAAAAAGAAGTCTCCGAACAACTTAAAAGGTACAACATTAACCTAGCAGCCCTCACTAAAACCAAGAAGAAAGACAAAGACAACGAAGACTTTGATGACTACATATTATTCTACAGCAGAGTATTAAAATATAACAAAACACGGGCAGAAGTTTTCATTATTATACACAAAAAACTGATGACTTACGTAAATACTTAGAAAGATAGATAAAATATTGCTAAAGATGAAGCCAAACATATGGAGCATGAGATTTTTGCACTAGCAATGTATGCACACACAATACTTAAATACAAAGTACATTCGAAGATAAACTGTTAGAAACGTTAAACAACTTCAAGGGACGAACTAATAATGTTAGGTGACTTCAAAGCTAGAATTGAAAAGAAGCCTAATTATTTAATAATCGGTGACTACAACAAGCTTACAGTAAATAACGATGATAAGTTACTTATAAAGATATACCAAACATTCGACCTAAAAATACTCAACGGAAACTTTCAACATCGCAAGATACATAAGTTTAGATAGAGCCAACCAACAAGAAAATTTAAATCTATTATAGATATGAGGGTTGTCCGCAAAAAGTCATTTTTGGCGTTCTAGGCTGACAATTTTTCACCGCCTTCCCTCAAAGTTTTGCAAGGTGGTAACGTGTAACAATTTATTTACAAATGATAACAGTAGAATAATATATTTTGCATATCTTACGAAAGATAGGCAACCAAACGTACGCTCAGAGCTCAGCTATACCAGATTTCACATCAGCTGCCTTTATTTACTTTTTGTTCAAATTTACACCACTAAAAATATAAGGAAAATAGAGAAATGAAAATATACAATTATGATCAATTAGACCAGTGGCAAAATTAATTTGCCAGGATACTAAAAAAGACAGTCGAGAATACCAACAACAGAATCTAATGCATCAAATTCTAAAAGGTTACATTGCTGAGATAATACTAAAAGAAGTACAACAAACTATAAACGAGGAGAAAAATGGAAAATGAGCTGGTCTAGGAGGTATCCTTGCTGAATTAGTTAAACATGCAACTACGAATTTCTTACCTATGTATTTAACAAATGCCTTAATAAATATAATTCTTTATATATTTAACACCCATATGTAACAAAAAACCAAGAAACTATAGAGGCACTATCGTGTTAGTAACTATAAGAAGAGTGTATAGACGCATTATAAGGAAAAGAATAAAGCAAGAGCGGATTTACGGTAGGACGCTCATACAGTGACAATGTGTTCTCGAGAAAACAAATAAAAAAAAAATTTAGACACAATATTTATAAATTTGCAAAAAGCCTTTGATACTGTCCCAGTTAAAGAGCTCCTTTAAATCTTTTATAAAACAAATAGACTAAATATAAACTACAAGAAAACAAAAGACCTGGTGACTGGAGGAGAAACAACCGATTTATAACAGTTGGGCTGAAAAGTTCGTAGGCTGACACATAAGCGGCGCTAGTAGTATTAAATCCATGTGCTTTTTAGTTAACCCTAACCTTCAAAAGACTCGTGTATAAATTTGACAACTGTCGGACTATTAGTTTAGGAGATATCGTATTTGAGTGAAGCAACTATTGTTAATTTTAAAAAATGGATAAAAGGAATTTCGAGTATTAATAAAACACTGCTTTTGGCAAAAAAATACCGTTGAAACCAAGACTTGGCTTGATAAGCATTATTTAGACTGTGCACCAGGAAAATCAACCGTTGAGAAGTGGTTTTCCAAGTTTAAACGAGGCGAGATGAGCACTGATGACGATGCACGCAGTGGACGCCCGAAAGAGGCTGTAACGGACGAAAACATAAAAAGTTTACAAAATGATTATGAATGACCGTAAATTAAAGTTAAGCGAGATAGCTGAGACTCTGAAGATATCAAAATACAGTGTTGGACATATCTTGCATGAATATTTGGACATGCAAAACTGTGTGCAAAGTGAGTGCCGCGCGAGCTCACAATCCAGCAAAAGTTTCAACGTGTCGTTGATTCAGAACAATGTTCAGCGATATTCAACGGTAATAATAACGAATTTTCGTTGATATGTGACAACGGATGAAACATGGCTTCATCACTACACTCCAGAGTCAAATCGACAGTCAGCCGAGTGGACTGCACGCGATGAACCGAATCCAAAGAGTGGAAAGACGCAATAATCGGCTAGCAAGGTTTATGGCATCAGTATTTATTGATCACCTTGAAAGGGCCAGACCATCAATAGCGATTATTACAAAGCGTTGTTGGAGCGTTTGAAGGACGAAATCACGAAAAACGGCCCCATTTGAAGAAGAAAAAGTGCTGTTTCATCAAGACAATGCAACGTGCCACAAGTCAATGAAAATGATGGCAAAATTGCATGAATTAGGCTACAATTGCTTCCGCATCCACAGTATTCTCCAGATCTGGCCACCAGCGACTTTTTCCTGTTCTCAGACCTCAAGAGAATGCTCGCTGGAAAGAAATTTAGCGCCGATGAAGAGGTAATTGCCGAAACAGAAGCTTATTTTGAGGCTAAAGACAAAATATATTTTAAAAATGGTATAGAAAAATTGTATGATCGCTATAATCGGTGTATCGCCCTCGAAGGCAATTATATTGAATAATAAAATCCAATTTTATCAAAAAAAAATTTTTTTCTATGTTAGCCTACGAACTTTTCAGCCCAACTGTTAGATAAAAGGTAAGACAATTCAAAATTGCAAATAGTATAAATATCTAGCAAGCATACTATCATTAGACAAACTCGAAAAAAGCGATAAACAGAATAAGACAGTCTAAACAAGCAACAACAAAAGTTGAACACAAAAATAAGAATATGTAATACTACTATATAAAATATATTATTATATGGCTCCGAAACAAGAAATAAGCAAAACTAAACAAAGAAATAATCATGTTAAAAACGCAGTAATCAGAGAACGAATGGGAAAAATAAAAACAACAGTCGAAGAATTTAGCGTAAGATGGCTTATATGGTACGGGTATACCCGAAGAATAAAAGAAGGAAGATGTCCCAACAAAATTCAGGAAGAAGTAAACCACCAAATACACGGATTAAGCAGGCACAAAAAGACATGATAATTAAAAACCTTTGAGAGAGGATTGGGGGAGCAAAAAGCAATAGCGATTCAAGTGCAAAGATACGGCCATAGATGTAATCTACTTGCACGATAGATAAAGATGAAAGGCTTAATCAAACTTTTGAATCACATGTTCTTTTGAGGTGAGCGTTGAATTTTCAGCAAGACTCCGCACCTGCCTAAAAGCACGGTCAACTCAAACTTGATTGAGCAATAAAGTGCCTCATTGTTTAACAGTAAAGGATGGACCTTCTAGTATCCCAAATCTCAATTTATTAAATTACAAATTGAGGGCAGTCTTTGAGGGCATAGTTTGATCAAGAGGACACCCTCATTTTAATTCTTTGAAGAGAACCCTGACGGCTGCAGTCAATACTTTCCCAATGAATGTAGTGCATGTTGCTATAGAACAGTGGACCAGACATCTTAAAGCTTGTTATATTTACTAATAACCATTTAATAAATCTTGAAAATATTACACAAAAGTTGTTAATAATTTTATTTGGTTATTTTAATCAGTGTGTAATAATATTTGTGAGTGTACTATGTATACATATGGTTAGATACAGAGGTGTGAAGAGCTAACGCTGGACCGGGAAAATTTTTTTACCCCACAGCAATTTTTTTATATATTCGACTATGTTATTAATGATAAAATAATTATTAACTAATACTGTACTAAAAATCACTCTTATAACTTAAACAATAAATCAATTTAAATTGTTACTGCCTTAAATAATTTTGCATGCGAATGCACAGGAGATGAACATACCACGTTTATACCAAAAATAACGGAGCAATGTTAATATAACGTAAACCCCGATGAAACTTAGCAGCAAATTAAAGTGCCATACAATGCTCATGACTGAATAGGGACAACTAATATTACAGAATATCTATCAAATTTTGTGTGAAGTTGCAACATTTGTTTGCAGAACGGTGCTATGAGTACAATACAAATAAATCCCTAGTATAACGACCCAGAGACGGACGAAAAACTTTTATAAAAATCCACGTTTTGAAGGATCGGTAACTTGCACGGATTACAATCGCCAAAACTCAGTCTGAGAACTAGAAGGTAAACTGAGGAATCCAATATCTAATGCATGTAAAAATTTATATTATATACCTTGATACTTTCAGAATAGACCACGTATTTTGTCTTGAATGACATTTATGTGTAAATGCAATAAAAAAATAATAAAGTTGTATTAATACCAACCATATCTTTAAATTTGCATATAATTGAATTACGTGTTCATGAGCATTCAGTATAAAGAACAATACATTTGGGGTTTCCAGAGAATTCTACCCACTCTCCTCCTCCTTATCGAAGGCCCAATCATCAAATGCGGTTTATCATAACAATGCCCCTATACACCAACTACTTTAAGCTCAAACGGAGACGCCTAACAGTGAGACAGTGCCCCCAGCGATCATGCTCCAGACCCGTCTACTGAAAGCTAGCCTACGAGAGTTTTTTCTGCGTAAGGCTCTCTAGAAGAATACAAAATAATAGACTTTGCCAACAATACAGCAAACAATTTAAGGCGCTAGAAAGAACTACACTACAGGAGTGGGCAACCAACCTGAAGCTACGTTTCAATGCAAGCAAGTCAGAGGCATTATTCTTTGACAAACGACCGGGGCAAGAACAGAACAGAATATACTACAAGATTCACATTTGCTATCTGAAGCTAGAGCTGGACGACAGGCTCTAGTGGCAACAGCTTATCAAGGCGGCGAGCGAAAAAGACAAACAGATCTCCCACAGAATCGGCGCGACGGCACGTTTGACTTGGAGCTAGCAATATTATACACGGCTGAAAAATCTAGGCAGAGGGCTGTAAATTAAAACAGTTTAGATAGCTTCTAGGGACCCCTGCACGTTTGCCACAGAAACAGCCTTAGTTCTGAGCATGTTACCGCCTGTGAATTTTGTGTTGCAAAGTATAGCCGACCGGAGGAGCATTGAAACGGCTCCAGTCGAACGAAAAAGGAACAATAAAGAGGCAGGACATCCAGCGAAATGGGAGGTATTCCATTCACCACAACAGAGAAAGGCTCACCGCCTGCGATGCTACACGGACGGGTTTAGGTCAGGAGATGGGAAAGCGGGAGCAGCGTTTATGGTCCTACTGGAAGAAGAGGAAATGTATCATGAGACGATTAGGCTGTCAGACTGGAGCACAGTGTTTCAATGTGAGCTTGTCGCCATCAAAAAATATCTGCGATATCTCCTGCAGCACTAGCAAGTCATAAAAGGGTGCTCGATATTCTTAGACAACCGATTGGCACTAGAGGCGTGCTGATTCATAAAATCACCGACTGAACTACAACTAGAGATGTAAAGGTTAGCAAAAGATCTTGTAGCAAAGATAACACGCTCACGTTGAAACATCCGGGAACGAGGGCCATGAAAGCGGCAGCAGCAGACGGATCCATACGCTTTGTAACCATCCCACAAAGCTTAGTTAAGGCACGCTTACAGGAACGGACAACTGAACAGTGGGAACACAGATGACAAGTAGTAACCACAGGGGAACACGCTAGGACGTTTTTGTCCATTCTGGAGGCAGCAAGAATTGCGGCTGCATACCTAAATCTACAGCATAATCTAGATCGTCACGGGGTATGGGTACTTCAGGTTCTGCCTGATCAAATTTGAAAAATTATAACCGGGGCAGGATAGATGCGAATGTGAAGCAGGGGCCAACGCCTTACATGTGCGAGAAGGTCTACGATGGTCACGAACGCCAGAAGAGATTACCGTGCTTGCAACGGAGGCTACCTGGTGGGAAATTATGGATCAGTTCTGCTCCCGAGTGGCAAAACTAACCGCGGAGCAGGGCGCAACCACGAGTGAGGAGAGAAAAGCGAACACGCGGAGAGTAAAAGGCATAAGAGCCAAGCCTCAAAATTTCGTCCAGCATGCGTAAAAGCCTGAGCTAAAAATTCCGGAAGTGCAACGTAACAGGTGAGACTTATAATTTCGGCAGCCAGCATAACGCCTATAATAATAATTGCGGTACGATTAAGTGTGCGGCTTGAAGAGACTATATAAAAGATAAAGACTTACAATTGCGGACTCCAACCGTACGTTAGTTTTAAGACGACACTGTTTAAATACAGCCTGCCATGGCTCGACTTTTTCTGTAGTTTTTCCTAAGCTTTATACTAAGGCGAATGCCGAGGCAGAAAGCACTGACCACGGTCCAAGAACAAGCGAGATTGTAAAAGTAAAAATGAATTGTAACGCAAACAGAAAATGCCGATATAGTGTAGAAAGGCAGAGCACCGGTTGCATATAAAATATTGTGTTTTCAAGAAATGGTATGTACACCAACTACCGCCGCAAGGATGCCGAATCATGGGATTCACGGACTACACTTTAATAATTCGGACGGCGCAATTTAAAACTTTAAAAGCACCCGGGAATGAGACGCTCGGAGCGGTCAAAACATGGTCAAACTTACGAAATTACGGTTTAACTCCAAAAAGACGGAGGCGATATTTTTCGGCATGCGACCGGGGCAAGAGAAGCCGACTTTCTTTCTCAACGGCGACCGCGTTTACTACAAGGATCACATCCGGTACCCTGAAGTAGAGATCGACGATCAGTTGTGGAAAAGTCACATACGGGAGGTTTGCAACAAAGGAAAACAAATTTCCAACGAATTGAAGCAGCGGCGGAACTAATGTGGGGTTTTTGCGGCAAGGCGGTGGCGCGAGTTTTTGAGGGAGCAGTACAGCAAAAAAGAGCAAAGTTAAAAAATATATGAACTTGCTTAGCGCACAGAGAATACTCGCAGTCAAGACAGCAAGTATTTATCACACTATAGCTACCAAAACTGCGTTAATGTTAAGCCAGTTATCCTCTTTGTATTTTGTTTTGCAGGAGGCGGCAGATCGCAGAAGACTGACGACCGGGAACAGCAACTTCAAGAGGAGCTGGGGCTCCAGCAACACGTTAACGAGCGGAAGCGGTCCATGGAGGAGACAACGCACCCAGCTGAGCAAGATGGGATCCCATGTAGCGTGAAGAAGCTGGAGAAGCGACAAATGCATTGCTACGCGGACGGGTCACGGGCGGACGACAGGAGAGCAGGGGTCGCGTTTGTGGTCATGCGAGGAAACAAAGAAATGTACTGTAAACGAGCAAAACTCACAAACTGGAGTGCCTAACGTATATTCAGAAGCACAGAGCAGCAATCCCAAGATGCGACGTAATATCTGACAGCAAGTTGGGGCTACTTACTCTCAAAAGTATGGGAGCATCGACAGATTTGTAAGTCGAGGTACGGAGTTTATTAAACGGTGTCGGCTGAGATTAAAATTTAAACTCTATTAGACCAAGACGCACGCCGGAACTCCATGCAACGAGCGTATGAACCAGTTGACCAAAGAGGCAGCGGCAGAACCAGGACCGCCGATATTCGAGGCGGTTTCAATGGGGCTCATAAAAAACCGATTATGAGCCAAAATATGAGCAAAGTGAAAACAAAGCAAGTCGCGAAAACGGGCGACATGCGCGGATATTCATCCCCACCGTCGACACAGAGTGACAAGCTGCGGAGTGTTTTAACAAACACACCGTCCAGCTTATTACTGGACATAGCAATTTCCGGCCTTAAAATCCGTAAGCTGGCATAGGATCAAGACACATGTAGGGAGTTCGACGCACATATTGCTAACATGCAACGTGGAGGAGGAGACCAGAACCAGGGCGGAGAGGACCCTAATTACAAATGGTTGCAGATGGCTACGAACGCGAGAGGAGATCGAGGAAGTGCGCAAATGGTGGACGGCTTTTACGGTTTTTGCGAAACAAAGCGGAAGGTTACGTATTGACGCAAACTTGTAAGGGCGCGCGAAGGTTGGGCAAATTAGTGCTGATGCGAACTCTTGTACAATTTATAACAGACACTGAGTGCGGCGTAGGTTAAGGTAGATTAGTCCGTTTCTTTGAGTAGATTTCCAAATGTTAGGAAAAATCTGAGCGGTTTTGACTTGGGTTTTTAGCAAGACGAATGCCGGGACAGGCATATTTGCGGCCACGATAGATATAAGAATTTTTGAAGAATTGTCAAGTACAAGTTTGAGGAAAAATAGTCTGTAATGTTTTTACTTATTGTCACTGAATAAAATGTATTCACACTAACTACCAACAAACCAATCAACGTATGAATATGATTGGCAAACAGTTAGAAGCAGAAAACGTGGCCGTAAGAAAACCAGCGACATCGCACACAGGCAGTCCAAATCGGTTAAATAATCATAATATTGGCTAAATCCTACAAAACTTTTTAGTTCCCTAATAATAAGCAAACCTATCCTAATTCAGAGCATGACGCAAATCCAGCAGTCAATAAACCCAAACCAGCCCCAATATTATTATTTACCAGGAGCTAAAGTCATTAAAGTACGTTTACTGAAATTGACCATTAAACCAAAATATACATTAAAACAATGAACAAAGACGAAATAGAAATCTTATTACATACATTCAAAAAGTATTCTGTTATCTAAAAGAAATATCAAATTTCATGGGTATTAACAAAAATAAGAACGAATATTCAAAGTGGTCCTTAGGAATATACATCCATATATTAATCTAGAAGAACTAAAAGAGAAAATAAAAACACTTAGCCATGAGGTCACCAACAAAGCCAACATAGAGTAAAAAGGGACAAAACAACTCTACTACTTTTCTTTCTGAAGATAAACATAGCCGAAAATAACAAAGATATCTACAATATTAACAAAATGTGTAGTTCGGTAGTTAAATTCAAACCACCTAATGTAAAACGCGAAATCCCGCAATAACAAAATCAAAGAGACATTAAAAATTTTTGTAACAGAAGCCCACGGGGCGTCAAATACGCTGGATGCTACTTTACTTCCCAATGTCAACATAAAAAAAGTCTGATGTTAAATATGTGAACTGTAGCGGAAATAATCCGGCTAACTACAAGAAATATTTAGTTTATAAGGAACTGAAACAAAAAATGTACCCCCCTCCCTACCAAGACAGAAACAACTTACACCAACTTTTAGGTTTAAATACAACTGATCCAACTATCAGCTACACCCAAGTACCGAGCATTAATAAACTGCAACCCTATTATAATCCAATATAAAGCTAGCAATTCACATCCACAAATGAAAGCAACGAGTTGGAAAAACTTAAACAAATGTTAAAAACCCTTATCGAACAAATGTTAATTTTACTAACAACAGTCGTTTCCAAAACAACTAATAGATCTACATCTTAAAGTAGCTCTATGGAATGCTAATGGATTAGCACACCACAAAGACAAACTTGTCTCTTTTATTTCAAAACACTGCATATCCGTTATGCTAATTGCCGAATCTCACTATACGGATCATACTTAGGTAAAAATTGCAAAATGCACAATATATTCCACATAACATCCAGGTGTCCACGCTAAAACAGCCCTTATTATCAGAAATTGTATTAAGCACTATAAAATACTCAAATATAATCCAGCGCACCTATAGGCCACAACAGTGCCAATAGAAAACTGGAAAGGATCGCTGATAGTCTCAGCGATATACCGCCCTCCACATTAGAATAATAAACTGGACCAATACGAACACTATTTTGAAACCTTGGGTACAAGTTCATCTCCGGTGATGATTACAATAAGAAATATACGCGTTGGAAATCTAGGCTAACCACACACAAAGGGAGGGAATTATTACAGGCACTCACCAATAACGAACTCGACTACATCTCCACAGACGAAGAAACCCATTGCCCATCGGGCCCAGCAAAAATGCCCGCTATACCAGATTTCTGTATCATAAAGGGGGTAAATTCAAATTACTTCAATGCTTTATCCTGTCTCGACTGTACAGGCGAACACTCTCCAATCTTACTAATCATAGCAACACCTGAGATCCTCAAATCGAAGCTTCTTAGTCTCTGCAATAAATACACGGTCGGAAATTTTTTCAGAAATATAATTGACAAAGTCTACCACTCGACGTGTCTCTAAAAATAAAATAAGATTACTGCAGTAGAACTATTTAATCAAACCATCCAGCAAGCTGCATGGAAGGCAACTCCATCAAGTACTTGTCTCCAACGGAAGCTACAGAAAACTCCCTCTGGAGAGCAACAAAAACATTAAAGCAACCACAGAGACATGAAACACAACCGCGTCTTCGAAATAACACCTAGGGAAAAAATAAAAAAGGCTATTGCATTTGCCAACCATTTGGAAACAGTTTTTAGAACATATGATTTGAAAATCACGCTCAACAGAAAGCAAGAAAACTAACATTACTTACATTCATCGAAGGCGTGTGCGGTATCTATGAAGATGGCAGAGCAGTAGCGTTTTGGTGAAATTCTTTTGTAATCTTGTAAACTACACGATGTATCTGTTTAATGATGGCATGATTTTTCCGGAAACAACTGATTATGAGATATAAAATTGGTATCCAAGATTATAGGTAGTAATTCCATTAAAAGTAATTTTTCAAAAACATTTGGCAAAAAAGGCAACAAAATAATTGGTCTGTACGAATACAGGTTAGTAGGTGGTTTACCAGGTTTGGGTATTAAGGGGGGCTTACAAATTAGAACGCTATTTTATACAAATTGTTTTAAGATAGAGAGAATGGAAGAATATTCGTGAAACTTTATACATTTATTAAACAACTATCGAAGATTACAGAAATTTTTTTAACAAAGTGGCGGACATTTTGTGCAGGATAACTGCCGTAATTTTTATCTGTAGCAAAAAAGCAAGAAATATATTAAAGTTACCATTATTCACTGTAATATAAATTAAAAAAATTTAAACAAATTGTTTTTTATAGGTAAATAATCAAAAGTTAAAAATAACCCTATTTTTTACTTAGTTTTTGCAATAAAAGACACTTTTTTATTAAAATTGTAAAAATCAATTCTATTCATCTGTTAGCTAATAGTGTCAGAAAACTGTAAAAAAATTGGGCAAGATCAGTTGAATAGTTTTTGCACAATCGTGCACACAAATCAAAAAAAGTCAAGTTGTGAGAAAACGCGTTTAAAGTTTCTAATGCTGAAAAAATCGAGAAAACAGCAAAAACCAATCGATTTAAACGACTTACCGGTTAATCAGCTATACTAGCACCACACAGCAGACCTCCTCGTAAAGCCGATTTTTGAGAACCTTGACAGTAACTACTTTTACAACCAAATTTTCCTTTGTGATATCCAATTAAAGTCGTCGCACTAAAAGAAGAAAAGCCGCGTTTCTTTCATGTTCACTCAGGTAGCTGCAACTCTGGACGAATTCGAATATCGCCATTAAACTTTGCATGCACATTCTTGGAATATTTTTTCATCACTTTATGGAACAAAATAATTTTAACAATTTTCTATTGTTTTGAAAAATATCGCATTCGCTGTACTGTATTAAAAGGTACAACAACAATTCTCTCAACACTGTTCCTGTAATTAGATAGCGGCCGTGTTACTTTCTTAATTTTAGTTTTGTTGTAAGCATAGTTTAAACATGTGAAGGTTTTAACTTCGAAATTGCAGGTACAGTTAAGGCATCATGGGCTTTTATTCAAAATTAAAAATCGTACTTAACAGGCAGACCTTTTCACCATTGCTTCCACTATGATAGCAATATTTGCGACACTGCGGCACATTTTGCTCATCTTAAACCCTATATGGTGAGTTATCATCTACAAAAACATCTGCAAGAATTATAACTGTGGTTCAACAAACCATGGATAAAAGCAAATGGAAGAAAATTGTACAAATGACTTTTGCCCTAAGGAGAGGTACCTGATCTTCTGTTATGTTTAATGGCATAACAGTACCTCAAGACTGACACGTAAAACATTTAGGACTCTGCCTAGAGAGATGCCTGACTTGGAAGGGGCACATTTTCACAAAGCTAGGTCTTAAGATTAAAACGATGTATTGGCTTATATATATATAAATATAATAAAAAAAATAATAATAAATATTTATAACAGACAGGGTTCTGGCGACCCAGCATCAGGAGGTGTAACCTGATACCAGTTGTTTCGAGGTAACGGGGCCGATGCGGCTGGGCTAATCACCCGCGCATTGTCAAATAATTCAAAGAAACACTATGAGCCTCGGAATATGACGGTCACAACAAAGACGACAGGAGAAAGGGAACAGACCCTAACGCAAATCCGAACCTTTGCAAAGAATAGACATACTTTCAAACAATCCCAACACCGTGAGGTACGATGGGAAAAAAGGAAGTAACAAGGGGAAGAAGCCACCACAAAATCAATATGGAATTATGTCATTCAACTCTGTGGAACAACAAGCAATACCAATGGTCATACCTTAAATTGCTTTCAATCCAAAACTCTACGATCTATGATAAACGCTTTCTGGGTTATCTCAAATAAAGTTATTCAACGTCACTTGGACAATCACCCCTCAATCACAAATGAAATAGAAAAATATGTGGTTCGTTATGCGGCTCGTGTTAGCACTCACCCAAACGTGTTAATAGAGCCCCGCTAGAGGAACACCAGCCTAAACCCTGTCTCCGAAAGACAAATTGTAGATAAATAAATAAAACAAAAGTTTTTTAAATTTTACAGATTAATGTATAATTAGTAGTTAAGTATTTTATAAAAAAAAATTTAGAAAATAATGAATGTAACATTACTCTTGTAAAATTATAATTACTATAGTGACAATATTATGGCGGTTGGAAGTTATGTAATAATTTTAAATGTAATTATAAATGTGTACTTCAACCAATAATAGTTCAATATTGAATTGCTCATTCAAGTGTACCAAAGGCGCTATATGAATTTATATAGCAGAAATGGTAACGTTTCAGTTATTAATTCAAATTACAGTTTCTACTTAAAACAGCACTTATTTAGTTAGTTAAGTCTGAAACAACTTTCACAATATACACAGTCATTTCGAAATGCTCGGTTGATTTGCAGTAAATTGCTAAACTATTCAGTTTCAGATGAGGGAGCAGGTCTGGCTTGCTTGACGCTGAAGCAATGTTGCATTATGAATTTAGTGCTGCTCTGTTGACCCACATAACTGATTGATTATAAACGTACAGCCCAGAATACAAACTCGGCCACTGCATACGAAATTAGTTGTTCTCAATATAAATTACATAACTGCACATATCTAACCGCAAGTGACAAATTAAAATTAAATTGTTTTTAATTTAGCCCTGCATGAAATTTAAAAAAATTGTTTCTACGTGTTACATATTATAAATTACAAATTGTTTAAATGCCTACAGAGATTTGAGTAATTTTAAATTAATAAATGCTTATATGATTACAAATTCACATTATATTACGGTAATGTCTATACGATTGTTGTGTAACTGTTCAAATAAATACGTTTAATTCATTTTGTAATGTTAAGTAGATTTTCTTATATTTTCTTAAATGGTCATTAACAAATGCAAAATTATGAAGAGCGCAAAGGCTATGTAATATTATCATAGCAAAATATTATTCTGTCTGAAAAAAGCTTAAAGGGAGTTCTCACTGTGTGTCACTGTAACATCATCTTGTCTTCTTATTAATTTCATACAAAAGCTTACATTGAAAATTATTTAAGAATTTAACTATTAATTAAAATTTAAATATTTAACACTAATTATTTAAAGACATTGTTTGACCATTGATATTTTTTATATTTATCAATCTTTTTTTTCAGTATTATACGAAACAATGTCGTACATTTCTATATGCTTTTAACAACAGACTGTACATCGTTTACAAAAATAATCCTAGGCATATAATTATATAATGAAGCAAAAGAACTATGACCATCTTCAATTAAAGTACTCCGTATCTATGCCATTAAAAGCATGTAAAAATTATACTTAAACTTATATAAAATAAAAAATGAACAAAACAATTTTCCCTTGGAACTAAGCCTTTACCAAAATCCATAGCGTGAAAAAATGAAATAACATGCGTGCTCATACATGATCAAATTGTAGCACTAAACATGACCGCAACTCTAAGCTTTAGAGGTTTTCCAGCAGTTGGTTCATCCGAAGGCATATGTAAAGACTCTAGCTCTTTAGTTGATGTTGGAGTAACTGCGAGTAGTCGGACAACTCCACAAGTTTTACAACTGCTGTCGCAAGGGCTATAAGTGATTTAGTCACTTTTCACAAAATCTACTCGTTTTGCAACGAAAGTATTGGCAAGGTCAGCAAAAGTAAAGTCAGGATAAAAATCAACGGCTTGGCAGATCATGTGCAAAATAAAGGAAAAGAAAGTCGAGTTTTCCCGATAATTCATTTCAGCAAGGGAAAGAGATTTAGCGAGCCAATTAAACGAATACCAAAAAGTTATAGAAAGTGTCTTTCAGCTACAAGATTGCAACGCATCAACACAAATTTAAACGCTGTACCAACACCAATGCACTTACTGCTAAAAATACCTATGCAATCCGTAAATCATCTTAGAGGCAACAGAATACCTGGGGTTCTTTAGGATAACGTCGTAAAACTTCGAGAGTGTACTGAAAACGATGATACTTTGCGTTGTTGTGATAAAAATACAATACTAAACTGTTAAAAAAAATAGCGTCAGTAAATTATGAGTGACAGGACGAACTTACGAACAGTTTGATGTGTCAACAGCTGTTTGTGTGTATCTAGTAAAATTATGCGTAAATAATTTAATTTTTCGTATAACGCAATTTACGTTTCTTATTCCTTCTGACTACTATAGCAAGATTATAAATAGAGCTTACAAAGCGTTGGTCAACGGCCTCATGAACAACAGTTGTCGAGCAATGCTATAATTGCATATTGCTGGTAAAGATAAGAACGTGGCTGTTTGGAATAACACGTACTTGTATCTATACAAAAGCATAAACAGTTGCTTCAAAAGAAAGACACAGCGCGCCTACAAAATCGCAATCTTGTTAAACCAATAATAGGTATCATAGCTTTATCATTGACTCGTTCAGTCCCAAGAGCTTCTTAAAAGGTAATGAGTCAGATTTTGATATCTTATCTACAACTATGCTAGAGATGTGGTTTACAGAGTTTTTTAAACCCAATGATATATTTATTCTCGAGTGTGGATTTGAAAGAATACGAGTGTACCAGTGTCAATCTATACGTAAAAAGAGAAATCCCTCACTCACTGACTGATTCATCAACTCCCAGTCTAAACCACTCGAACCTAGAACTTAGTTAGAGTTAGAAATGTGATACTTGGTAGGAATAATCTTCGGTCATATTGAAAGGACCAGTGTTTTCGGAATTTTTGATCTGACTGTCCACAAGGGCTAAACTGGGAGTCAAAAGTTTTAGACAGATGCTCATTTACTACCAAACTAGTAAAGATAGACCTTTGACAGTTGGCATGAATAATTTTTGTTAAAATTAGAGAACCTATGTTGCAGGAAATTTTGATTGAGACATTCAACGGGGCTAAATTGGGGTCCGAAATTTCGGGAGAGGAGGGAATACTTTTACTTTAAAACCAGCAAAAGATAGATTGATATTTGGCAGGAATAATCCATATTTAAAACAAAAGAACCTTTATTTCAACAAATTTTAATCCGACTATCCAAGGGGGTACATTAGGATCCAAAATTTATTCCTATAAAATGGGTTAAAAACCCAAACTATAAAAGTGTATCGAGTTGGGTGTCGTTGAACGTGTTTCAAAATGTTATTAAGGGTGTATTTTTTAAAAACGCAGCCCCGCAGGGCTAAGATAGGAAGGGAGTCAAAGACGACCCGAGCCGGCCGGTGTGGTGTTAGATGGATTTTCCCATAGACGAAGCGTATCCGTGGTATATGGAATTCCTGAAGAACAAAGAAGGGGTTTCAGTGGGCGCAAGTTTCACATTGCCCTGTGAATTATTTTTGAGTAGCAGGCGTATGTTAGACATTTCCCCTCCTCTATAAAAAAAAAGTAACAGTATCTGGGTTTGTTGTAACCTTCTAAGTTATGACAGGTCATCTCTTGACCCTATAATTATTTAATTTCTCTAAACAGAGGAATATTATCTATCTACATACTTATTAAAGATATTTGCAGGAATCTATACGGATAAAAGAGAAAGCCCTTACTCACTGACTGACTAACTAATTCATCAACGCCCAGCCTAAACCGCCGAACCTAGAACCTTGAAACTTTAGACTTTTATTCTCTGTATGGCGTGGGGACGTACTAAGAAAGGCTTTTGCGAAATTTGCCTTTCAAGGGGATCTAATGGAAGTCCAAAATTTTAGGCTTTTTCGAAAACGGCTCGAGTTAGAAACGTAAAACTTGTCAGGAATGGTCTTCAGCCAAATTGAAAGGGCCCGTGTTTTGGAGATTTTTAACCCGACTGAGGGTCAAAAATTAAGCTTCTATTTCTGTCATTTGTCACGCCTTATAATTTCTGATCTGTGATAGATAGAGAAATAACGTTTTAGTATTCCACCAAGGACCATAAGTCAAGTCCAAACACCAAAAATCAGCCTGCTCGGAAAATTTCGAGACCGGTTTGACTGAAGGTGACCGCAATGTTTTCGGTTCCGGCCGCTAAATTTTTACGCTATTCACTAAAGAAAAATAGATGGCAGATCTGGGTTTATTGTAACCTACTAAGTCGTGACAGGTCATCTCTTGACTTCTATAACTATGTAATTTCTTTAAACTGAGAATATTCTCCATTTGTATACTTATTAAAGATACTTGGCAGGAATAATCTATAGTTAAAATTAGAGAATCCGTGTTTTAGGAAATTTATTAGTTGCGGGTTCATCTTATTAAGGGGCACATTTCCTTAAATAAAAACGCATCCCAGCAGGGCTAGACTAGGGAAGGAGAGCCGAAGGCGATCCGAGGCGACTAGTAAAATATATACTTGACAATCGAAACCATGACATTAAATGTTACAAATATTACAGTAGTACGCGATAGTTCCCTATCTGGTCGAAAACACTAAATTGTCAATCGTCTCCCGCTAAAAGATATAATTGGGATGACAGGAGAGACAGAATCAGTAGAATACTTTATTGTAGCTTACCGAGAAACAAGCTAAAACTGCTACTTAACGCCGTGGGATTGAATTGTAAGACATCTAGATTCGTATACTTAGATTCAACTTAACTCCCGAAATTTTAATAGATTTGAATGCACCAAATTCTTGATGCCAACTTGCACACTTGCATAATTGCAAAGTCTTAGTAAAATCACACCTGCATCACGCCTTTTCATTTAATAAAATATCTGCTATTCCTAAAAGTTACAAAAATGGAAGCTCAGTGATTCTAAAAAACACATACTGTACCTAATAATTCAATTCATATTAGAATGGAATTGGCATTGCAGAAACGCATTGCACACAATCTACAGCTATTGTTGATATGGTACCTTATCAGATACATTTACTTCCCTGTATCAAGCTTTCCATCGCATAGATTGATAGATATAGAACGGGATAGTTCCAAAGGCCTTTTGCACTACTACTCTTAATTTTTTAAAGCTATCTCTCCAGGACTAGGCTTTTGACTAGTCCCTAGATTTTAGAGAGAGGTTCTTTTGTATAGCTCTCTGGCTTTGGATTTTCCTCGCTTAATTCTAGAAATCTGAGCTATGTGGGACCTTTACACTAGCACAAAATGTGGTCTGCAGTTTCTTCCTCTGCCTAGAAAAAATTATACATACTGATATCTGTTACTCTTAGAAGATTTAAATACCTTGTAAGGTGACAGTGTCCTGTTAGCAGGCATGTTGTAAAATTTTGTGACGGTTTCTATATGAACTTCTACGATTGTCTCACGGGACTGATATTGTTTCAATTTTCTTGAGATTTATTAATTATCTATTCATTACTGGGTACTCTTTTGGTGCTATTTGAAATGCTACAGTGAGAATCGGGTCCGCTGAATCTTGCTTCTGATTCTTTCTTGAGCAATAAGTCTGTCATCTCGTTACCCCTAAAGCCCTTATGTTCCAATACCCAGAAAACAATCAGGAAATTATCTTTTTCTATCTCTGTCCAAGCACCCATGCAATCCCAAACAACCTATGACTTAACTACAGGTAACGCTTTAAGTGATGTTTGGCTATTCGAAAAGATGGCTGTTCTCTTACCCCTAACATTAATCCTTTTGATCTCCTTCGCACAGTGTTCTATAGTTATGCTTTCCTCCTGACAGACTATAGAAAATTTTCCAAGCGCCAATGGAATCTTAAAGTTTCTTTTTAGACCATATATTTTTGCTCCTGTGCCTAATGCAGTCTTGGAACCATCAGTAGATCAAATAAATTTTGCCGAACCTTTGTCCCAGTCTTCTCCATTTGATATTATGGTTTTGAAGTTTTTTTTAAATTTAAAGAAACTGGAAACCAGTGTAAATTCCCAGTAAGACTTTGTTTTCAACTCCTCTCTTAGTTCTTGATGCTCTTCTACATGTATGGGGATGGTTGGAACTTGTCCTTGCATAAAATTTGTAATTTATAAGACAAATGATGGAAACGGGAATGTAGGTTAGGCATAAGAATAGCATAAACCAATTAGTTGGCTCAAATCTGAGACCAACTTTTTCAATTTGAGAACGATATATGTAAATGCAATGTTAGTTGAAGCAAAATCATTGTGTTACTTAAAACGTTTATATAGATTTTAACTATATTTTGAACATGTTTTATGATTATGTAAAATTCCATTTTTTTAGTCTAATTTTAAAGATATTTTTTAGGTATTTATTATTCAGCCAGAAAGTACGAAAACTAATTTATTCAATAGACGCCGAGTATAATTTAAATTCTAAAATAAGTTACTTCCCGGAAACGCTGTCAAACAAATTATAAATCACTTTAATCAGTATTAAATATAATTTTAATTATGAGTGGTTTCAATTTTTCAGTTCTCTAAGAACTGTTCAATGTTAAATTGTCATAACCCTTTAACATTAAAAAATAAAACTTTTTCGTAAGGTTATAATAGATTGTTTTAAATTGGAAATTATAAAATATTTAAATATTTAATATAAATATAGACTAAATAAATATATTAAAATTTGTAAAACAAAAAGAAACATCTCGTATTTCCACATGTTGTGGATTTGTATTGTGTAAATGAGCATTTTAAGAATTAGACTAAAGTTACAAATATATATAATCCAGATAAGATAACAATATCTCTATTTATTTTACACCATATATCACGGAATTGTTGATATCTAATACCGGCCAAAAATCTATGACCTTTGTGTTCTTTGAGCGCCGTTTTTGAACGGATCATCTAATTAAATTAAAATCGTTTTGTTGGCTTGTGGTAGGTTTGGCCAATATGCCATATTAAGTACTTTTGCAAAATTGTGCTGAAAATTGGCAAAATTTCTATTTTTGTGGCTATTGCCGTAGAAGCCGGCCAAAAATGAAGCAGCAGGTCATTTTAGTGAAGTATTAAGCCAGTTTAATGCAAAATTTGGCAATATTAACGCACTTTCTTTAGAGTTCGACACTTTTTTTGGTCAGATAAGACATTTAACTGATCCGCCAGACTCAGTTTCGTCTATTGTGAAACGTTAACATATTTTTTGGCAAGATACTGTACATTTGTAGGCTTATGCCGTATTTTCCAATTTTTTATTTTGGAAAAATTGGCAAATTCCTTCAAAAAATGTTAAGAACTGAGCGAAATTGATGCCATGAATAAGTCATACAACTATAAAAACATTATGCTAAAAAAAAGTTGATTTTGTCGTAAAATTTAAAATTTGAAAAGTCATCATCCAAATATTTTCTACGACAATCAGATCCTAATTTCTCAATTTAATAACACATTAGCATATGTCTTTCACTAAAATTATAACTTATTCTTGACATAGATTTCGCCCAGTTTCACATTTTTCAAAGGCATTTGCCAATTTTGCCAAAATCAAAAATTGAAAAGTACAGCGTTAGTCCACAAATGTGCAGTGTCTTTTTTCAATAAAACTTAGATATGTTGTAAGAAACTAACAAATATAAAAATACATAATGCAATGGAAGAAATAAAAAGAATGAATATCAAACTTATGGAAGTACGCTAAATAAGATGGCCAGGCTCAGGACAACTAAACATCAACAATTGTAAAGTATGCTACTCAAAAACAACCAAGTAGAAGTGATTGTAAAAAGAAATATTGCAAGATATTGTGCCTATATCGAAGAGGATATTGTTACTCTAACCATGCTGACAAGGAAATAAAACAATTTTATTAACATATATCAAAAATATTAAATAAACGCCCCAATAAGATCTTGCAATAATAATAGAAGACGTCAATGCGAAAGTGGGCAAAGGATGAACTGGAGAATATATTGAAGCACATGGGCTAGGTAAAAGAAATAAAGGGAAAACAGACTAGGTATCTTTGCAGCAGAACATCACTTTTAGTACTAATTACCTTCTTCGAGTAAAATGTAAAAACACAAATAGAGCATGAGTTACCGGAAAAAGTTATACCATTAGAAGATACGACTAATTTAAAAGATAAAATAAAGCGATAAAACAGTACAATAAAAAGAATTAAAAAAGAAACACTGAAGAAATGTAAAACATACAAAAGAAAACCAAGGATGACTGATGAAATCTTACATCTGATGAAAAAGAGAAAAAACTGTAAAAATGTAGATATCAAACAATATAATAGGATACAAAAAACTATAGGACAAAAGATAGGAGAAGCGAAAGAAAAAGACATCAGAGAGAAATGTGAAGAGATAGAAACTCTCCAAAAAAAACACGACAGTTTCAATGTACACTGAAAAATAAAGAAAGCCACTGGGCATTTTAAAACAAAAACAGCAAACAAAATTATAAACAATGAAGGAAAGATAGTAATTGACAGGGAAGAAATCAAGAACATCTGGAAACTATATATAGAACAACTTTTTCAAGATGAAAGACAAGAACCACCTAAAATAGAAGCTGAAACTGGACCAAATATCTTAGCTGCAGAAGTAAAAACTATAATAAAACAAATGAAAAATGACAAGGCTACAGACCACTCTATTGTATATAGATTATTGGCAGGTTACAGGGAGCCGCTTATCCCAGCGGCCATTCGGCTGCTAGTTTTGGTCCGCCTCGGATGTTTTATTTCCTCGGTACCTATTATATATGGTGGGCTTTCCCCTATTCGCCACCTGGCGAGGCACTTGATAGAGGACTAGAACCCTACACGGGATCGCTGCTAATAAGAGAGTTTTTAGCGAAACGAAACATAGCAGCGCTGCTTCAACCTCTCTTCAACCCGAATATATTTCCACCCGGCTATTTTTGTATCTCCGTCTCAAATTCAGCTTGAAAAGACACTATATGGGGTTGTTAAAAATGTGTTAAAGATATTTTAGTTTTAAACTT
This sequence comes from Sinelater perroti, assembly GCA_036346155.1. Lineage (NCBI taxonomy): Eukaryota > Metazoa > Arthropoda > Insecta > Coleoptera > Elateridae > Sinelater > Sinelater perroti. The sequence continues at coordinate 670,573 of JARFIY010000316.1, read as the reverse complement.
TTTGGCAATTTTGGACGTAATTTATAGTTCGCCTGAATGAAATTACGATTACATTTTCTTGTTTTATTTACATGACTGAGATAAAAAACGAAACACTTCGATATACCGACAAACAAAAGTTAACGATATTATGAAAAGAATTGCACAGTTAAAATGTCAATGGGCTGGCCATTTGGCACGTAGACAAGACGGACTAAACTAAATTACAGTGGAGACCGCAAAGTTACAAAAAAGACCAAGTAGACCAAGTAGAAGATGGCGAGATGACATACAAGACTTTGCATTAATACAAGTGATGGAATTAGCTATAGACAGAGAAAGATGGAAAATTTTGGGGAAAGCCTACGTCCAATAATGGATGGAAAGAGGCTCATCGTAATAGTGATCGTAATTATGAATTCTGAATACCGCTGTTGTAGAAGAAAAATAACTTGTAATATACATGTATAAATCGTATGGCTTGTATGAGACTATTTTGTTTAGACGAGAAACTTTTCTTACACCTATGTATGATTGACGAACTTACTTTATAGTGTAACTTAATGTTAGAAATAATAACAATTCCAAACCTGCAGTCTTAACTTAAGTTTTAACTTAAAGTTTATTTATTTTGCTAATACAAAAATATACTGTCGAAAATAATATAAATGCTCTTCTTCATTATAATTGTTTAGTACATGGCCCATACAAAAACAACAACTACTTAATTATTGATAGATTAATACGCGCGCAATTTCAAAAGAAGCCTTTGCAGTGCCCATCCTGTGGCGCAGTACGCATTAGTTCAATAGAAAGTGTGAAGTGGAAGAGAAAAGCTAGGATAGATTCAAAAAAAAAACGTTTTCATAGAAAATTCTCCAAAATGGGAAATGCGTGCAGTAATGCTATTTTTGTGCGCGAAAACACTTTGGCAGCTTTATAAACCAAATGTAATAAGTAAAACTGTTGTGCGTCAACGATGTTGCATGTTTAAAGATGGACACACTAACCTGCACGATAAAGCAAGAACTGGCCGTCCATCCGTAATCAATGATGAACTTGTGAAAGAAATTGGCAAAAAGGTTCGTTATGCACATGAACCAGTGGCTGGCATCGCACCGCTTTGACGGTGACCCTGCGCTTTAAGATGGTATTATAGGGTGGTTTCTATCCAAGCAGAAAAGTTTTTTGTAGACGGAATTTTAAACCTTATGAGACATTATGACAAGTGTCTCAATTTGCAAGACGATTATGTTGAAAAATAACCTACTATTGTAGGCTTCTAATGTATTAGGTGCATTCAAGTTACACCTCCGAATTTTTTTCTCAAGTCTGGAAACAGATAGAAACATGGGATTTATTTCAAAACACGCGCTCACTCTTTGTAAATGCGTGACAGAGATGGCAGCACTACACGGCACATAGAACTCTAGCGGCAGCGGCAAGAGTGAGGACTGGTTTTGATACTTAAAATGGCGATATTTTTATTACAAGAACAGTAATCATTTGTTTTCTTCATGTGTGTAGTATGACCCCGATTTAAATTCATCGCCAGTTGAATGAGACATGTGGTAATGGTGTAATAATGTGTCTAATGTGCGTTTGTGATCCCGACAGTTCAAAGAAGGCAGAACGTCGTGTGACAACAAACCAAGACAATCTAGACAATCTTTTGAAGAATTGCTGAATGAGTGTGGAGCACATCGCCTCCAAAGTTGGCATTTTCGTGGGATCTGTGCACACAACCCTGCATGAAGACCTGAAAATGCGAAAAGTGTTTGTCAGGTAGGTGCCACAAATGCTGACAACTTTGAAGTGACTTCTCATGCTTCCTACTCACCTGACCTGGCGCCTAGCAATTTTTGGCTATTTCCAACGATGAAAGACACTGTCCGTGGTCACAAAATCACTAATCATGCCTCTATTGCATCAACGATTTTGCAGTGGTCAAAGAAAACTCCTAAGAAAGCATTTTTAACGGCGACGTTGCGAAAAATATGTACGGCTCCAGGGAGATTACGTTGAAAAGTAACAGTTTTACAGTTTTCGTGTGATTAGTTTGTGAGAAATAAAATCAGAGTTGTTATAACTTGAATGCAACTCGTATATAATAATTCTGTATCTATGGGTGTCTGTCATTGACAATCAATCGAAGGTGTCTTTTCGAATTGCCGTCATAAAATACTTGAGCGTTGAAATACAACTGTATAAATTGACTCTGATGCGATGTAGTAAAGACATCAGTACAAAAAACACTAAAACCTATTGGCAATTTAAATATTTAGTATACAGAACAGTTCTATCAAATCTACTAAAAACCAAAACTCTAATTTAGAGACTGGTCCTGTTGACGAAAGTAGAAACTTAAAAACTAGTACAGGGGGCACATCTACGAACTAACGAATTTAAATAAAAATCAAAATTAAAAATTTGATAAGTGCCAAGAACGTGTGCTTATGGCATTCCGTAAAGCACTGGCATAAATTTAGATATTAATGTGGTGTTGGATAATTTTATTTTTCATTGTAACTACGGTACTAGCGATTGAAAATGAAAAAGGTAGTCTTGTGTTTAGATCTTACAATTAAAGTCAAATATGTATATCTGCAAGGTGATTAATAATACGTGTCGTAAAGAATTTGTTTATAACTTTCCACGTAGCTGACTGATTTTCAAAATTCAATTTTTTTTATTTAGAATAGCCTAAGGTTTAGTTTAACAAGTCTTCAATATGTTAACCTTGACTAACAACAAGATAACATTCAAAAGCCTCATTTACTGTTTGAAGGGTGTCTCTTTCAATAGCCGAAATTCCATTTGTTATGGCTATTTTGAGATCTTCGTGTGTGATTGGAGACCCTTTGTAAATCCTATTCTTTAGGTATCCCCATAGAAAAAAGTTACATGGAATCATATCAGGGGAATATGGTGGCCAATTAATTCTATCACCAGTAAAATTATCGAAATTTGCGATGAGGCCTAACACCGTCCTACGTAAACCAGTAACCGTTGAGCAGTTTGGCTTTCTTTGTTCCCCGTAAAAATTCCTCTACGAGCATCGGGCGATAATTTTGAGAGTTTACATTACCTTCAAAGAAACATGGTCCTAGAATGCTTTTCCCTAAAATTGCACACCAAGCGGTTACTTTTGCTGAACGGAGAAGGTTTTCAATTACAAGGTGAGGATTTTCGCTACACCAGTGGTGCATGTTTTGATTATTAACAAACGTTGTAAATGAAAAGTCTCATCACTAGAGAACAGATTTTATGCAAAAATGTATAATTTTGCATATTTAGCCAAATAGTGCATATTTTGCATATATTTCAAAATATCAATTGATTGATTGGTTTTTCGTTTTTCTCACAATTGTTGCTTTGAATGTAATAGATATTGCAGAATGCGGCTGACAATGAAAGCCATTACAGCCGCATTGGAGCTGAACTACACAGATGATCCCAGTTCATCCAACGGCGCTGACAATAAACTGACCCGTGACGAGAGAAAACTGCTACGTCGACTAGTCTGTGTCATTGAGTGCTACGTCGAAGGTACTGATCAAGTGAAGGGAAGAAATGAGAGGAAAAAGTGTACAGAACGGTGGCTACAACGTAAGGTCGTAAAAATCGACATTTTTGAAAATTTCAACAAAAATAGAAAATGGAATATAGTCCGTTGTGGTGCTGACAAGAAAGTCCTGAACAGCTTTCTCCATGAATTTACGGGAAAATTTATATTTTTCTTTATTAGTAAAAATATTCGTGAGAGGTATTACAATATACTTGTACATTTTCAAACTAAATAGTTTCATTATAGTTTCTCAAGAACTTGAGCATATTATATAGAAGGATTAACCCCCCCCCCCCCCACTGATTAATTTAGGTGCATTTTTTAGCGAACAAAGTGAAAAACAACTTAACGTCTACTTGGATAAAAAAATTGCCCAAATTTCGTATTAATGGCAATTGATGAAGGTAATAGAGTATTATACAAAGTCTGCGGGAAAATGGTAAATTGAATGTTTAAATATTTAGTTTTGACCAAAGAAAAAAATAGACGTGTAAAATTGTTTTTTTTTACTCGACAAGCTTTGTTAAATAAATTGGTAACTCGTTAAAAAACACGCACTTTTTGCAACTTGTGTAAATAACCATTATAGTATTATATTATAGATTGCATGTGAAAAAAAGTCTTAGATCACGCAACACATTAATACAGCTGGGCATAAAGCAGATGAAATGAAAAAACTAACCAATCTCAAATGCATTTGCAAAAATCTCTAGCTGCCGAAACGTCCAAACGCAACGAACGAAAAGAATTTAATTTAGAATTATGTAGCGCTCCTAATAAATCCAACATTCCTTTTAAAAAACTTCAAGACAACAGTTTTAAGTCATTTCTAGAAAAATTTGGCAACAAATAAAATGACGTACGAAAGTACACTGAAGAAAAGGTACGTCAACGTACTATATCTTGACACCATTAAAAATATAACGAAAATTGTAAAAAACGGAGGATATGTAACTAACCTTCTAATCGGTTGTTTGAAAAAAGACGTATATAGTAAGTCTTATTTAATTGCTTGTAAGGTTCTTGATAAAACCAATCATTTGACAATAGTTAGTTTATTAATGAATCTTTAATGCAATTCTTCCTTCCCGATGCTGTATCCACAAAAAAAAATTTTTGATGCTGTTCTACGTAGCATGTTACATGCCTGGCTCATAGTTTAAATAGAGTAGCTGAAAAAATTCCGAATGAACTTTTCTTATTAAATTCATTAATAAGTTGCATCAAAACAGTGTTTATAAAGGCTCCATTGAGGGTGCAGTTATACAGAAAAAAATTACCCGACGTTCCATTGTCTCCTGAGTCTGTAATCACGCGATGGGGTACTTGGCTTAACGCAGCTCTTTTAATACCAAGAATTGTGAAAAGATGAAAACTTCAGATAGTTCTAGTACTTTTAATGAAAAATCAGTGTATTTTAATAAAACTAGAACTACGCGATCAGTTAGCATTTATTAGGGTTTATTATTCATTTGTAAGTAAATCAAGTTTAGTTTTAATGTTTTGTAAAATTTATTGTATAGTTTTTGTTTAATTAATTTATACTTACACTTTATAGAATTTTTTTTTTGAAACAACAATTACCTGGTTATAATTAGGCTTAATTTTTTTGATTAAAAAAATAACAAACTTTTTTTTAATCATGCCTGTTTTGATTACATTTTAGTGTAAATTTTTGCACATATTTTATCATTTTTTAGTGCATAAAATCTGCTCTCTACTTATCAGTAAATCAACCGAACCGTCTTCCAGTTTTTCACCAATTGACCAAACTGGAATCTTCTCTCGATACCGTGTGGCTTCAGCGCCTGATGGACTTGAACCTTGTAGGGGAGCATTTTCAAATGTTTTGTGAGGATAGTTTAGACGCTCCCATAGCTGATCTCGTTTGTTGAGCTGCTCGCCGAATCGACAAAGCTAGCTGACCTTCGAAAAAATCTCAAACTTTTCGATGTTTTGTAACGTCATAATAGATAACCGACCAGAACTTGCGAGTCAGATATCCCAGACACTACCAGTTGTTTCAAATATCTAAATCAGCCTAAAAGTAGAAAGAAAAATGTTCACGAACTATACTTTTTTACTCCGAAATCTCATTTACTCTTTATTGCCTGCTTATGGCCCTTAAAAATTTTTTCCTCAAGGAGATTTCTTAAAAGCCCTTCGGGCTATGACCCAATTTCTTACAAATTCGTAAAATACCTATACAATAAACAACCTTTCTTTGAAAGTTACGAATTTCATGTTTATAATTAGATATAGTCACGTAATCAATGGTGTTTCTACAAAATTTCAATTGGATAACTATTATGTGTAATAGGTGAGGCTCATTATTTTTTAAGAGGCAAATGCTTTCCGACGCTTATTATTAATCAGTTCGGTTCGAGCGTTTAAAGAGTGCATGCGTTTAGATGTGCGCTGCGTTATCACGCTGTGAACGTTGGAACTGATATTAGAAATTGGCCTTTGTGCAAATAAGTGCAAATACATACACGGATATACACAAAATTTTATTTGTAGGTTGTTGCTGTTCGTGGCTACTTAGTAAACTCATATTGCTGGATGGTTGAGGATGGAATCAAGTCAGGCCATGCAGCCCGCCGGTCTTCACGGTGGAGCTGTGGCAACAAATTTAAATCCAAACATAATATTAAATCCTAATCTCATACCAAATTATCTCCATTACGGAAATCAGTATCAACAGCAACAAGTATTGCAAGTACCCAATACATTTATTCAACCAAATTATGTTTGAAATAGTGGAAACTCGTTGTCAGGTTCCCCCGCGTTTGTGCAAAATACAAATCCTCAGATTATGAATCCATATCAAGCACAAATGCAACACTTCTCAACTTACACACACACCACTTCATCTTCCGTATGTACTGAACTGCATTCAGATTCAGAATCTGAAACACCCGCAAATAAAATTTCTTGACAAGAAGTAAAAAAAAAAGAAAAAAAGAAAATCAAATTGTAACAAAGGCTGACGTTATGTTACAAAAAAATATGCACCACTAGCTTCAGAAGGAGATGATGTGGAAATGATACAAAATCAAGCAGACGGAAATAAAAGTCAAAAAGAAAATACCCCAAAACCACCTCCTGTCCTTATGCACGGCGTTAAAAATTTCCCGGATATGCTTAAAAATCCCAACCTTGCATTTTGGAAACAGAATATGACTCCAAAGCGATGGTATATAATTCTATTAAAGTAAACGTTAAAACAACTGACTCATACCGCACAATAATAAAACACCTGCAAACAAAAAATATAGTCTCACACCTATCAGGTGAAAGAAAATCGAGAGTCGTCATACGTAATATTCATCACTCAGTTCCTATTGAGAATATAAAGACAGAACTAACCGAAAAAGGTTTTAACGTTAGGAACATCTACAATATCAGAAGCAGGAGCACTAAAGATACATTGCACTTATTTTTTATTGACTTAGAGCCGGCAGAAAATAATAAAGACATTTATCCTCCAAGGAGAAAAACAGAATTAGTTCAGTGCTTACGTTGTCAGGCATACAATCACACGAAAGCCTACTGTAATAAACCTTATGCATGCGTGAAATGCGGAGGTGCCCACAATACCGCCACTTGTACTAAAAGCAACACAACTCTAGCAAAGTGTGTCCTATGTGTGGCATACGCCAAATTACAAAGGATGCACCGCCTATAGAGAACTGCAAAAGAAATACCAACTTGTAAGATTTCCACCACATACTGGAATTATCAGAAAAACTGCAGCTCCAACCTTAAATCAAAGTCAATTCCCATCACTCTATAATCAAATTCCTTCATATAATTTTCCCATTAACAATCAGTATAATCAAGTCCTTAAATCCAACCCAAATCATACACAAACATCAAATGAATGAATTTTCCTAAATTTCCTAGATGATTTCAAAAATCTATTCTACCAGCTAATTCAGCAAAATAGCACTATCCTAAGTATGCTAACTACAGTTATAAACAAAATTGCATCATAATGGCGGAATTTCTAAGAATAGCTGTATGGAACTCCAATAGGCTCCAACAACACATGGACGAAATTCAAATTTTCCTCAAAATAAATTGTTTTGATATAATGTTTATCTCAGAATCTCACTACACAACAAGAACACATGTCAATATCCCAACATATTTAATTTATCATACAGACCATTCCGATGGAACAGCCCACGGTGGTACTGCAATCTTAATAAAGGAAAACATAATGCACAATGAACTAACTACCACAATTCAAAACAGATCGCATTCAAGCTACAACCATTCAAGTCAATAAGTTACCACGACCAATGGTTATATCAGCGGTATACTGTCCGCCAAAACACAAGATCAATAGCATTCAGTTCTATCAGTTTGTACATACACTTGGATCATCGTTTATAGCGGGTGGTGACTTCAATTCTAAGCATACCCATTAGGGTTCGCGATTGGTTACTCCCAAAGGAAGGCAACTTTATGAATGCATAAGTAAAAACAACTTTGGGTTTCTCGACTCAGGGGAACCCACTTATTGGCCAACCGACCCCAACAAAGTATCCGATTTGCTGGATTTCTGCGTCACGAACGGTATTTCACCAAATTACACCACTGTAGAATCAAATCATGATCTCTCTTAGGATCATTCACCCATTATTGTGGCGATTAGTTCTTCGGTAATTATATAACAACGTAGCAGTATGTTATATAATAAATACACAAATTGGGATACCTTTCGAAACTACACTGAAATAAACGTTAACCTAAATATTAAGATAAAAGAACCAGATGAGTTAGATCGAGCTACAAATTATTTAACTGAAATCATACAAGAAGCGGTTAAGTATTCCACCCCGCAAATAGAACAGCACCAAAATATAATCAACATTCCCATTGAAATTAAGAAATTAATAGCAGAAAAAAGGAGAGCAAGGTCTACCTGGTAAAGAACACGTAACGCAACAGATAGAAGCAAATGCAACAAATTAACAACCAACTCAAAAGCTAAGTTAAAGGAATTCCGGAATGATAAAGTTAATGCATATATTTCTACGCTATCCAAAAATGACTATACAATTTGGCGAGCAACTAAAGGATTTAATAGACCCCAAACTACAATCCCTCTCATTCGAACTGAAACAAGGGAATGTGCCAGATCTGACGAAGAGAAAGCTAACACTTTTGCACATCATTTTAAAAAAGTCTTCACTCCTCACTCTACAGACACAAATAAAGAAATTGAGGACTACCTTAACTCAGCACTACAGCTTAGCCTTCCAATTTCCCCTGTTTCGCCTCATGAAGTCAAAAAAAATAAATATGCTAGCAAAAATAAAGCACCGGGGCTGATAAAATAACAGGACAAATACTGAAAGAGCTTCCCAAAAAAGGATTAATTCTAATTACTACAATATTTAATGCGGTATTCCGCCTGTCTTACTGGCTCAAGAAATTTAAAATGGCAAAAATTATATTATTGCTGAAACCTGAAAGCCACCGAATAAAGTCTCATCCTATCGACCTATAAGTCTTCTCCCAATTTTATCCAAAGAATACGTGCAGAACATAAAGAATAAAATGGATCCCTAGCCATCAATTTGGATTTCGTCATGAACATTCGACCGTTCAACAGTGTCATCGCATAATAGACAAAATAAACAATATCTTTGAAGAAAAAAATATTGTTCAGCACTATTTCTTGATATTGTTCAAGCGTTCGACAAGGAGTGGCACAGAGGACTTTTATTTAAAATCAAAACAGTACTTTTCCACAAATACTTCCTGCTCCTGCAATCCTACCTGACAGAGCGCAGTTTCCATGTTCGTCATGGTAATGCAACGTCAAATCCGTGCAGTATCAATTCAGGCGTTCCTCAGGGAAGCGTGCTAGGTCCCATGCTATATATACTGTACACCGCTGATATACCCAAGATGGAAGATACATTAATTGGAACTTTCGCAGATGACACGGCCATATTAGCAATTGACAACGACCCCGTGGTAGCCAGCCAATTGCTCCAGGGATATGTCTACTTACTTGAAGATTGGATAAAAAAAATGGAAAATTAAAGTAAATGAGACAAACACAGTAAACGTAGTATTCACATTAAGACGTCAACAATGCCCCCAGATCACAATCAATAACTCATCGGTACCACAAGTCACATAAACCAAATATCTAGGAATGCATTTAGATTCCAGGCTAACTTGGAAGACACACATAATTAAAAAAAGGAAAAAAATGGATTTTAAAATCAAGAAAATGTATTAGCTATTAGGCAGGAAAACACCATTATCTATTGAAAACAAAGTCTTCATTTACAAAGCAATTATAAAACCGGTGTGGATCTATGGTATGTATAGAGCTGTGGGGATGCTCATGCAAATCAAACATCAACATTATCCAACACTTTCAATCAAAAACACTACGTGCTATCGTTAACGCCCCCGGGTTTGTATCCAACCAGACAAGTCATACAGACCTAAACATACCCTATGTAACAGAGGTCATAAAGAAAATGGCAACCAAACATCAAAACAAACTGATATCACATCCAAATGTCAACGTCCAACCACTACTAGAAGCCAGGCAATCTAAACGACTAAAAAGAAACTGGCCGTGTGATTTAACAGCAACATCTCATTAATTATTGTAAATTAAGTTAATTATAACTTAACAGCTCAGATTAATGTACATATGTAATATATTATCTATAATTCTTTTGTCAAACAATATATTGTAATAAAAGGGCAAACACCATTGGGTGCCACCCTTCACATGTCAACACAAGTCCTACAATTAGCTCATAAAACAAATTTAATGTAAACTATTCTGATTGCTAATAAATTACCATAATAAAAACATTATTAATTACCAAAATCTATTAATTAAAACTTTAAAATTCTAAGTGATTAAGAGCTGATTTTAAGATATGGAGTATTAGGAAGAACTTTACCGTTAAGCCTAAACGAAAAAAAAATTAATTAATGTATTTTCCTAAATTAGATGAATGTTTTAATTCTAAAATTAGTAGCGTTTCAGTTAGTTCAACCTCTTTCTGTTTGAAAATAGGTATATCAAACTTTACATCGTCTTGTGACCTCATTTCATATAGAAAGTCAAATTTTTCTTACTACTACAGTATAAGAAATAAAGACTCATTTGATCTACTATATTGTTACTGCAATATAGGCGACCGTACACCCGAAAGTTGTAACTAATAATAAACTATGTTACTAAGATTATGGTATTTATTACACAACACGAATAATATAATTTGCATCACTATTCTACAATAAACTCAGTGCATTAATACCAAAATTGTACAAAATATTCATATTTACATTACGACAGGATTAAAAATTGTTCCCGGATTACCAGGAACATTTCAAGCGCGGCGTTTTATCTAAATAAACATTGTCAGTAGGGTTCTTCCGAAACATAAAAAGCACTTCCCACTTATTACTTCATGAAAATGTTTATGCCGTTGTACTGAGCTTTATTGGAGGACTGTCATCTTCGGATCCCGGCGGGCCTAACGAGGAAATATTAAGATTAGATTCTTAACACTGCGACGGAGAGTGATACGCGATCGCGAGAGAATTGTCGCCCGCTTTTTGTCGTGTTTCCGTGAAAATTTTAAACGATGGAAACATTTCGCGCTGTTAACTTTCTGACAGTTTGCCGAGTACCTTAAGAGACATAAATAATTTATGTGTCCTTCTGTTTGTTACTTTACAGAATCTCACGGGTAAGAGCCGCTTAGCGGTTGCAAAAATGGAAGATGTTAATTAAATAAAAAACTCTTTAGACATGTATATTCAAATGGACATCTAACTTTTTCTGTTATGTTTAGAACCAATGCTTATTATTAACTGATTTATGCTTATAAATTATTACTCCTTAGTTTAAGGTTCATTAAGAGGGTGAAGAGAAGAATCCGTCGAGCCCGTGGTTTATATGAGTCAAGCCAGCTACAAGATAATTGCTCTTGAATTTGATAAACTTTCTATCTCTTTAAAAATTCACACGAAAATCCAATTGGTGTTGATACTCAGTTGAATTATTTATATACCTATATTATATATGTCAGGACCCAAAGTGTTACCGTAAGCGAACAAACTAGCGCAGTACCGAGCCGAGAATCATTCCCAGAAACCGTAAATTGGAGGTGCAAGCCTTCCCAATTACGCGATCTTTTCTAGGAGGAGCCACCCTTCACGCACAACCTCTGGGAGATAAAAGCGTGCTTTACGCCAGTTCCAAGACAGTTCCGCTACTCGAAAGCATTCGAACTTGCCTTGCCGCTATCTAAAAGCCTTGGCCCTCATCGAACAGCGTTTGCCGCTAGGCATAGGGTCTTGCCAAATCATGAGCCAACCCCGACAACTACGTGACCGTGGCCTTTGGCCCCCAGGAGGATCGGCACGAACATCGTCTAATCGGCGCCTCCGAAAAAGTATTATCGGAACCAGTGGCGAGCTTACCGCCGGAGAACGCCGGTACCAGAACCGCTGTCCCCGTTGCCATCGACACCCCAGAAGAGGCTCGCCGAGGCACGCCGGTCACGGCTCCTAAAAGAGCTGTTCAGTGAATCTCCATCCCCCGTGAAACCGGCAGCGGCATCACCGACTGAAGAACGGTTGCAGTGCATCACCGGATCACAAGAACCAACCTTAGCGTAAGCCGACGCCACAGACATGACCCAACTGCCGGCCGGACCACAGCACTCTCGTGGTTATAATAAACTCTTATTGTAATTAATGTAAAAAATCGTCTGTAAATAAGAGCAATATGTGAGGAATATTCGTTATACCATCCCCACAATATTTATGTTATGTAGAGTTAACAGGCCATTTAGGCTCATAGCGCTAATATTTTCTTTCATGCTCTTCTATCTATGACTTTTCAACTCCAGCTTACTATGTCCTTCTCTTGTAGATCTCTTTTCACTGCTTGTAATAATCTTATTTTGAGTCGTCCTTCTTTTCTATTGACTGTAGGCTTTATACGCAGTACTTTTTTACTATACAGATGCCTTCCCTTCTTTCTACATGTCCTAGCCATCTTAAACGTTAATTCTTTATAAACTGTGTAATTGTAGGTTCACCATACTGTAACTCACCATTTGTTAGTTCTTCTTCTCCATATATCGCCTTTTTTCCTCCAAATATTTTTCTGGACACTCTTCTTTCCCAGATCTGCTTCTTTTCTGTTTATAACTCATGTTTCACTTCCGTTAGTCACTGTTGGTTGCATAACTGTCTTGTATATTTTTAATTTTGCTTTTCGAGATATAAATTTGGACATCAAAATCTTATTCAGCGCATCTCCACAAATTTATTTGTTGAGTTCTCTAATATCATATTTACCAATCATTATTTTGCTACGTATTTCCTCTTTTATCACTTGATACAGTTTTGCCCTATTTACTGAATCATAAGCTCTTAGAAAATAACGTACACATCAAAGACATATTTGTCTCACAATGTTTGTAATTCTTTCAACGCAAGAATTTGATTTATCATTAGACGATTTTTTCTAAAGCCACCTTGGTACTCTGCTATGTTTTTCTGAGTGTTTATGTAGTTAGTCTGTTGCGTATTACTGTAACTCTTCTTTCTTGAATATTTCACTTATTCAACTATGTAGTTTTTTCTTTAACAGATTTCCTCAATTTTTTTCTCTTTTTTTTTCTCATTTCTTCTATTTCTTGATTTGTTGGTGCTGACACTTATACTTTATCTTCCTTTTTATAATTCTCTTCATCCTCTTTACTCTCTTAATTTATGACATGTTTTGAATTTAAAATTTTTGTAAAATACTCTTTCCATATTTAACCACCTGTCTCATATCCTTTTTGATCTTTACAGGACAGCGGTCTCTCCCTTACCTTGTGTTTTTGACTTCTTGGTAAAAGTTTACTTTGGTAATGATCTTACAAATTTTGTAATTTATTTTTCTTCTTTTCTAAATTCTGTACATTTCTACATGTTACGGTCCGTTAGTTTGTAACACTTTCAATCTTGCTTCTTATGTTTTATTTCTACTTTCCTTACATTTATCATCAAAGCAGCTTCTTTCTATTTTTCGCTTTTTCTTTCCTAGAATTTCTTTTGACACTGTCTTAATATTATTTTCCATATTCTTTCACTTTTTATTTATTAGTTTTTCTTGGTTAATTTCTTGTTCTCTTGCAGTAATGTTTCTATTTTACACGATATTGGCATCTATAGTACCTTTTTGTTCTTTTTTATTGTACTAAAATTAAAGTTTATTTTCATCAATATGTGGTCTGATTCTATCTCAGCCCGACTATATATTAAATCTTGTATTGCTTTTTTGAATTTTTGTGTATTATATGGTCAATTTGATTTACCGCTCTGCCATCTAGTAAAACCCTTTATTTATGTTTTTATGTTAGAAACGGGGGATTTTTCACAAAAGAGTATTTTTGGCGTCCTAATCTGACAATTTTTAAATCACCTTTCCTTAAATTTTTGCAAGGTGGAAACGTGAAACAATTTGTTTACAAATGATAATAGTGGTACAAGTCGATGCGGTGATCTTATTAAAATAAGATATGCAAAACAATCCTAAGATAGGCAACCAAGCTTACACTTAGAGCTTAGCCACGCCACATTTTGTATTATTTTGTGTTCAAATGTATAGATATAAAGGTACCCATAATTCCGCAACTTCAACCTGCTGTTAAATCAATCGGCTTTAACCCATTCTCGTTTAATACTTTATGCTTACTGTGCTTACTTATTACCGAATTATGGCATCCTTCCCCTACTTTTGAGTTATAATCTCTTAAAATTGTATTTAACTTATGTTCTGGAAACTCAATGAAAAATATTTAAAATATATTCTTCTTCTCTTCTTCTTTTTTCTGTCGGTGCATATAATTATATTAAAAAGGTTGATGTTCCTACCTTCCATTTTCACTTGCAGATAGCACATTTTTAATTGATCTAGAAAATTTTGTTACGAAATGTTTCTCTTACATTTTATGTCGCTAAGTATATACGTTTATTTGTTTTTTTTCTCTATAAATTTATATCTATTTGCTTTGAATATTTCGCCATTTTTTGGGTAACCGTAACTATTTTTATTAGTTTTTCGAGTCCCGTTTCTCTTCCTTTGTTTCTTTTACGGCTTCTAAGGTGTTCTTCTCTTTGCTCCATTTCTAATCTTTTATATTAATTGTTATTTTTTAGTTTTTTTTTTCAGCTCTTTCTCCGATGTGCTTTTAGATCTACCTTTCCTTTAGAGCTTGATCATCATTAATATAGGTTGTCTGCTGCTTTTTATCACTTAACTTACTCTTGTTTTTATCACTTTTTCCTTATCTCCAATTTCACTAAGTATGTTTTTATCCTATTTTAAAGGCTGATAAAATCAATATTTTAAATTTTATATTTTGCTTTATAACATTGTCTAGGGGTAATGTTAGGGTATCTAAATTTTTATGTTTATTTTCTGGCTCGGTATCGCCACCTTGTTTTGTTTCTTTCCCTTTTCCAAATATTTCACTTTTATATTTAGTTTTGCTAGTGCCTTTTTTGTTTTCTCATTTTTTTCCTTAATCACTTCATTTTCCTTTCTAATATTAGTATTTTTATCTTTTAATTTTTTTAATTCCTAATTACCTTTTTGTTGTTTTTCTATTAACAAATTCACCCCGTTGTCATTGCTTTCATTATCGTTAATAACATCCAATTTTTCTTCACTTTTCTGTTTGTTTTTTACTGATGTCCTTGGTGTTTTTACTTCTGTAGAATGTTTTTTCGCATTCCAATCCTCTTCTTTTTTCAGTTCATCCATAGAAATGTCTTTAGATTCCTTCCTGTTTTTTACTCTTAATACTGCCTGTGCGTTTACTAGATTACCTACAGATCAGGCGTTCGCTGCCTAAAGAACAAACCTAAATTAAATCTCGAGATTTACCTTCTTATCAGCGAAAGTAAAATATTATGGGTATTTATATTTAAAAATCACCTACCTTTAGAATCTAGTTATTCTTAATTGTATGGTGATCGTCTTCACTATTTTTTCTTTGCTTACAGCCTCGTGAAGTACTTTAATACGGCCCAAAATTGTGAGTTTTTTTTGAAACATTTATCTCACTGTATTTACTCCTCCTGCATTATTTTCCTACACCAAAATCATTTCCGAGTACTGGTCGGTAAGATTTTAAATTTCTCATATATTTGAATTTTTCTTTTTATCCATAAAGTAGATAATGTTTGTTTTTAATGCATACAAGTCAAATGCTCTTCTAAATACCACAATATTTACAATTACTACTTTTTATGCCATATTAAAAAAATTAACTGTTTAACCTTTTTTCAGATTATTTTTTTTATTTCTATTTATAGCATATAAATTACCTAGGAATATTTATGAAAAATGTTATTTTATCTATACTATATTTGCACAAATTTTTTTTTCGTTTTTCTATTTTGTTATAATCTAAAGCTTGTCTTGTTATACTGTTTGACTGTTTCTTTTATTCTTTTTTCTTTGGAATTATTTTTATTATTCTTTCACGTCTAATGTACTTTCCACATTGCCCCAAAATAACCGGAGTTTTGCTTTCTCAATAATATTTGTAGATTTTCAAATTATAAACGGGGTATGAGAAATGGTGAAGCGCAAGTCATAGCCTCTCCCATCCAAATGTCTAATCCAAATCTTTGCACCGGTATACCCTATCTTACACAAACAAGACCCTGACGACCAAGTAATGGCAGTATAACCACCATACTAGTGATTATAGTAAAGGAAATGCTATCATAGACAATTACAATACACAATATAACTGGACATCATGCGAAAGGCAAAGAGAAACCACCGTCTTGGTAACAGATCCAAAGATAAAGTAGCAACAATAATAATATAATGACAGAATCTTCCAGAGTTAAATATTTAAAGTCAAAAGAGTCCCCCAATCGGATCTCCAGGCGGAGACAAATAAAAAATATCTGAACGCTAAAATACAAAACAAGTGTACTATTAATATCGAAGCGTGGAATGTAAGAAAGCTTCTTAAAAGTGAAAATTATAAAAAATAAAATTAAAAATAAAGAAACTAAAGATAGATATCTTAGGCATAAGCGAACATCGCTGGCTACAACAAAGAGACTTATGAAGTTAAAATCACAAAATCATAAAGACAGCCGTGGTTCGTAGAGACGCAGGTGTAGCAATAATTCTAAATATTTTATGCAAAATAAAAAATCATCATGGTGAATCTAGAAACGAAACCGACAAACATAGTAATTATACAGGCGTACATGCCTATCTCCCAACAAGAAGATGAAGTAGAAAAAATTATAAAATATTACAACAAGTGAGGGGTGAGGAAAACTTTATCATGTTGAGCTACTAAAACCCAGTGGTTGGAGAAATAAGTGAGAACAAGATTACAGCAAAATACGGACTAGAACGAAGGAATGAAAGAAGAGAGAGATTAGTAGAATTTTGCACAAGACACAAGCTAGTTATAACTAACACCTTGTTCCAACATTATAAACGAAGAAAATATACTTGGAGCATGCCAGTGGATGGAAAAAGATATCAAATTGACTACATCTTGATAAAGCAAAGATTCTGAAATCAAATCAAAAACAGTAGAAGCTATCCAGGAGCGAACGTGGACAGCGACTATAACTTGGTTATGATAAAGGCGAAATTAAAATTTAAAAAGTTACAAACAAAAGTAGGTGGTTGTAATACAGATAAATTGAAATACGGTAATGTAAGAAAAGTTCTGAAAATAAAGTAAATGAAGAAACGATAAAAAATAAAATAAATATAGACGTAGAGAATAATAGTAACATATGGAACAAGGTAAAGGAAAATATAGTCCAAGCTGCGAATACACTCATAAAAACTAAAACACGCCAGAATAGAAAACCCCAAATCACGAAGACGGAAATATAAAAACTCACATAAAAAAGAAGATAGAAAGAAGTATCAAACGTTAAGCAAGGGCTTAACGAAAATAAAACAACGAATCACACGATAAAAGATGGAGAGAGATAAAAGATGGAGATTAATGAAACACAAAGATATAACTAACAAATAGAAAAAGTACATCGAAAGATTATATAGAGAAGACAATGGTAAGGATTCCGCAATTAATAAAACAGAAGACTTTGAGGAAGAGGAATAAAGAGACAGAATACTAATGTAAGAACAGAATTCGACAAAGCAGTACAATATTTGAAAGACAGAAAAGTCCCCGGAATAGATGACATACTAACCGAATTTTTAAAGTGCTTAGGCGAACATACTTTACAGAAACTCTTTGAGCTAATTGGGAGTATATACGAAACAGGGAAATTACAATTAAATTTTATAAAAAATATAATAATTCTAATACCCAAAAAAAGCAGCTCATGTCAATGTAAAAATTACCGTACAATAAGTTTGACTACACATGCATCAAAAATACTTACCCGAACCATATACAGCAAATTTAACAAAGAATAGAGAAATCTGAAAGAAGACCAAATTTAGAAAAGGCACGGGAACTAGGGAAGATATATTAGCGCTTAGACTAATTGTAGAAAAAAGAATGAGAAAGGGAAAACAAATCTATTTAGCTTTTATATATTTGAAAAAAGCTTTTGATAATGTAGACACACAAGAGGACGCTGAGTAAACCAATAGACAAAGAATAATACACAATTTCTATAAGAATAAAACGGCAACTATTACATGCATATATAGAAAAGACAATAAATGATATAAAAGAAAGAATAAATTTGAGGATAACAATATAAGATGAAAAGATTGAGATTTTGCGTTATCCCGATGATACTG
This sequence comes from Sinelater perroti, assembly GCA_036346155.1. NCBI lineage: Eukaryota > Metazoa > Arthropoda > Insecta > Coleoptera > Elateridae > Sinelater > Sinelater perroti. The sequence goes on along the minus strand of JARFIY010000316.1, from coordinate 652,196 downwards.
CAGTGATCGCAAAAAATGAAATAGACCTAGATGATCCCCTGAACAAAATGCAATGAGTTTTTATACAAAAATATAAAATAAAAATAAATAAACCAAATCCAAAGATAATGGTATGTGGGAAATGTGAACATGGACAGACTAGAATACAAGATAGTCTACTAATATCTTTCTCCGTACCACCTTTTACACTCACTATACTACTTAGCAGAATTCTCTAACTTCCTTGATGTCTCTTCCCCCTATTTAAACTTTTGTTCTTTTTGTTTTGTCTTTAACTGGTAGTGTCTAATGAATCAAAGACCTTTTGAAAGTGCACAAAAATAACAAAATTTCTTCATCTATTTCTGCCGTTTGCTCTAATATTATTCTCAAAGTGCATATATGATTGGCACAATGGTCTGCTGGATGTAAATCTTGCCAGATTTTTTCTTAGTTTTTTATTGATAGAGTTTTTTTGTCTTTTTAAAGTAATATGAGTCATTATTTTGCTAGACACATAAAGTAAACTGATTTGTTTCCAGTTTTCGCATACAATCGGTTTTTTGGTATTTCTGTGGACTTTTCTTGTATTCAAATCTGAATAACTAATATGTAGAGGATTTCAATTCAATAAATTACGTAGATTTCTATCAACTCTGTTTACATACCATCTGTTCCTGCTGGTTTATTGTTTTTCAAACATCTTATTGAATATCTTATTTCTTCTTTGAACATTCCTTCTTCTGTAATAATCAGTGTTTCTTTTGGATTTGCCAAATATTCCGCCCATTCGTTTTTAATTACTTCTTGGGTAGAGAGTGTTTGCCTTTGTTCCGTTTAGCTTTGTTTAATTTTAGCAATTTCTTGTTGTCCTATTTAAAGTTCTTGCGTCATGTACACTTGATATATAAATTTTTTATCTTGCTTGGCAGTTTCCTTAATTCTTTAGTTTCTCTAGCATATTTTCTCGCGATGTTACTAAAATATAAAAATGTATTTTTAGTTATTTCATTACATTTGTCTTTTGATAAATAAATGTGCAATAATTAAAGTAACTGCCACTACAAATTAGGATCACTAAAACGAAAAAAAGGTTATAAAAGCAGAAAAAAGAAATTTAGATGCAAAAAACTAAAGATCCTAGCAAGGGTAATAAATAAGAAGCTCAAGGTCTAAAAAAATAAACATGGAACAAGATAATGAGCCATTTTCAGTCATTCAACGTTAATAAAGAACCAAACAAAGCAGTTAACATGACACAAACCTGCTAAATATAACAGTATGTTATGATGCAGGCATAATTGAATTAGGATACTGTACATTAGTTTACGTGAAAAAATGGTACGCCTAAGCCCAGAAAATTATTTCGTGATATACCAAACAAAATTAATATAATATAATATAATCTGTACCTCTCCTACCGTTAAGTGTAGAGGACAAACAAAATTAAGAAATATAAATATATGATTAAATCACTTAAACTAACTTTACAAAATTAAGAAGAAATACCTCGAGATTAGTTAGTTTGGAGCAATGACAAACGAGCATTATTTTGTTTTCTTTGTAAACCTTTTAATAAAGCTCCTTCGTGTCATAAATTCAGTTTGGTTTCGTAGTAGGGATATTCAACAAAATAGAAATGGTAAAAATTATATGAATATATTCCATGCAATGGCAGACTTAGAAAACTAGGTTTGGTAACGCAACAACTGTAAAATAATAACTATAATATTTATAACAAAATTGTAGTAAGCATTAGGAATTTGAATTTTTTACGTATATTTATTTAAAAAAATGGTATACTATTTATAAATAAAACACGTTTATTAGGTGATTTTAGAAACGGAAACTCAAAAATTTTAGATGAATGAGCTGTTAAAAAGCATTTAGTCAACGCGAGCCATTCTCTACTATCGCGTAACCGATAACGGGCACTTTGCTTATCAGCTGAAAGTCAAAATGAGTTTATACAACGCTGGTCAGATAATGTAACAAAAGCAATTTTGGAATAGAGCAAAAGCGGAAAATTACTCAATAACAGTAGATGTAACTCTGGATTCGGCTTATACTGAGCAATTTCATGTTATGTCATATGCAAGTAAATGATGCTGGAAAATTATAGAAATACACCGATTTAAATGCTATTCTAATTTATTTAGACCCGAAATATATTAGAGAATAACAAGATGACATCTTTAATAAATATGAATTTATTACTGAATATTGTCAAATAGATCATTCTACAAACTTACACGATAAAGCTTATAAATATAGTAAACTATTTGCAAATAGAAATGTTTGAGAAAATTATTCAAGGAATTATTAAAAAACACTTAAAAACCCAAGTGTTTTAAACATTTTAAAAGCTGTATCATAAATGTGCCACTTGTGGCTTTATTTAAAAAGTAGTATTGACAAATTAAATTAAAGCATTAAAGTTGCAGCTAGCAAATATATTTTTAAAGAAATGCTTGATAAAATAATCCATTTGAAACAAAACACTTAAGAGCAAAACAATTGACACACCAGGTGCATGCGCATTGAACTAAAAATAGAAACATTAACGTGCGAGGAACATCTTTACTATTGAGCTTCACAAAACTGTTGTTGTTGCATTAATCGGATGACGCATTCAAAAAAATATGGATCATGAACGGGGTTGTACGAATCTTGCTAATTAGAACGCACGTGATTGGCCTACAGTACGCTTGTAGTCCGGTAATTCATCTAAGTTACTTACGAGGTTAATCGTAAGTAAGTGACGTAAGTGCTCCTGTGATTCGCAAGAAGATGGATACCACAGCCGTCCAAGCAGCCCAGGTAGTCTTGTTGAGCGAGGGCCTCAGTCAAAAATGCCGTAGCAAATCAACTAAATCTGAATCATTCTGCTGTGTCGAGAGTGTAGTGTCGGTGCCGGAAAACAGGTGGCTACGTCAGCCAGCAAGGAAGCGGGCGTAGGTTAGTTATAATGGAGAGAAACGATAGATTTCTCTTCTCAATATCGCTCAGAAATCGATATATGACTGGCGTTGACCTCAATCAAGAGCTGAGTGCGGTCCGAAGTACGGTCACTAGCGCTTGGACAGTGAGAAGAAGATTGAAGGCAGCTACGGGTTCACCAACAAGTCCAAAATGTACCTATATAGCAACGACAGGAGATGTCGATTCTATAGAAGACCAGGAGAGCGATTTGCTCATTTCTGTATTCAACTGATGTATATAGAGGTGGCTCTGGCATGTTCTGGGCGGGCATTTTATGCACAAAAAGACTGAGTTGGTTTTCGTGCCTAATGGAGGACGCAGGGGAAGTTTAACAGCGGACCGCTACACCAGAGACATTCTGGAGGAATATGTTATTTCGTTTGTGGGATTTGTTGATAAGGACTTTATGCTAATGGACTACCTACCCGACTAACGTCATTATACAGAAAATGGATAGGTCTTCGTGTAAGTCAGACTTGAATTTAATTGAGTATGTTTAGGATGAGCTTAAGCGAAAGTCCGGGCTAGAAATCTTGCACCAGGGAAAGTGATGAAACTGAGAGCGGCGTTGATTGAAGGGTGGGAAGCAATTCCTCAAGACAGAATAGGAAAAGTCATCCAATCCATGCGTAATTGCTTCAAAAGTACAATTAGGAGTAGAGGTGGAAACACTATGCATTAAAAAACCATTAAATTAATTTCAATCAAGAATTCAATTTTATTTTTTCCTTTTCCCTTTCAACTCTTTTGTATTACACATATTCTTAGACCCATAACTTTGTCAGAAAGGTCTGATTCCAATCAAAGTTATATCATTTGAAATTATAGTTTTAAGCTTTCACAGTGTACCGAACTTTACTTGAAATGCTATCAGAGTGGATACACATTCTCTCAAAACTCGAGCATGTTGCTGAGTCCATTGTTTTGCCCTCAAGTGTAGTTATCTTCAGTGGAAATTAATTGTTACTCATAAATTTAGTAAATAAAATTATTTTAATAACATTCCGGAATGTTTTCATCGGTTTAAGAATATTTTGTGCAATAATTATAGCCATGACTGAGCTGAGGGATCATTTAGTGGATCGTCAAGAATTAAAAATGTGTGAAGTTTCAATGTGTACCAAAATTGTTTTAAGAGTCTAAATACTTGGCTATAATAGCAACATTAGCCAGAAAAAAGTCATATTGTAAAGCAAAAGGAATTGTTTGTAAACCAACACAGTTGGTAATTTATTATAAGAATGTTTTACCTTAAGGGGGTTGCTATTATATTATTATAAGAAATTATATATATAAGTAATAGTTTGAATTGCAATATGATATTGTTTTACCATTCCTCCTATTTATTTTTTTAATAAGGAAATATAAAGATTATTTTACTGTTGGGGCCCCGTAAGCATTTCCCCCGGGACTGGTATTGCTTCTCAACGTCTCCGCTTACACTTACACAAAACTACATTTAATTAAAGTATAGCTTTAGACCGCAAGCACTAATTGGAAAAGCTTAACTTATTTCTAAAGGCCATTTTGTGCACACTAAATTTAATTTCAATAAAATATATTAGCTTAATTTACTGTGGTTCCAACTAATCAATAGGCTTAGTAAATAGTTGATCCAAATATACTTTCGTGTGTAACGCTTTGGTATGCCTAAAACTACACTATATTTTATTATTAACTAGCAACTCATTGGTAACAATTTTCGGGTAATAAGAGAATTTATTATAGTAAATTTTAAAATTTCATAATTTGGTTAATCAGTGATTCCAGTGCAGATTTCTATAAAAATTATAATTTTAAAATTTCACAAAAAAGACTTTTAAAACTTTTATATATAATATCTATTCCATGGTTAATACAGCACCATAGATCCACAATCATTGTAAGATCTGCTCATATAACAATATTTTCTTAGAGGTAGCTAAGGTACATTTTCTTCCAATTAAACAACAAATCTTATGTACTTCTAGTGTCAGAAATCTGCTTGTATCATAAAAAGGGATCTTCTGTGTTTTATAATGTATATCTTAATCGCTAATTAACTAAGGACAATTTAGGTACTAAAGTCAACATATTTTAACTAACTTTTACTTTTATGAATCAAACTGTAGCTTAAGATTTAATCATAATCAACTTAAGTTGTCACATAATATACGAGGTGAGTTCAAGTTCTAAGGTCTCCAATTTTTTTTTACTAAAGTTGAAACTTCTGTTACTTCTCTACGTAATCTCCGTCTAGACGTACACATTTTTCACAACCTCGACATCATAATTCCATAGCTGCAGAGAACACTTCTTTAGGGGTGTGTTTTTGCAATAGCGGTTCGATTGAAAATGAGCATCCAGAGAGAGCCATGGTCGGAAACTTATAGTATATCAGTTGTCAACATGTCCTGAGACATTGCCAGCCGCGCAGTGTTCGTCGGTCAACATTCGTGAGACTCACCTTGAAGAAACTTTCCACATTTTCAGGTCATTATGCAAAATAAACTCCACAGATCCTACAAAAATGCCAAATTTAGAGTTGATATCACATACATCTAATCGACGCTCTTCCATAACAACTTGCTCCACTCGCGCAAGTTTTAAAATTTTACACACGAACTCACATTTTTAAAATCCATAACGATTTCGCTCAATTGAGGATACATTTTTATGGGCGTTTCACCACGCAAGAGAAAAAACGGATGATTACACGTTATACCCCCGACCTTCAATAGCACAATACTCTTAAACCAACAAATTTTCCCCAATATAATGCATTTCCCGTCAAACTTTAACTTACAGCCCTATAAGTGACAAAGCAGAAAACAAAAGGTCAGTCTTGTTCAAAGACTCGTAGCTTTCCTTAGAGAATTAGGCAGTTTAAAAACCTAAGAGAAGAACTAAACTCTTAAAAATGGCATCAAAACCGATGCCGAAACGTTGAGATTTTCTCAAATACGACGCGGTTTAACCTGTGAATTAATTTGTTTAAACATAATTAACCGCGGAATCCTTTCCGAACATATATACTACGTGACTTATGGCTTGGTTTTTGTTGCAGATCTTCTTATTTTCTCTTTTTTCAACTTATTATTCTAGCAGCATTATACCTTTTCGGTCTTTCTTTTTTATCTTTCTTTGAGACGTCCTCTTCTTGTTTTTTCTCCTTGTCAATAACGCTTTCAGCATTTTAGATCCTGGCATTCTTTCCACATGGCCCAACCACTCGGGTCTTTAGGCTTCTATTACTGATGGTATCTTAGGTTCTTTGTATAACACTTTTAATTCTTTTATGCTTTTCAAAATACTTTTCTTTCCCATACTTCCAACATGTTCCTACTTGCTTTGGTCAAGGTCCAAGGCGTATATTCTAGTAGGTTATATAACAGTCATACACTCATATCTTTGCTCTTCTAGAGATGTGTTTGCTCTTTAGTACTTTATTAAAGCTATAGATCTATCGATTATCGCCCATTATACCTCTTTATTATTTATTTATTTGTATATGTATTTGTATATGTAAATGTATTTGTTCTTTAACATCATATTTTCTTATGAAAACTTCACTTAAATATACGCATTCCTCCATTTTTCAAAATTGTACACTGTGCCTCTATCCATTGCTATTCCCAGATGTTGTCATCTTTTAAATTCTTGGTCTGTCTACTCCATATACTTGGCTGATTTATAAGTCTAGGTTTCGTAATTTCTTCTCTAATCTAGGTATTGGTGTCTTTTTGGATAGGTAAGTCCCGATCTGTTTATGTTGGCGTCGCGTGTAGCCTTCTCTAGAATAAACCTGAATAGTACTGACGACAATGGATTTCCTTATCTAACCCCTTCATTGATTTCAAATTTTTCTAATATTCTATTATTTACTCTCTCCTTATTTCTTGTCAGTCGTAATGTTACTCGTACCATGTTTATTAATTTCCGGCTGATCACCATTTTTTTTAAATACTGTGAGTATTTTGCTTCTTTTCGCCTTATCGAAAGCCTCTTTAAAATCGATGAATAAGGCTATTGTCTGTTTTTTATATTAGAAGCTTTCTGTTTGCATCTTCCTTAATATATAAGTTAGATCTGTTATGCTTTTATCCGGTTGAAACTTTTGTCACCTTATTTATATAGGGATTCTTGCTACTGCCTCCAAGCAGACCGAACGTGCGTGCCGAGCTATACCTGAGTTATCATAACGGCAGAGCCGCAGCCGGAGCCTTGCTTAAGGTCAGGCAAATTTATATATTTATTAATGTAATTTCGAAAACTCGTGTATATTTTTAAACGTTTTCATAATATTTAAAAGTGCACATTATTAAGAATCCTATTACACTGCTTGCGAACGATAAACACTCGGGATCGGGAACATGTTCCCTTCCACGAGTAACGCAGGACCTGGGACCCCACAATTTAACACTCAAGCCAATAATGGATTCGGACAAAATGGTAATTACTATAATCAGCCTATTGTGCAGTCATCAAATATATCAGGACAATCGTTTGTAAATGCACAAATGCCACTAATATACCCCAACCGATCCCCAGCGAATCAGGCACCTTTACTAGGATTCAATCAACAGTCAAGTCAAATAGCACCTTCATTCACACCAACTTATAATCAATTTCCACCTGTACTATCAGCACAGCAGGTTAGTGCAAATTATGATAATTCTGTTAGCAGCAATATAAACTATAAAACCACAGAAGATAACTTAGCATGTGATGATGAAACAATGAACTACAATGAAACACAAAATCAAACCAAACACGCCTGGCAAAAACAAAAAGAGCAAAACGACAAAATTCTTCTGAAATTGATGCCCAAATAGAAACTGCTAATCAGTTCTCGCTTCTCTCTGAAAGCAATAACAACACGTCTAATACTTCAATTCCTCCAAAAAGAGAACCGAAACCTCCACCAATCTTTATATACGGGGTCTCAAATTACAAAGACATGATCGATAACTTAGCACAAGTAGTTGAAGAAGAAACTTACACTACCAAAACGTTAGCAAACAATACTTTTAAAATAAACCCAACACTCCTGAAACCTATAGAAAACTCATCCGTCACGTTCGTGAAGAAGAAATTGTGCACCATTCATATCAGTTAAAACAAGATAGAGCATACCGTGTAGTCATAAGAGGCATCCACCCTTCTATTCCCTACCAGAAATTACACAAGAACTCGAGAAAAAGAACACAAAGTTCGTAATATTACAAATGTCAGGCATCAGGTTACTAAAGAGCCCTTACCTCTATTCTTTGTAGATCTCGAGTCACAAAACAATAATAAAGACATCTTTAAATTAGAATTTTTGTATCATTCTAAAATTCGAGTAGCAGCGCAAAGAAATAAAGGTGGGATCGTACAATGCACAAGATGCCAATACCATGGACACACAAAAACCTATTGTAGGAAACCGTTTAAGTGTGTTAAATGCGGAGAACCACATAACACCTCTAGTTGCAGCAAATCTAAAAATACACCAGCAACATGTGCTCTATATCAGAAAAATCATCCAGCGAACTACAAAGGCTGTAAAGTTTATCAAGACTTAATAAACAGAAACCATCACCTAAGACCAACCAGGCCCAGTCCTTTGTCACAACTAATACTCCACTACATCCAACAACTCCAACCCCTACTTATGCCCAAATGACCTCAGTACAACCTAACATCCCATCTAACAACACCGAAACAGAACTAACTAGCAAATTTACTACATTCCTTAATGATTTTAAGAATATGTTCAATCAATTACTCAACCAGAACAGTATGATTCTAACCATGCTGACAATAGTTATCAATAAATTAACTCAATAATGGCCCCTGCACTTAGAATTGCAGAATGGAACGCAAATGGCTTATCAAACCATATACAGGAACTTACGCTATTTCTTAACATAAATAAAATTGATATCCTCCTAATCGCTGAAAGTTATTCAACACAAAGGACAACTCTTAAAATACGATACTATTCCATTTACTATGCTAACCATCCTGATGATGCGGCTCACGTAGGGTCTGCAATCATAATCAGATCTTCAATAAAACATCACGTACTCCAACCATACATAACACACAAAATTCAAAGTGCCATCAACCTAATACATTTGCTTCAATATATTGTCCACCACATTATTCTATAACATGCGATGTATACCTCGAGTTCTTCCAACGACTCGGCTCACACTTTTTAGTTGCCGGAGACTGGAATGCTAAAAATACAGCCTGGGGATCTAGGCTGATTACTTCTAAAGGAAGAACATTATTGAGAGTTTTAGAACTAAATAATTTCAACTATTTGTCGACTGGAGAGCCAACTTATTGACCGACCGATCGAAATAAAATCCCCGACCTGTTAGACTTTGCCATAACTAAGGGAATCTCAGACCTACATAGTGATATTGAATCCAATTTAGATCTGCACTCTGACCACAATCCTGTAATAATAACTCTAAGCACCAGTATTATATGGAAAAAGCCACAACAGAGACTGTCTTCCAAAAAGACTGATTGGAACCTATTCCGTCAACATATCAACGATAATATATCACTAATATCCTCTTAAAAAATAAGGAGGACATAGATGAAGCTGTGCAGTACCTAACTACGTTAATACAAAGCGCTTCCTGGACCTCTACTCCAGAACCCCATGGTCTCACCCGCAACAATCAGAACATTCCGCTTCATATTAGAGAATTGGTTATCGCAAAGCGCAGAGCTCGGCGCAGGTGGCAGACTACCAGGAATCCACTTGACAAAACTTATTTAAATCGAATAACGCACAATCTCCACAATGCTATCCAAGAAGCAAAAAACGAATCCTTCGAACACTACATCGTCAATCTATCTACTGATGATCACTCCCTGTAGAACGCGACAAAGAAATTCAAAAGACCCATAGTATCTATTCCACCTCTACGAAAAGCTGATGGGAGCGGGGCGCGGACGAATATTGAAAAATTCAACAGATTCGCAGAACACCTTGCTAGTGTATTTTCCGCTCCTGATATCCTCAACGATGTTGAAGATGATGTCGAAATACAAACATTCTTAAACGCCCCTTGTCAGATGTCTCTTCCACCCAAACCTATTTCACCTGCAGAAGTCAAAAAAGAAATAAGTCTTTTAAATCCTCATAAAGCTATTGTATTACTCACAACCATATATAACAGCATACTACGCTTGCGCTACTATCCGATACTATGAAAGTATGCAATAATAATCATGATACTGAAGCCAGGAAAACCTTCAACTGATGCCACTTCCTATAGGCCAATAAGCCTCCTTCCTGTAATGTCCAAAATTTTCGAAAAACTTATCCTCACCAGAATTGCAAACGTAACACATATAGATGCCTTAATCCCTAAGCACCAATTCGGCTTCAGACCCAATCACTCCACTATCCAACAGTGCCATAGAATCGTTAATAAAATCAAAAAAAGCTTAGAAGCAAAACAAATGTGTACATCAGCATTTTTAGACGTAAAACAGGCGTTTGACAGGGTGTGGCATGCAGGCTTACTTTTCAAACTTTATATATAGTACTAGCAACGTTCGCTGATGATACAGCTATCCTTTCTACAGATCTCGATCCGATACGAGCTTCTGCAAAATTGCAAGCTTATCTTGATCAACTCCAAATTTGGCTTACACACTGGAAAATTAATCTAAACGTTGATAAGTCGTGTCAAATCACGTTCACAACACGAAGAGCCGAATGTCCACCTATTACCTTCAATAACACTCCCATTCCTGTTAAAGGAGGAGTTAAATACCTCGGCCTTCATCTTGACGCAAAACTAACTTGGAGAACACACATTAAGGCAAAAAGACGTCAATTAGATTTAAAAGTGAGGAACATGTCTTGGTTACTAAATCGTAGATCTCAGCTCTCACTACAGAACAAACTCCTCATATACAAAACCATGCTTAGGCCCATTTGGACATATGGTGTCGAATTATGGGGCTGAAGCAAACCGTCTAATACAAAAATCTTACAAACCTTTCAATCTAAAACCCCCAGAATGTTACTAAATGCACCTTGGTATGTCTCCAACAACACCATACACGACGACCTCAAAATACCGTTTATACACGACGTCATCAGTGCTTACTCTGTTAAACATAAAAATCGAAGCATAACCCACAGCAACGAGCTAATCAGTGAACTGTTCAGACAACCAATTGAAAATAGAAGACTTAACAGAACACGGCCAGGAGACCTAGCTAGGTGAATCCAGAGAGCCGTTAATGGATGGCCTCTGACTCAATGAACTTCTTTCAACCCATTTACTTATTACTTTATTAAGTAGATTGTAAATTTGCATTAATCCAATAAAAAAAATTATATAGGGGACATATTGCTTCTGTCCACTCCTTCAAAATTCGTTCTTGCTTCCATATTTTCTTTTTTGAATGCAGCTTCTTAACTTTGCTTATCCGTATTTAAATATTTCAGCTGTATTATATAATATCACTGCCTGGACTTTTGTTGCTTTTTAATATTTTTATTATATATTTAATCTCATTTTCCGTCGTTGGTTCTCTTCATCTATGACCATATTTATTATAGTGTCTTCTGTCTTATTTACTCTATTTAATAGCTGGTCAAAATATTCTTTCATTTATTCAATATCCCATCTTCTCCGGCAACGATCTTTGTCCTTGTAATAGGCTGGTACCCCTTTTTTCCATTTTGTATTCGTTGGTATAGATTTCTAATTTTTTTACTCTTGAAGCTCTTTTCTGTTTCTTTTATTTAATTTTTGTTGTATTGTTTCTTTTTACCTAATTGCCTCTTAGTTTTGTTTTTTATTATTATTTTTTGACTCTCCCGTTTTCTCGACTGTCATCTTTAGCTTTAACTTACTTCTTTTTTTAGATTTCTCTTGCGTTCTACATCACACTATAGTTTTCCTTCCTTCTTTATTTCTCTGTTTCATTTTTATCAATTTTATTCATTACGGTTTTTATTCTTTCCCATTCTTCTTTGATGTTGTTGCTCTATTCGATGGGTTCTAATCCTCACTATTTTATTTTCTATTATCTAATTTTTCACTTGGTATCTGAGAGTTGGGATGATTATTTCATCTCGATTCCTACCATATAATTGTCAGGATCCATATCTGTTTTTCTGTACGTTCTTACATTAGTAATGCATCTTTCCTTGTGACTTTCAATAAGAACATGATCAATTTGATTAACGGTCTGTCCGTCTGGTGATGTTCTCTTATGAATTTCTTTTTTTTGCAAATATATACACTTGATTACCATATTTTTTTGTGAAATCTATTTAAAAATGTTTATTTCCATTTGTTATATCATGTTTACTATAATGTACTATTGTAGGTTTATGCATCTCTTGGCTGCCTATCTTTGCATTAGCAATATTTAATACACTCTTTATGTCATATTTAAGTATTTCTTTATACGCTTTGTTTAATTCGTTATAAAACTCGTTTTTTGTTTTTATGTCTATTTCTTTAGACTTTGCATGAATATTTACAAATGTAATATTTTGATACTTTTTACTTAGTCGTAGCATAAATAATCTTGAAAGTTACGATTGCTGTTTTTAATCTATTACTTATTATAAAACCCGTGCCTAATATTTTGTTTTCCCCACTGTTAAGAAATAAATAGTTTTCTATTTCTACTGCATTTTGACCTAGCTGTTTAATTTTCTATATCACTATGAGATTATATTTAAATTTTTTATTTCGTTTATTAGATACTTTAACTTTAAGTTGTTTCTCCGTTTTATCCCCTTTTCTGTATTTTACTATTTGCTATCCTACTCATGTCCTGTTCTTTTTCCTGATTTGTTTTTCTACATGTATGTTGATTTTCTAGTTATTCTTTGTTTCTATTCCATCTCCATTCTGTTTCCTCTATTGTTATTTTATTATAGCCAGTCTTTACCGTTTTTTCTCTTCCAATTTCTTCCCGCGCTCTTAATCTTGTTTGTATCTCGTTTTATCTTTCTTGTTTTATTAAATCACTGTTAATATAATTTTTTTCAGACCTAAATTTTCTTAGCTTTGGCTTGTTTTATGGCCTTTAGTCTATCGCTCTCGTTTTCCAGTTCTATTAAACAAATTTTTCAGCCTATTTCAGTTGCTGATTTTACATCTACCTCTAGGTGTAGTCTTATAAAATTTGTTGTAGCTTCTTTTAACGTAACTGCATTATTTGCGTTTATTTTAACCCCGTTTATGACAATTTTTCTACCCATTCCAAGCTACTTCTCATTTCACTCAATTCTTCTTTAACTTTATTCTCCCCTTCCAAGTTTTTAATTTCAAGTTTTAGCTTTGACATGTACTCAGTAAAAAGCTTTTGCCCTTGTCCAATTTGTTGTGTGTTATTTTTTACATCTGTTTATTCTGCTTTCGCCTCTTAGATCAGTTTTAATATTTGATCTAACTTTTCCTCCTTATTTTTTGGAGATTTACTCGACGTTCTTAGAATGTTTTTACTCCTATTAAAAGCTCCTTCCGTTTCTTTGAATGTTATCCCAAAAGATATAAAGCCGTTATTGTACAATTTACAATATAAATCTATTGAAAAGACTAACAATAAGAGTGACCTTTATATTCCAATTTAAACGAATAAATAAAAAATAGCAGTCATAAAAGACAAAAACACTGGTGCCTTTTTTTAAGTAGCATTATATTTTTGCATTTTTATCCCATTTAATAATTCGCCTTTTATTTAACTAATATTCAAAAATACATTTTTATGTAAATTATTATTACAATGCCTGAAAACGCTAGTATTTTAATCTAAAATAATTAAATTTACCTAATACATACTCTGTGTTTCTTACTTTGTTGAAAACGCCTCAAAAGTAATTTCGTTTCGCTACTTTAGTAAGTGACGTTTCGAAAATTCAATAATCATAATGTTTACAAAAAAAGGTAAAAACCCGGAGCGTTCTTTCTGAGGGCAGCCTCCACGTTATTTGATTAGCTTCCAATAAGGACGGGATTACAAAAAATGTCAATACATAGCAGAGAAGTGTATAATTTAGTTATTTCGATGGAGGAAAACAGAGGGCCAAAAAGCCTAATCCGATTAGCCGAGGTTTCGCTTCGCTGTATTTGTTTCTATAAATAAGTGAGCAGCCGAAGCAAGAAGTGGCGCGGCGGCGGAGAAAAAGCCCGGCCGAAATTGTTCGAGCAGCAGTTCTTTCCCCAAAATTCCTTTTAACTTCTTGCGCTGTCAATAACCAAAGTTTCGCGTGCGAAGACGTTGGAAGCGGGGCATGAAAACTAAAAAGTAGCAAAGGCGCTCCGGGAGCAATGTAACGGGAAGAACTAATTTGTACGGACGTCAGCGCAATTCTGTTTTTCCGTCGTCAGTTACAACTTTTAAAAGCACATCGATGTAATCTTTTTACTTGATTAATGCGATCGCCGCTTTAGATTCGGCGCGCTCTCATTCGATCTTATAAATTAGTTTTCCTTCTACATGACGTTTTGATAAAGTTTAAAGGGGCGCAAGTTTTGTTGTATTTGCTCGCAGTCGCCTCCGAGCTCGGGTGCCCGCACCCGCCACATTCCGCACGTGAGCGGCGCGCCCGGAAGTTTCCGGCCGGAGTCCTCCACGCAGCGGCAGTCTGACAAATACATACGTGCATTCGGATTAAACCAACCGCACATTTAAACTGTATTAGTTAGTGTATTATACAGCGAGCATACTTACGAGCGTTGCCCTAAAATAGCGACCGCCGTTCCTCGTCACATGCGGGATGGAGCGAGACGGCGCGCGCGAACTTTACAAATTACAATTAAAACGCGGCGACCGCAGAATTTGAAATATCGCGCTCGTAGTGGTTTCTATATTAAACTACAATTATACATACTGCAAATTTTGCTGCCACTAGTTCTGTTCGCGGTCGTAATTTATTGGGCTCATATGCCGTCTGTTAACCCCAAATATGTCAAATCTGACAAAATGATTTTTGCAGCCGTGCACTGGCGCACAGATGTCTACAACTCTTGCCAAAAACTCAAACCTTTGCGATGTAACAAACCTATTACTTAATTCAGCTGAAAAGGGGGTCAAAATTACTAAAGGTTGAATTAAGAAATATGTGATAAAAAACTAAAATAAGCAATCCTAGGCAAATACAATGGATTTTATAAAACATAAAGAATCAAATTGCACGAGACAATACAGCAGCAGATCTCATAAAGCCGGATTGGAAAAATAAAAACAAATACCAGCAATAAATGAGAGAAAGGAAAAACATCCGCTATAAAGTTACATCAGAGCCGATGAACACAATTTTTTCTAGTTAGACAAACAACAATTTTGCCACCTACTTTTATCCCTGTCACTATTTTCTGCACTCTTACAAGTGTATTCACTTTTATGAACAAATATTTTAATTCTTATAAATAAAAAATAATAAATTTCTATTCTCGCATATACGAGGGGTGTCTGATATTAAAGGTACAAGCTAAAATTACAAACCCGCTGTTACTACTCATAGACTTCGATGGGAAATTCATTAGAAAAGTGGCGCTTTTGGATTTACACAAAATTTTAACATTAGATCTATGCATTCTGGAGACCTAACCTAACCTAATAATGAATGTAAGTAAATCTAGCAATTCTAAGAAAATACAAAATATTTTATTTTTAAGCTTTAGTATTGTCAGATTTTTGGTAAAATTATAAAAACGGGCAATTGCGCGAAGGGGAGCTCCAAAAGGGTTTTCGTTGTTCTTACGAACGATTTGACGCCACTGGTATTGGACCAGCTTTTATATCTTTTAATTCAGATTTTTCCTAAAGACAATTTTAATTAATTTAGACTAATTAGACTAAAATCTTACTATTGATATCAAAATTATCAAATTTGGGGGTGGGGCATAACAGAAAGTGCAGTCAAACTACATGCTTTTGTTTATTTCTCGTCACAATCTCGCCATACCTTAAGACATTATCCCAACGTGACAACAGTTTGAACATCCCTTCACAGTACTGCTGCTTGTTAAGTTGCTTGAAGTAGCCCACAACGATGTCTTGCAATTCCTTCTCATCCGCAAAGCGTTTCTCCGCCAAAATTTTCTTTAAAGTTCCGAATAAATAAAAATCCGAGGGGTTAAATCTGAACTATACGGAGGATATTGCAGGACCACCAATTTTGCTGTATCAACCACAGTTTGGTTTGATTTGACGTGTAGGATCTTACGCCATCTTGCACAAGTTTAACTCTTTTGCTTAATCGTTCCAGCCTTTTTCTTCTTATAACTGTATGCAATTTTTGGAGTTTTACAGTATCTGTCGCTGTTATTGATTGTGTATGGTTCGAGCAATTTACACAGCAGTAGGCCTTCACTATCCCAGAACACGGTAGCCATAGATTTTTTTTTTTTGAACTAAGGAAGCTGGACTTTTCCATATGGACTATTGTTTCGTCTGTGGGGTGAACTCATCCTTGTAAATCCAAGTTTCGTCTTCGGTAATGAAACTTTTAATAAAATAATCCCCTTACTGTTCGTATCGGGTGAGATTTTAAAGTGAAGCAATCGTTCGATTGGTTTTTTGTTTATAGGTGAGCATTTTTGCTGCCCAGTGAGCCGAAACCTTGCGAAAGTTTAAGTGGAAAGTGATTTAATAAACTCAAATCTTAGGAATAAAAGTAATTTCAGCAATTTCACAAACTTTAATGCGACAAAGTTCCCTAATCAAACTTGCGACAATTGTGCAGTTGTCATCCGTATATGAGGTCCTTGGTCTCTTTTCATCTCCAAATTATCATTCAACTCCGTTCGTCCATCTTTAAATCTTTGCTTGAAACACTTATCTCTTTTTGACTTACATATATAACTCCACGTACTATGCTACACCTCTTCCATTAAAACACTTCCACTAAAACCCGTTCCACTAAAACCACTTCTACTAAAAGATCATTTCCACTAAAATGCCTTTTCCACTAAACCCCTTCCACTAAAAGACAAACATTCTGTAATTTGACAGTAGATGATTCAAATTTTTTCCTTTTTAGTACATTTTAATCCAAATGTGAAAAAAAGATTTTTAGAACTACTTAAGTTCCCTTCACTAATAGAGCATTCGTTTTGCTTTCCCTTTTTGCTTTTTTATATTTCTTTATAAATTCAAAATACGCAAGCAATGAAAGAGACTAATCTCTTCCAAGAAATTTCTTTTAGTTTTCTTTGCTTATGAAGAAATTTTGGTCGAATTGCTCTGCGAGAACTCCCGATTAATCCCATACCTCTCTCTCTCGGGGTATATAAGGAGCACACCATCTCAGTTCTCAGTTAGTTTCAGAACTTTTTCATTTGCCTAACTACTTTACGTCAGTCTTCTTCATAAATTTTATTTTAACTTTTCACCATGGCCACTTCCGGAATCTATCCCCAGACTTCTAAGAGTTCCAAGAGACAGACTCAACTGGTCCACGAAGGATACACCTATGAGAAAAATGGTAAGTAAATTTATTTCTATTAAATATAATTGCTACAATTTGTTGATTTCACACGATCTCATATTCAATATTCGAGATGTGCAGACTACGAATTGTTGTCACTGTTTAACTACAGATATTGGATCTGACAAAGAATGTAATAATTTATTTAAAACGAACACAAAATGCTAATTTATCCATATTTTTAGATAAACACATATGCACTTTAGTGTCCAAAAAACCCGCTTGTCAAAATGCAATGTCTAAAATCAAGATGAAAGCCAAGAAAAGCAAGGACACTCCTCTATCCATCGTCTTAACTTGCACCTCAAAACTCGAGGAAACTATCGACAAAATCATGGCGCGAAGAGCTGCTCGCTCTTGAAAACAAGCAGATGAAAATCCAATCAATCCACAATTAGTCGGTGAACTCATCATCTTGGAATCCGACAAGGTGACAAAGAGGAGAATTTTTTTCTCTGCGGCAGTCAACGCGAGGATCAAATTCTTGTTTTCTCTACAGAACATAACCTTTGCCAACTGCACTTATCTCACTAGCTTGCTGATGGAACATTTAAGATTGTTCCCAATATCTTCAAACAATTATGGACAATTCACGCCATGACTGACTTGGATAAGAATTTGCTAAATATCTTATTTTTTCCTATCTTCTTTCTCTTTCCAAATACTGCTTTTTACTTTTTTTTCCCACCTACAAAACTTTACTCTAATCTTGAAAGGAGCTACGCCTCCTTTGAAACCACCGCGCGCAAATGTCCACGGAGCTTGCTACGCTCGCTTCGCCCCCCAAACTTCCCTTGCGGCGAGCTACGCCCCCACACCCCCTTTTACTCACTAACTAAATATATAACAAAAATTGTATTTTCAAGTGTATGTATTCCTCTTGTATGTGTGGATTTTGAACAAGCCGAGCACAAAGCATTCAAGTCGGTTTTACTTTCTATCACGATTAGAGGATGTTATTTCCACATAGGTCAAGTTCTTTTCCGTCAAATTCAGAAGATTCCGATTCAAAGAAACTCTACAGTGACACAGCAAATCCTATATTTGCAAATGAACAACTGTTGGTGGTAATTTTTCGTGCTGCTGGGAAGAAATTGATTAAGGATGTTATGTATCAACACCTTAAGATTGTTTCTATCATTAATTTCTAAAATAGTTATCAATCAAGCGCTATCTCCCTTAATTTTTCTTAATTTTGTGAATTTTATGAATTGTTTAACTTGTTAACTTTCAATTTGCGAATTTGCAAATAAATTTGTTAAAAATATGCTTTTATGAGAATTTGTTTCGTTATGTTTTATTTTTTAGTGGAAATGGTATTTTAGTGGAAGTGATTTCAGATTGGCTGTTTTCTGGGAGTGGTTTTAATGGAAATGGTTTTCAGTAAAAGTGGTAATTTGTGGAAGTGGCTTTAGTGGAATTGGTTTTAGTGAAAATCGTTTAACGGAAATGCAGCAGTATCTCCGCGCACCTCACACTTCAAATACTCAGCGATTACACATGCCATATTTTTTCCTAATAGCTAAATTGAGTCTTGCACAAAATAACGCTTCAAACTCTACTACTATACGCATGAAGGTGTCTAGCCATAAACATGATAGCGATATTGCAGAAACGCAGTTTATATTACAGCCACATGTGCCTTTAAAATCGGACACCTCTCGTAAAATAAATTTTAAGAATATTAGAAACAAAATTAAAGCTTTATCTAAGTGATAGATGTACTCTTCTAGATTCTAGCTCGGCAAAAAATAGGTAAAGTTATTATTATTTATTTTTTTGTTAAAACATCTTTAACAAATATAATTTTCTCTTATTACTTTGAGAGTCAAATTTAACGCATAATATTAATTTTTAACTTAAAAATGTCGAAACGACTATGAACTTAAAAAACTAACTTTCTTAATCTTTAAGATTATATTATGACTATAAAATAAACAAAAATAACATCATGGTATAAAATCTAAACCGTAGTGAGTAGTGAAAGCAAGTGGATATGTTGTAAGTTATCATTAATGTGCACATTCGATCCTTGGAATTCAACGCAAATTTTGAAGCAGTGTAGACGCCACGCTTGTGCTCTATCAGCTTTACGGTGCAACGTTCGACCTTTAGATAACCATTAGCCTTAACTTACTGTGAGTAAAAATTTAATAATTATTTTGATTTATTGTTAAAAGTTTTAACCACGACCGACAATGAAACTTCCTCTAATAATGAAACCAAAGTGCAAAATCAAGCGCTCAAACGCATATCTGATAGTTTAACGCCACCGGCCAACAATGTGCAAAAAAGATACATCTGGTCAACAGATAAGCTACTAAAGCAAAATAAATTCTTTAAATTATCTTACAACGTCGAGAACGAAAGCGTAAACAAGTCAAGTGATAATGCACCGCCTCAACAAACAACAGATGTCCAAAAAGTTAAAATACCATCAATCTACCGGCCAAACCGCGCTTATTGCAGACATCAAAACCTCGATCAAACGCACATTTACAACTGTAAATAAGCGAAACTCGCTTTGAATTAACTTATCTCACACAGTTTTACAAAGCTAACGATATTCCCTACTATACTTATCGATATTCCAACTGCAATCCACTATCAGTAATAATATAAAATGTACCGTTATCTCTCACCACAAAAAAATCAGCGAAGCCCTAAAAGCACTACCTATTATTAATGTAACACGATTGTTAACGAAGGACAAAAAGCCATTACCAGTATGCGCAGTGAAACTAACGAATAACGACGAAGGCAAAAGAATATTCAGTATCAAACAAATGTGTCACTCCATAGTCACGGTAGAATTGCGAAGGAGCGCTACAAATATACCCCAATGCCACAGATCCCAAAAATTTGGTCACACTAAGAATTATTGTACCCTCCCGTACAAATACGTCAAATGTGCAGGTTCCCATAATCACACCGAGCATCTGGTGAAGTGGCATTTATCATTAAACAAAACATCTTCCACAATCCCATTAACGGTCCTCTTAATAACACACTAAAAACACAGGAATTCAAGTGAAATTATGCGACACAAGTAAACTTACCATTATAAGTGCCTATAGGCAACCAAACAAAAAAATAATTGCAACCGACATCGGCACTCTATTCAGCACTTCTCAACCTACGCTGACGATAGGTGACCTAAACAGTAAACTTGTAAATTGGGGTTGCCGAGCAACCAACCCAGCTGCTATTTAACTAGAAAAATACTCAATACACCTACTACCCGTACAGATTGGTACATATTGGATGTCATTCTTCAATAAAAATTTACCAACCCCATTACGCAAACTAAATTCAAATCACCTGCCCGTACTCATCTCCTTCGACAGTTCTCCTGAACCCAACATTCTCCCCGCACGATTAACCAACGGACCAATAACAAGGGATCTCTTCCAAGTATCATTGGATCACCGCCTTACCAAGATGCAACCCCTTTCTAACCAAGAGAATATTGGCACAACAGTCATGGAAATTACAAGGACGATTACTGACACTGCCAAAACGGCCTCCACAACCAAACCAAGACGTCCCAAACCTAATTGCAATCTCCCTCCCCAATATATAATTAACCTAATCAAGCAACTAAGCCAAACTAGGAGACTTTGGCAACGTTCAAAAAACCCAAAAGTCAAGAGACAATTGAATAATCTAACCCATCAACTAAAGCGTGAACTGGACGAATACAAAATTTAATCCTACTGCACCTACAGCCCTACAAGGTAATATCTTCGGCCTGCTCTTATTCAATATATACACCTCCGATATTCCAAAGATTCCTGCAACACTCACCACGTTCGCCGATGATATAGCCATTATAACGCAAAATGCAAACCTAGAACTAGCTATACAACATCTGCAAAATGCAACTGACACCTTCAATAAATGGCTCAAAGATTGAAACATCAAACTCAACCCCACCAAATGTCAATGTAAGATTTTCACCGTGCGAAAAATGAACAACCCTTCTTCTACTATCATCGATGGAATTGACATACCCTGGAATCCCAGAGACTCAGCTATAAAATATCTTGGAGTGTACTTAGATGAAAGATTGACCTGAAGTTTCCACATCAATCAAAAAGTAACACAATCTTACACCAGACTCCGACAATTATATCCTATTTTAAATCGTAAAACTCTACTTTAACCCGAATGCACCATCCTACTATATATATATATATATATATATATATATATATATATATATATATATATATATATATATATATATGTATGATATATATCCTACGCCCCCTGGCACTCTACGCCTCTCCTGTCTGGAGCAACACGAGTAAAACAAATATACTCAAACTTCAACGATTTCAAAATAAGGTCCTACGAATTGCCGTTAACTCTCCATGGTTTTTCCGAAACACACAACTTCACCACGAATTGGGTGTCGCCACAATCCAAGACTATATGCTCTCGACCACTAGAACGTTCTTCTCAAACATTGCCAAATGTAAAGGAGCAACTCACTTCAACCTTGGGCAGCGTAATATTCAACACAGACTGAAGAGACAACTTTCTTAAGATCTTATCCCAAATGAAGAAAACTAGCAACCACCACCTTCGAGTTTCCGAGGCCACCACTACCTTTCTCCATGTATTACACACTGCTACTTGCAAAGTCTAAATTCAGAACGCATATAATGTATATATATATATATATATATATATACTATATACCATAGTCTTAGTCACATTTAATTACTTAAACCTGTCATGCATAACACTGTAATGTTGATTTGACAAAAGCTCCAATAAAAAAGAAACATTTGATCCTTGACTCGAAACAGATAAGACGTTTTGTTAAGTATAATAACATTGTAATTCTTATATTAATGGTAAACATAATTAAAACTACTTAGCAAAAAATACAAAACATCAGACAAAATATGTGCCTATCACAACAGTAAGTTCCAGCCTTGAACGTATGGAGGCTTTATGGTATTTACTCAAAACAACACCAACACGACAGCGCCGCAAAATGACTATATAACAACATGTTCAAGACCAAACATATCATATACACACATTAATATATATATATATATATATATATATATATATAATAATAATAATAATAATAGAAGAATACAGAAACAATTGGAGACAACACGTTAATAGGATGACAGAAGAAAGAATACCGAAACAAATCCTAAACTACCACCCAAGAGGACGCAGAGATGTAGGAAGACCGAAGAAAAGATGGTCCTAATCAAATGAAGTTCGGAACAGGCAGAATGGCCTAAGCCTTGACGACAGAAGAAGAAGAAGAAGATAATAGTTCCCCGTAATAGGCCTCGAAGGCCCTTTGGGGTCGTAGCAGGATAGATCTGCTACAAATCTAGAGCCTACCGACCGCCTATTATTACCCCAGAGTTTGACCTCCAGGTACTCATTTATTGCAGCCTGAGTCGAGCTGGGCCGTAAAAATGCCAGCGATCGAATTGGCGAGAGCGGGATTCGAACCCGCAACTCTTGGTTTCGTAGTCGATCTATCCACTAAGCTACCACGGCACACACCTATATATATATATATATATATATATATATATATATATATATATATATATATATATATAGAGAGAGAGAGAGAGAGAGAGAGAGAGAGAGAGAGACTATTAGCCAAAGTTAATGAAAAAAAAAATTACTTTCCATATTTGTATATAGCGTTATTAATTTCAAACAAATGGTGAAAAAATTTACCAATACTGTAGAAAGGAAACGATATAGCACAAATTTTCTAGCAAATAATAGAAAAAAATCTGCATCCGATTGATTCAAACAAAATATTTTCGCATACCTCAATCATAAAAAAACATTCATCACACCTATTAGTGAAATAAAGTCAGGGTCTACAAAGTGGTTATTAAAAACATGCATCACTTTATGCATACCGTAAAAATAAAAGTAGAATGTAAGAAACCTAGTCATGTGGCACGCAACATCATCAATGTAAGATATAGAATAATCAAAGAATTATTGTCCATGTTCTTTTTTTTGTAATAAAAAAAATGTATATAAAATTAAACACATAAATTATCAACATGTTTTAATAGTACCATTACGAAGGAAAAATGCAGTTATACAGTGCATGAAGTGCCAAATGTACGGATACAGTCAAAATTATTACACAAGATCTTATGCGTTAAATGCAGAGAAGAACATAAATGCCCCTGTCAAATGTGCTTTACGTCTAAGACCACGCCCCGTTAATTACAAAGACTGTCAAAAAAATTAAAAACTGCAACGTAAAGCAAAATTAAATAATCTGCTTAGTATACTCAGTCTTCCAAAATATGGCCCTCACATAATAATACTACTAACCAAAATAGTACCAGCTATTGTTGTAATTGTAGAAGACCAAAATATTCAAAATTAGAAAAGGAACAAGTCTTAGCTAAATTAGAATCAATGTTTCTTATGAATCAAAACACTATGATGTTAAGTCTACCTCCGCAACTAATTAAGTCTCAATAATGAACGCCTTACTACTAGTAATATAGAATTCAAATGGGTTAGCATAAAACCCGTTATCAATTGAGCACTTTTTTAATGAACAAAATATAAATATTTTTTAGTCTGGAAAACCTACTTTATCAACAAAAGCTATATGAACATTTATAAATACAAAACCTACTATATTAACCATCCTGTTGGCGTAACATATGCTGGTTCTGCAATTATCGTTAACAGCAAATTGTCCCACTATAAAATGGAGGCGTTTTCAGCTATTTATCTTCAAATTACAATCATAAATATTAAATATAGCTTAGGATTATTAGCAGCATATTGCTCGGGCGGATACTCCATTACCGCAACAAAATATAAAGCTTTTTTTAAAAGTTAGTAAACAAGTATATAGCCGGGTGGGGGAGGAATATAATGCAAAGAATCTCTAAATTAACTACCACGGAAGGAATAGATTTATCTAAAACTGTGACAGCAAACAACATCAGTTATCCACTGGGGAACTTACCTATTGAACGACTGATTTAAATAAGATAACTGACACAATAAACTTTTGTATCACAAAAAGTATATCAACAAACTATTCTGAAGTAAAATTCTACTCCAATCTCTTTTCAGATCACTTACACATAATAATTACAATCAGCTCTCCGGCAATCACGCAACAAAGAAATTTATAATAATAATGGTACGGCTCTAACGCCCCGCGTGGGAGTACGGCTCTCATATGTTCGCTCAATGTGCCCGGTCGTCGCGCACTATCTCTGGTGCGGGCCAATGTGGCAAGCACCGCGCCTTAGACGGCCGCCATTATTATCCCTTGTTCGAGTGAAGAACTCAGGTACTCAATTATTTTTAGTGACTGAGTAGGCCACCCGCCAGGCTTCACAGAGCACTGGGAATTGAACCCGGGTCCGTCCGCATCGCAGCCCGCGCCTCAACCACTGGACCACTCTGGCGGTTAACAAAGAAATTTATTGAACATTAAAATAAAAATATCTAAAAAGGAGAGAGCCAGAAGAATTTGGTAGCAAAACCAAAAATTTTCTAGCAAAAATAGGCTAAACACGGTTGAGATAAATTAAAAAATAAAACATTTACTAAGTATATGAGAAACTTAGATCTTCCAGATATAGCGACTACTCATTTTTGAAAGCAACAAAACAAATATAATATCTAAAAAAACTTATTCTGCTCATTCTCAAAGAAAACAGGCGGATCACCATGATCACCAATGGACAAAAAAAGCAGCATTTTGACCACATTCTTATCTAATAACTCTAAAAGAAAAAACTAAATTTTGTTTTATCTAGATACTTCGCTGTCTCATTTTACCAATTCAGCCTTTACATCTGAAGAAACTAAAACAGAGATTTAAAAAACCAACAACAAAAAAGCGCCAAACTCCTTAAGGAAATGCCTAAAAAGACAATCATGGCAACAACACAAATTTTTAATGTTGTGATTTAGTAGAAGTTCGATCAAATTATTTTAATTTAGAAACTAGGCAAACCAGCACACAAAATCAGTTCGTAGAGACCTAAACTACTGAAATGTGTAATATTAAAGAGACATGTTTATAATAGGAAAATCTGAATTAATTTCACAGTACCAGTTTGGTTTTAGGCGAAAATACTTCACAATAAAACAAATTCATAGAGTGGTAGACGTTAATGAACAAGATCTAGAAGAATGTAGATATTGTTTTGTTGCTGTTTTCAAATAAGTCAAGCATCCGGCTTAGCTTGGTATTCTATCTTAATATAATATTGTAATTATACATAAGTGACAGGTACCAAAAGGTAGCGAAGGCTGTACCAAATTTTTCAAGCGAACCTACCGTATGATATAAAAGCAGCTACTTTTGCAGATAGCATTGCATTATTAGCTTCTTACACAGATTCTACCCTTTTAGTATTTAGTCTACAGAGTGGTCTTAACAAATTATAAAAATAACCTAAAAGTACCGTATTAAAATCACCTAGCAGAAATCTAAAGCAATAACGTTCACTACAAAACACAATAAGATGCCTCCGATTACTCTAAATGATATTCAAGTTCTCGTTAAAAAAAAAGCGAAATACCTTGGTGTGCATTTAAGCAGAATATTAATTTGAAAATGCGTAACAAAAAAAAACAAAGAACTTGTCGTCAAACTGAAAATGATGTGCTGGCTGTTGGATGAAAATCTAAATTAACACTTGAAAGAAATCCCGTTCGAGATAAATTTAGAAAGTATTCAATTACGTAGAGAGACTACACCATCGTGTCAGTAAATTAGTGCATAATTTGTTGAACAATAAACAACACTGATCGTCCAGAAGAGAGAAAGTATTAGATCTTATTGATTAACCATTTGTAATTCAGGGGATCGCCACTGGACAACTTACTTCTTTCATGTTATATCCTTCTATATCGACACATTTGCTTGTAAGACTTATGGCTAGATGTAAAGATTGAATTAAAAATTAAAAATACCATAAAACCTAAACATTTTCTTTAATCACACACGCATTTACTTAATAATTTTTTTTTTATTAGAGAGATAATTGTTATACATGGTAGGGTTCAGAGTAAGAGTAACATAACAGAGTAGCAGATAGGTAAGTATCAAATAGTTACACTGTCAGTTGTTGACGTTGATATCACCACTGTTTAACTAATAACTGTCAATCCTCATCACTACTTTTTGTATGTCTTGAGGAAGTTTGCGTTTTAGCCGCGTGTGGATTTCTTTTCGTCCTAATTCGTGCGCCCGCACTAGTATTAAAATTTAGGTGGAATGTTTTGATCAGCTTTTTGATGTGTTCTTGAATGGTACCTATGCTAAGTTCGAGGTGTAATTGTCTGTTACATATGTACAAGGGTGCGTTAACTACAGTCCTGAGTATTTTGTTTTGCAATACTTGAATTCTCTTTATGTTTGCTTGGAAAGTATTCCCCTAAATGGTGCATCCATATAATACTAGTAGCCGTATCAATGATTTGTATAGCAAGGTGACGCATTCGGCTTGTAGGGATAACTTTTTCACTAATCAGTGGATAGAGTTGTACCAATCTAATGTGACCCTCTTTAATATGAAAATTCTATGTGAGGCGAGTATCTAAGTAGATACCTAAGTATTTCACGGGGTCTGCAGTATTATTCCATGGAATTCTATGGTATTAAGTGATTATTAACGTGCAGGGTTGGCGGGTTAGTGATTCGTCTAAGAATAAAGATTTTAGCGGCGCACTTGGAATGGTTAATGGTCAGGTTCCAGGACTTGAACCATCTTGCTAAGGTATTCATTGAGGTTTGGAGTTGTTCAATAGCCATTGTCAGGTTTTCATTTTTGGTCAGCAGTACGGTGTCATCTGCATATAATGCTAGGTTTTCAGTGGTGTTGGGAATGTCATGGAGGTAGATATTAAATAGGATGAGCCCTAGGATGCTCCCCTAGGACACACCTGTGTTGATAGGTCTGGGAGAGGAGATGGCTGCGTGTATTATTACTGCAAAAAATATATTTTTAAAATATGAGAATATAATTGCTTTTAAATATTTCGATATGTGCAAGCGAGAAAGTTTGTATTTGAGTCCTTTGATCCAAACTCTGTCAAAGGCCTGGGCTAAGTCAGTAAATACTGCAGCAGTGTGTTGTTTAGATTCATAGCTCCACTCTGTTAATTCGACTATGCGTTGCAGCTGATGACAGGTGAAATGTCCTTTTTTAAATCCAAACTGAGATGGTTGTAAGAAAACTAATAGGTCGATATCCGTCGAGTGCTTTATTGTTTTTGCCTGGTTTAGAAAACATTAGTATAAGTCCATGTTTCCATTTGCTAGGAAAATAACCGACTCTGAGACAAGCGTTAAAGAATGATGATAATTAAGCCATCGCTTTTTGTGAGGTTCTTGAATGTGTAGTTGGTTATTTCGTCTTCTTCTAAAGTTCAGAAGATTTTTTATTATAGCAACCAGTTCCGTAGGGGAGATAGGTTTCATGTTACGTTCTGCTATTGGTTGGTGTGTTTCAAGATGTCTGTTGATCAGGTTGGCGTACCCTGGGACATTGTGTTGATACAGAGTAAAAGTTTGTGTTTGGTGATTGGCAAA
Organism: Sinelater perroti; assembly: GCA_036346155.1. Taxonomy (NCBI): domain Eukaryota; kingdom Metazoa; phylum Arthropoda; class Insecta; order Coleoptera; family Elateridae; genus Sinelater; species Sinelater perroti. The sequence continues at coordinate 624,180 of JARFIY010000316.1, read as the reverse complement.
GGTTTCACATTTATCTTATTTATGCACAATATTTTGTCTTGCATTGCATGAAAATAGATGGAATTTCCTGTGTTTGCCGTAGAATCTTTCTTGTTGTTTTCCCGAGACCTGAGTCGCCCGATTCGTATGTGCTGATGTATTTTTGATAGAATCAATTCTGTACCTCTCTAGCTTATGTTTAATACGATGGCTCAGGTTGTTGACTAGGTTTTTGTCGGGCAGTTTCTAGAGCGTTGCCATTCTCTGTAAAGTTGGCTTTTTTGTTGTATAAGATCGATTATGTATAACGCAGGCGTTTTTGGGCTGGTATGTCTGGGATTTTTTTTATGTGCGTTGCTTCTTTTAAGCTGCCTGTTAAACTTTTTGTGACATGATCAACCGTTTTCTCTATGTCCTCTGTGGTTTTTAATCCATTCGGGTAATTCAAATTTGCATCAAGTATTTTTATGAAGCGACTCCAGGTAACAATTTCATTCCCCAGCTTAGTTGTAGGGTATTTTAACATTTGTGTTGTTATAAATGAGATCAAAACCGGCAAGTAATCTGAATCAAGTTCGGTGTTAACATTTTGGAAGATTTGAAGTTTGAACATTTTTTTGTACTATTATGTCCGATATGTCCGGATTGTAGTAGGCCCAATACGGGAAGTAGGTCGAATCTTCCGAGGAGAGAATTTGAAGGGCATGTTTTTCAGAGTAGGGGTGAAGTCTTAGTCCTGATGGATTATCTTTTCTGTATCCCCAAATTGTACCTTTGGAATTGAGATCTCCGATTATTAGCGTCGGTTCGTTCGAATCAAAGATCATCTGAATGTTGGATTCAAGAAGGTTCTTGTTAGGTTGTCGATAGGCGCTTGTAACTTTAATGTAGGTGCCTTCCTGTGTTTTGACCTTAACCGATATGGTCTCGAGATTAGTGGTTTTAATCGGTGATGCTCAAGTTTACTCTTGACAAGTATAGCCACACCTCCGGGTGCAACCATTGCATTAGCAATTAGCAGTGCGGTAACAATGGTATCCGGAGGTTTTGAAACGATCATGTACTGTTAAATGTGTCTCAGAGACGCATGCCACGTCCACATTGTGTCTTGCGAGAAATGATGAAAACGTTGCTCGCTGAGCTAAAATACCATTTGCGTTCCTGTTTAGAAGTTTTAATTAAATAATAGTGTTAATATTATAATTATGATATTGCGTTTTATCATACTGTATGTACACAAGCAAACCTTATAAAGAACCCGAATTTAGTTTCGGAAATGCAAAAACCAACTGAAAAATATTTAAAATGTATAGTGATAAAAATTTGAATACAAATTTACGATTTAAAGCAAACGATGATCTAGAATACGCTACAAAACAGTTAATAACGACTCTGCAGGAAACAGGATGAAACTCGACATCCTATCTGCGCAACCTCAAACCCAATACATCTAATATTTCCTTCCCTCTATAAACTATAAGGCTAGCACATAAAAATACCCAGGCCGCTGATTACCTCTGGAAAAAACAAATGAGAAAGCCAAAATTGACGTAGAACGTAAAACCGATGCAAGTGGCCTAAAAAATAGCCCCTTTCAAAATTATAAGGCTTAGCAGATGTCAGGAATGATAAAAAAACGGATGGAACAAACCATCACACAAAGCGCTCTTTTCTGTAGTGCCCAATTGGTCGAGTTGGTAGCGGGTTTGCTTTGAGATGCGGGGTTTGTGGGTTCAATTCCTTTAATGGTTGCCGTCTTCTTGCAATTTTTTGCTACATTGGTTACATTTAAATGGGGGGGGAAGGTAGGGCTTGTACTTATTACAAGGCGCGACGCACCTCAACGCACACCGCTCGAAAGCGTTACCATCTCATGCATAGAAGTATACTTTAACAAGGTCGCGAAGCGGCCTTTATTGTATATCTGTCTTGTCCAACTGAAATCATAAAAGACAAGGGCAATGTGACAGCGTACCCGCAATTTACCATTTTTCTGTATGTTTTATTAGCAATGTGATCCTATGAGCTATTCTTACGTATAAATGTCGTAATATGGGACACCAACACTATACACGGTTTTCATATTTGTAGATCTTGTGGCCATTTACCATTAAACTGTTTTGTAATTTTTTTATTGACTTTAAAATAGGACACTAAAAATGCCACTACAGTGTTACTAAAAAAGTTTAATACATTTTGTAACATTTTTTATCATTCTACTCTATCAATAAATTGTTGACCTAAGAATTATCTCTTTTTTTTATTTTCTGGCAGAATATTTTATTTCATCTTTACAAAAAACTAGATAATAGGAGACAAATTGTTACTCTTATAGATTATGTAAGGTTTGTGGTCGAATGTGTTTTTTAAAAGTAAATTTGGATGTTACAGTATATGTGTATAAACTGTGGTAAGTGCTACATAGCTTGCAACGATTTCGGGTACCAAGCCATCAAATTTAATCCAGAAACGCACATTCCAGCTGTTACTGATGATTGCACTGGATGCACCATGTGCTTGTACGTTTGTCCAATCATTGATTGGTTTACGTAAGTAATTGTTGAGCGTTTGAAACGTAAAAATAGTACAGTATCTCTGTATTAGTTATGTAAATTCAAATTTTGAGTTGTCAACGAAAAAACAGCTAAGAGTCGCGAATGCGAATTTACTATTGGACGAATTCTTCACAGGCGATACTTTTTAAAGTTGGTGAAAACATTTCAAACCTAACAAGTTGTGTAAATGCGAAAGTAGAAAGGGGACAAATGAATGGACATGCCGAAAATATAAAAATGGAAGAATTTTAGCAAAATATCTTAGATAACAGTGCACGATTCTTATGACACAAATTTTGTTGAAATTAGGGAAAGGAAAGGAAATGATAAATTTTACCAGAATCTTTATTCGCTCTGTTAAGAAACTTTCTACAAAATATACGCCGCATTTGCCCAATCTGAAGAAGAAACGCATTTGAGTACAAATTTTGGCCGATTGTTTAAAATTGTTGAATAGATATTTATTATGCTTTAAGAGATAATTTGCAACCATAGATGAGATCTATATTTATCGTTACGTATAACGAATATTTCTCACATATTGTTTTTACAAAGAGATAGTTCAGGGTGCGGCAAAAAATGTCCACAGGAAAGAGGAGCCGCCACTTGGTTTAAGGTCTTCGCGGAACCTTCTTACGCTTATTCTTATCATATCCACCAATTCTATATGGAGAAAACGCTGGCCATGTTATTCATTCTAAACTCGGGTTCGAAATATTCAGTCATCGTGATGAGGTTATATTAAATTTCATTGCTGTCGATAACTATTCTAGGATGTTGTATGAACCTGTTTCAATGTTATTGGTCCCATCTCACTCTCTTCAAGGTTTTCCGCTGGCACGAGTAAACCTATCTTAGATTTGCTTACCATTTCCTTCTTCGACGCCAACTTCTCCACAGTGAAATCATCCCCGTAAATTGGTAAAATAGCTTGCTCACCATCTCGTGGTTTGATGATGTTAAACAGCGTTTCGTAATTCGAGTAAAATAAACAGTATAGAGGATTATTTGTTTTAACCATAGTAAAGCTCTTTAACTTTTCAGCTGAAACTTTTGGTATTTTCGTTTTATTTGAGACCACCATTGCGTAGAGATCAGCATATCTTTTATTGTCCCCATGAAGCACGTTAGTCTGACCAACTCTTTTCGTATAGATTCCTCTTTCAGGATTCTTAGGATTGACAGTATTCGAAAAATTCCAACCAACGCTACTTTACCATCTTTATTTTGATTCAAAACTGATAGTTCATCTGGGATCTTAAACTTCACATTTTCTGGCATGATAGGAAAAGTTTCAACTATCAACACTTCTATTCTAGCACATAAGTTGCAAACAAAAGCTTGATTCTCTTTAGCCATTGGCAGCAGATTAGAAGCTTTAAATAATGTCTCAGCAGGAAAAGATCGGGAAACGTTGGTAACCATTCTGATACCACACTTGTAGCAACAAAATAAAACAATCTTCTGTTTCCCAGCTTAATCCCAAATCCTAGAGACTTCAGTGCTGCGTTGCCTCTTGCATTATCTAGCGCTGTTGAGTACCGGATTCTAAAAGTTGCACCTGAAAGTGCAACGTTCATGTTCTTTGCCAGAGCCGATTCCTTCTTCTTGTTCGTGTCGTATGATGATGAAATAACATCTATCAACCATTTGTCAAAATCCGTTAATTGATATTTTATAGATCTGCCTGCCCTACTGCGTCTAGGAAACTAAATCGAAAATTAGTTTAGGTAAGAAAAGCAAATTTATTCTCACCTTCTCTGAAGCTCTAATACGAAGCGTAATTCGGGAAATGCTACTTCCAAATTTGTCTGTGAATCTTTGTTCTAATAGTTCTTCCAGCTCGTGCTGTAGACGCTGAGAGAAATTCTCGTTCCATACCTCTTCAAGCAGGTCATTGTGATCAGTGGTCCATTTATCAGCCTGATTGACCTTGATACATCTCTGTGGTTTGTCTGTTAATAAACTGTTTGTGGCTTAAGTACAACACTTACCGCATTCCTGACTTTGATTCGAGGAGCTGTTCCCGAAAGCTCACAATCATACCGCGATTTGTATTCAGATAGTAAGAACGCTTCGAGTTCTTTAATACTCTTGGTGTGCCTATACGCTTCCCAAAGTGTGGCCAGTTCTTCCAACTTGAAGTTTGTCCAGTCGAACTTAACTTTTTTCGAATCCATGATACAGTTTATTGAAAAACTCACAAATTCCACCAAACTTTAAGTAATAAATCAAAACGAATAACTGGTTTTATTACAATGACAATTAGGTTTAGTTAAATTATCGCATTCAAAACAGGTTTGAAATACAACTTTTGTTGACTTAAAAAGAAAACTGAAGTTTTCTGAGCGAAAACTTTACTTATATAGCATATTTTGCTCTTGTATAACACAAACCTGCGCTGTTGTGTTCAAACACAACGCATGCGCACTGTTGTTGTACAATGAGTCGTTTCAATGCCATTTCAAACTTGATTGACCGGTAAAAATTAAGTTTTCTGGCCTAAATGCAGTTTTTTGGTAATAACTCGTGAACAGTGCGATGACAAAATTGGTGGCATACCATATATTGTTCTGCTCGACGAATGCTTTTGATTGATATATCATTTGCCTTCCAGTTCAAATTTTCTTTGTCTTACTATAAGTATACGAGAACAAGGTGAAAAGTTCTCGGCCTGACAATGAAAGACTGCGTCTTTCAGTTAAAAAGTGATTTTATTTTTTTACATAATCTCCCTGGGGGGTAAGGGGTGGCGCCAACATCTAGACACCCAAATGCCAACCTCACCTACACGTGGTACCCCCTGTTAGATAACAGACGAGGCTCTGGCGACCCAGGATCGGGGGGTATAACCTGATACCAGTTGTCCCGAGGTAACGGGGCCCTTGTGGCTGGGCTAATCACCCGCACAAGGTAAACAGATTCAGAGAACAAACAATCGCCTCGGAAATGGACGGAAAACTGGGAAACGGACTCGGCGCGAATCACGGATAAGAATTGGAACGTGGAATGTAAACGGTATAAACGGAAAGGAAGTAGAAATAATAGAAGAAATGGCCAAATATAATATGGAGATGCTAGGTATAAGTGAAATAAAAAGGAAACGGAAGACAACTATTAGATCAAGGTTACCAGCTTATATACTCAGGATCAGCAGGACGAGCTAAAGAGGGCGTAGGAATAATCCTAACTACACAGATGGCCCAACAAGTAAAACAATGGGAAGCGGTAAATGCAAGGATATTTATGTAGACCTAAAACTGCAAGAAGAAATAACCATAATACAGATCTACGCCCCACAGAAAACTCCACAGAAGAAGAGAAAGAGACATTCTACGAAGAACTCCAAGTACAAATAGATAAAGGGAGAGAAAGAAGCAGACACATATTAATAAATGGAGACTGGAATGCCAGAATAGGAAATAGACAAGATATAGGATATGGCACGATAGGTAAATATGGAGGAGAATCTACCATAAATAATAACGGAAGAAGAATGATAGACTTTTGTGTTACCAATCAAATGTTAATCGGAAACAGCCACTTTAACCATAAGATAATACACAAAATTACTTTTGAGGCAGCAGGAAGAGAAGCGAAAAGCATTAACGACTATATAACATACAACAGAGAAGCGAAATATGCCATAACAGATGTAAAAGTAATAAGGGGGGCCGAACTGCATACAGACCATAGACTGCTAATAACAGACACCAAATTTTATAGCAGGGAACCCAGGAAACAAAGAGAATATCAGAAAATAAAAATATCAGTATTAAGAAAACCAGAAAAAGCAAAAGAATTCAAAAAGAGATTAGAAGACACCTTAGAAGGATGGGAAGCGAAAGAAGCAGAAGAAGGAAACCAATGGCCCATGGAAAGAAGTGGACAATACTAAAAACAGAAATAGTGGAACAGGCAGTAAAGACCTGCGGAAAGGTAACAGTAAAGGGAGATCAAAAAGAACCCGGTGGTGGAACGAAGAAGTAAAAGATAAAGTAAAGATCAAAAGAAAGCTTGGAAAAGGTATATACAAAGTAAGAAAGATTGCGATAAACAACACTATATAAATAAAAGAAATGAAGCCAAAGAAGCGGTACATAGAGCAAAACAAGAAACTTGGGAGGAATTCGGAAAAGAACTAGAGACGAAATTCAACGAAGATAACGGAAGACAGTTTTGGAAAGTAATCAGAGGGCTAAGAGGAAATATGGAAAGCAAGTATGGAGTATAAGGAACAACAAAGGCATAGTAGAAACAGAAGAAGGAAGAATCTTGGAGGCATGGAGAGTATTACAACAACATATTTAAAAAGATGATAATATCCGGGCAGAGAGAAGAGGAACAGTTCAGGAAGAAGAAGAAGAAATAGACATAGAAATAAAAGAGGTGATAGAAGCCGTAAAACATATTAAACAAGGAAAAGCAGGAGTTAGAGATGGCATAACTCCAGAAATGATAAAGAATGGGGGAGATAGAATATTAAAATGGATAAAAGAGATATGTCAACTAGCCTGGAAAGGGGGAAAAATACCAGATGACTGGGAAGAAAACATAGTGGTACCTATACACAAGAAGGGAGATACAAACGATTGCGGCAACTACAGGGCAATATGCCTTTCTTCAATAGTACAGAAGATATATTCAAGAATACTAGAAAGAAGATTACGAGAAGAAGTTGAAGAAAAACTATGTGAAGAACAAGCCGCTTACAGGCCACAGAGGCAAACACAAGATCATATCTTTGTACTAAGAACAGTTACAGAAAAGAGATTAGAAAGGAAACCCTTTGTATCTAGCATTCATAGATATAAAATCAGCATTTGACACAGTACCCAAACAAACAATATGGAATGCGCTAGCAGAACTAAATGTATCATACCCACTACAACAGGCCATAAAAAGAGTATACGTTAATGCAAAAGGAAGAGTGCGAATTAAAGGAAAGAATCTCAAAGCTTTGAAATGGAAAAGGGGATCAAACAAGGAGACTCACTGAGCCCCTACTGTTCATAATAGTAATGAATCAGATTATTCAGGAAGCAAAAGAACCAAGATTCAATGTGAAGGTAGGAAATTGGAATTTAGAGCCCATATATATACAATGCCTCGTATATGCAGACGACATCGTGCTTCTAGCAGACTCAACTAGAAAATTACAACTAGCAATAAACAAATGGAATAGAGCGATAGAAAGAAGAGGTATGAAAATAAACACAAACAAGACTAAAATTATGAAAATCGAGAAAATGATACAAACGAAAACACAAGAATAATATGCAATGGGAAGAACTAGAATGGGTCAATAACTATGAATATTTAGGAACGATAATAAATAAAACTGGCACGATAGAACAGGAGATTCTGAATAGAAGAGATAAAGCAAGCAAAGTATATTATGCGATTAACAAATCAATAATAGCGAAAAAAAGTAAGCATGCAAACAAAGCTTAGGGTATACAAAAGCATATACACACCAGTATTAACGTATGGGGCGGAGAGCTGGACAATACAAGATAAAACCAGAAGCAAAATTACGGCGAGTGAAATGAAATATCTAAGAAGACTAGTAGGTAGAACAAAAGAGATCGCATACGAAATACAATAACCAGAGAAGAAGTAGGTCAGCAACCGCTAATACAAGAGGTAGAGAAGAGACAATTACAGTGGTATGGGCACATAGTGAGGATGTCAAGAAATAGAGACCCCAGAAGAATTCTAGAAGCAAAGCCAGAGGGAACAAGAAGCAGAGGAAGGCCACGAGAAACATGGGAACAGAGCTTAGAAAGAGGGTAGAACAGAGGAAAACACCTAAGAGAAGTAAAAAGAATGGCAACCAACCGAGACAGCTTCCGGAAGTGGTTAGAGGACCCGACGCTTTAGGGCATAAGGGAGAAGTAAAAGAAGAAGAAGACATAATCTCCCTTGACTTTAACACACTTAATCCAGCGCCTCTCCAACATCAGTATTCCCTCTCGAAAGTGAGAATCTGGAAGATTGTGAAAATATTCATCAACTTCTTCATTGGATGCGAAGCGTTTCCCAGAAACAAATTATTTTAATTTTTGGAACAGATGGAAGTCTGAGGATTCGAAATCAGGAGAATAGGGGAATGGCCGAAAAATTATACCCCAAATCCCGCAGTTTTCCCATCGCCAACGCAGGTGCGTTGTTCTGGTGAAAGATGATTTTTTTCTTCTTCAAGCCAGGCCTCTTCTCGCGAATTTTGGCATCCGTAAGTAATTGTTGAGCGTTTAAAACGTAAAAATATTACAATATCTCTGTATTAGTTAGGTAAATTCAAATTTTGAGTTGTCAACGAAAAAACAGCTAAGAGTCGCGAATGCGAATTTACTATTGTACTGATTAACGAATTCTTCACAGGCGATACTTTTTAAAGTTGGTGAAAACATTTCAAACCTACCAAGTTGTGTAAATGCGAAAGTAAAAATGAGGCAAGTAAATGGACATGCCGGAAATATAAAAATGGAAGAATTTTAGCAAAATATCTTAGATAACAGTGCACGATTCTTATGACACAAATTTTGTTGAAATTAGGGAAAGGAAAGGAAATGATAAATTTTACCAGAATCTTTATTCGCTCTGTTAAGAAACTTTCTACAAAATATACGCCGCATTTGCCCAATCTGAAGAAGAAACGCATTTGAGTACAAATTTTGGCCGATTGTTTAAAATTGTTGAATAGATATTTATTATGCTTTAAGAGATAATTTGCAACCATAGATGAGATCTATATTTATCGTTACGTATAACGAATATTTCTCACATATTGTTTTTACAAAGAGATAGTTCAGGGTGCGGCAAAAAATGTCCACAGGAAAGAGGAGCCGCCACTTGGTTTAAGGTCTTCGCGGAACCTTCTTGCTTATTCTTATCATATCCACCAATTCTATATGGAGAAAACGCTGCCATGTTATTCATTCTAAACTCGGGTTCGAAATATTCAGTCATCGTGATGAGGTTATATTAAATTTCATTGCTGTCGATAACTATTCTAGGATGTTGTATGAACCTGTTTCAATGTTATTGGTCCCATCTCACTCTCTTCAAGGTTTTCCGCTGGCACGAGTAAACCTATCTTAGATTTGCTTACCATTTCCTTCTTCGACGCCAACTTCTCCACAGTGAAATCATCCCCGTAAATTGGTAAAATAGCTTGCTCACCATCTCGTGGTTTGATGATGTTAAACAGCGTTTCGTAATTCGAGTAAAATAAACAGTATAGAGGATTATTTGTTTTTAACCATAGTAAAGCTCTTTTAACTTTTTCAGCTGAAACTTTTGGTATTTTCGTTTTATTTGAGACCACCATTGCGTAGAGATCAGCATATCTTTTATTGTCCCCATGAAGCACGTTAGTCTGACCAACTCTTTTCGTATAGATTCCTCTTTCAGGATTCTTAGGATTGACAGTATTCGAAAAAATTCCAACCAACGCTACTTTACCATCTTTATTTTGATTCAAAACTGATAGTTCATCTGGGATCTTAAACTTCACATTTTCTGGCATGATAGGAAAAGTTTCAACTATCAACACTTCTATTCTAGCACATAAGTTGCAAACAAAAGCTTGATTCTCTTTAGCCATTGGCAGCAGATTAGAAGCTTTAAATAATGTCTCAGCAGGAAAAGATCGGGAAACGTTGGTAACCATTCTGATACCACACTTGTAGCAACAAAATAAAAACAATCTTCTGTTTCCCAGCTTAATCCCAAATCCTAGAGACTTCAGTGCTGCGTTGCCTCTTGCATTATCTAGCGCTGTTGAGTACCGGATTCTAAAAGTTGCACCTGAAAGTGCAACGTTCATGTTCTTTGCCAGAGCCGATTCCTTCTTCTTGTTCGTGTCGTATGATGATGAAATAACATCTATCAACCATTTGTCAAAATCCGTTAATTGATATTTTATAGATCTGCCTGCCCTACTGCGTCTAGGAAACTAAATCGAAAATTAGTTTAGGTAAGAAAAGCAAATTTATTCTCACCTTCTCTGAAGCTCTAATACGAAGCGTAATTCGGGAAATGCTACTTCCAAATTTGTCTGTGAATCTTTGTTCTAATAGTTTTTCCAGCTCGTGCTGTAGACGCTGAGAGAAATTCTCGTTCCATACCTCTTCAAGCAGGTCATTGTGATCAGTGGTCCATTTATCAGCCTGATTGACCTTGATACATCTCTGTGGTTTGTCTGTTAATAAACTGTTTGTGGCTTAAGTACAACACTTACCGCATTCCTGACTTTGATTCGAGGAGCTGTTCCCGAAAGCTCACAATCATACCGCGATTTGAATTCAGACAGTAAGAACGCTTCGAGTTGTTTAATACTCTTGGTGTGCCTATACGCTTCCCAAAGTGCGGCCAGTTCTTCCAACTTGAAGTATGTCCAGTCGAACTTGACTTTTTTTCGAATCCATGATACAGTTTATTGAAAAACTCACAAATTCCACCAAACTTTAAGTAATAAATCAAAACGAATAACTGGTTTTATTACAATGACAATTAGGTTTAGTTAAATTATCGTATTCAAAACAGGTTTGAGAATACAACTTTTGTTGAATTAATTTTCTGAGCGAAAACTTTACTTATATAGCATATTTTGCTCTTGCATGACACAAGCCTGCGCTGTTGTTTTCAAACACAACGCATGCGCACTGTTGTTGTACAATGAGTCGTTTCAACGCCATTTCAAACTTGATTGACCGGTAAAGATTAAGTTTTCTGGCCTAAATGCAGTTTTTTGGTAATAACTCGTGAACAGTGCGAGGACAAAATTGGTGGCATACCATATATTGTTCTGCTCGACGAATGATTTCGATTGATATGTCACTTGACTTCCAGTTTAAATTTTCTTTGTCTTACTATAAGTATACGAGGATAAGGTGAAAAGTTCTCGGCCTGGCAATGAAAGACTGCGACTTTCAGTTAAAAAATGATTTTATTTTTTTACATAATCTCCCTTGACTTTAATACACTTAATCCAGCGCCTCTCCAACATCAGTATTTCTTCTCGGAAGTGAGAATTGGAAGATTGTGAAAATATTCATCAACTTCTTCATTGGATGCGAAGCGCTTCCCAGAAACAAATTTTTTAACGTTTTGGAACAGATGGAAGTCTGAGGGTGCCAAATCAGGAGAATAGGGGGATGGCCAAGCAAATCATACCCCAACTCCCGCAGTTTTCCCATCGTCAACGCAGGTGCGTTGTCCTGGTGAAAGATGATTTTTCTTCTTCAAGCCAGGCCTCTTCTCGCGAATTTTGGCATCCAGCTGGTCAAGAAGGTTAGAGTAATATTCGCCTGTAATTGTTTTGCCTTTTGCAAGATAATCAATTAACAGGATCCCTTTCGCATCCCACAACACTCTGGCCACCTTTCAGGCAGATGTGATCGACTTCGCTTTCTTTGGCGCTGAACCACCGGCTTGCACCCACTGCTTGGGCTGCTGTTTCGTTTCTGGCGTATAGTGGTGGACCCATGTCCCATCCATGGTGACAAATCGCCGCACAAAATCGGTCGGATCCCTGTTGAATCGGTCCAAAGATTGCTGCGAAAATCGTTTGCACATTTGCTTTTGATCGGCATTCAGCAAATGCGGCACCCATCTTGCGCAGAGCTTTCGCGTCCCTAATTCTTCCTGCAAGACGTTTCACACCCTTTCTTCCGATATCCCCACAGCCTCAGCTATCTCACTCACCTTCACTCGCCTATCGTCCAATACGATATCATGCACTTTTTCGATGGTTTCCGGTGTGGTTACGGTTTTTGGCCGTCCTTCACGTGGGTCATCTTCGAGGGATGTGCGACCACGTTTAAATTCAGCTGCCCACTTTTAGCAGTTGACATGGAAGGAGCAGAGTCCCCGTAAACTTTTGTCAACTTCGGATGAATTTCTTTAGGGGTTAATCCATCCAAAACGAAGAATTTTATAACCGCACCATATTCAAGTTTATCCATTTTAACAAAAAACATGCAACATGTCTGCTGAAAAAATTCGTGTAGACAAACTACTTGAGCGAACAAGTTGACACTAGTCATACGAACTAATGACACATGCACCCAAGCAGGAAGCATAATTGTTTGCCGACTGCAGCACCATCTCTGTGTCAGGCCGAGAACTTTTCACCTTACCCTCGTAGTTTAATTTGTGCCTTAAATAAAATACAACGATTTAAATTAAAAGCGACAAAATAAGACAGTAATTAACACAAGTGAATTAACTAATGTGAAAATAAAGACAAAACTTTGCACAAAGTCTTAGACAATCAAAAGTTAAATGAAAATCTGATACTTTAAGAGTTCCAGAAAGCCATTGTGCAACCACTTAAAAAGATACAATTTACTTTTTAGTAGTGTAGACTAAAAAATATCAGTTGCAGTTTCAAATATCGAATTAGTTAATTTTTGCATACGCCCGTAGCAGCAGCGCGACGTTCTAATAAATGACGGCTACAAAGTTGCCCTTGTATTATAACACACAAAATACACATTTGCATTTGACTATGAGGCATGACGTTTGCAGCGGAATATGACTCCATTCCTGTCAGTTTGCATTCTCTATGAAGGCAGCTCTACTCGTGCGGATATTTCAAAGTAATGAGTTTTTTAATTCCTGGCCGATAGGTTTTTGTTTATGGGGCTGTAATTTTATTTTTGAAATATCCGTTTCGTTCCGGATTAGAGCATCGATTGCCTAGCAGATCCTGCGGAAAGAAATAAAGGGGGATTGTTTTCCCTGCTAGCAGCACGTGGAAAATTCAGATAACGACGACGAATGAGATAACAAATCGATTTCTGCGTTGGTGCCCTTTCGGTGCCTAAAGGATAAGCCCGGATCTCTCTCGCCTTCTAGGGATCCGCGCGCGGCTGTATTCGACCGTTGTACGCAAAATCCGGGCCCGGACTGACAACTACGCTCGGTGCACCACCTCACGTGCTAATGCCCCTAGGCCAGACTTTATACATTATCCATCCCTTCAGCCTTCAGCGCTTAACCCTCTTTTATTCGAAAATGATCAGCGAGTGAATCTGGCATTCTGAGCGAGCTTTGCACGTAGTATGACAAGCCGAGTTACGCTCCGCTGAAAGCCGCCAGAGCCGGCTTTCAATTTTTGGCAGGGCTTTCAAGGGCCATGAGTCGCGGCGGCTCGTGTTTATTCTCGTCGGTGGCGTTTTAGCGAGCCCGGAGCCTCGGTCATAAATATAGCACCCACTTTCGCTTTCTTTTCGGTTATAAGCCGATAAGAGCCGTAACGGCAAATGATATGAGAAACTATAAAGCGGATGTAGGAAGTGGTGGGCGCGGGGATGGCATTTTTTATATCTCTTTCGAATTGAATTTGTGTTTGAACCCTTCGATGGCGATACGTTACTGCGACCTTATATTTTGACATGTGCTCTAATTCCTTCCTGGAAATTTAATGGCGATTCAATAAAAGATATTTGCATTCGCCAGTTTTATACCCGAGAATTGGTCTCTGAAATTGCTTTTTAGACAGCCCAATTTTACTTTTAACCGTTTTTATCTTCCATAATGGTTCACCAATCGTAGTAAATTCAAAATAATCGCCTAATAAATGTTTAATGTGCTGTTAATACCTGCTCCCTTAAATTGTATCACGTTTATGCAATCACATACTAATTTTTTGCTAAGTTTACTGGTTACTTAACTAATTTCACTATACGAAGCAACAATATAACGAAAGCTAGAATTACAATTATATCAATTTTTCTTAATTTTTTCTTAATCAGCTACCTTATTTTAAGACATTACTTATTTCACCTTATTACTTTAAAAACATTTTACTTTATGGGCCACTTTTATGCAGAAGTGGTAAATTAGATTGTGATAGTACGGTTCATAATGGTTCACCAATCGTAGTAAATTCAGAAATCGCCTAATAAATGTTTAATCTGCTGGACTCTAACTTGTATACAGGTTTATGCAATCACATACTAATTTTTGCTAAGTTTACTGGTTATCAATATCACATACAGAAAATCAAACTAGACATGTACATTAATATTTCTAATCAGTACCTTATCTCTAAGACATTACTTATTTCACCTTATTACTTTAAAAACATTTTACTTTATGGGCCACTTTTATGCAGTAGTGGTAAATTAGATTGTGATAGTACGGTTCAAATTCCAGCACGGTATCGGGCCAGCGCCATCTTATCTGCTGGACTCAACTGTTAAGGTAGGTAAACTTTTAAATGTTACAAACAATAAAATCCTTTATGTACATTATAGTACTACTGAACCACACTAGATAATAGATAGGATTATTTTGGGTAAAGATAATAAAAAAGCATGAAAATGATTACAGAGAAGACTATTCAACCTCTAACTTTTATAATTTTTTGTTACAACAATAAATCCTTTATTACATTTAGTAAGATAACCACATAGATAAAAAAGATTATTTTGGTTAATTCAAGGAAACAAAGTTATAGACTTGGATATTTTAATTTATATGAAGTTTAATGTACATTTTTTTACTTTATTAAACGGGATACTTTTAAGATAAGGAGCAGGTTAATACTGCTACATAAATGCAACAATGAATTACAATATCAATTTTTACTAGTAAGACAGCCCTTGCGCGATAAACAACAATTCGAAAGCAATTATTACTTCAGAATAGTCTATTAACCCAAAGTATGATAAGTTCAACTATGAAAAGAATTTTTGACAAGACAAGTTAGACTAGTCTCAAGTGTAATTGTTCACAGACCCATAGGTTAACTGCGCTTAGTTAAGTGATAAGTCACGTGCACATGTCTAAACAAGTAATTCTAAATAGAGGTGTAGGCGACTAAGTTGTAAAAACAAAGGTAAAATAAAGAAAAAAAATTGAGCTGCGTTTCCGCAGCTTGATGAGTTCCTTTTTAAAAAATCGGACGTAAACGTAACTGGCGCAGTCGATAGGATCTAATATCCAAGAGTCTCTCGTAAGTCTGAAGAAGCAAAAACGAAACCCAACAGAAGGATTCTTAAAGCTAAAACTAAATAAAGTACTTCAGAGCCATTAATATTCCAAAAAATAGAATTAAGTAAGACCATACAACAGTAGAAACCACTGGTGAACTCCTGCAACAATTTAGCCCAACAGTACGTATAGTAACTATTAGTAATTTTAAAAATTATTATTCTAATGCGTAACTGTAGTGTGTAAATTGTGCAAAATAGCAAGTAGTCTTAAAGTGTTTGAAAAATACGTAGTCAAAATATACACAAATGATTGCAACACCTTAAATTCCTTTAACCGATTCAATATAGCTGTTTACCTTCCAGAAACTGAACTAATTTTTTTCTTTTATTTATTTTCCCTAACCCTTTGTTTCATATTAAGCACAATTAAAATAAACTCAAAAAAAAAACAAACA
Source organism: Sinelater perroti (assembly GCA_036346155.1). Taxonomy (NCBI): domain Eukaryota; kingdom Metazoa; phylum Arthropoda; class Insecta; order Coleoptera; family Elateridae; genus Sinelater; species Sinelater perroti. The sequence goes on along the minus strand of JARFIY010000316.1, from coordinate 608,241 downwards.
AAACAGAGCTGTTTAAACTATATATTTAGCACAAATAAATATTAATAACAAAGTAACATTAAAAATGAATGAAACAAATAAAGAAATTAATAAAAGACAATACAAAACATTACTAACTAAATTAAATTAGATTAAAATACGGTGGGCGGCAGGTCAGCTGTGAACTCTCCAAACTACGGGAAAAAAGTGCTGTTGGAGTCAAATTCACGACGGAACGACTAAAGGAGACTTACCACACGTAACGTTCTTTTGTAGCTTTGCGGCGGATGTATGCATGCTTTGGCTTGGTGGCGTCAAACCCGGGGGTGGGTTCCTACTTGGCCAGATGTATACGTATTGGAGCATCATAGACGGGTACAGAACACACAAAACGGCAACAGACAAAGCACAATCAAAGCACGCTATCGAGTTTGCACAAAAACCTGGTCAGCCTCGGCTGGCGGCCAGCTACGCTCTGTCTCTCAGAAAGGTTAAACTTGGAATGCTGGGTCGGTGCTAAAAATCTTTTTTAGTTGTGAATAGGGGTGGGCAAGCGGACAAAGTTGCTGGTAGAGATAGGATTAGAGCCAAAGGTGGTTTAGAGATGTGCACGAAGCACCCGTATTTCCTTACAAAGGAATTTCCTTCTAAGTTATCAGTCTTTCTTCTTATCTTAGCATTACAGTCGCTTAGTATGAATGTTTATTGCGTTCTTTCTTCCTCTACAGCTTTTTTAGGTCCTCAAAGAACTCTTCAATATGTTCTTCTTTGTAGCTACTAGTGGGAGGATAGCACTAACTTTATAAAGATTGTCTTATTTATTTTAATAATAGCAGACAAGAATCTATTTTTTATGGTCTTTATTTCGGTAATAAACGCCATTTTATCTTTATGTATTATTAGTCCTACTCGCCTGTTACTTTTATCTGGTTTTTCTCTATAAAATAGTGTATCTCCCTTCTGTATCTTACATAATTTTTCTTCTCTTTGTTTGGTTTTTGAGATATCAATTACATCCCAGCCGATTCGTGTTAATTCATATTTCAATTCCTATTAATATTTTTTCTGTAGCTATTTATCGCATATTATACGTTCCTATTTTTAGACTTAGTATATTGTTTTTCGTTTTCTTGTTGGTTGAGATCTTGCCTTCACCAGAATCCTCCCCAACTGGGGTTGGCTTTATATTTATATAGAGTGTTGGTTTTAAAAGGTCACGCTAGCCCTGCGGGTTGACGAGTTAGTGGTGCTTGTATGCCATTACATATATAATATTGCCATACATCCAAACGTAACCCCACATTCAGCTACATCGTTGAGATTCAGTTCTTGTTTGCCGTGGTAACAAACTACTACCTGGATTTCAGCCTGTTGGTCCGCGTGGAGTATTATATTTCTACCCTATCGTCCATATCCGGAGAGCATTCTTCGACCCGCCATCTGGGGACGCGTCCTTTAGGGGTTACTAGCTTCCCCGAGGGTCTTGACAAATATTCAACCATTATTGTGCTTAAGCAGGTTTCAGCTTGTAAAGTGTCACTCGGTATGCACAAGCTAAACTACACCACCTAATAAAAACAACAAAGTTACTTTCTCATAAGGCATCAATAGGTAATTTAGACAAAACTAAAATCTTACATATTTAAAAGGAGCAGATCAAATCAGAAAAGTGTATCATGGATAAAGACTAATATATAGATTCTATAAAACAAAATTATACAAATATCTTAAAATGATGCTAGCAAAAACACAAAGAAATACAAGATAAACTCTTCACATAGTACAAATACAAGTTGAAGGAAATTTTGTAATCGCATATAAACTCCAAAGATCAAATCAGGAAAACCATTAACCCTTACGCTATACCTATCTTAACCTACTCTTTTGGTGTGATAAAATAGACGAATACAGACATTGACAAATTACAACGCACAACAAGAACAATGTTAACAAAACACAATTACTACCACCTGAAATCTTCTATAGATTGTCTTAATGTCCCAAAATATAAAGCAGTTCACGGATTAATAAACCTGAAAAGCCTGTATTACAAACAAATCCAATTCCTGAGAGTGGAACGCCTACTATCCATAAAGCAAATCTAAAAATTGATAACAGTTACATCATTAAAACTTAGAACAAGCTGAGAATACACCAGTCCTATCAAAGAAAAAAGGACTAGGCAAAACACTAGATAAATAGTGTAGAAAAGGACTACATGGCAGACACCAACATGACTTAAGCCAACTAAATGTTAAATGACTTATACAAGGCAAACTATGTGCCAAAACTAAAAAGTTTATGGTAGCAACCCAGTCATCCCAATAAGACTCAAATATACATTATAAATGACTTCAGTATGATGAATGATATATGCAGGAAATATCAGCAGACTTCAGAGAGAATACAGCATATAGCAAGACGATATACACCAATAGCATAAACTGATTATCTTCACAGGCACAAGCTGGTAGCAAAAATAGTTTACCAAAAATAAGTATACCAATCAAAACTTAAAAACGCCTATAAAGCGCTATATAAATATATCCCAGAAATCCTAATCGAAAGCAACACCCATAAAACGTGCTGGGATTGCACAATCATAACTAGCTATTCCAAACAATATGTTAGATATAACTTTGATAGACAATGCCACTAAATAACTTATCTAATTAATGTGACAATACCATTAACGAAAAACTTCGACAATACATCAATTAAAAATCTAGCCAAATATACAATTCTAGCCCAATAGGTAAACTCTTCATAGAAAATGGGAAAAGTCGTCAAAATCTCCATTATGTTATCTGTGATTGGAATAATACCTTCAAGTAGAGAGAACTGTTTTTCTGGGTCTGGCGAACGCACTTACGTACTACGGTCCATTCTGGATGTATTGTGAGACTCGCATATGCTCTACCTGCTAAACCCCATATTCCGTATTCGTCGTTATGTAATCCCCAAGTCCTGGAAATACCTATACGCTATTAGCTGGGGACTTTATTATTTTTTTATGTATACACCTAAATTTATATATTATCATTGGCTTTAATTTTTAAGATTTTAGTGATCACATCTTCGATCGTATGTCAGTTGTGAATTGATTTCATCATTCATTATCTCAATAATATTATCTATGTTTAATGTTACTTCAAGTTTATTATTTGTTTCCCATTTTATTTTGTGCCATTCGTTACATTTGAAAAAAAGTATGCATAGGGTTGTATACATCATTTTTTGAGCATATACATACATCATAGGTTATCTTGCTACTACTACCGTGGCCGCTCAAGAATTGTGCTGTATAAAAATTTACTTCACTTGCTTCCTATCATGCCATTTTCTTAAGTTGGGTCCACACAGCTTTGCCTTTCATTAGGTTCCATCGTGTTTGCCATATATGAAGGGTTTCATTTCTGTTTGCTCTTTTTGTAGTTTGTTCCTTTATAATTTTTTATGTGCTTCAATCAGTAAATCTATCGGGATAATATTGGATATCACACATGAGGCTTCGTACGATACGGTTTTATATGCACCCCTATTATGAGTTTTCTCTATTCTCTAGTCAGTATATATTTACATTTATTTATCTTCATGACGTCACCCCATGAGTTACATCCCTGTAAGATTAGGGATTCTTATATAAGCTGTAGTTTTCTTCTTTCTTTGTTTTCCATTCTGCACATCTATTTGTAATTTTTTTATTCGCTAGTGTGATATCAATATATGATTTTTGGTTTTTTTCTAATAAAGGTGGGTGTGTTTCTATTGTTTAATATGGTAAAATTATTTTTAATCATCCATTTCGTTATTCTTTGTCCCCTATAGTTTGTTTTTTGTCTTCTCCAATAGTTTGATTTAATATCTGGATCCCCTACTAAGATAATAACTTTTTGTTGCTTTTTGCGTATAATATGTCTACTTTTGTCCATATTTTGCCAAATTCTGTATTTGGAATGTTTAGTGAAATATAACAGTTTACAATGTATGCATCTTTTATTTCGATCCATGTGCATTTATCGGTTTTCCCGTAGTCATAAATATTTATTGCCTTGTCTAAATTTTTAATGGGCATATCTATTTTATTATCAGTTACCCAATTAATATTTTTTACTAAGTTCTTATTTGGTTAATAATAGGATGACAACTTATAATATTTTGATATTTCTTGACATTTTTTATATATTATCTTTTCACAACGTTATTTCTTTTTTAAGTGTCTGATATCTATGTTATTTCTTAATATCTTGGTTAATTGTTCGATACTTTTTTCTAATATTCTTTAATTTATTTTGCTGCATGGACATCTAATTGTACCTGTCCTATGGCTCTTTTTTTGGCACGTTAAAAAGAAGTCTTCTTTGGTGTATCCCGTACCTTGGTGACCCGTTTCTCCACATTTTTTGCAATTTTCTGTTTTGTTGGGTCCTGTGCAGTCTTTAGTCAAATGACCTAATTCCCAGCATTTGAAATATCTTTTGATGATTCTGCTCTCTTGCATTTTAGCATTAGTTATTTTTATTTCTATGTACCCTTCTTCTATTATTTTTTTCAGTTTGTTCTGATACGCCGACTATCGCTCCCTTTATCTCCGCATACATTGGTTTGATTGTTTTCACATTAACATTATCTATTTTTAATTCTTTTGTCATTGTCTCATAAATATCATTTTTAGTTACTTTAAAGTCTAGATTGAAATATATATATATATATATATATATATATATATATATATATATATATATATATATATATATATTTCTGTTTTCTTTCTATTTTTCAGTTTTTTTAGTTCTTAAAATATTTTTTGTTTCTTTAAGTATTTCCGTGTAGGTTTCTTTTGCCTGACTTATTATCAAATCAGTAATCTTGCTTGTAGTGGTCCCTTTTTTATTCGTTTCTGTATTATTATCTATTCTTTTTGTGTCATAATCAAATATGTTTGGTGGGTAATGTATCATCACTTTATGTCATATAGTTCGGCTCGTGCATCGAAGCAGAACAGACGTGTGTGAGCCAGCTATACTTGGGATATCGCAACGTGGAAAGGGAGGCTGGCCCGCCAGTTGACTTCGCCAGCGTCGCGCGGAAACCGGTGGATCGCCACTGCGGATGACCATAGCGGATCGCCGCAGCGAATCTTGAGCCCCCGAGAACCTTCGCAAATCGTAGGGTTCACCGCCGGAGAGAGCAGAGGCCATTATGGCCTACCAATATGCTCCTGCCACAACATTTCAAACCAGTCAACAGTACTGCCCAATGCAAGTAGACCACAACAACCAAACTCGGTATGTACAACCAAATTATTCTTATCAACAACTACCAAATGCAAATTCGCAAACACAATTTTTAATAAACGATAATTTGCACGATTCGAGTAATGCAATGCAAATAAATACTCCGTTCCAAAGTGATATCTCTTATCAACAAATGCAAAGACCACAAACACCTCACGATTCTGAATGGCATCTAATTGAAAACAGAAAACGTAATCGCAGCAGTGATAAACTGCAACAACAAAACAAGCAACCTAAAATTACAGACTACTGGTTAAATCCCACAAATCGATTTGCAGCATTAGCTGGAACTAACGAAGGCCAGCAGGAACCAATATCAACGGACCCCAAACCGCCGCCGATCTTTATATCAGGTGTCAAAGTCATTGAACCGTTAATCAAAATGCTGGAAACCGTAGCAAAGGCAGAATATGAAATTAAAATATTATATAATGATGAGGTTAAAGTCACACCTAAAACCTCAGATAAATACAGGCTTATAGTTAAAGCATTAACGGAGAAAAACACGGAATTCCACACCTATCAGACAAAGCAAGAGCGCAATTTTCGAATAGTTATCAGAAATTTACACCCTTCCACTAACCTGGAAGAATTAAAGGTAGAATTAAATGGGCACGGCCATCAAGTTACTAATGTATGGAACATTAAACAAAGATACATTAAGAAAGAACTACCGCTATTCTTTGTTGATCTGAAACCGGACGATAGTAATAAAGAAGTATACAACATTACTAGACTTGCTCACTCAGTAGTAAAGATTGAACCACCTCGTCCTACCCGACAAATCCCACAGTACGCCAGGTGTCAGCGTTTTGGTCATACCAAGAACTTCTGTAATCGGAGCCCAAGGTGTGTTAAGTGCACCGGAACTCACGCGACATCCCAATGCCTACGTAAAGACAAAAATAATGAGGTACGCTGTATCAACTGCAACGGGAATCACCCCGCCAGCTATAGGGGTTGCACGGTCTATAAGGAATTGCAACAAAAAATGTACCCTCCATTACGAAGGCAGCAACTTGATAATGCCTCCCATATCCTCTCCAGACGCACTCAATCTAATCTAACACATGCCCAAGCGGTGAGAAGTAAACTACCACTGATCTCTCCAAACCAACTCCAACCTCAACAACCTTCACCAACTACTTCATCAGATGACATAAATGAAATGAAAAAAATGATGAGCAGCCTTCTGGAACAGATTACACGTCTGACGGAACAAATGGGAACAATGCTTAACCTATTAACCGCTCTCGTCCTTAAACCCGACAATGGCTAATCACATTAGAATTGCACAATGGAATGCCAATGGGCTGTTGCAACATAAAGATGAACTAACTTCTTTCCTTAAAAATCAACAAATAGATGTCATGCTGATTTCAGAAGCGCACTTCACTGACAGAAGCTTCCTCAAAATCCCTGGATTTGCAGTCTACTCAACCAAACACCCTGACGGTGGGGCTCATGCCGGCACAGCAGTAATAATTAAAATCACTATTAAACATCATGAACTCTCCGAATATAAGCTAGAGCATCTCCAAGCAACAACAGTAGTCATAGAAGATTGGACAGGACCAATAACAATATCTGCGGTATACTGTCCTCCACCCCACAACAACAAACAACTTCAATATGGACATTATCTACTGACCCTGGGCAACAGATTTATCATATGCGGAGATTTTAATGCCAAGCATGAACAATGGGGTTCTCGAATAACTTTAACCAAAGGCAGAGAACTGCTAAAAGCAATTACTAGCGTTAGAGCACATTATCTCTCCACTGGTGAGCCTACTTACTGGCCAACAGACCTGACGAAACTCCTGATCTACTAGACTTTGCTATAGTTAAAGGAATCCCCTTAACCATATAACCATTCAGTCCTGCCTAGACTTATCTGCTGATCACTCACCCATCATATTAACATTTGGAACGCATGTGTTAATCAATCAAAGTAATCCCACCTTGTGCAGTAAACATACGGATTGGGACCTGTTCAGAGAGCAAATTGAACACACTCTTCCAACGGATATTCCATTAAAAACAGAAAACGACTTGATCATAGCAATAGAGCACTTTACTGCAATTATTCAGCAAGCTTCTTGGCAAGCCACTCCACAAAAACCCCAACGCATCTCTACCACTGACTGCCCCCTATTGGTCAAACAGAAAATCGCCGAAAAGCGCAAACTCCGGAAAAAGTGGCAAACAACCAGACATCCTGCAGACAAGCGGAGATTTAACCAAGCCGCAGCTGACCTCAAAAGAACTCTGTCTGACATAAAGAATCAGGGTATTCAAAACTATTTGAAGTCCTTAACACCGACGGAAGCAACTGATTACTCTCTCTGGAGAGCAACCCGAAAGCTCAAACGACCAATCCAACATAAACCATCCATACGTCTTGAGAACGGAACTTGGGCTAGAACTGACAATGAAAAGGCTCTCGCCTTTGCAACACACCTAGCGGAGGTATTTCAACCCTTCCCGTCAGAAATCACACAAGCTGAGGAAAATATAATTCAACAATCCCTGGAGGCACCACTCCAGATGTGTCTTCCACTAACAAAATTTACAATAGCCGAAATAAAATCCCAAATTCTGACCAACCTTAACTCCCGAAAGGCTCCCGGGTATGACCTAATAACGGGGAAAATTCTAAAGGAGCTCCCTGAGAACGGTTTTCGGTATATAACCTACTTATTTAACGCGATGTTAAGACTGTGCTTTATCCCTCCGCAATGGAAAATCGCTACAATCATTGTCATTCCCAAACCTGGAAAACCTAAAGAACAACTAACGTCTTACAGACCAATAAGCCTGCTACCAGTCCTATCCAAGGTTTTGAAAACTCTTCCTAACTCGGCTCACACCTATAATACAGGATAATAACCTACTCCATGATCATCAATTTGGATTTCGGCAACAACACGCCACTGTCGAACAAGTACATCGAGTCGTAGAGAAGATCACCAAAGACTTTGAGGCAAAAGGTACTTCTCAGCTGTATTTTTAGATGTAAAGCAAGCGTTCGATACGGTTTGGCATGATGGCCTGCTATTTAAGATCAAACCTTTACTGCCTCCGGATTGCTTTCTACTTATTAAATCCTACCTCGCTGACAGACACTTTCTGGTCAAACATGGTGAATATACAACAACTTTATTTCGCATTATCTCTGGTGTCCCTCAGGGTAGCGTGCTGGGGCCGGTCCTCTACCTGTTATTTACTGCCGACCTACCAACCTCCAGAAAAATCCTGACAGCTACATATGCTGACGATATTGCAGTGCTCGCATCTGATTTCGACTCTCTATTGGCAACCCAAAATCTGCAATCTCACCTAAATAATCTGCAACAGTGGTTTACGAAGTGACGCATTAAGGTCAATGGGACAAAGTCTGTCCACATAACATTTACAACAAGACGAGGCACCTGCCCACCCGTCACGCTAAACAATCAACAGCTCCCACAATCTGAAAGTGTCAAATACTTAGGACTTCACTTTGATAGGCGGCTGACATGGAAAACACACATCTGGACGAAACGAAAACAACTAAGGCTTCAGTTTCGAAAAATGTACTGGCTACTAGGACGCAACTCGCAACTGTCTCTGAATTGCAAAATCCTCCTTTACACAACTATACTTAAACCGATCTGGACATACGGTATTCAGCTCTGTGGAACAGCTAGTCATTCCAACATCGAAATTCTGAGACGCTTTCAAGCCAAGACGTTGCGTAACCTCGTGGACGCACCATGGTATGTATCCAACGAGATTATACGTCGTGACCTAGGCATACCTTCAGTAAATGAAGAAATCCAGCGTCACACGGTACGCTACTGTAACAGGCTTCATGTCCACCCAAACGCCCTTGTCGAGGAATTTCTCGATGTTGTCGAAGATGAGCCACGACTTAAACGGATTAAAACTCTGGATCTTCCAAACCGCTTCGAGTGAGTGATAGCGTGTGTGCGCGAGTTCATAGTGCCATTTAGCTGCAAGCCAAACTGACTTACTACCACTTAAGGAATTTGTTATTGAACTCTTTCCTTCACGATATGCATGTACAGTACCACATAATTTACTAAATGTCAAATTTTGACAGATTGTAAAGTTCCTCAATAAAAAAAAAAACTTTATGTCATATGTGATAAAACGCCTTTCCTCTATAAATCTGGGTGAAAACCGTCTTGAAGGGGTATTGCAACTTTGCTTCTTTCATTTTTTTTCTATTTCTTTCACCAACTGTTTTATATTTCTATATGTAAACTAGTTTCTCGTCTTGGTATCCGTCTGTTAGTTTATATTCTTTGCATTTATTTTCCATATTCTTTTTCTGTATTCTTTGTTTCCTATTTTACTTATTAGTGATAATTTTGTTATTACTTCCTCATTGTCGTCTATTAATTCTGGGTATCTTTCTTTATACATATTCACCATAGTTGACAAGGCCATGTCTTTGTCATTTTCTACATGTATTACTACATCTACATTATTTTTTTTTATATGTAGAATTTGGCAATTCTTTTGAATATACCCTCTTAAGTCCTCTTCTTCCTCTAGAATATTCAATTCCGTTTCTAGGCTTATTTTTGGGTCAATTGTTCTCTCGTATTTTGTGTTCCGATATTATTTACTTTTTTGTTGCATTCGATTTCGTTTGTATCAGCATCGTATTTGGAGATTTCTGCTGTCTCCCATTTGTTTTTTATTTATCCAATCGACTATTGTTTGTTTTTTGAAGATTCCAACTGTTCTTTTCAATTTATTATTATTATTATTATTATTATTATTATTATTATTATTATTATTATTATTATTAATAAAATAAAAAATAAATATAACTTTGATGAAATGTCCGTTTATTCCATTACCAAAAGCATAAAAATGAAGAAATAAATAACAATAATAATAATAAAATGGTTAATATTATTTTCTGTATTTTATAAATTAGTAATAGTTACCTTTAACACAAAAATATATAAGTATTTTTACAGCAGGTTGCAGTCTATATAAGTCGTTACCTTTTATTGTTGCAAGCCCTTAGGGCACCATGAAACAGTAGTATTAGAGCCAAATTAGATTGTTAATAATATATTCACACAAAGAAGTTACTTGTTGCCCCTTGTGAATTCTTCAGTTAGTTCGGCAAATTCAATTATCCGATAATTATTTTGCCGCATTTGCAACAAAATGCCAGGAGAAAGCAAACGTAGTAAACCGCTAACCCCGCGATAGGACCCAGACATGCCCCACGAAGGCATTGTGGTCGTGATGCGTCCCATCTCATCTACACAGCTTAGCGTCGCGATGCAGCTACAATCCAGGTATTTTGGCATCAAACTGAATAAATCCCTTGTCTGTTGCTAGTGAGACAGGAATTATTAGAGCTCAGTTTCTATGGGAACCTTGCTAGCCTGCTCGTTATTCTATTAAATCTGATAGTGAGCTGATAATTAAATGGCGCGTTACATGCGATATTCTAAAAGTGCACACTTTTTAGGTAGCATTGTTTTTAAATGATTATTATGGTGTAATTGTAGCTAGAAACTAACAAAAAGTGGTAATTTTGTTGTTATAATTTTTATTATATTTCTAATACAATCCTGTCAGGTCACACTAGTCAACAAAAACTTTCTCCTACATTCTGTTACAGGAAACAGATATACCTTTTTATAACCATTCTAAAAATTTTTACTATAATTCCATCACGTTAGAATTGATTCCGCATTATACTACAAACAACAGTTTACAACAATTAAGTTTTTTAATTTCTCAAGGTCCGAACTAGACGAACTATCCCACAATATTCCAAACACAAGAACTCGTTAATATGCAAAATTTAAGTATACTTTTATAAGAAGGAATACAATCTAAAACAGACTAAAACCAAAAGAGTTAACCCAGACGCAAATGATAGCGCCAAAAATCAAATAATTACGTCAAATTACTGGCTGAGTAAACCAATTAGTAGAAAAAACGTATACCAAATATTACCTAAAAAAAACAATAAATCTAACAACCAGCACGAAAAACTAGTAAGTCTTTCTCAATTTTTGTCGGTGGAGTTACAAAGCTCCATTGTAAAACTTATTGAACCCATTAACTGCCGCCAACTGCATCTTAAATATTAGATAACCAAGAAAATAGCAACAAAGAAAATAAAAATTAAATTTTGTAGAATTAGAACAAATGACAATCAAGAAATTTATAAAATAAATCTTATCACACATGTAAAACAACCTTATAAAATGTATATTCACATGTAAACTCATTTAGAAACACCAAAATTACTACTATACAATTGTGTCAAATGCACAGACAGACTAAACAATTGCAATAGAAAAAGAAAGTACTATTTGCAAATGAAATTGTCCTGTGTTAAAATAATTTAATTATTGGTGCATCAAAGTTAATTATAAAATAGTACAGCGTTAAAAGTTCGTGATGTGTTGGATAGATACGTGCTAGGACCAAATGGAGCAGTAAATCTCTAGTAAAACGTGTACTTCAAACAAATCGTAACGGCCGTCGCGACATCGCTCACTAATCGGCTTACGGCTCGATTAGTGCCTTGCTAGAAATCGGGTTTTCTGTAGCAATGTTCTTGAACAATGAATAACAAGCGAAATTTCGCGCTGCGGATGGCGAGTTTCTTCGGGTTGAACACACATGTGCCACTGCGTTAATAACCGGGTTATACACAAATCGTACTTTGCAATGTAAACTTTCGAGCATTTAGAAACACCAAATTACCTGCGTATGCGGATTGCGAACGTTGTCGCTCAACTGCAGACAGCAGTCCTTTTCGACAATTGCATGCCAGCACCTTTCAAACAAAGAAGTACTCATGCTTGCAAACTGTGAGTAGAAGAATGCCGTTTGTGTGCGACGGCAAACGAATTAGCATTATTGCCGTGCGATATAAGCGGTTATTGCATTATATAATAATAGCCATCAAACAAATTTTGGCACGTTTGATGTTAAAAACTTCTGTTTTAATTTTTAGAATCCGTAACTTATCTTCTAATTCTCGGGCTGTCAGTCACCGAGCTTTATCAATTATAACTTTTGCATTTTTAAGATTTTCAGGTGTTCTGCTAATTGCTGGTTTTCTAAATATTTTCAATAAATTCTCGGCTAACTCTGAATATTTTACACCGCGATTTTTATGCTCCATTCACTATATCGTTCCCGAAAGTCTCCTGAGTCATACGACTAGGACAAATCTTCCAGCTTTGCTAACAAAGTTTGATAAAAATTTGTTGCTTTTTGTCGCTTAATCGTTTCAAATACGACGATCACACGTTACATGTGATCACTTACCTATGTCTAACTTCTAACTAACTCAGCCAAAATCGTTATTGGCAGATGCGCCTCATAGTTTACTTTCATCGATTGTCAAGTCACACCATCTCTCTCTCTCGGTTTTTACCACCCATCAAGGGTCTTCACCGATTCAACAATTTTCCTCCAGTCTGTTCTATTTTTGGCAGTTTTCCTCCAGTTATTTACATTGAGTTTTTGGAGGTCTTGAAACACATTGTCAATCCACCTACTGCGCGGCCTTCCTTTGGGTCGTGTTGTTATCGGCGTGCTATTAAATATCCTCTGTATTGGGGTGTTGGGTGCCATTCGCGCCACATGCCCTATCCATTGTATTCGTATACGTTTAATGACATTAACTATTGTGGGTTCGTTATGTAGGATCCTAATTTCTTCATTGTGTCGTCGCCGCCATTCTCCCCCTTCGTTAACTAGTCCAAAAATTCTTCTCAGTATTTTCCTCTCGAATATCCTTAACCGCTGCTCCTCTTTTTTAACTAACGTCCACGACTCGCACCCATATATTAGTATTGGTCTTCTTATTGCCTTGTATAGTCGTACTTTTGTTTTCTTGGATATTAATTTTGTCTTAAAAATATCATTCATTGCGAAATAGGCCTTGTTAGTTGTCAAGATTCGGGTTTTTATCTTGTCAGTTATATCATTTGTTTCATTGATCACTGTACCCATGTATTTACATTTAGTGACTCTGTCTATTCCTGTAATTGTAGTTACTTATTCTGGCTGTTCGATGTGTCTTGATATTCGTAAGTACTTTGTTTTTTCTGTATTTATTATGAGTCCAATCTCTTTCGAGTTGTCTTTTAGAGTTCTATACGTTTGGGTTACGTCCCTTTCGTTAGTGCTGATTATGGCTATATCATCAGCATAGGCCAATATCTGATTCTGATTCGTAAGTAGATGATCATTCCATGTAGGGTTTTTGTACGGCGATATCTAGCACCATGTTAAATATTATGGGGGACAGTGCGTCTCTTTGTCTCAATCCGACATTGCTACTGATGGCTTGTGTTTTCTGTCCTCCTACCTTTATCTTATATTGTGCATCCTTAATAGTCATTTTAATTTTAAATTAAATTAAATTTAAATTAAAAATTAATAGTCTTTTTAGTTTCTGTGATATGCCAAAGGTCTCTAGGGCTTGTTTTATTGCTCTATGTCTCACCCTGTCATACGCTTGTTTGTAATCTACAAAGATGCTATTTATGTCGATTCCGAACTCTCTTGCTTTTTCCATTATTTGTCTCAGTTGAAGATTTGGTCTGTTGTTGACTTCGCCTTTCTGAAGCCGGCTTGATAATTTCCCAGTTTGCTCTCCACATGTGGCTTCAGTCTATCCAGTAGTATGTGTGACAGGATTTTGTATGTTGTGTTGAGGAGGCAGATTCCTCTGTAGTTGGAGCATACAGTCTTGTCCCCTTTCTTATGTATGGGACTTATGATTCCTGTATTCCATGCACTCGGCATCTTCTCGTTCTTCCATATTATTCGGTTAGCTCATGCATTTTTCTCCATAACTCCTGACCGGATTTCAGTAGTTCTGTTGTCTTCCCCTGGTGCTTTATGCATCTTCATTTTGCGGATAGTGTTCCTGATTTCTTCATATGTGGGTTCCGGCTCTTGTATTTCTTCATTTTTGTCTCTATTTACCTCTATGTTTTCGCTTTCTTGTTCATTTTCTTCTTCTTCTTCATTGTCTGTGTTCAGTAAATTAGCGAAGTATTTCCTCCATCTTTCGGCAATATCGTCCTTATTAATCATTATAGTTCCTTCCTTATTTTTACACATGTTTGTACTGGGTTGGAAACCTCTTCTAAAGTACCTTATTTCTTTGTGTGCTTTCCTTATTTCGTTTTCTCCCATCCTTTCCTCTATTTGCAATAGTTTTCGGTTTATTAGTTCTCGCTTTTTCCTTCTTAGGATTGTTCTGGCTAGTTTCCTGGCTTCTGCGAAGTTTGTGTTGGCTTGTCTTGTATTTTGTTGAAGCATTCGCATGCGCGCTTTCTTCCTATCTTCTATAGCTTGTCTGCACTCATCGTCAAACCATTCGTGTGTTTGTAATTGTTTTGTACCCACGATTTCTTCAGCCGTTTTGTTAATCGCTTCCTTTATAACATCCCATTGTTTTCTTCTTCTGTTTCCGTTTCGCTTGCCAGTTCTTCTTCTATTCTCCCCGTTAGTGTTCTTTGGTATCTTTCTTCGGTTTCTGGGTTCCTCAGCCTATCTAAATTGTATCTCTTTGTTTTGATGGTTGTGTTTTGACGTTTGATATTTGATATCTTTTGTCGTAATCTTGCTTGTACTATGAAATGGTCGCTGTCACAATCGGCGCCTCTCATTTTTCTCACGTCTATTATATTAGTGCGGTTTGTAAGGTTGATTAGTACGTGATCGATTTGGTTCACTGTTACTCCATCGTTTGATTTCCAGGTTCCCTTATGTACAGTCTTATGCGGGAAGGTGGTAGTGCTTATTATTAAACCCCTGCTTGCCGCTAGTTCAATAAGTTTTAATCCATTATTGTTACTTTCTCGGTGTAGGCTGGGGTTCCCAATTGTTGGTTTATATGTTTCTTCTCTTCCTATTTGTGCATTGAAGTCGCCCAGTACTATGAGGATGTCTTTCTTTGGGGTGCTATCGATGCTTTCTTCCAGGGCTTCGTAGAATTCCTGTTTTTCTTCTTCTTCTGCCGCTTCTGTTGGCGCGTATGCGTTTATTATAGTTATATTATACAGTTTCTCTTTAATTCTAATTGCGCATAATCTGTGTGATATTGCCTTAAATTGATGAAGTTGCTGTTTGATTCTATTACTAATCACAAAGCCTGTTCCACTTTCATGGCGTCCATCTTCTTTTCCGCTGTACAGTAGCGTGTATTTCCCATGTATAATATCTCCAGTATTGGGCCATCTTGTTTCTTGAACTGCCATGATGTCTAATTTGTACTTAGTTATTTCCTTTGCCAGTTGTTGTAGTGCTCCTGGCTTGTATAGACTTAGTACGTTCCATGTTCCTAGTAGAATGTCCTTTTTTCGTCGCTTTTATCGTTTGCCAACAGTCCGTCCAGTCCGAGGCTCATGTTGAGTGTTTTTAACTAGGGCTTTTTTCCGGGAAGGGATTTCTCCCCAGGGGTAGTTAACCCCTGCCCAACTCCCTTTTCGGAGGACCATTTCTCCCTCTCTCGTTCGATCCTGACCCTACCTTCCACCCGGATTGGATAACAGATCTCCAGTAGGGTTGCTCAGGTTGACAGGGTTCACCGCGTGAAGGTGAGAGTAGGAATTGAGTAGGAGAGACTATGTGGCATAATCTGGATCTGATGCCATGTATTGTGCTTCACTACCCCATTCTGAACCCCAAGTCACATACATCATGGTCACACAAAATATTTTCTTTATATTAACATTTTAACGACAGACATTACCACTGTTCAAATATTTTCCAAAATCTTGTGTTAGATTCACGAATAATGTGCTTTGTCGTGTTGTTTCAAATCTTTTGGCAGGCCTGAAATTTTTTTTCTTTCAATTGTTATTTAATTTTAGTCAATATTCGCAGAACATCGTTTGAACATCTTCTAGTTACTGAACTATCAATCGTCAATCCCTGTTCATTGTGTCCCTAACACTTTTAAAATTTTTGTCGTCTATTTTGAATACCATACTTTTATTTATAATGTACTTATTTTATCATTCCCAGCTTTCTGAATCTTCTAAACAGTGTCTGTGGACAAATGCTCCAGCTTCACATAAAATTTGCTGCTCTACTCTCTCAATCATTGCAAATGCGACGATCGCACATTACATATGCCCATTCGTTAGCGACTATCACAGCTCACCCGACCAGAAGTTGTCCTCATTCACGCATGCGTATTATAGTCCACTTGTTTTGTAATGTTGGTGTTGGGTTTTCTCATTGTGTGACCCATCCTTTTCCATTTTTTTTCTAATTGTGATTTCAATCCTTTTCTCGTTTGAGATTTCCCATAACTGATAATTTGTTATTCTTTCTGAACAATATACGCAGTATACGTGTCTAAGACATTTACTTACAAATATTAGTAACTTTTTTAACGTCTCGTTTATTGATAATCTACGTATGTGTCGAACAAAACCATACTTTCAACATTTGCCTTGAAAAGATGGAGCTATGTTATCGTTCCGATGTTATTTGTATTCCATGCTTTCTTTAGCATGTTGAATGCTATTTGTGCTAAAGCTATTCTTCTTGTAATATCTTTATAGGTGTTTTCGCTGATATTTACTATGTTGTCTAGGTAGCAGAATTCGTTGACTTTTTCTATGTTCAATTCTCTAAATGTGATAGCTAACCTTTGTTTTTTTGCTGTTGTGGGAACTTTGGTCTTTCTTACATTTATTTTTAGATTAACCTCTTTTGCTTTAAGGTTTAGTTTATTCAGCTTTTTTGTATTAGTTTTTTGTTCGGTGAGGACAAAAAGATATCGTCTGCGAATTATAAGTTTTTTCTTTTTGAAAAACCACTTTACGATAATAAGAAAAACGGTTAGAGATAAGGTACAGCTTTGTCAAACTCCTGATTTTAGGCTGATTTTCTTCAATAATTCGCAAGGTGTTTGATTTTTTACAGGAAGGTAGCATACAGTAATTTAATTATTTTTATGTCAGACAACCCATCTCTCTTAAGACTGAGTTAAAAGCTTCTTTAAATTTGATAAAATGTATCTCCAGGCCCTTTTTTTCTTTTGTTTGCTTTAATATTATCCTTAGTATACAAATGTGGTTAATGCATGATCGTATTTTTCTAAACTCTGCTTGGTTCTCTTTGTTTAGTATCTATAACCAATTTTATTATTTTTGATATTATTTTGGGCATCATTTTACTTGCCGTTGATAAGAGCATAAAAGATCTAAAGTTTTCACATCAACTGTGATTGCGCTTTTTTGGTATCTTTATTAATACTTCTCGTGGTCATTTGTCTGAGATATTCTCATCGGACTACACTTTGTTTATTAAAATATGCTTTATTCCAATTGTTTTTTCTTTGCCTAATTTTAATAATTGATAGATATCATCTTTATCCGATGCTTTTCCGTTCTATTTCATTTCATACGGAACTCCTATTTGTTTATGTCTAGCTGTTGCCGGTCGCTTCTTTGTTATCATTATTTCTTTGTTTTGATACCTCTCCATTTTTTTTAAGTTTTGTTAGTAGTTTACTCTACCTTCTATTGATTTGTTTTGTTATATTGTATATAACTTTTGTACCTATATGTTCTATGTTTCTATATTTATTTGTCCAACTTATTTTCTTCTTTAGTTCTTTGCTTTGGTCCCAATTTTTTTTTCTAATCCTTTCTTTTTCTTTATGTTTTATGGTCAGTCCTTCTAGACTTACCTTACAAAAACCATAAATAAATACATAAAACCTATGAACAAATTGGCCAGAATATCTAGATTAAATTAAAAACGTCACACAGCATTTCTAACTTTGCAACACCGCATCGAAAATAAATTAAAATACATTAAAAAATCTACAAAGAATTGTTGGTAAACAAAAATAAGAATAAAAAAATCTTTTTGGAATTTTTCCGTAGTTATTTGACAAAACGGTTAAACATACAATATAACTAAAGAAATTCAAATTTAAAGACGCCTGGCAATACTCCATTATCTGGATACAAAATAAATATCTCTAAACTGATATTGAGATGTATATCAAGTGTAGTAAAATTAACAGGAAAGTGGGGCAATGTCATATTTAAAAGTATTAGAATTAAAATTAAATCAAGAATAAAGTAAGTGAGTTATTGCAGTAGGCTATCGAAAACATTGGTGATGTTAAAAAATATAAAATCTAATAATGTAACAGAAGATACTCTAAGATCTCCCAAGAATTAAAAAAAAAGTACGGACGTGGAACTCCGGTTATACAGATGTCGGGTCTTCTATACATAAACAAAATTTTGCGGCCATTTCCGGTCAAACCGGTCTTGAGATTTTCCGATCAGGCTGATTTTTGGCGTCTGGACTCGACCTATGGTCCTTAGTTGAACACTGAAAACGTTATGTCTCTATCTATCACAGATCAAAAATTAGAAGGCTTGACAGATGTCAGAAATGACAGAAATAGAAGCTGGTCTCCACCTTGGAATCTGTCTTGCTCAAAACTTATAAGGAATGACATGTTGAATGACTTATTGCATTGTTGTAGGATATCCCACCTATGACAGCTCGCGGATGGGAACCTGGTAGGCCATAGGCTTTCGAATGATGTGTCTCTTATGTCTTAGGACAGACAGACATCCGCACCGATTTCACTAGGCTTCCCTTTTGGGTATAGAAGCCTAAAAATGAAAACAGTATTTCTCTAATTTCTCCCTTTATCAAAGATAAAAATGTAAAAAATAGAAAATATTAAAATTTTTACAACAAAACATAAATAACATAACCATAATTTAATTACCACTAATTATTCCTATAAAAAACCGTAACACTAAATAACGTTAGGATAAAAGCAAAATGATAGTGTAAAGTTTAAATGAGCATCGTAGTTACCACTTCACCAAATTTGATAAAAGCTACGATAAATAAAAGTTTAGCAATAACACAACTGTGTTTAAGACAACCTTTACCAGTAGAAAAAAATAAATATTAAAAATAGCGCAGTAAATAAAAAAAAGTTATTAATATAGCTGTTATTACATAAAATTTAAAAAGAAGAGAATTACTATGAAAATTATGACAAGTAATTTTATTATAATCATTTCTGATATAAGCCATATAGATTATAAAGATTTTAATAAGAGCAACTTTTTCAAACTACTATTATTTATTTGTATACTATCAAATGTAGAAGACAAAGCAACAGTTTTTTAATAAAGCAGATACAAATAGACCGGTCACATTGCGTTAACATCTGATGGAATAAGTTATTAAAAAATAATGACGAACTATTATCTGAATAAATAAATTAGTTGCATAAAATACCCGTTTACATTAAATAATCAAAACTTTGTGAGAAAGCTCTCCTTCCTATAAACTCCCTAAGTACTTCACCGAAATTTTTCAATCTCTAACAGAGGTCGTTAGACTACGAAACCTAAAGATACAGGTTCGAATCCCGATCTCGCCAATTTAATGACTAGCATTTTTACGGCCCAGCTCAACTTAGACTTCAATAAATGAGTACCTGTAGGTCAAAGTCTGGGGTAATAATAGGCGGTCGGTACGTAGCGCTAGCCACGTTACTACCCTTGTGTACCGTAAGCTCTAGATTGTAGCAGACCTATCCTGTTACGACCCCAAAGGGCCTTCATGACCTAGGTCGGAGAACTATTATTATTATCAACGGATGATTGCTCAATATAGCTAGCTACTAAACCCTTCAAACAACCAAAGACAGATATCTATAAAGCAAATGTTTTTGGTGAAGATCTTAATAAAGTTCTCAGTTTGACTCGACCAAAGTATAACACAAATAAATAACCGATTTTTTAAATGCACCACGACAACTTTCTCTATCATTCAGACCAATCTCCACTACCAAACTAAAACAAAAAATATTACACCACAAATCTCCATAAAACTGCTGGTTACGACCTTACAACTGAGCAACTCTTACGCTACATACCAAAGAAAATCCTGGTGCTACATAATAGTATGCTACGTTTATTCCATTTCCTATTACAGTAGAAATTTTCCAAAATTATAATCATCACCAAGTACGGTAAACCACTTGCAAAAACATTACTTTATAGTCCCATAAGACTCCTAATTTTGTTAAAAATCTTTGAAAGTCTATTACATCAATCTTTCAACGGTACAGCAGGGACATACAATTATTCTAGAAACACAGAAAACTTGTACATAGGACTTCTTGGACATTTAACAGTAGCTTTGTTATTTAAAATTGAGGACGCTTCTCCGGTTCAATATATCCAATCATACTTATGCAATACAAATTTCCAGGTTAAGATCAATCATGTACTGTGCAATTATTATCTTATTAAGATCAGAGTATCGTAAGGGAATGCCCTGTGGCGTCTCTTCTGTACTTAATTTATACGGCAGATATCCCAAAAAATAAAACCAAAATTGCAAAATTTGCTGATGATACGACTAAATTGTCTACATAGTAGTCCAGAACTAGCATCGGAAAAGCTCCAATATCGTCTTAACCTTTTTCCCAGAATGGTAAATGAAATTACCGCTAAACCTGCACAGGTCACACTTACAAACAACCGTATTGTCTGTCTACCTATTAAGACTAATAATACTGCTATTCCAGCAAAATAAGAGTTTTCAAACCTGGGATTGTACGCAGATCAGAAACTGATTTGGACATCCGAAATAATAGCGTGAACATTTTGACCTGAAACTCAAACAAATATACTATCTGATAGGCCGTTAATCCCAGCTCTCATTGAACAACAAGGTGCTTCTCTATAAAGTATTACACAGACCAGTTTCGACATATGAGGTTCAACTTTAGGACTGTAGCAAACCATCCAATGCAACGGTTTCAGTTCAAAACGTTTCATTTAATTATTGGTGCGGTATGGTATACCTTAAAACACACTCCATATAGATGTAGAATTCCTTGTGTAATCAATGTCATCCATAGCCTAATAACCGCCCATCATTTCACTCCGATGGCATAAAACACCTTAGTAGAAAACTTATATGCCGTATACCATTTCCAACAGATTAAACTAGAAAAGAAAAGGTCAAAAAACTTAAAATTACGAGCCGACCAAAACTAATCTTGCATCCAATGAAAAGGACATGGATGGATGGATTTTTCTCAAACCCATACCGCATATAAAGACGCAATATTTACTCATTACTTTCTTTTGTTAAGTAGAATCTAAATAGGCATTTTTCTTAAATTTAAGAAACCTATACTATTCTGGTAATGTAATAAAATTACAATATTGATATTAAACTGACAAATGTGAAGCAATAATATAATACTTAATTAAAAAAGGAATATAATAATAACAATACTTTTATAAAAAGAAATACCAAAAATGGGTATCGTTGGAAAAACCAAAACACAAGTTGAAAATATTAATCAATTCAATAAATAAAAATATTAAAATTTAGGTTTGCAGAACAAGTAGTAGCAAGCAAATAAACAAAACCCAAATAAAACAGACTACAACTTTTAAAAAACAATTTTAGAGGAAAAAGGGAAAAATATAAGAATGTTCAACTATATAAATATTTTTTCAATAACATAAAAATTTGAACACGATCGAAGATTATGTATGAACATCAAAATCTGCAAGGCCGTTTAACAGTTCTCTACCCCAGCCGCTGAACGCGTTAGCCATTGTATAAATATTTTGCGGGATTAAATTGGGGCAGG
Organism: Sinelater perroti; assembly: GCA_036346155.1. Lineage (NCBI taxonomy): Eukaryota > Metazoa > Arthropoda > Insecta > Coleoptera > Elateridae > Sinelater > Sinelater perroti. The sequence continues at coordinate 586,263 of JARFIY010000316.1, read as the reverse complement.
GACTGGGCTCGGGGGCGAAGCGATTACCCAGGCGAATAACCGCGGGGAAGGGCTCTTTTGGAAGCTCAAATTTCTGTCGCACGCGAGCAGGATTATTCCGCTTTGATTTCCCCCATGCGTTTTGTAGGGCAGGTAAGCCTATCTTCCATCTTCGTGCGTTGTGCAATTTCCTGCTCGAATGTGCAGTTCGTTCAAGGACGAGCGCGATTACGTAGAAATGCACAGTCGGCGCAGCACGGCTTGGTGTTCGCTAATGCAGGCGTTTATTAAACGGCCATAATAAAGGCAGCTGCTCGGTCCTCTTAAAGAATGGGTTCATATTTCTTGACTCCCTTTTGTGAACCGCCAGTGCTGCGCTATTTATTATTAAATAAAAGTGCTGCACAGCTCTTGTGCTGGAATATTCACTCCATACCAGATTACGAGTTATTTATGTTTTCAATTTCAATATTTTATAATAATAAATACATAAATTAGGATAATTCTCCCAACTATTACCGCATTCCACTCTGAGATTATATCCTTCCCCAAGAATTCAGCGAAGTGGAACTTATCTCATATGAGCTCGCATTTGTTAGCAAGTAAACACAATTACAATGATCAAAATGTTTGGTCGTTTTTAAAGAAAATATCTTGAGTGAGTGACCACGATCAGCGATTTCATCAAAGCCGGACGCATAATAAAAAGGGCACCCGGATACATTCATGATTTACTGCAAAATAAAATGCTATCAAGGGATAAACTGAGTGATAGAAACAAAGTAGCATAGATATGGAATGGAAAGAAATAGAATAGGGAGTGAAAGAGGCAACACAAAAATGCCTGGAAAAAGTTGTTAAAGAGCGAGGGTTTGACAACAGTTGTAAGCAAGCCATTGAAAGAAGAAACGGGGCAAGAAACAAGATGATAAACACCTCGACAAAAGATACAAAAAGGAAATATGTAGACGAGAGGAAAAAAGTGAAAAAGTGATACAGACCAAAAAAGAAGTAATACATTGAAAAGAACTACAAAGAATAGAAGAACACTATGTAGAGAAAGAAGTCTGAAATTTCTATCAAGAAGCTAAAAGGAAGAAAAAACCCCACACAAGAAACTTAGCAAATGTTATTCCTGAATATTATTTAGACTCACATAACGCCGTACAAGAGAGTATCTGAGGATTGTTGCACATGCTTTTGATAAAGTATGGCATATCGAGCTGTTATATAGAAAAAAATGTTTTCTTCTTGTTACCCAAATAACTTTACATCCTAAATTTAGTAACGACACTATATATTATTTACAATTGTAAAATCAAGTAGATCTTCTTCAAATTGGAGACTTCAAAATTATGCTAAATCAACATAACATAGGTTACAATATCACCTCCATCGTAAAGGTCGAGCCTCCACATCAAAAGACAGATATTGCCCAATGCAAGAGATGCCAGTGTTACGGCCACACCCAAAACTACTGCACTCGCCCATGTAGATGTGTAAAGTGTGCCGGAAGTCATGATTACAAATCATGCACTAAAAAGAAAGATGACGGAAGTAAAGCCAAATGTGTATTTTTCCTGGGAGAACAAAATGCTAACTATAGAGGATGCACGGTCTACAAACAGATTAAGAACAGAAGATTTCCTTCTATTAGAGATAGACCCATCGTAACAACTCAGGCCCAACAACCAATTAAAACCACAGATAATGCTTTCCAAAACAGAACTAGTTCGGGTAACATGACCTACGCAGATCGTGCCAAAGTACCCCGCACCCAAGTGACCAACACAACCCCACTTCAACAAGACTCCCAAAATTTCACTCAATACCCAAATGATGTTGTATCCTTTATGCAACAAAAAATAGGCTCTCAGCGAGTCATGATTAACAATCTCATGGAAGAAATAAAATACCTGAAAGATCTGGTGCGGCAATTAGTGAACAATAACCAGAAATGATGGCTCAACTCCTTAAAATTGCACATTGAAACACTAATGGACTGGTTAAGCATCGCCAAGAAGTAGAAATATTCCTGTTAAACAACAATATTGATATTTTACTAATCTCCGAAACGCATTTTACCGAAACATCATATTTCAAAATACGCGGATGCGATACATATAACACCCTCTGGCACAGCTCGAGGAGGAGCCGCAATTATAATCAAACATTTTAAAAAACATCATGAAATCCTTAAATACAGCATCGAACTCATACAGGCTACAAATGTAACCGTAGAAGACTGGATCGGAACATTAACCGTTTCTGCTGCATACTTTCCACCTAGTCAGGCCCCCAATAAGAAATGCTTTGGAGACTACTTCTCCTCTCTGGGCAGCAGATTTCTTGCTGGAGCCGACTACAACGCGAAACACCCCCATTGGGGATCTCGCATCTCTTTCCCTAGAGGCAACATTCTCTTCTCCGTTATGCAACAGCATCAACTCCCTGACCTCCTGGACTTTTTTGTTATAAAAGGAATTTCGCAAGGCTACTTAAACATCACACCATGTTACGATTTATCCTCCGACCACAGTCCCATTATAGTTACGATAAGCACTTCAGTACTAAGTAAAACGAAACCGCCGTCTCTTATTAATGACACAACAAACTGGAACTATTTCAGAAACATTCTCGAAGACCAGGTAACTACTAATATCCCATTAAAAAGTGCAAACGATATATAAAATGCAGTAGAGAGAATCTCTAATCCAGTCCATTCACTTAGCAGCCACTAGAGCAACACCGCAGTCATAATTAATACAAACCAAATATAGGAACAAAGTAGAGAACCAGAGGACAGACGTCGATTTAACACTTCCTATAGAAACCTAAAAGAATTGATTAAGGAAACAAAAAACGAATACATAGACGAATACCTGAGCGGATTGACTGCTTCCAAAGATATCGAATGCTCTCTTTGGAAAGCTACCAGTTGCTTAAGTCGACCTCAATAGCAAGTTCCTCCAATTCACAACAAAAATGGTACATGGGCACGCACTGAAGCTGAAGTCTTCGTAACTCATCTCCAAGAAGTTTTTCAATCATTACCACCTGACGATCATGAAGTGGAAAATTATCTGATGGCTCGCTTCCAACTCTCTTCACCCATCAAATATTTCTTCTTTGCAGAAGTTGAGTCAATGATCCTTAGAAATACCCATTGTAAAAAATCGCCAGTATATCATCTAATAACTGGACATATATTAAAAGAACTGCCCCACAACGATATAAAAATGGTGACGATGATTTTCAACAACAAACTACGAACGGGTTTTTTCCCGGTACAACGGAAAGTCGCACAGGTGGTCCTTATCCTAAAACCTGGAAAACCGGCCAATGAGCCTGCTTCATACCGTCCTATCAGTTTATTACCACACTTCTCTAAACTTTTTGAAAAAATTTTACTGAAACGGCTTTATCCCATCCTTGACAACGAAAACCTGGTTCCTGATTACCAGCTTGGATTCAGAAGTCGACACTCCACCGTTGAACAGATACATAGAATAGTAGATACTATTACCGCAGCATTCGAAGACAAAAACTACCGCTCAGCCGTTTTCCTTGATGTCAGTCAGGCCTTCGACAAAGTCTGGCATCAAGGACTATTATTTAAACTAAAGCGGATTCTACCACGCCCGTACTATTTGATCATTAAATCATATCTAGAAGAGCGGTATTTTCAAGTAAAGTTCAGAGAAACAATCTCACATCTTTGTCCCATTAAATCCGGAGTTCCCCAAGGAAGCGTTCTGGGACCACTCCTGTACGTCCTATATACAGCCGATATACCCACGAATCGCAATGCAATTACTGCAACATATGCCTCACCATGACCCTATCATTTCTGCACAAACCCTGCAACAAAACTTCGATAACGCATGTAAATGGTTTAAAAAATGGCGCTTTAAACTCAACTGTTCCATGACCGTGCAAATTGCTTTTACTAAACGCCGTGGCACCACGCCGGATATTAATATGGATGGTACTCTCCTTCCCCAAGCAGACTGTGTTAAGTATCTTGGTATCCACCTTGGCAAAGGACTAAATTGGAGAACACACATTTGGACATCTCAACCTAATACTAAGAAAATATTATTGGTTATTTGGCCGCAACTCTAAACTCTCGCTTGCCAACAAATTACTTGTCTAGAAATGTGTGCTCAAACCAATATGGAGCTTCGGTATCCAGTTATGGGGTATGGGATCGCACTCTAATATAGAAATCCTGGAACGTTTCCAATCTAAAACGCTCCGTATAATCACCCTACTTTGTTCCTAATAAAGAAATACTTAAAGACTTGAAAGTGCCAACAGTAAAAGAAGAAATAGTTCAGTGCAGTGCCAAATATCTTCAGAGATTAGAAACACACCCGAACCGTTAGCGTTAAACTTACTAGACAATAGTGCTGATGTGCGCAGATTAAAACGCGTTAAACCGCTAGATTTTTCCACACGGTACTAATTTAACTTAGATAGTAGGTATTCATTGTAATTATTTAATAAGTTAATTACAACGAGGGACGTCACTGGACGTTGTCTCACATGTTACTTCTAGTGCAATTTTATATTTCTGTATTTATCTGATTTACTTATTGCTATTGTAGCAGATTGCAAATAAATGCCAATAAAAGAATACCATTTAACGAAATATTTTATACTTACATCGAACTACATCGTAATTTTAATTGCTTCCCCTTAAGGAGGTAAAGCAATGCTATCAAACAAGAGAAAACTGCTTTAGAAATGTTGCTTCCTAGGCAGTTAATGCACATGAAGCTGAGGAGCACGCAGAAGAATATGATAAAGAGAGATCGAATTGTTCCTCAAACTTATGTTTTTGTTTTATTTATATCGTGAACTAGACTGTTTTACGTAAATAAAAACGAGAAAACAAATTAAATGACTATATAGGTAGATAACTAAATAGGTAGAGACAGTTTAGTTTAATAGCAACCACTGATATTTCGCCTAGTGTTTTTTGAAAAATACGTGACAAGTGGTAAGCCCGTTGCCGCTATGAGGTCCACACATTTTTCGGACCTATACTAAAACAAAAGGAACATAAATTAGCATAAAAACTAGTAATTATAGGAAACATGTTTTGCATACAGTGTAGTAATATTTAAGATTTTCTAATCCCAAGACATCCCGCATTGCAATCTTCTGCATATTAAGGTACGCCCTTTCCTTCAATTATTAAGTTATTTAATTTTTGTCTAAAACTGCCTCTTTATAATAGGGGGTCAAAGTGGGGGTGTCCCCCAAACTTCAATTGCTTGTAACTTTTGACCTACTCAACGAAAGCTCACTTATATATGCAGAAAAAATTCAGTACCTGTTTGTATCAAAAACTAAAAATAAATTAGTTACTGTGACCGTTAAACTTTTTTTATATTTTGCGTTTCTCTAAAATGGTGCTTCTCGCATATTGAACATCATTGTTGTAATGGACGTGAAGAAGCAGAAGCAAAAACCAGAATAAAGGCTTCATAATTGTACAACATATAGGTTGATTGTTTAAAAATGCCAAACGCAAAATTTGAGGGTTTAGGTGCCACATACTTTTATAAAACAATATTTCTTGCTTGGTTTTGTCAGACGAATCTATTTGGAAAGAGGCCTAAACAAAGACTAGGAAATCAGTTTAAACACCATGCAACACAAATTTACTTTTAGTAAAGTGTAATCGACAGAAAGGGATGTAAACAAAACAGAGCTAGGTTGGCCTAGGTTTTTCAGCTCGCACTATACGTTTCCTGGTTAACCATTATCGAGCAGGATATTTGAGGAGGTTAATCTGAAAGGCCGCCGGGAAACAAAACGCCCAACAGGACAGCAGGCCAGGGGCCGAGTGTCCCGAACGGCCCGTCCCAATTTGCGCCAACCCAAAGCGGGCGCAATTTTAAAAGCAAACACGGCAGGGCGCCCAAGCAGGAGAGATCAAATACATCGGGACGCACGTAGGGCCTGCGTAATTAATTTAGTTAGACCGTGTCACGTAAGGAGCAGTCGTGTGAACGAGCATGCGGCACGTCATTTGCCCCGTTCACAATCAATATTTAACGTAAATTGGCTCTAACCGGCCGGCGCACTAAATCAGCCCGGCTTTTTGTAAGACGCTAACAAAGAAGGCCGGGAAATTGATTGTTATTAGTTTCGAAGGCGCAGGGGGCGTGCGTGCCTGCCGCTGACGTCTACATGTTAATAATGCACTAATGGACTGCCGTTATAATTGTGCGGATTTGGACATCTTGATGGTGCCTCCGGGTGTTTTGTGTCCGACTATCGAGACAGACCTTCGTTTTGCGCCTGCTTTAATTAATGATGAGCCCGGCGCGTCGGAGAGTATCGAATCCTGTTATCTCGTAGGGATATCACACGATATCCCTTCGGTAGGTTTCACTTAACAAAAAGTAAACATTTCAGTGGAAGATCTGCTTTACAAAAAAGTCAAGAATAAAAAACTTTGTAATCCATCTTTAATTAATATAATAGGTGTGCAAGTAGAAACTCGGCTTTGTATGGTCAAATTTAACTTTATTAAAAAGATACTTGCTACAAAGGTTAATAATCGAAATATTCGCTATTACTGTCTGTGATCTTTTGCTATTTATCGGGTAGATGATAAATGCCTTCGCGATAGAAACTTCGTGGTTTCGAAGCAAAATTGTCATCGAGCTATTGTCGCACATCTTCAACTTCCGTAAACCGCTGGTCTTTCAAATATGACGACATTGATCTGAATAAGTGATAATCAGGAGCCAAATCTGGAGAATACGCTGCATGCTGGACAACTTCCCAGCCCAAGGAGAAGATGAGTTTCTGGGTTGATTTTGCTATATGTACGAGCGTTGTCATGACCTTTCCTTGACCCGTAAATGATCTTTCTCCCTTCAGAGCATCACTTAAATTTATCAATTGGGCCTGGTAACGTTCAGCTGCAACAATTTGATCAGGTTCCAGAAGCTCGTAATAAATAACTCTTTTCCAATCCCACCAGACACACAATCACACTTTCTTGGCATACATATTCGTTTTTGCAACTGATGTTGATGTGTGGCCTAGACCAACCCATGCATTTCTGCGTTTAGAATTGTCGAACAAAATTCGCTTTTCATCACCCGTAATGATTTTGTGCAAAAAATTTTTTCTTTTGTACCGAGAAAACAAATTCCTTCAGATGTCAACTCTTCGGTTTTTGTTTTCTTCCGTCAGTTTATAATTTTTCTTCCTTCTGTGTCTTTGTCATTGCATTCAATCGAAGTGATATTGCTTGGTGAGTAACTTCTAACTGTTCTGCAAGCTCTTATTGAGTTTGACATGGATTTTCATCCAGTAAAACTTAAAGTTCTTTGTCTTCAATATTTTTTTTTACTGCACCTGGGCGTAAACTGTCCTCGAGATTAATATTTCTATCACGAAATCTTGCAAACCACCTTTTTACTGTTGAATGACTCACAGAATGTTTGCCCAAAGTCGAATTAATCAATTCCATAGCTTGAGCAGAATTTTATTCATTTGAAAACAGAACAGAATGCAATGGTGTAAATGTTGTTTATCGACATCCATCTCTTATAAAATTGATACACACGGAATAACAACTTTTAAATGACTTGTAAATGACGTGTCATAAAAACAACAATGACTAAGCTGCATGCATCCAAAATAGCGGACGAATTGGCTACGTTCAAGTTTGTTATTTAATGCAACTAACTTCAGAGCCGAGTTTTTACTTGCACACCTATTATATGTATCAGTAAAAAAAGTAATCCCATATTAACAAAAAAATAATAATTTTTGGTTGACAAACCTTTTTTAATTACAGAAATTAGCGTCCAGGGAAATGTCTTAAAAAACCATTGTTGCTCTCGATGTATGGCAAGTCCATTAATGCGTAGTCTTTTTAATTCTGGCAGGAAATAGCCACGCATGTAACAATGTAGTGATCTGTGTTAACACTGTTCATCCATTTTCACGAAAAAAATAAAGCTCAATAATGCGGGTTCGGGATACGCCACACCAAACAGTTACTTTGACGCAGCGCAGATGTTATCGATGAGCTACCGTCCCCGTTATTTTTTTTTTTTTTTTTTGGTATGTTTACAATGCAATCTGTTTTTACAAACAATAAGCATATTTTCTGAATTGTACAAGTGACATGCAAAGGTGTGCTCCAATGAGCAGCACTCTCTATGTGAAAACTTAATAACTTAATACTAATGATGCTGATACTATCTTATGTCATGTCCTACAATCTACAAAATTAACGTCTATACACTAAATCTAAAGGCGTCTTTCGTTTTAATCGTTTTGTTTGCTGACTGTTGTCAAGTAAAGTAATTGCTAACACATTGGGGTGCACTTCTAGTCGTTGAATGTATTTTTCACTGTACTGCACAATTACGTCACTAATTTTATGCACTTTGAGATCGTTGTAAATATCTTTATTCGAGACGAACCACGGAGCACCAGTCACTGCACGCAATAACTTCGCCTGGAATCTTTCAAGGATTGCAATGTTAGTTGTTGATGCAGTTCCCCATAACTGTAACCCGTAGGTCCAAATAGGTTTGAAGACGACATTGTACGCAAGAAGTTTGTTGCGGAGAGACAGCTGTGATTTCCGTCCGAGTAACCAATAATGTTTCCTGAATATCAAATCTAATTGCTTACGTTTGTTCCAGATATGCGTTCGCCACGTTAGCCCTTTATCTAAATGCATGCCGAGGTATTTTACGGAGTCTGTGGTAGGAAATAGTTTATTATTTATCGATACTGTTGGTAATTCTCCTCGACATTTGGTGAATACTATGTGGTTCGACTTAGTCTCATTGATTCCGATACGCCATTTTTTTGTCCATTTCTCGATATCATTGATACTTTTTTGTAGTATATTTGTCGCTTCGATGGGGTTCTCATGTACCGCTAGAATGGCAGTATCGTCAGCAAATGTTGTTGTTGTGATGTCTATGTTTGTCGGTAGATCGGCTGTATAGATCAGGTATAGTATTTTACCCAACACGCTGCCCTGTGGAACTCCTGATGTTATCGGGTATAAACTTGTTACTTCGTTTTCATATCTTACTCTGAAATACCTTTCTTGCAAGTATGTTTTTAGAATATTATATAATGCCCCCGGGAGGCGTTTTTTAGTTTATAGAGTAACCCTTGATGCCAAACCTTATCGAAGGCTTGGTTAACGTCCAGGAAAATTGCTGCGCAGTATCTTCTGTTGTCAAATGTGTTGTTTATAATATCGACCACTCGATGCACTTATTCAATGGTACTGTGATGGCTTCTGAAACCAAATTGATGGTCTGGAATAAGGTTTCGTTCAGCGATAATGTCTTGTAGCCTCCTTGCTAATAGTTTTTCAAATATCTTGCCCATTATCGGCAGAAGACTGATAGGTCTGTAAGAAGCAGGCTCGTTTGGCGGTTTTCCCGGTTTCTGTATCACTATTACTTCGGCCATTTTCCACTGCGCTGAGAAGTATTCAAGTCTGCAAGCAGCGTTGTAAATTTGTGTGAGCATCACAATTCCTTTTCGAGGTAACTCCTTTATAACCTGACCTGTGATCAGGTCATAACCTGGTGCTTTCTTTGGATTTATGTTACTTTTAATGACAGTTCTTATTTCTTGTAGTTTTAAAGGTCTTATGTGTTCACCAGGTTGTTGTGGTTCCTCTAGGAATGTACTAATTTCAATGTCTTCATTATCATCAGCTGGTGGAAAAGGTTTAAAAACCTCTCTCAGATGTTCTGCAAAGGCTTCGACTATATCTTTCTCTGTCTTTGCCCATGTTCCGTCTGTCCTTCTATTGGGAGGAATTTGCTCGCGAGGTTGTTTTAGCCTTTTGGTAGCTTTCCATAGGGCGTAGTTTGTATCTGCATTGGGTGTCAGGTTTTCTAAGTATTCCTTAAAAGAGTTATTTTTAAGTTCAGTTATAAACTCTTTTAGTTGTCTTGATGCCCGATTATAATTTGTCTTATCTTGTGGATGTCTCGTTGTTTGCCAAATTTTTCTAAGGCGTCTCTTTTCTTTGATTTTTTCTCGTATAACTGGAGGGCAATTTATCTTCTTTTCCTTTTTTACTGGGGGTGGTGTTGCTTCCCAAGCCGCTTCTTGAATTAACGTGGTAAACTTTTGGACTTCATCTTCCAGTTCCTTTTCAGTCTTGAGTGATACTTTAAGGTTTACGTTTTTATCTATTAATTCTTTGAAATACTCCCAATCAGTTTTGTGATTGTAAAGTTTAATGGGCAGTTCTTTTTTGATTATTGCTGAGTAGATGGTGGCTATAACTGGCGTGTGATCAGATGTTATATCATAATTTGGTTCGATGTTCAAATACCCAGGTGCAAAACCGTTAATGACAAAGAAGTCTAAACAGTCGGTTATTTTCCTCGGATCTGTTGGCCAGTAGGTGGGTTTATATGTAGAGAGCTGATTAAGATGTAGCTCTTGGATAACGTCATAGAGAACTCTCCCTCTTCCTGGAGCTGTGATTCTCGAACCCCAGCTGGTGTTTTTTGCGTTGTAGTCGCCCCCTGCCAGGAATCTATTACCAAGTTGAGTGAAAAGGTCAGTGAATGCATCTTTGTTGGCACGATAGTTTGGTGGACAATAGACCGCCGCGATGTTAATTGGTCCATACCAATCTTCTATTCCTACTACGACTGTCTGGAGGAAAGGTTCTTCTATTTTATTTATCAGGTGATACTTTATAGAATTTCTTATGATGACTGAGGATCCGCCCCGAGCGTGGCGTTCAGTATCTGGATGGGCTGCTTTGTATACTGTGTTATGTGGTATTTTTAAGCTTGTGTTTGAGTTTAAATGACTTTCAGATATTAATAAAATATCTATTTTATTTTGTGATAGGAATAACTCTATTTCATACTTGTGACTTATGATGCCATTCGCATTCTATAAAGCAATCTTGTATAGTTCTGCCATTTTACTTTTTGGATTATTGGGCTTGATTCATGGCTTCTCTTAGCTGTCTGATTTCTTTGACTAATTCGGATATAGTTTGTTGCTGCTTATTTAGTTGTTATTGCAGTTGTACATTTTGCTGTTGCAGGTGTAAATTTTGCTGATGTAATAAGGCTATGATATCGTAGTTTGATACGTGTGTTGACTTTTTATTTCTTCATGTTTTCCTGCAGCTACGTGGGCGTAGCTAGTGCCGGGTGGAACTTTAGAAATATTTATGTTTTGCGTATTTGTTGCTGTGAGTAAGGGTACTTCAGTATTTCTTTGAGTATTCTTTTGCAGAAGAGCTGTCCCGTTTCGAGTTGGGAAGCGGATTTTTACGATGTCCAAGTATACTTGACATCCTTTATAGTTGGCCGGATGGGGGCCTCCACAAAGGAAGCATTTTGCCGGTTTACCGTCTGTTTTGTTTTTGCTACACTTTCTGTAGTCGTGTGGCCCTGCATATTTCACACATCTAAATTGTTGATTACATTGATTTCTTGTATGGCCATATTGCTGGGATCTTTTGCATTGGACTATTATTTGTTTGTTATTAGGTGTCTCAAAACGAACAACTGCATGCAGGAGGGTTGTAATCTTATAAATTTGTCCATTATTACTTTTCCTTTCTAAATCGATGAAGAATAAATTTTTGGCGTTCTTGTTTCTTTATTTAGTACAGTCATAATTTGTTCTACGTTATGTCCATGTTGTTTTAGCGCTGTTTTATATCGTCATGAGGTGTGCTGTGGTGTAAATTTCTCAATACAACTCGGTATCTTTTTCTTCAGGGCAATTTGTACGTGTGTCTAATTATGTTGTTCTTATCTAGTATTGTTTTTATTTTTTGTAATTTTCTATGCTATCTGGTTTAATTTTCATTCTATTGTCTGACAAAAGTTGGTACGTAAATGCATTAGTGGCTGTTTTTATTAATTCTAGCAACGCTGGTACACCTTTAGATATCCCATACAGTATAAAAGGAGGGATTCGTTCAACTTTAGATAAGTTATATTTTTGTTTGATTTTTACTTCTTCTGTCAAATCCGCTAATGGCTGATACTTATTTTTTGTTTCAATGCTACCAGAAGACGTCCTTTGTCTTCCCTCTGGGTTTCCTGCCTGTGGACTGTTTTTATTTCTTTTGCGTTTTATACGTGGTACAATTGTTTGATAACGATTTGGTTCAAATGGGTCTTTTTCCGACTCTTCATCTATGTTATTACTAACCTTCGGCGTTTTCGGAGTATTTTGATTTTTTGGCAATAAATTCGGTTGACTGTTGTATTGAAATGTCGGTTGATAATTGGAATTTATTGGAGGTTGTTGCGAGTAAAATATGTTTTGCATGGCCGGATCATTAATAGTTTGCTGAGATGTTTGGGTATAAAATGCATTTGCTGCGAGAATTGTATATTCGGGTCATAATATATTCCATTATTATTATTTGGCAGTGGCAACGGGAATTGCATAGTTAAATGAAAGTGGGCTTCGTCACTCATAATCAAAACGATATCGTCTGTGAACATGTGTCGCCTCGCGAAGTTATTTTGCCACAGTTCTTGAACAACCATAATCTTGTAGGAATATAAATGGAGGTCCAAGTGTAAGATTCTGCAAATTGACCTGTCTGACGTCCAAAAAGCGTAAGCGTGACATACCGACGAGGGCTGGCTTCCACCGCTTGTCGCACCCTTTCAATGTTTACCGGACTCCGTACATTTAGACCATCTTTCCGTGCAGTCCCCGTGTTATTTGAAAACTATTCACCCACTTTATAATAGTATCCCATTTTGAAACGCAACCATAATGACCAACATTAAATTAATTTTAGAATTGTCGCTGTATGAGCACCACAGAACGACCCGCTTTAATGAAGGCATTGTAAACAAACATACGATGTGCTACAGACAAAGGCTCTATTGCTACTGAAATTCTTTCTGTCATTGAGTAAATATTAAGCATTCCGAAAACATTCTGTCTACTCCAGCGTGCATGACAGTCTTTTCAAAAGCACGATACTTCCCTGCCGGATCTCGTATAAGCTAATGAGATAACATAGAATCTTAATAGCAAATGTTCTTATAAGGCGTGAAGAGAACTCATTCAGTAAGAAGCTCTCATACTTTTTGCCTAAGATCAACTGGCCAATATCGTTTCAGTTTTCTGTTATCGTATTGGTTGTATCAGAGGGTTGCTGTAAGCTGCAAGTGGGTTACGATGCTTGTAGCTGGGTTTTTAGATGATTTTAAAAATTAAAATAATATTGTTGAAGTCAATGAGGATTGCTTAAGCATAACGGGTACTATATCATAGCATTCTTTGGGAAATTTTTTCAGAAAATGGATAAACAGTATCGTTATGAAACCTCTTCCGCTTCATTACTTAATATTTAAGCTATTAAAAAAAATAGATATAAAAAATGGCGTAAGAGAGCTTCAAAAGGTGAACATGTTTGCGGCTTTTCAGGTAATCGGAGACCGAAAATCAAAAATATTCTTAAAACGTAACTAAAGTCAAGTGAAGATATGGAAAAGTTTAGAAATGGCGGTCGTTTGAAAATTAAATTTTAATTTTTACGATATATTTCGTCGTTTTTGGACTGTAACTTTTGCAAAAATAAGTATTTCAATGTTGTTGCAGTTCCAGCTGCAGGCACGCATCTCCTAAAGGTGTATGTAAGGGGCAACCTGGTCAGAGTATTAGTTTCTGAGAAAATAAGTTAACCGATCTTAAAACATGGTTTTGATAAAAACGCGTTTAAAGTTTTGTAAACATCTCAAGTCAGAGTTATTGTGATTACGATTATTCTGCTATGATTGGTCCGTAGAGAATACCTTCGTCTTCTATGAAGAAATCTTGCTGGGCCGATAGTTTTTCCCGTTTGACAATCCTGGCCTTCTTTGCTGCAACAGATACGCGATGCTCCGATCGATATATTCGTTTCTCACTTCGAGTGACAGCATAAAATTTAGCTTTTCTCCAAATTGTGACACCTAGAATTTTCATAATCGATAAAGTTGGTAAAAAAATTTTGTTAAAAATTAAAGTTTTCAAATAAGTAGTTATTTCAACAATTTTAACGCCAGAATGGACGTTTTGGAGAGAAGGTCCAGATAAGAGAATTTAGTGACTCGTTGTTCTGAGTTTGTGCTCCCAAGCACCTTTCTAATAAATTTGTTGATGTTAAATCCTCATAAATTGGTTTGATTACTCGAAGAACTGCATAGTAGAAATGTGGTTGAGCGTGATTGAAAGTGTCAAGAATCCCATGTGCTCCAGCTTTACGCCACTTGCACAAACTGTCTTTTCCGGGCGGGCAATAACTGTGCTGCGGCTTCTCATAGGTCGACGTTTTGTAGTAAAACGTAGCCCACACTTCTTTTTAATATCCTAAACAGAATTATAATTCCTTCTATAGCTAGACCGTAATATTTTTTAAGTATTTTTGCTTAATTCTGTACCCATTCGTTTTTCAATATGCTCTACGCGTTATTTTTTTGAATCATAGATGTATGAATCGATATTTAAAACTTTTTATTAAGTTTTGCTGTCTCTACTTTAAGATAAAAGTTACTTGCCTTGGTTTGAAGTTGTTATTTTTAATTTTTCGCTTTTTAGTCCAGTTATGTAGAACATTTAAATGATTTTGTAGTTAGGAAAACGCGGTTACAGAATTTTCATGACTAGTAAGTATTGCTGTATAGTTGGCAAATGTTTCGATTTGGATATTTGTTGTAGTAGGTGTCAGCTGTGTATAATAGATAAAACATTATTTTGTAGTACTTCAGATTTTATTTGGAAAAAATCTGAAGCCTCACCATTTACTTTGGTTTTAAATTAATAATTTCAAATATAACTTAAACAAATTAAAGAATGCTGGCAATTTGATCTTCTTTCCATGCCTTATCGTAAGCTTAACTTATGCCCAGAAAATCTGAAGTACAGTACTTTTTGTTCTCCAGTGATGTATTTGCTTCATGGACGATACGGTATAACTGGTGAGTAGTAGAGGGTGGTAGCCGAGATCCAAATTGATTATCAGGAATCTCACTAATTCTATAGACCAGAAGTTTTTCTAATAATTTAGAAATGATTAATAATACATTTATAGTTTTAGGCGATGAGACGTCATTTGGATTTTTACCGGGCTTTAGTTGATTAAATTAATACTGTAGTCGTAATACAGCTTTGAAAACATAAGTTAACAACACAATACTTTCTTCGGGAGTTCTTTTAACATTTTGGAGTACTTTTATCGGGATTAAGTAATTTTCTGTTATTCAGGCGAGTGATTTAACGTCTAATTTCTAAAAAAGGGGGAAGTCTTGGATTTCTTGGTGTGGAATGTCATAGTTAGGTATAAATAAGATGTTGGACAAAAACCACATTTTATTTATTACTTCTCTCCTATGGAGAGGAATTTAGTTTACAAAGTGAGGGGTTTGCTCAAGATGGTTTACGAAAAACTTTAACCGGTTACCATATTAAGTTATCGTCGAGATTGAGATTAGAAATGTAATCTCAAAATAATCTATATTGTGCTTCCTTTAATTTGGATTTGAGTTTGTTGGCAAGTTGGTTATATGCGATTTTATAGTACATGTCTTTGATACCATCTTGCTCGAGCTTTTTTTTTATCCATGATTAGTTTGTTACATTTCAATGGGACATTTATAATTCCGGTTTGGTTCTTTAGATTAGGGGTAGATTGACGGGTTACGTATTGGACGACTGATGTTAAATTATTCATAAGTTCGCCAAACTCATTAGGGATTGCGAGCTTTACTTTGAGGTATGTAGATTCGCTTATTACATGTAACTTAGAAATTTTTGACGTTTATTATAGTGGTACTAATTTTTGTTATTAGTGGTGAGATTGTATGATAGATAAAAGTTAGGTTTTATATCCGTATAGCGTTCATGGGATCGTTCGCCCAATAAGTTGGTGAGAATATGGTTTTTTCATGTAGAATTTTGGCCAGTTCTCTGCACTTTCTACATGGGTGATATGAGGGTGATTAGTGTGATCTATACCCAGGTATCTTAAGGTATGATCTGTCAATTAGTTTCACAGATTAATAAAATTCCAATAAAGTTATGTTGAAGAAAATTTTTTATTTTTACTTTGTATTGGATAATCCCATTGGCATTCCATAACGCTAACTAAACCATTATTTTTGCCTTGCTAACATATTGCATAATAAGCGTGTTTCAGGTCATGCTATTCTGTTAAAAATTTGATTAAACTTACTTTTGAATTCTTCTAAGACTTTCTTAAGCAGATGGCTGATGTTATCTTTAACATTGTTGTTGTTGTTGTGATGTACTGTTTGTATTGTTATTTACTAATGTGAGTATAATTGTATTTAAATAGTAATGGATTTAGTGATGCTGCTGACTAAACCTGAATAAAAAGAATTTTAAAGATTGAAAGTGTTTTTTGGGTTTGCGTTGCTTTTGTATAAACGTTGGCAGTAAGCGTAGCCTCTGTAGTTTGCTGGTGTTATCCCCAATACAAAGTGCATGTGGTTAGAGTGTCTTTAGCTCGTGCAAAAGATCTATGACAGTATGTTTCAGTGTGTCCAGACAATTGACATCTCGTGTATTGTATTACATTTTTCTGTTTTCTGCGAGCTTTAAAATGAACAATACAATGTATTAATACAGTGCATTAATATTGCGAGAGTTATGAAAGTGTATCTATTGGTCAGGTGAATATTTACAGTTGAAATACTTTATTTGCGGTTTTCCTTCTTTAACTACTTGCCAAGGATTTATGCTAGATGGATTTTTTTATTTTTTTGTCACTAGTTGACAACATTCTTTGCAACTCTACAGGGTTGTATCCAGAAGTAGTAGGACTGTTTTATTTCCGCGCGGAGCGATGGAGCGGGGCCTGCAAGACCGGATGTTATGGAGCGGAGCCTTGGGAACAGGTTTCGACCTACGGCAGTCACCTGCGTGCGTTAGTTGAGTACGGACCACTGTTTTAGTGACCTCCTATTGTGACGCCTCGTCGTCAGTTGCGATGGAGCGAAATTTGGAGCAGTGGTACGCCATCAAGTTTTGCTACAAACTTGGAAAATCAGCGACCGAAACCAAGGACATGCTTACGCAGGCCTACAAGAAGGACACCATGAGCTGTTCCTCGATATTTTGAGTGTTTCGGGAGGGAGGGAGCTCGTCGAGGACGACCAACGCGCCAGGCGTCCGTCATCCTCGCGAACGGACGACAATGTGCTGAAAGTTAAGCAACTTTTGAACTCTGACCGACGGTTGGGCATTAAATAAATTAGTGATGAGCTGAATCTTTCGTACGGGACAGTCCAACGCATCATCACAGAGGATTTGTCGATGAGAAAAGTGCCACGGCGCGTGGATTGTGAGGGATCTCCTGGCCAAATTCGGCGTTTCCACGTTGCGTCACCCCCCTACAGCCCTGATGTGGCACCGCCGGACTTTTTCCTGTTCCCCCAGATCAAGAGGCAGTTCAAGGGGCATCGTTTCGATTAGGTGGAAGCAGTCCAAGCGGCAACGACGAGGGCGCTGAACAGCATCCCGGAGGACGACTTCCAGAAGGTCTTCGTGACCTGGAAGGCTCGCTACCAGAAGTGTGTGGATGCACATAGGCCTATTTTGAAGACTATTAAGTCGATGTACCAAAATGTTCAATAATTTTTTTTTAAAATATCAGTCCTACTGCTTTTGGATACCACCCTTTATGTTATCAGTTTGCTGAGATTGTTAAGATAATTACTGTTGAAAATGTTGTTGTTGGTAAACATTTTGTAATTGTTGTGATTTTGCATTTGCGTGTATGTAAGAAATTGTTTTCGGTTGGATGGAAAATACTGCATTTTTGAGAGGTGAAATTAAAGTATTTGCCTACCGACATCGGCTGGTGTTGCACAAACCTAGCTGCCAGTGCAATTTGCGACATGCTGTTTATAAGACTTAGACCGTTTCCCGTAGGAAACATTCTTACCAAAAATATCAGATTTGAATAATAAAATTAAAATAAAAATAATAAATAAATACGCCTGACCTTACTCAAGGCTGTGGATCCGCTGTTACGATAAGGCACATATAGGTTTAGCCTACTTCGATGCATGAATTGACTAAACAAGCTAAACACAAATTAAAATAAATAAAAACAGTAAAAATCTACATTTTTTTACATTAACAGCAAGTGCTTTAGTATTAATTTTAAAGTAATAGTAAAGTTAATACAGAAAGTTAGTGACATAAAATATATTATACATTCAGGACGTTCAAAAATAATTACTACTTCTCCAACATCCGATTGTATTGCAGATGGACATATACATTCAATGGGGATGTGAAGATAAACTGCCTTTGCTAGAACGCACGGAAGCAATGCTAGTAAGTCACTCTTGCAATATTGAAAGTGCATTTATGGATAAAGCAAAAAACCATAAAAACAGACAATCATAGACACCTATAAACTGCGTAATTTCTTTTGAAAATACGGAGTAACTGCTTCGAACATCTATGCGAGGTCAATAAATAAAAGTTTGGGTAAACGACAAGGATTGTTTTTTATTTAATTAATTTTAAAGAATTAATTATTTTATGACAGAAATTAAAGGCATAAGGACGTTTTAAGATTGAACATTTACTAGAATGTGGTACTTAAATCCTCCGGTTTGAACTGTTTCAACTGCCTCACTTCACCATCAGGATTTGTTAATTTGGTGGCTAGTTAGTTTAGATGTACTTCAAGTCTGTTTTAATATTTTGTGCAATATTTCCTTATTTCTTCACGGATAGAAAGGATTTGCAAGTCTTGCTCAATAACATAGTTTAGTATGTACCACGGTGCGATAACCATCATTCTTAAGATCTTATTATTAAACCTTTGGAGTTTTTCGATATTGGAAGTACTAGCAGTCCCCTAAAGCTTAATACCGTATGTCCATACAGGCCTCAGTACAACTTTATAAACCAAAATTTTGATTTCTAATAAAATTTCTGAACTTCATCATGTTAACCAGTACACTTTCCGAAGTTTGAAGAACAACTTCTTTCTCTTCATAAGTATGTGTTTTGAGCCATGTCATTCGCCATTTTCAGTGTAGTCCAAGATACTTTACTTATTTTGCTTATGGTAATAATATGGCATTTATATTCACAGTGAGACAGATTTTTTTGGCAATGTAAAAGTTATGTATGTGGACTTTGTTTCATTAGCTTTTCTATACCAAGTTTTAAGGCAGATCAGTATTTTATCTACGTTTATTTGTAGGTTTCTAGAAGCAGGTGTTTTAGAAGCAAGTATCATCAAGCAAAAGTCACAACTATTGTTACTTTAATGGTAGGCAATTCCCCATTATACAGCAAATATAGTATGGGTTCCAGCACACTCCCCCGAGGCACTCAGGCAAATTCATATACTGTTTTGGTATTTAACAAGAAAACGTCTGATATTTAGGTATGATTTAAGGATCTGGTCATCGAAATGTGGTAGGTTTATTTTTAATTTCAGCATGCCGACGTTTTCGAATGCCTGATTGATGACTATAAAGACTGCAAATCAGTATCTTCTGGCTTCAAGGCCTCTGTTTATTTAATTTGTTAATAATTCTGTGCATTTTTCAATTGTATTTAATAAATTTTTAATAAATGTTTATCAAATACTTTTGACAGTCGAGGTAAAAGGCTTAAGGTTTGTAAAAGATTATTTCATTTAGGTTGCTCCCAAGTTTAGGCTCAAAAAATAATTTGTGCAACCTTTCACTGGTCAAAAAAGTACGCTAGCCTTAACATGGTCTTAAAAATCATTAGTATAAGTTATAGATATTTATTACTTGTAAAATTTTCTCAGTTGTCAAATCATAGCCAAAAGGTTTCTTTAAACTATTTGATGATTTTTTTATTTACTTAAATTTTTTAATTTAAATTAAATTTAAAAGGGTGTTTCCAGGAATGTTTGTATATCTGCTTCTTCTTTAGCGCATTGTTTATCATAGTGCGATGTGAATACTTCAGATAAGTGTTCTGCAAAAGCATTAGTTTTCTCTTTATTATCCCTGCGTCATTATCCGTTGCCGTCTTTGATTAGTGTTATTGATTGTTGACGGCTCTTTATTTTCCTACTACCTTCCATAACACATAATGTGTTCTAACTCTTCTCTATTGCTCCCGCTATTTACGTTTATTACGATCATTTTCTTTACTATTATCGGGCAATTTTTTCTTGTATACTGCTTATCTCGGTCTGATGTAGCAAGCCAAGCTGCATTTGTATAGCTCGAATTAACTTTAGTGCTGCATCTACTTGTGCTTTCGTTTTTAGGGGAATTTCAAGATCTAATAGCAAATCTAGTTTCTCCTTAAAAAAATTCCAATGTTTTTTGTAGTATAAAATGTTAGTTGATTTTCTTTTTTTTTCGATTTTCCAAAAATAACGTTAGTGCAACTGTGGAATAATCATAAAATCATATTCTGTTTTTGTCTGTTTAATGTCGATTGCTTTTGTGATATAAAAATCAAGTAGGTCTGACATTTTTTGCCAATCTACAGCCCAATATGTAGGTTCTCCTGTAGCCAAATGATTCAGATTATTAAACCTTATCGTAGCAAGCAGTTCTCTTTCTTTGCTCCTAGTTATTCTTGCTCTCCGTTGCGAGTCTTTAGCATTGAAGTCTCCACAAGCTATGAATTTATTTCCTAATGTTTTAAAAAATTATCAAAATGTTCTCCTTTATTATTTTGTGTTGAATGAGCAGTATATAGATGAAACGGTGGTAGAACCCTGGTAATCTTCTATAACCATGCTATTTGCTTGTAGATGATGACGATTATATTTGTCAATTTCATGATGCTTGAGTTTGTTACTAATAATTATTGCACTGCCACCATGCACAGTACCATCAGGGATTTTGGTATCATATATCGTATAGTTTGGTATGCTTATATGACTCCTGATGGTCAAGTACATTTATGTAATTAACAATATGTCAATATTGTGTATTTTCAAAAACATTTTTAATTATAGTGTCTGTTGACACAAGTTGCTGGCGTTCCATAATGCAATTTTTAAAACTTGAGCCATTATGGTTTATTATTTACAGTTACTGTTAATAGGTTTAGTAATAGTTAATTTCTTAAGCATTTCTTTTAATTCCCTCGTAATTCTGTGTATTTAGTCATGTTTTTTGGGTTCTAATTGTCTCTAACTTTTTTAAAACATTCACGGGTTAGGTGAAATTCGACCCATCTGCATAACGGGGAGTTTTATGACAAAAATTCTTAATGTGATTGAATTTGCAACACCTGCTATACTGCGGAATTTTTTTTATCATGTGGAGCTACAAACTCTACCACAGAGTCCACAAGCTTTGCCTCCAAATCAATATAACCATAGGCAGCTCTCTTTTTGTTTTATACTGCTTAATATTCCAAATATTAGTCGCAGTGTGTTCTTTTTTAAGCAGAACTTATTTTATTTTATTTACGTCGGTTGATGGGTGTAATCTTTTAAGAACTAACCGAAACGTTCTTAGTGATTTAGGTCTGTATGTATGGAAATCAGTATCGTTCGCTTTTAAAGCACTTATTATAGTGGTATACACTTTATCAGTTTCAGATTGTATTTTTACCTCCTTGCTACTAATTGTTTTTAATGTATAGTTATTTATAGCTATATCATTTAATAAATCAGTTTGTGGTTTACATTTTTTGATTCCGAGCATGAAAATGGGAGGAGGTTTCCTAGTGTTGCTCTCCCCTTTTGTGTTTTGAGTTGGAATAAGTGTGTTCAATGTTTATCACCTCTTACCATCGGATCAAGATATATTCTTGGTTTGAATTTAATGATTGGAATAAATATTGTAGTAAAAAGCTAAAAGCAGTAAACGTTGGGCCAATATACGCAAGCCACACCTTATGCAGCGTGTGTCCGACTTGATAATAAAAAATAGGTGAATCACATTCGATACAAAGACTAATGCAATAAGTTTGTCAGACGAAATTTTTCATACTATCATCCAGGAGAATTTGAAAAAGACAAGGTCTATCTACAATGAGTTTCCATAGTTTCACCGCTTAGTAAAAACAGAACTGTGTGGAGGTATACTAACAGTTGCTATAACTATACAGCATTGAATTGAATATGTGAGTGTTTGGTCATACAAATGACAATTGTTTTTTGGAATCAAGTCGAAACTTTACTGATAGATTGGCTGAAAGATTCTAAGCGACTAAAGCAACTCTACCGACGTATTCAGCAACGTCGCTACGAAAAAGATAATGCGCGGTAAGAACTCCAACAACGAGCTTCAGTTTAGTATCCACAAATGACGTCGTACTGCATCCGAAGAATATTTTAGCACCTTTGTAGAAACTACTGAAGCAATGGTAAGAGTGTACATGCAGTGAGTGAGAATACTTTTAATAGACTGTATACTCAAATCTTCTTAGTAAAAGATTAATGAGGGGAAAACGATCGAATGCCAATAATTTTTGAACGCCCCCAATAAAAATATTTATTTTTTTGTTATGAAACAAATAAATAAAACCGTATCTAGTTTCAAATTAGTAATATCTCAAAACCGCCTCGCCCTCCTAAACCCACAGTCCAATTTTCGGATAAACCCGTTTAAAATATACTTTTTTAAATTCTCGTTTCTGGAATTTTACGTTGCGTTTTTCTTTGATCTCACTTTTATTTCATGCTCTTCAAGCGTATTTATCTTACAACCTTCATCACTTAAGGCACGTGTAGGCCGCTACAAGATAATCCAATGCTATTTCCTCATATTTATCTTGTAACCAAATTTTATAATTAAATATCCAATACTCCTCTAGCTACCCGTTTTTGTGACGTTGTACTACTAGTCTACTATAACTGATTTTCTTTCTTTAAACGCTAATGTTTATTATATTTATTATCATTTATCTGCAAAACAATTTTTTATTTCTATTAATAGGTTTGTAGTTTTTCTTACATCTTCCTACTACCACACATAGATAATAAACAAAATTACTTATTACCTTCAATACAGTTTTGAAATTACTGAACTAAATAAACCCCTTTTTTACTGTTACGCACCACTAGCTGTAGACACATAAAATTGTGTTTTTATAATTTATAATTACATAAAGTTCATTAGTCTGTAAAAATAAATATCAAAAACGAGTTTACTGAATCTGAATATTTAAAACTCAATACTATTCAAGAATCTTATTCAAAGACTTTAGGCGTAGGTAAATTGAGACCCCAAACGAATAGTAAAATTCTCCTAAAAATGGCATCGCAATAGAACCAAACATTTATTTCAAAAACGACGCTGTCTAACCCGTGAACTAACACTAAGTTGTTCAAATGTAATTAGCCCCGATAACCTATGCATCCGTGCTTGTGTGTGTGTGCTCGGAAAAGTTTCAGCGTTTAAAAATAAATTAAAAATTAGGTTTAAGAGTTGAATTCCTAGTTGGATTCCTATGTTTTTTGGGGCGTTGATGAAAACGAAAAATGATAGAAAATAGAAAATAAAATTTTTTTATATTTTTCTACGTATGAATGTCAGTTTAACGAATTTTCAAAAAAAAAGTTTAAATTGTATTCAAATATTGCCATAAAGTCGTTTTCTCCAAAGTAATATTAACACTTTTTATTTGTTCAAATGGCTGCCAAATTTTTTTAAAATGAGCTAGGAATACGCATTCTTAGCTTTCTATAGGTCCATGTATCGTTTTAAAAAATTTAAAGTTTTTCCCGAAAGACCCAAAATTGGACCCAGGAGAAGTCCAAACACGTTTACATTAATATCTAGGCCGGATCATAACTAAAATAGGTCTGCTTAAATTCTAAATTTTCGTCATAAAAAATTCTACCAGATTTGATAATTTCTTTTTTTTTACGTGTATCCTAACCTAACAATTTTTTAATTTTTTCAAGGTTAGAAAATTTTAACATGGGGCCAAATTGCCGCATTCGGACCAAAATGCTTGAGTTCGGAAACCAAGGTGGAAAATATCAAAATTTGTCGGATGCTTTTGGTTTTGGGTCAAAAAATTCAAAATTCGGCTTGTAATCGCATATTTACGGTTTTTCGAAAATGGCCGATTGCAGCGCCCCCTTATGAGATATCTCAAACATTCAAAAATGTTATAAAAATAGATAGAAAATACTACTGTTTTTGGAATTTACAATTTTTTAAACTTAATACTCAGGTCACAATAATTTTTTTAATTTTAAAAAAAACCGTCTAAAATGAGCCTACAGCTAGCTTGCTCAAGACATTTTTTTCTGCCGAAAAACGGCTTTTTGGGCTTTAAAAAATGTCCATATTTTGGAGCGCAGCGGCTCAAGACAAATTTGACTATCAGATTCGTGATCAGCGCCCCGAAAAACATAAGATTTCACTTTAAAATACCACTCCCCAAAAAACCATCTAAAATTACACAGCGACTGGACTATTATTTCACCTTTTAAAATAAATTTTACTATCAAACCAGTCATATTTCTATGGGTCCTCCATTTTTACCTGCGGTAGCAAATCTTTTTATAACTGATTTTAAAATAAAAGCACTCGCTTCCCTTCCCTTGAAAGTTGTCTGTTGATTAAGATACCGTAACGATACTTTTATTATCTACTTCTTGACAATACAGGTATTTTCAATTTATTTTCCACCTAAACGTACATCATACCAATGTCAAGTTCACAGTGAAAGTACAACAAAACGCGGGCACTCTCACAACAAAAATTTTTCTAAAGACAATTTTATCACACTTTCTAAAGGAAGGTTATCTATACCAACTATTATTTAAATACTGAATTCCATCATCATCCTATCAGTTGCAAAATTCCTCTTACCAAATTCTTTCCGTCGGTAAAAATTGATAAATCGAAATTAATATCATTACTGAAATTCTAATACTAAACGGATATTCTAGAAAAAAAGTTTTTGGTAAAGTAATACTTAATATAGATGTACTTTGTGCGCTGTTAATAAATTTTTGACACACCGCGTTGTCAATGTATACTATGTCGATGGTTTGCACTATTCCATCGGACATCAGGTTACGCATTCAGATGACTTTCTTAGTAGCAATCACGTAGTTCGTATAACACGATAAATTTGCCTTTATCGTCTGCTTACAGCCGAACCAGATCACTGGCCCTTCGTTGATCATTAAGGCCATCTTAGTGATTCACAGCCGGTATTCATTTTTCTCTCAGTCAGCATCCGAATAAGCGGTCAGTTAATTGATTAGCTGACCGTTCCCATTTCAGGTAACACCAATATCTAATTTTTTTTTAATATTGGAACACGCGCTTGATAGCGTTTCAATGTACGGACAATCACCTTTCTAAAAAGCATAACAATTGGCTAACCAGATAGGTCAAGTCATGTCGCGTTCTGATACCCAAATACATAAGCGAGCCTAATCGTAAGACATGTGGACCATTTTTCCAGGTTGATTATTCTCGTTAGCATTTACTCTCAACACAACATTTACGTCAGTTTGCACCGCGATGTTCTTACAATCGCTGATACCAAAATTTTCCAAGATATTTTGCATATAAGTGATCTAGTTGGCCACGATTGTAATTAGTTTCGAGACCAAGTTACTACGGCCAAACTTCTGTTGACAACGAATTCACTTTTTAGTACTTAAATTAATTTTAATACGCGCTCTGAATTACAGCCAAGTGCAAAGTTATCATCCACATAAAAAGTAAGGTACAAATCCTTGGCTTCGCTGACGTACAAGCACCCAATTATATTTAACACGCTATAGATCTTCTTGTAAAGCAACTTTTCTAAAGTTTGCGCACGTGGCCACTGTCATCGTTGTATTTTTTTTAGTTATTCCATGTAGATTTCTTTCTCTAAGTTACTGTGAAAGGTCTAGTTAATATATTTTCTAGTAGTTGATGGCCAACAATACGCACACCAAATCAAAGCACCCAACTAACAAAAAAGTGCGCCCTTTATATTAGGCCAATTTTGCGTAGATTTTGATTAGTAAAAACCACCTATGGTGTGCGATCGCTAAATGGCTTGCGCGGTATATTATTTTTAATATATTAGCCTACAGATCGCGCGGTAATTTGACTGTTGCTATTATCGAGTAAACCATGTCATTTGCTATACGAGTCGATCGTTTGGCCCAGCCATTAGTACTTGCGACACTGTTATCTCTTGTTGAATTAAGTTTTGCCGTGTAAACGCATTCATTTTATCGCTAATATTTTCTGGTGAATTATCCGAACGCGCATGCCGAATCATATACTTGTATGGTTTGGACATTTTGGCCCTTGTGCATCGTTAGTGAAAACAACATACCACTGTGGTCTGTGATAAACACCTTCGAAATGATTGGCCAAACTATTAGCCAAACACTTTTCCGATCGGCATGATAGCAAAATTAATTCGCCTAGCTCTTTCGCCCACGATTATGATTCTTAAAATTACGAGTGTACATGTCGGCGAAAGTCACAATGTTCACAAAAGTTTTTCTCAGCTTCACGTTCACATTTGGTCACTTATTTTACAACCTCATACGTCTATTTCTGTAGAAAGTACTTCGGCATTTGCATACGAATCGATGTACGTGCAAGCTTGCCCGTACACTTCTATTTTTGCGCTTTTCAAAATTATTTAATCACTTTGCCCAAAAACCTAAATGGTAAAATGCGCTCACCCACGTTTAGCACCGAATTAGCCGTAAATAAAACACCATGTGCTTGACCAACACCGCTGCCTATTGCTATATTAACCTGGTCATTGCTATTGTTTTACGCGCTTTTAACCTAATAGTGGCCTGCCTTCTCATGTCTTGACTTCTGACATAAATGACACTCTAAACTTTTTATTGTTGCGCTCTTGGTCACTTTGGCCACCGGTTTACTACCATCCTTCTCGTTGATGGTCAACTCTTTTATTCGATTCAGCACGTCTGCTTTCAACTGCATTGGCAGAAGCACATTCTTCGAGTCACCCATGTCGTTAAATGTCGTTTTGACGTTCTTGTAGATGATAGACGCCAACGTATAGAGCACCTTGCAGATGACTACTTAAATTTTTGATTTGATAAATACTTGAAATATACTGTTTTTATTGTTTTTTATTACCATATTTAATTTAACTGAATAAAAGTAATAAAATCAAGCCAATTTATTTAGTAGGTCATCAAAAAGGTACTTTGATGTATATGGCTTTTGGCAGAAATAAGTCGAAAATTTAATTTCGAATTCTCAGATACTTAAATGATAAAAAAATGTTATTTCTACTATTGCTCCTAGCTAATGTTCCTAAAAGTTAATTAGAGCCATGAATGCTAAACAACTGTATTTTAACTAAGACCTGCAATCTCAAAATTTTTCAGTTAAAAAGTATTTAAGGCATTTTAATATTAACACCAAATTCAAACAAATAACTTCTGACGGCAAAACCTCTCCAACTATTTTAGCAAACAATTTAAATCCCAAATTATCTAAGTCTTTTTATCAACCCCAATAAATATTAAAAAAGCAACAAATGCAACTCCACCAATAACATGCCACTTTAAATATTTTCAGCAAAAATAAAAAGAACATTGAGGTTAGGAATAAAGAAGTATTTGGCAACAAAACGCTGTTGACTGTATAAAGCTGATTGAAGGATGAATAAGCTAAGTGAATGATCACATTCAAGAAGAGAGGATAAATTGTCACGCACTTTTATTGGCGCTTTAGTTAACCAAAATTAAAAAACTTTTTTAATTATCATTAAGCAAAGTAAATTTAATAGTCTTTACTGAAACTGTTTGCTATCAGATCAAATTTAAAGATGAATTGGTTATAATTTTTATATATCTCAATATACAACAACCATTTTCTACTTTCGCTTGATATCTTGCATCAAGGATTGTAATATACGTGCCTTGCTAGCAAAACCTCCTATCTACTGGAAATAACAAAAAAATAGTCGCAAGAAAATCTATGTCAGAATGACCACAACATCCAACAACTATAGAATATAGCAAATATTCGGAAATTTTTAAACAAAATTATTCTTTGTTGCATGAACATCTATCACTAGGGTTTCTGTAATAAAAAAAAATTAGAGGCTAAATTTAAAAAAATCTTTGGTGGGTAATGATATAATATAGCTAAAATACAACATTAACTTAAATTGTTCAGTTTTCTTATGTACAGTCACTCCAAAACATTGCTCTCTCCAAGATATTTACTTTAAACGCATATACATGGTAGAAAAAATATAAAAATATAAGGGAATATTATCTAGGCTTTAAAAGTAAAAAGCTTAAAAATAAAAAAGTGAAAAAAAAAGAGGAGGGTAAGGAGTGGCGCCAACATCCAGCTACTCAAATGTCAACCCCACCTGCACCTGGTACCCTCTGCTAGAAAACGAACGGGGCTCTGACGACCCAGCATCGGGGGGTATATCCCGATACCAGTTGTCCCGAGGTAACGGGGCCCTCGTCGTCGGGCTAATCACCCATACGAGGTATCTAGATTCAGAGAACAATCACTAGCCTCGGACATGGACGGATGCATGGAAAGCGACCAAAGCGAGAACAACGGACTGAGGGGAAGGAACATCGAGGAAGTAAAGAGGATGGCGCTCAACAGAAAGGAGTACCAAAAATGGATCGAGGACCCGACACCGTAAGGTACAAGGGAAAGGACAAAAAAGAAGAAGAAGAAAAAAAAGGATTAATAATGATTACATCTTGTACAAATTTTTAGTATTCTTGATTATATCGACATTTATCATATCAATTAGCATAATCATAAATAATGCTTGACGTTAAGCTGGCACTCTAAACTACACTATATAGGCAACTCACTGTTGTAAAATCAAAGACTTATATGGTATGTATTAATAGAACCTTTAGGGTCAATCACAATCTGCATTCATCTGGAAAGACTTCCCACCAGCTTTGATGTATGCCTATCGAGGCCTGATTAACCCTGCTACCTAAGTCGAAATATTTTAAGTCGAGTAAACAAAAAATTGAACTCAATAAAAAAACTTTGAATAAGTTATAACTATTAAACTTTGAAATCGAACAATTATCATTTGTCGACGTATAATGTATTTTAAAAACACATTCATATTGTAACAGAAATAACATCACAAAGAAATTAGTCAAAATCAATCATCGTCTGTGTCATTTCTGAACCTTCAATTCGTTCCAGAACCAAGCGCCAGAATATAAGGCGGAGCAAATTGACATGTGCAGTAGTCAAATAAGAGAAGTCATAGTCATCATCACAATTCATATAGTAACAGTTAAATGTTGTGTTAATAGTATTATAATTTATAATTATTTCTCAGCAGTAAATAAAATTTAGTTTTTAAGTACATCATTGTTCAATTCTCATTTTATTTATCATAAAGGCTAAACAATAAGTGTCGAAGATAGTCGGGACTTATTAACAAAAACAAGTAAAGCAGAATTCTGAAATCCAAAAAAATTTCTTTTTACGAAGTGTGCAACAATTACAATTGTCGCCATCTATCGACTTCAGCCAAAATTATAGTGCAGCAAATGTACAGCTGCAAAAGGCCTTAAGCCCACAAAGCTCTGAAAATACACTCAAAGAACTAAACCCAAATATATCACTTGGTGACTCAACATTGCGAGGCGTAAATGATGAATTTCGTGAGTGGATCGCCTACATTGGGATTTAACAAAACGATGAGTCAAACTTTAAAAAATCTAAAAGGTAGTATTTCACTCAAAAGAATTTTGTACCATTCAATTAAACGTGAACGCATCAAGCAAAATTGGTTTATTCAAAATCAACCGGATGAGAATTTTCTGCGCCATACAAATTCTGTAGAGAAACGATGTTCCTGGCAATAATGGTAATTGGAAAAATAACTATATAATAAACGATCATAAGAATAAGACAGAGGGTGCATTTTAAAATTTATTAGCAGGAGTCGAGTTTCACTAAGAATTGGTTGTAAAATAGCAAAGCATTACAAAGAAGAAGCTTTATATTGGCGAAATATTTTCCTACAAGTTGTTGGCATTGTAAAGTTTTTAGTTTTTTATAGTCTACCAATTCATAGCGATAATTAAAAATTAAGCTTTGTAAGAAGTAACTTTCTTGTCTATGAGGATCTTATTTCAAAATTCGCTCATTTTATGAACGAACGTTTAGCAAATTTTAAAAATAAAGGCAGAGGTATTCTCTCATACTTATCAAGTACAAGTATCAATAAATTCATTACATAGTTAGCTTACCAAGTCAAAGCAAAAACTGTCCAATAAATTGTAAATGTCAAATATTATTTTACAATCGTGGACTCAACGCCAGCTGTGTGACCAAATAGCTTTTGTGGTACGCAACGTACTACATTTTTATTATTACATTTTACGATTTTTGACGTTTATTCTTAACTACGATCATAAAGGTAAAGTAATTCTCCGTTTCTATCCATAAAGAAATGGAGAATATCGCAATGTAGGTCTTAAAGTGAGAACAAAGCTATGACAATGACAGCAACATATATAAGTTTTCAGGTTACAATAAAATAAATTAATTCTCTGGCCACATACATCCCTTGTGCGGGCCACTCCTTACAACCAGTTGGTTCTTCAGCTGCAGAAATCAGCTAGTACTATGTGAATTAGTTTCTTTAGACAAAAAATGAATGACTTTTTTAGTTCTTTAACCTTGTGGTCTTACATTAAAAAGCACTTATATACAGGCTGATGCTAGTCAAGCATAATACAAATCATGCTATGGGATTCTTGATGCTCTAACGCACATTATCATGATAGTGGTCAGACTAAGGGTGCACAGTATAAAGCAAATCTTATATTAGAGAAACGTAAGAGCCTTGAAATAGCATTAATAGTATGTTTCTGGAACAATGTGTTTGTAAAATCTCTAGAAGTATGTAAAAGGCTTCGAAGAAAAAGCACAGATACAACAAAATTTATTACTCTATAGAGTACTTTAGAAGCTTTTATAAATTCTTTTCAAAACGCAATTGAGTTTTCAAGACTAGAAAATAATACAAAATTAATGTGTAAAAATAGCGTCTACCAAATATTACAAAAAAAAACTAAATTTTTTGGTAACAACAAAAATGAAAATTACAAATCATAGGATGTAGTCTACTTTTCCAAATACTATCACTTTTCTAAAAAAAATTTTTAATTATGATAATTACTAACTGCACTAGAGAATAATCTTTTTCAGCTCTTAAGAGGGAGAGAAAACTTTTTAGGTCAACGTTAAAACAAGAAAAATGACAAGCTTTACACATTTATTTATTGAGAGTGAGTTTCTACAGTATTTCTGTTGATGACATGGTGCAAAATTTTGTTAATTTAGAATCCAAGAAAAGAAATGTTTTATAAATAAAAGATCTTGGATAAAATGCACATTCTTCTAATTTTTTCTCCTTAAAGTGTGAATATATGTAAACATCGAAGTGAAGTGTGAAGAAGGCGAGTGAAAAATTGTCAAACTACAGCCTTAATCAAGCTCTAAGGCTGCCACTTCCTTTTGTGACTTTTATATCACAAACCATTTTATTGCAACGTTGGCACCAAACAATCATGCCACGTTTAAAATCACTCAAATCTGTAGACTTACTCGTCGTCTATATAACGTGCGTGTATGACTTACATATGCTATTATTTGCACTTTTACTTCATTCTAGGATATTTCAGGTGGAAATCCAAATAATTTTTGCTATCCAGTATATCATCTCAAAACTCACAATTTCTTTCTAGTGATATCGTCGTTCTTGCTTTAAGTTAGTGAAGTTGGAAAAAGGTTTCATTACTTTCATTAGTCTTCATAAATAAGGTCTATTGCGTCAAAAGATTCTAAATTACTTTTACAAGCAGCGACCAATGTTCCGCTTTTTGTATCCTTCTTTTACATATTTTCTTCAAAATTCGAAATTTTTTTGGAAAATTTATGGGCATGCCGTTTCAAGTCTTTTAGTACAAGGTTATTGATAAATTAGAAGAATTTCTACATCTTCTTCTTCCCGTGCTTTATCCGTTCCGGATGTTAGCTATCATCAATGCAATTTGTACTTTGTCTACTGCTTTCCGGAATAATTGTACCGTGGACATATCGAACCATTGCCGCAAGTTCTTTAGCCAAGATATTCTCCTCCTTCCTGGGCCTCTTCTTCCCATCACTTTTCCTTCTAAAATGATTTGCAAGATTCTATATCTCTTTGTGTTTCTCATTATGTGTCCTAGATATTCTAGCTTGCGAGATTTTATTGTTATTAGGATTTCTGTTTTTTTATCAATTCGTTCCATAACTTCTTTGTTAGTGATGTGCTCTGTCCATGGTATTCTCAAGATACGTCGGTAGGTCCACATTTCAAATGATTCCAGTTTCTTCTCTGATGCTTTTGTTAAAGTCCATGACTTAGCTCCGTATAGTAGCGTAGAGAAAATATAGCATTTCAGGATTCTAATCTTGGTTTGCAGGCTTAGGTCTCTACCGATCAAAACTTTTTTCATTTGAATGAATGCGGCTCTTGCTTTTTCTATTCTTGTTCTTATTTCTGTCGAATGGTCCCATTGTTCGTTTATATTGGTTCCCAGATATGTGTATTTGCTAGTCCTTTCTATCTCAGTATTATTAATATATAATGTTGCTGGTAGCGTAATGTTCTTAGTTATTGTCATGTATTTTGTCTTGCTTGTGTTGAGGGTCATTCCGTATTTCTCACATGTTATATGTATCCATTAATAATTGTAGACCTTCTACGTTTCTTGCCAATATTACAGAGTCATCTGCGTATCTGATGTTGATTAGTTCACCATTGATTAATATACCTTCATTCACATCATGTAATGCTTCTTTGAACATCTCTTCCGAGTAAATATTAAACAGAGTCGGTGAAAGCACGCATCCTTGGCGAACCCCTCTAAGGATTTGAATCCTTCGGTGGTATTATCTTCTATTTTTACATTCGCGTTTTGACTCCAGTATAGGTTGGCTATTATTCTAGTATTTTGTCGTCTATCCCGGTTTTCTCTAATATTTTTAGTAGTTCATGATGTTTTACTTTGTCAAATGCTTTGCTGAAGTCTATAAAACATAAGTGTACGTCACAGTTTACGTCCCTACATCTTTGGATCAATACATTTAAGGCAAATAGTGCTTCTCTTGTTCCCAACGCATTTCTAAACCCGAATTGGGTTTCGGTCAATTCTGATTCGCATTGTTGATAGATCCTGGCGTGTATAATTTTTAAGGGCACAGCTTATCAGACTTATCATTCTATAGTCTTCGCATTGTCTCGGTGTTGTTTTCTTTGGTATGGTTATAAAAGTCGACTTAGTCCAGTCCGTCGGGATCTCTCCAGTGTCGTATATTAGATTGAATAACCTAGTGAGTGCATTTATTCCATCTTCATTTAGGAGTTTTAAAATTTCAGTGGGTATCTCGTCTGGGCCCGTTGCTTTCCGGGTTTTCGCCTTTTCTATTGTTTTCTTAACTTCATCTTTTGTCATAGGAGGTCCGGTTTTAGCCTCTTTTATTTCGTGTTTTTCTGGACGGTCGTCTGCACATAACTTTTCGATGTATTCTTTCCAGGTTTTAATTTTTCGCTTATGTCTGTTATTTCCTGTCCTGTATTATCTATTAGTCTGTTCGTTGTTTTCTTCTAAATATTCCAGCAGCTTCTTTTATTTTTCGATGCATATTAAAGCTGTCGTGTTTGTTTTCTAGCTGTTCTATTTCTTGGCATTTATCTTTCAACCATTTTTCTTTTGCCTTTCTTATCTCACCTCGTATCTATCGTTGTATCTCTCTGTATTTGTTCATATCTTTATTTTTCATTAATCTCCTTTCGTCCATTAATTTTAAAATGTCTTCTGTCATCCACTCATTTTCTTCTCTCTTCGTTTTTGTGGAACGTATTCTTTTATAATACTTTGCAGATTTTGTTTGATAGCGTTCCACCTCTCTTCTATTACTTCCTTTGTTGAGTTGTTTTTGTTACTAAATCCAGTGGTAGTATTGTTTTCATTTTAAATTTCTCCTCCAACGATTTTCGAACTTGTTCTTTAACATCTCCTTCACAAGGAGCCCTTATATTATGTTGTTTTCATTAGTTTTTCTCGTAACCCTTTTAAGTTTTAGTTTACATTTACATATTACCGGATTGTGGTCTGATCCGACATCTGCTCCGGGATAAGTTTTTGTTGATTTTATGCAATTGCGGAAACGGTGATTAATAGTGATCTAGTCAATTTGGTTTCGTATTATTTTTTCTTTCGTATCACCTGGAGCCTTCCATGTATATATTCTTCTGTGTGGGAGCTTGAACATGGTGTTCATCACTACAAGTTCTTCCTCTCGGCAAAACTGTATGAATCTATCTCCTCTTTCATTTCTAGATCCCAATCCGAACTGTCCAATTATGTTAACTTCTCTTTGACTTCCAACTTTCGCGTTAAAATCCCCTATTATGAGAGTTATGTCATTAGATTTCGTATATTTTAAGACCTTTCTAAGCTGTTCATATAGATCTTCTATTTCTTCATCTTCGCTATTCTCAGTTGGAGCATACACTTGGATAACGTTTAAGTTAAATGGGTTAGCTTCTATTTGTATCATTATAATTCTATCTGAGTGCGCTATTACTTTTTTGACAGAGTCGTTAATTTCCTTAGTTACTATTATTCCTACACCATTATAGTGGTGGTCGTCATCGTTGCCAGAGTAGTACACAACATGATCCAATATATTACAATTTCCTGAACCCGGCCATCGCATTTCTCTGATCCCCATGATGTCTACCTTTAGTCTAGTTGTTTCTTGAACAATATTATGGATTTTCCCCCCTCAAAAGCGCTTCTGACATTCCAGGTACCAATTCTAATAGTATTTGATTTCCTAAGCATTTTCAGTTTGTTGGTGTCCTTGTTCACCATCACAGACCCGGAGATTCTTCGCACCCCTGCCTCATTGAAGAGGCGCCGGTACTCGGGGCCATTCTTGATTTTGTCTGTCATGATGTTTGATGATTGTTCTTGGGAATTAATGTGTTGGTTTCCCCTTGCCTTACACATCGCAGTTCAGTGGCCGATGGTGACATATTTTTGTCGTCGCCCATTGATATCTACTATGAAGCAGTACTGATATTTCTTATCTCCCCCTTCATGTAGTTATGAAAGCGCTGCTGCTCACTTTCATTATCACTAAAACCATTAAATCCAATATGTGGAAGTTGCTTTCTGTGACCCCTCACTTAGTTTCGCCTGTGTGTCGACACAGTTACCAGGGTGTGGCACTTGGAGCCATAAGTGAGAGTTGGGATCGCCGGAGGACCAATGCCCTGAAATGACTCTAAAGTCCGACAATCTCAGAACTAGAGGTACTACCCCTCGGCGACCCCTACACCCCAATTTCTACATATAAACAAAAATATATAGGGTTATCAAGGTAAATCCGAATTTTTTAAGTTGCCGACCACAAAAATGCTAAACTGAAATTCCTTCGCACGGCAGAAATTATTGCTCGGTTTGGCTACAAAAAGACCGAAGTTTACTATGTAGTCAGTAAAACAGGGAATCTGACTACGAGGGGAGGTAACTGCTGATAGGGCAACTCACAGCAAGCGATCTGATTGTAAGAGAAGTGATGAATTCGTCCACGAATTGAAAGAGAAGATCGATCAGGATCCTGAGCAGAGCATGACAAATAAATGGGCATGGCGAGGTAGACGGTCAATCTAACAGTACACCAGATCGTGCAATGCAAGTTTTTTGTTCTGGAGAACAACCGAAAGATAAACAACAAGTTAAAGACCAAAACATTTTTTAACAACAGCATACATAACAGCGCTGATTTCCTAAGATTCAAATTATCGGATAAAAAAAACTTCATTTATGATAGGAAGGTGAATCGCCAAAATGACTGGTGGATCTGCAAAGATGCCTTTGAAGTAACTGCAGTCTTGCATACAAAGTTTTCGGGCTCTGTGATGGTGCTAGAGCTTCTTTAAGAAAGGCTTGAAGGTGACCGTCGACAGTTGTATCAACACGCTGGAGACAGTTGTCAAGCTCTGGACAGAGGAGGTGGTCTCTGGGCGGAAGTACGTGTTTCAGCAAGACTCTGCCAGTCCAAAAAAGCAATGAAGACCCAGGCATGACTATATAACAATTGGTATTACTTCTGGTCCATCGGCTTGTAACCACCCTCCAGGTTCGACTGTAATCCCCCAGACTCAGATTTAATCTATGAGTTCGATCTATACCAAACCTATCATTTATCAATTCTAAAATTATAGAGCGTTATTCAAAGATTCTAAATATTTCTTTTGTATAAAATCTTACTACTGCACACGTCCTAAACGACAATGCAGTTTTTCTTTTTTTTATATCGTTAAACGTTTACTGATTGTCTCCCCAGATTTGCGACATCCCCGGGAATGGGCTCATATTTCAAGCGACGTCGCTACAACGACCCACATAAACGTCATCGCTGGAAGAAACTGATTATAACAACGTCGAAAGCGTCTTGGGGCACGCGACATGGCCTGATTAAGGCGCGCTAGGAGCAGGCAGAGCCGAACCGTGTAATTCCGCCCCCATAAACCCGGAACGAAAACGCAGCCTGCGTTATAAGATCGCGACCGCCAATTCCGGATGGAAATCAGCCGACTGCCCAGCCGCCCAGAAATGAAATACTGATCCGATTCAATCAGCGGGACCGCATGACTAATGACGGCGCGGCGCGCCCGGCTCCAAGCAAACGCGGCGGCCGCTTTAAAAAAGAATTGGCTGCGTTTTACGGCGCCCTCGCCGCGTTCGTCTCCCCGATGCGAATTCCTCAACATCAAAGCGCTACGTGAAATTCCTGCAAATCGCCCGGCAGGAACGCGGGTTTAAATGCAGTCAGATGTAAATCAGTTTTATTTTAGGTTGAAGTTGTACGGCGCGATTAAACGCCCTGCCGATAGTTCTGGATTCTCCTCTTTACGATCCGGTCGGTGCCGGTTATTTTTAAGTTTATGCGCCGTTAAATTTATTTCCCTTTCGGAATTACGAAGGAAAATAAAAACGCTGAAATAACATTTATTTTGCTGTCCAAACAGTTTGCTTTCAAAAATTGAAATAATCTACAAGCAATGTTGCATGGAAATCTTCTGTGTGTGCTCGCGTGCTAGAAAATTTAAACATTTTTAGCTTTTGTTATAATAAAAACAAAGCCTGTTAAGCTGATTTAATTATTTAAAAAACCGGACTGCATGCATAATTTTTCTTTTCAGCTTTGGAAAGGAAAATCTAATTTTATTATTTATATGCAGCTATTGGCAAGAGTTAGAGTGAGATGGAAGAAATGGTTAAAAGAAGACAAACTTAAATTCTGACATTCGCAAGGACACAAGGAAAAGAAAAGAAAAGATATCCAGCTATTGACTAATATGAAGCAAATATACAGTAATAAAACAAGTGACTTGACTGGTACAGATATCGCTCTTGAAGTTCAAAATCAAAATTCATAGGTGTCTGGAGCAACTTTGAACTTTGAAGATCCTACTGTTATTATTTGCAACTACTTGCTGTATAATTATTTCTTCTTTTTTATGTGCTTTCTTCGTTTTCAGAGGTTACCTACCACTTTAGCTATTCTAAACAGTTGGTCTGCAATCAGTCCCGTTCAATTGCGCATATTGCATAGCCATGGCAGCCTTTTTACTAGTTTTTTCTTCTGCATTTCTTTTTTTAACAATAGTTTGCAACGGTTTATATTTATCATTTCTGCTCATAATAGGCCATTTTCCTTCTTTTGATGTTTCTGATTAGATTTTTCTCCATGTCTATTCGTCTCAGTATCTTATTATTATTTATCTTGGATATCCATGGACTCTTAAAAATTCAAACGCTTCATTTTATCCATTATCTTCTTCTTTTGTGCCCTCCATACTGTACAGCAATATTAACTATGCATAACATTTAACAAATTTTATTTTAAATGAGAGTCACAGGTGATTGTGACATAGCAGAAATTTATATTCGATGAATGAACTTTTCACTGTTGTATTCTAGATTTTATTTGATTTTCTAGGTTTAGTTTATTGTTTGTACCAGGGTTAACAATTGCGCACTACTATAGTTATAATTTTGGTGTTCGCGCACTAGCTTTGTTTCACAAACCTTATTGTAGGTTTTGAGGTAATTTTATTTTTAAGCAAACAACAAACATACCGGAGATAATATCAAAAGTTGAAGAAGCTAAAAATAAAGCTGCACAAAAAGATGGAACTGGTTTAAGGAGAACATATGGAAACCAGCAGAAAAAGTTTGTGGTAAACAAAGAATAGTCACACAAAGAAGAACAGCCTAGTGGAACGAAGAAATCAAGCAAAAATTAGAGAAAAGGAAATAAGCTGGAGGGAATACACAAGACTAAAAAATTATGAAACAAGAAACGCCTATATACAAAAAAGAAATGAAGCAAAGGAAGCAGAAAACAAGCTAAACAAGGGTCATGGTAAAATTAGGAAATAATATTGAAACAAAATTCGAGGGAATCAGGAAACACTTCTGGGGGATCATCAAAAGGCTAAAAGAACAATACAGAAAGAAAGCTAGAAATGTTCAGAAGAAGACAACACCCTAACAACAGAAACGACAAAAATACTATAGACCTGGAGGGTATATTATAAAAATAAATTTAAACAAGAAGAAAGGCAGGAACTTCATCAAACAAGAAGAGATAAAAAATATGGAAAAAGAGGAAAAAGGTATTAATAAAAATTCTATTACATGGAGAAATAAGCTCTGAAATAATTAAATATGTAAGCGCGATTTGAAGAGTTGGATACAAACCTTCACCACTGAGGACAAACAACCCAACACAAAAAGCAAAACTACAGAGCTATATGCCTGTTCTCTATAATACTTAAAATATATTTTAGAGTACTGGAAAAAAGACTAAGACAAAAAATAGAAAAAAAAACTCGAAGAAGAACAAGCAGCCTTCAGCCCAAATCGACAAACCCAAGACCACATCTTCACAGTACAAAATATGATCGAGAAAACAAGAGAGCGCTACGGAAAATTATTTCTAGCTTTTGTAGACCTCAAAGCCGCTTTTGATACAGTCCCAAGAGTACAACTGTGAGAGCCCTAAACGAATTATAAGTTACATTTAATCTCAAAACAGCCATTAAAAATCTATACAAAGAAGTATATTGGAGGGTACGAATAGGCGGAAAATATTTAGAAATATATGACATGTAACTGAAAATAGGGCGATAGTCTGAGTCCCTACTCTTTAATATTCTGATGAACAGCGTTATAAAAGGATGCAAACAACATACAAGAAAGACCGTGGTCGGGTACAGGATCTAGCACCGATATTTACACAAGAATTGATATATGCAGATAATATCCTCATAATAACAGACTTTTAACAAAAACTACAAGATGCAATAAACAAATTAGAAGCGAAAGGGGTGAAGATAAATACATCGAAAAGTAAGATAATGAGAATAACATACAAAGAACATGAAAAGGATATTAGAATTTGCTGCACAAAAGCAGTACTAGAAGCAGTAGAAAGTATGAATAATTAGGTACAATAAATTCAAGTAACGGAACGAACGACTCGGAAATCAGCAACGGAATTAAGAAAGAAAGCAACGCCTATTATCAATGAACGCCATAGTAGAAAAAAGAGAAATTCAAAATAAAGCGAAACTACAGATATATAATGAAATATATGTATGTAAATATCCTGACATATGGAGTAGAAAGCTAAACTATGGTAAAGAAACACAAAACCCTCATACAAGCGGCAGAAATAAAATTTTTAAGAAAAATGGTCAACAAACAAAAAGAGATAGAGTAAGAACACCAAAATTACAGAGCAAGTGGAGCAAATACCACTGAATGAAAGAATAGAGAACAGGTAATTGGGTTGGTACGGAGATATGCTTAAATGGATGCAGAAAGAATTCCCAAAGAAGTACTCGAAGCAAGACTAGGGGGAACAAGAAGACAAAGCAGGCCTAGAATAAAATAGATAGAAGAAATACACAGAATATCAAATGAAATGGGAATGGAGGAAGGAGAAATTTATTTCCAGGTTGGCTCGAGATCAAAAAGACTGGAAGAAGTGGATCGAGGCAACCAGCCCAAAGCTTTAGGGCACTTAGAGCATATGATAAGAAGAAGAGGCGAATATGTATTTTTGCATGCGGTTGGACATGTCTTGCCGTGTGCACCGCTAAATTGCGCGCTAACTGCCGCGATGTTCCAGCCGGATTTCAACTTTTAAGGAATGAGTGACAGCAATGGTGAAGGGCCAGATTATTGGTTCGAGGAAATCCTCACAGCAAACCCAGACGAGAGATCGCTATGGAAAAATCTGATGTACCGCTATCTCGACAATACAGGAGAAAAGGCGAAGATCCTCAAAGAAATACTCGAAAAGCAAGGAGATAGGCGACTTTAGTTTAGCCAAACCAGTCGCTTTCGCCATCTCAACCGTTCCAGTCGCCCGAGCCGCCCCAGTCGGTTCAGCCGCATCAACCAATGCTGCTGCTACACAAGCGCCTCCGCCTGCCCTGACGAAGAGTGAGTCGGAGTGCGGAAACGTTACGCATATAAAACCCAGTGAAAACCAGGCAAGTTTCAAACATCTCCAAAAGCCCCGCCAACGAGCTCGAGTAAAGATGTTTCCGCCTTCGCCCAAAACACCAACCGCCAACGCCTTTGCGATCCTAAGCAACCGCAAATAAAGAGATACAGATATTCCAACTGTCTCCAAGACAGCCCTCGGCCGGGCATCCCAGCTCGCCCGGAGAACGCTTCCCAGGGAGAAAGAGTCCCGCCCATCATCCTGCTGGAGAGGAAGCCTGGCCTGCCGTTTGGAAGGACATCCATGAGAAACACATAGACCTCGTAAAGATCAAAAACATTAGGAATGGAATAAACATCGTCGCCGCCACCGCCCAGGATTACAGGTGCCTGACTCGTTTCCTAGAGGAAGCCAAGATTCAACACCACTTCCATCTACTGAAAGCGGACACGCCTCTCTGCGCATTAATGCGTGGAGTCCCAGAAAGTGTCACCGAGGAGGATCTAAGGCAGGAGCTCCTCAATCGAGACATCCCCATCCGCACGGTAAAGAGGATGAGAAAGGGACTGCAGAGACGCCCAATACCGCTTATGTTCCTAGAACTTAAGCGGTCCAAAAAGGGCAAAGAAATATTTCAGATCTACAGCGTCCTCGACCTGGCTGTAACGGTGGAGCAGCCAAACAAGAGGAAGGTCGCAACCCAGTGTAACCGCTGTCAACGTTTTGGGCACGCGCAGCGTTGCTGCCGCGCTCCCCAAAGTGCTTAAAGTTTAGGGACGTGCATCATTCCAGGGACCGTAAGAAGCCACGTATGCCAATTGCCAGGAAGCTCTCCAGCAACGGCGGCCACTTCAGGCCGCAGCTACGCAGCAGTAATCACTTTAACAGACACTGCGACGGATGCAGAACTCTCCACCACAGCCCGACCACCAAAACTGAGCTACTATCGCCGGGTGGTTTCAAAATGTAGACCCCACCACGTTCCTGGCATCTACACAACAAATTGTAGCGGCAACCAAAAACGCTACCAATTTTATGGAAGTGGTTACAGGCCTTATGACCTGCAGCAGGGAAATTCAAGCCATCCTTGGCATGCTCAGGGCCGCATAAACTATCTGGGTACCTTTTAAGCTTTCGCTTTTCGCCCAAACTGGAAGCGCCCAAGAGGACACCAACATCCAACGCCAGGGTTTCCCGAAAAAAGAAGGTTAAGGGTTTAGACTCAAGTAACCGAAATTACAATGAAGAAAAGAAAAAGAAAACTTTTAGCCTGCAATCTCTACAGTATATCCACGTTAGACGAACTGGAGCAGCCCCACAGTTTGACCCCGTAATATGGATTCAATAACTGTTTTATGAAACAATAATGTATTTTCAATTGAAAGACTAAATAGTACTTGGTCAGATTTATTTTTATTTGCACGGATGCAGTATTTTCTTATCTACTTGCTAATAAGGTCAATGTGCTCTTGTACCTGCTTGTTTGCCGTTACTAAGTTATTGTGAGAAAAGCGAAAGGCGCTGCAATAGGCGAAAGTTCCCGTTGTAGTTGTTAGTGTAGTGGATAGATCAGCGATATATACCAGATAAAGAAGTGCTCCAAGGACACTACCTTGCGGAACACCAGAGTTTATTGTCAATTTTTACTTAAAATATCTTCAAGAATTCTTTAAACTATTAATTTTCCCAATTGTTTTGATAATACCGGAAGTAGACTTATTGGTCTATATGACGCAGATTAATTAGGTGCTTTTTCCGGTTTTAACATCATTATAATTTGTGAAAACATTAGTTGACTAAACAAATGTTTTAGGCCAAAAATGTCTTATACCTTTCCTGAAGAATTCTTTTAGTACCCTCGTTGTTATAAGGTCATATCCGGACGATTTCTTGTTGTTTAGATATTTTATATGAATTTTTATTTCTGCTGTCGAGAAAGCTTGGATTAGTGGTAATAATTGCAAAGGCGCAGTTAAGTATTCTTCAACTTCTTCATCTTAATCACTTGTGTGAGGATTGAAGTGTCCGCTAGGTGTTAAGAAAATTTATTCATTTTTTTCTAGATTTGACTTCGTATAGGAGGATGTGGCATCTGAGATCCTTTAAAGCTTTCTAGAGTAATAGTCATATCTTATCAGGTTGTCAAGGTAAGTATGAAATTTTTCATTGCAAGTTTCTCGTAAATTCTTCTACAGTTAGTTACTAAGATGGTTGTATCTTATTCTGTCTAGAATATCATGTGTACGCTGCCATGTAGCACGTGTACTTCGTTTTGGGTTATTAGTTTTTTAGTATCAAGTAGAATATTTACTGATTTTTACTATATGCAGTGAACTTCTGGGTAGTGTACCATCCTGCTACTTAAATCGTTTTGATTGAATGATTTGTTGTACTTTTATTCTAATATTAAATTCTTGATTGTTTTTGATAAGATCTCAAAATGCTTGCCAATCTGTATCCTGATTACACTTTTTTGGACAAATTCCTGTGGATATAACGGTTTCACTAACAGTAATTGTAATAGAATGTCATAGTTTGATTTAATACAAAGGTAGTTATTTGAAAAAACTCCATACGTGACAACAAAATCTAATAGGTCTAGAATTTGGTTGAGATTACTTGGCCTGTACGTAGGTTTACCGCTCAAAAAGGATGAATAATTTCTGTCAGTGATAACTTTATACAATTCTTTTTTTCACGTTGTTATTAGCCTCGATACGCCTACTACGAGAAATCGACATCCAAGCGTATCAAAGAAGGGAATAAGCTTTTCTTTAGTAAACCTGTGTCTTCGAGGCAATAAATTACAGATAATACTAGTAGACCAGATAAGCTTTGAATTTGGATTGTCGTGGCTTGTAAAAATTTCTCTTCATACTTTGGCAGTTTGTAATGAACAATAGTTTTCCGTATAATACAAACTGTCTCACCATGGACTGTTCCGACAGGATACTCTGTATAATAAGTTACATAGTGAGGTATTGTAAAATAGTTTCTTGTTATGAAATACGCTTCTGAGATTAACAATATATCATTTTTATTCAAGTTTAAAAAAATGTTATTTCTGCTTTGTTGTTACAGTCCATTGGCATTTC
Source organism: Sinelater perroti (assembly GCA_036346155.1). Lineage (NCBI taxonomy): Eukaryota > Metazoa > Arthropoda > Insecta > Coleoptera > Elateridae > Sinelater > Sinelater perroti. Next base: position 542,624 of record JARFIY010000316.1, on the reverse strand, counting down.
ACTGGGTTATTCTTAAGAAGGCAGCCATTATAATGTTTTATTTATGAAGGTGGCAAGTATGGACGAGATTATACTGTTCAACGAACTTAAAAAGTTCGTTACTGAATTCTATATGTCTGTCTGTCGGTCGGTCTGTCGGTCCGTCACAAAATTTGAGTTTTTTTTTAATTTGAAAATGGATTCTTATAGGAAATTTTACGCTGATTTCTAATTCTAAATTAAAAAATTTCTACCTTGACTAATGTTCGAGATATTCGACTTCGAATTTCGGGAAAATTTTCGACATTACGATTTTAAATGTGATTCTTATAGGAAATTTTACGCTGAATTCGAAAATGAAGTCGAAAAAATTCTATGTCGAATAATTTTCGAGATATTCGAATTCGAATTATCCCGAAATTCGAAATCGAAATCGAAAGGTCTTTTTAAGTTCGTTCGGAGATTGCTTACAGAGCAATCTCTTCGCCGGCCCCATGTTTTTTTTTTTTGGGAGAAGTTGATTGAACAGTAACCACACAACCCACTAACCAGATACTGCTAAAGTTAAAAATTGTTAATTAAAATTACTGTAAGGGTGAGATATAGTTAAGGATTGAGTAAGAGCAGGTCCAATCAATAAAAACACAAAGGATTACGCGAAAGTTACTACTTGCCTAGGCATAAAACCTCTCGCGGATTGAGAAGAAAGCCGGGGCAAGAGGAGTATTTATTCGTAGTTGTAAAAGTTAAACTAGATACAAAACTTATAATAAAAGAACAATAATAACTGAAAACACAAAACCAAAGGTGTCGCAACGCCGATAGATGCGCGAACGCAATTACGCTAATCCGCGAGGTACCTTTTCGCACGCAACGAGAGCTCTCTTACCTGGACGTGTGTGTGGTCCGCACCGTCCACGAACACCGCTCGGTCACCGCACCGCCTGGGAGGATGACCAGCGAGACGGTCAATGCCGCTGAGGGCCCGGGAGCGCAGAATGGTCAAGGACCCCAATTGCCCAAACGCGGCCCGACGTCTCGGGCAGCCAAACGTTTGGGCGACGGGCAACACGAGGTTGCCGCGTAGCGCTTCGCCGCAGAAGGGTCACGAACGCTCCGTGGACACCTTCCCCAAGACACACACACACTGTCGCCCTTACAACACAAGAGGACGCACACACAACAATAGTCACGCATCCGCACTGAACTGTTTCTTTATCACGCAGTCCTTTTTTCCTTTCCTTGAAAGCAGCGCACTTGCGAAAACGTCTTAAAGGCTCAACGGACTCAAGTCAAGTCAGCTAGCGCTGACCTGTCGCGCGACACCTCAGACGAGCGCGCGCTCCAAAATTGTCGCTAAGGCCCCGCGGCGGCGCATCAGAGAGAGCGAGGCAGCGCCTCTAATTAGCGGTGGCGCTAAGTTAAGTTTTTCTTGTAAAGGCGCACGAGCTCCCGGTAGTAATGCGCCCGAACATTGATTGAATAGATTTTCAAATTCCTCAAAAAACTTTATTAAGAATAATTTAGAACTTATATGTTTTGCAGTAGATTTGTTGGGAATACTGGTGGAACAGCGTTTGCTCTAACGGTATTTACATAACTGGGATGTTGATGTATTAGAGTATTGTTATTTTGTTTGCCATTTGGTCTTTTCTTTTGCAATTCCTGATACACCGTGTACCCTTTGTAATTTTTAATGTAAGGTCCGCCGCAAAAAGACATTTGGCAGATGTTTCGCGAATCCCTAAGTGTGATTATATGACTAGCGCCTAGTGCACTGCACAAATTCTGTTTTTTTTACGTGGGGGTTTTATTTTAATGCACATATTTTATATATACTTAAGTTTGTACATTTTTTTATTGTTTTTATCTGCATTTAGATCAACAAAAAACAAAGGTAAGAAATCTTTAGTAGTTCTGCTTTTTATGTTAAAAATATATCTGAATGAAGAACTGTTTTTTTTTGTAATCCTTGTTTCATTTTTTTCACTGGCACAGTTGGATGCAGGTGTCTTATAACTACTCGGTATGTCTGTTCCTGCTTAAATTGGTAGGTATAATGCATTATGCTGTTTCCTTTAAGTATTTACTCAATTTGCAATAACTGTCAGAAGTTTTTTTATTAATTTTAACTTCTTTATCAACCATGGCCTTTGATTTGTAATCTGTTGGAGAAAGTATAGTATTTATCATGTCCGTAAAACTAACGACTCCCTGGATAAATATTGATAGAGAATTGTGTGCTTCATTTGTAGCGATTTCTGCTTGGTTGATTTTATCACTTTTAATTCAATTATCTTATTCGGTAAGAGTAGTAAATCTGTTCGTTGCAGGAAGGTTTTTAGGTCAATCTCAAGTGCCTGTGCATTATCTTGCCCAGTTAATATACGTTTTCTTTTATATCTTTGAACTTTCTGCCAATTATTCTCTTTGGTTGCGTCCGTATCATCTGAATCAGTACTACATACATACACGTCTGAAACACTTGGTTATTGTGTGTTTAATGGAACCGGTTGGAATATTTGGAAAAGTAAAACATTGGCGGGCGAGGAGGGATTTGAAAAGTTTGGGAATTTTTGTATATTATTTAAGAATTGTGATTGTTGCGTTTGTACTGCTATAGGTTGTGATTAAAGGTGATAAACTCCATTTGAATTATAGTTTAGCATTGTGTTTTAACTAAAGACCAGAATTATGGCACCTGGATAAGCCAGGGCGCGTTCCAGCAGGTACTTCTAACGTGACACCAATAATCACCGAAAAGTTTTTAATAATTTTAAGCAAATACGTACAATTTATCACCTCTGAGATAGGCCAACCGGCCGATGTCCTTACGGGACACTCGAGGTATCTTAGTGTACGGAACACGTCAAACAAACCCTGTTAGAATAAATGCAGAAATTTGGATTGGCCGTTTATGTTTGTTGATTAAACAAGATACACTTTTTATCGGCAGGTTTTTAGATAACAGTTTTTTTGTTAATTTATCTCTGATAATGAAATGAGTACATTTTTGACGACTACCGAGCGTGGTTTGACGTTGGGATTTTATAATGCGTGAAACGAGGGGTTGCTTGCAAAAAAGTATTTTTGGCGTCCTAGGCTGACAATTTTCATCCGCCTTCCCTGAAATTTTTGCGTGGAACAATTTATTTACAAATGATAACCGTGGATAAGTGACCTTCCGAAAGTAAGATATGCAAAACGATCCTTAAGATAGGCAACCAAACGTACGCTTAGAGCTCAACCACGCCGCATTCCATATCAGCTGTCTTTGTTTACTTTTTGTGCTAATGTATAGTAGATTGGACTAGGGTATTCATGTTGTTAACTTCCATAATCATCATGGAATATCAGGTTAATCTTTAGGTATTTGTTGCTATACCATGTCGAGAATTATCTGTCTCTTGTGATTTGTTTGGTATCTGCTGTTATTTTTTATATTTTTTATATTGGTGGTATTTTGTAATGTCTTTAATTATTGTCGCAGTTCTAGCTTTCAGGTGAATTATCATTTGTGTCGAAATAGATAGTACGGATTCTCATCTGAAATCAATGAGTAGCATTTTAGGGCAGAATTAATTATTTGTTAGTTAGCAGAATTAGTTATTTGTACGCTCAACTCCGGTAGGGTGAGCATTCTAGTTAGTAACTGTGCACTTTTATAAAGAATGTAAATTCACTTACTTTTATCTAAAAATAGATTGAATATTTTATCGGTTGACGATAAGAGAAAGACCAACGGTAGTACTTAATGGGGGTGGGGGGGTAAAAGTTCTTACCGCAGCTCTACTGCAAGGACGAATCACCCACTGCAACACTTCTCTATCAAACTAGAAATCATAGTGTCAGGAGCAGCGGTGAAAAGCTGCAAGTCAGGCAAGTCATATCAGTAACGGGCCCGAACCCCATCCGTGTGCTTGACGGATAGTGGCACAAAGACTGATTGCAGGTTGTTCCAGGGCACAAACACATCCGTACTCTATTAAAGTTAATTCGAATCTCAGAATGATTACTAATAGTCATTTTCTGTCCAATTTCTTCACCTTATATATTTACCATGTTAACTCTGCAAATCTTTCAAGCTCTCAGCCATATAACAAAATTATCTGCATGCCTTATATTGTGTATTATTTTTCTACTGATTTTGATAATCTCAGTTTTATTCCATGGTGCCTTTGAAAATATGCATTTGAAGTATATATTAAACAAGACCAGCGACAGAACACAACCTTGTCTTGCGCATCTTTAATTAGCTATTTTTTTTTTCTTTTTCTGTTATACAAACTGTTGCAATCTTTTCCAATATAAACTTTTTGTTCATTTTATATCTTTTTCGTTTAATCTGTCTTCTGCTACGCTTCCTTAAGTTTCTTATATTAAGCATTAACAAAAGCTTTCTGGAAATCTATGAAACGTATGAATATCGACTTTAAAATTCTCTAAATTTTGGTAGCAAAACATTTATGTCAAATAGTGCCTTCATTTTTAAACACAAACGGCAAATTATTATTTATTATATAAATTTACGTTCCTGATGATTTAAGATATGATTCATCAGACTAACCAAAAACCGTTGCACATGTTCGCTTTATTTTTCTTCCGAGGTGAAATAAATATCAACTTTAGTCAATGATCTGGAAATTTTCCTTTATTGTAAATGTGGTTAAAAAGTTTTGTTAACAATTTTATATTAGCATAGATTATTAACTTTAAAACATTAACTTATATCATGTCTAATCCAACTGCTTTATCATTCTTAACATTTCTTATTGCATATTCTACTTCTAGTTCTAGAATTTCTGATTCATCAGATATGTCGTCTAAATAGTTCTCTATTTCAGTCGATTATCGTCAAGAAGTTGTAATGTATTTTCTCTGTAATTTGTATGTTTTTAGTTAGAGGTAAAAATGATGTCCCTAAAATTATGGATGAAATTGTGTCAATTGTTAGAGATCTGGAGTTGAAGGTAAATGAAGATGATATTAAAGATCTCATATTGGAACACGAAAATGATCCCGCAACAAAAGAACTCTAAGATCGCTTAAATGAACAACGCCAAGAAACTCAATCAAATGTGTTTTCTGAAAAAGAGAAAGATGAAAGACGATCAATGTCGACATGTGTTATTAAAGATCTTTTGAAGAGTGGATCGATGTCCTAATAACAATTTTAGGTTTTAAGGTCAATATGTTTGGAGATTTCTGCAACGACTATGCTATTAATCACTTGCAAAAAATTCTAAGAACAAGAGAAAAGCAATCAACATTTAACAGATTCTTTAAAGCTCCACAAACCGAAAATTTCAAGACTGACAAAAATGCAAGATTGTGAATGTGTATATTATTGTTATTACTTATAAATAAACATAGTAACTAATTATGCTTTAGATCTCCAGAACAAATTAATGAAATTCCCATAAAATCTATAGCAAACTGATAATCGTTAACAAATAATTGGGGTGACAAATATATTTTTTAACGGTTTATGTTCGTTAACCAATCACTTACTGTACAGTTATTTTTATACATTAAGTTTATCTTTTTCTTTTTAGAATAAAATAAATGAATTATGAAATGAATATTTTAAAATTATTTACATATATCCAACGTAATTAAGTTTAAATGAGTTCAATTTGTTCTTGGCTAAGTAATTCCTTATCGTTATGTTTAAAGAGACGTCTAAACCAACTCCAACAGCACTACGGACAAATTGAACTTTTCCCCTGCAATAATTCCGAGACCTTCCATCATCGCGAGCGCGCGCGCGGGTCACGTCTCGCTGCAAAATGCACTCGCAGACGCCTGCAGGATAAAAGTTTAAAGTGTACATCAGTCCTTCGCAGCTTTTCTTTTTAGAACATAAAGAAACTTCTGCTAAACTCAATAAAGCTCTAAGCCTTGTCATCAGCGCTGCGATGAGCGAACTTTTATTTTTATATCTGCGTCTTGCCGGATCGGCGGAGGTGCGCTTTAAGTACGTAGTTAGTACTAAATTACGCCTGCATTCTGGAGAGCAGTTCGACGTCGTCGAGGACTGCTCGCTGCGGCGGATAGAAATGAACGACACACTTGCAGCCATGTTTGTCGTACATTGAATATAACGATGCTCTTGCGATGTTATACTAAAGAGGAATTCTACAAGACCCCAAGAAAACGTAGTGGTTGAATATTGTAAAAACCTACTCTACTACAAATTTTCTTTGGAAAAACATTTAAAAGAAAGCTATATGAGTAACTGACCTATATAAGATACTGGAAAGTTTCAGAATTATTGCTATAGAATTGGTATTTTCAAATAGTTGTAAGAAAACTGACTAAAAAATTCAAATGTATTTGTGTAATGAAGGGTGGAGTGTGTTTACACAGACGGTTTCTGGGCGGAGGATAAATGTACACCTAAACTTTAATCTGGTTGAACTGAATCCTGCATAGGGTTGTGTACATAGTAAATCTAATGCTTTGCAGTTTGATCGACCACTAAGTTTGGCCGAATTTGGCTCAAATAGCTAACTGTATCTTGAAATCCATATTTTAACGCTTTACTAGGTTTGCAGCATAATGGTAGATTGGAATTAAACTCTGTTTAGTGTGAGGCCTTATGGCATTTATGAAATATCTACCATCATCGCTGATGATTCTTTTAGTAGTGCCATACCGCAATATAAATTATTTGAGGAGTATCGTACCACACAGTTGCACAGTAGTTTCTGTAAGTGGAAACATTTTGATGCATCTTTTTGCTATACCTTTAACTATGAATATCCATTTACATTCTTCGCTGATTATCGAAGTGAGTTAAAGAGATATATTGTCAATACTTCAAACCTTTAATACATATATATAGGACATACATATATATATGATTATATACATATAGGATATAGGATATACATTACATATAGGACGCCCACTGGCTTGAAATTGATAGCTTTATATCTCTGACATTCCAGACAATTATTTACGTGTTGAGTTACATCCCGCCTTATGTCTGTCCGGTAGTATTTTAATGAGACACGGTATAACGTGAGATCTATCCCATAATGTGCTACTGTGGGGACATCATGATGTGATTGCAAGTTATTACCAGTTGGGCTTCTTCAGTAGATTATAGTGAAACAGAATACCTTATGTGAGCGAATAACCTCTGTCGGTCCATTGTTGTAGATTTTTGTTCTGACAAAAAGCGTTTAAAATCTTTTTAAGCTCAGCATCTTGTAGCTGCCTGTCTCTAGTTATTTGTGGTAAGATCGTGGGTAAGTCTATAATGACGACGGTCACAGCTTAAATATTCTTATCTTGCGGCGGTCGTGACAGTTTATAGGTCACTATATTGCTTGTCTCACAATAGGCGCTAAAGTGATAACTTTCTTCGGCCTTAGTTTACTTAAAAGTAGCCGTTCTTTATGATATTGCTTAAGAACATTGCAACGTCGAAAAACTGGAATGAACCGCCTATACCAAGAGCAGGCCTGAAAGCTTACAAGTGCATTATAAGGACCAAATAGCATTCTAAAGGTGTCCCAGAATTAACGCAAGATTTAAATTTGCCGCTATTTATGCAGTAAAGTGTTGACAACCCTAAAACAAAAACAAATCGACAGCTGACAGTTTAGGGTTAGTAAAAATGGAGCGTTACACGATAGAACAACGTGTCTTCGTTATTGAACAATATTTCAAAAATAATGAAAGCTATGCGGCCGCTGTTCGAAAATTTCATACAAAATATGGTCGGAATAGTGTTTTAATTTCGTCAACTGTGAAGAGATTAATTGAAAAAATTCGGAGAGACAGGATCTGTTGGAGACGCCAAACACACTGGTCGTCCAAAAACAAGCCGTTCAAATGTCAACATCGAAGCAATGCGTGAGAGTGTCGGTGACAATCCAGGAACCTCAATTCGGCGTCGTGGACAAGAATTGCAAATTTCAAGAAGCTCTCTACAGCGTATACTCACTAAAGATATGTGTCTCCATGCTTACAAAATTCAATTAACACAACAACTGAAGCCTAATGACCATGCACAGCGAAGAGAGTTTGTTGAATAGATTATTGAGCATCAACAAATCATCCTAAGCGACGAAGCACATTTTCACCTTGATGGGTTTGTTAATCGCCAAAATTTCCGCTTTTGGGGTTCTGAGAACCCACATGTGATTGTCGAAAAACAAATGCATCCACAACGTGTCACTGTTTGGTGTGGATTTTGGGCTGGAGGCATAATTGGACCATACTTTTTTGAAAATGAGGCTGGTCAAGCAGTGACTGTTACTGGTGCTCGATATTGCGACATGATAACACAGTTCCTTTTGCCAAAATTAGATGATATTGATGTGGCCAATATGTGGTTTCAACAAGACGGTGCCACATGCCATACAGGCCGTGAATCACTTCAATTACTGCATGAGACATTTCCAGGTAGTGTACTCTCTCGTTTCGGTGATCAGAATTGGCCCCCCCAGATCGTGTGATTTAACACCATTATCCTATGTACTTTATGATTCAATAAAAAAATTACAATCAAAAGACTAAAAACTGTGTTTTCTATTTAATTCAAATCTTGCGTTAATTTTGAGACACCTTTTATTATAAAGTGATAAGTGCCAAGTAGCAAAATTAAGGTTGTCTTGTCCCTATTTTCTGAAGCGACCTAGGTCTGCCAGTATCCAATACACAAAACTTTTGATGAACTAGAGTAGATCAATTCTTGGCAGGAATATACGCCAGATGCAAGTAATAGCACCGTTCAGCTTCCGGTAATCGATACAAATTTGGGTTCCTCCTCCCGCCTTAGGCACTATAACAACGGGAACACCCCATTGGATTCTTCTATTAACTCCAATTTTAACATATTCTTTATTTCGTGTTTTAAAGTCTTGCGTTTCTCTGACGTAAACCGATAGGGGCCACGGAAATTGCTGTACAACGATGTTGTAATGTAATCTATGTGCTTTGTTAAAGCTCTATAATCTCGAAATATTTCTGGATGGCATATTAGTTGCTCATTCAGATAAAGACGTTAACTGGCATTCAAATGAGTTGCCTCACGTTGAGGGGAGCGATGTGGTGAGTTGCTATAGCAAAACTGGCTCTTTTCTGCGTCATCCTCTAGACCTGCTAATAATAGACAAAACGAAGTCTCAAAACTAGCTTCAAATAATCCAATACCAGCACAAGCGACTTGGGAAGCAGACCAGACCTAGCCACCTTGACTCTTCAACATATTTCATTCATAATAAAGGATACTCAAATCTATTGTCAGCAGGTCCAGAGTAACGACATAGAAAAAAGTAAATTGTCTTTGCACGTTTCAGAGTAACCCACGAGGTTATTCCACATTTTTATTATTTTATTTATTTGTTTTCAGATCCACACAATGCTGGAACTTCTGGCCTGTGTAAACTTTGATCCTTTCTTATTGGGGAAACCACAACTATTACTTGATAGTGCGTATATATCTGGTTCCAGGCTTTATCCTCTATGTTGATGTCTTTGTCTATAGATTTCATAAACTTATTTTGAATAAAGGTTGCTTCTAGTCCAGGCGAGTTTACAATAGTGTCACGTAAACCTACTGTAGAAACAACATAATCCTTGTCGACGATTACTACCTTCCTTAGCACAAGTTTAGTATGATCCTTAAATTAGTAATAAAATTTACACCCAGAAGGCTATGTGCAGTGTAATAAAAGTATTTATAGTAACACAGTCTCACACTCTAACAAAACCTGAAACGCATTTGCAGATTGAGAGGTCTTTCATCGACTAAGATTTATTCCTCTAAAATCCAGTGTCCTTGATTTGCCCGCATGTTAATATAAACGGCTGGACAATCTGATGACTGTAACCCTTGTTGTGACTCGGATAGCGCAGAAAACTAGGCTCAATATTTGGCATAGTCGTGGTATGTTGCATGACATCCACAACAACTATCTCAACTGGTGTGGAGCTTCTATAACCGTTCTGTTCCTGTACTCGTTGTACATATGCCCAATTCATCCATAAAACGTGTACTTTATTTTGTCTCTATGTGTCCCTCGTTTACTGTAGGAGGTTGGTTAAAGCAATTTTATCGTCCACTGCTCTGGCTTATACAAAAAGTTCTGTAAATGTGCGCACAAACTTTTTCATGCGCCATCTCTGATCTTAGGGTCTAAGAGACCAAAATAAGATCCAATTTAACTTTCTCACTTAAATTATCTAGAATCTTTGCTAAAAAGGCACTTTCTGGCATATAAACATATTTATAAGTGTGTCTGCATTTAGCCTGCAATTGAAAATGTCCAAGTAGATTAAGTATTCTGCTCGTTTGAAGCAAATGCTTCTCAAACTTTATATACAGCCTCCATTCAGGTTCATCTTCATTCTTTACACTTTACCACTTTATAACAGCCATATCTTTTAGAAAAAGCGGCAAACACTATAGAGAACAAACTTTGTCGATTCGTTGGGAACTTTTAAAGATAGCGTAATAGTTATAAAGTCTTCTACCAGTTAATTGTATCTCTCCCACTTGAATTGAGCAGTCCACAGTATAAAGTCACCTTGAACTGACGATTCTTCTGGCTGAACCTGGACAGAGTGAAACAACGACGCAAACTGTTTCTCCGATAACTGTACTGCAATAGATTGAGCCCATTAACTTATTTTTACTTTGCTCAACGTGATGACCATTTTTGTTTTAGAAGGTTATTTGGCTTCGATCTGTTAAACGCAACTGATGCGACCTCTACATAAACTATCTTTAGTCGAGATATTGTTACAAAACACAATCTCACGAATGTTCGATACACTAAAAACTGAACACATAACTGATAAACGCCGCGCACTTTTCGTACACAAAAAAAGACTACAAGTTGGGTCCATGTTGTAATGAGGCGCGAGTTACATCAAGGAGAAGCAAAGGGTAAAAGTAACTAACGTAGCTTACACGTTTGCGAGTCCTGAGTTAACAATAAAAGTTCGAAAACACCATTCATTTTTCTTTCCTATGCTAACGGCAGCGGTACAATAAAAGTATCTATGCAAAAGTATTATTCGAAACTCCAGCATAAAAATAGCCATGCAAAGGCAGCTCCCACAATGTAAGGGTATCAGGCCTGAATAAGCACTATCCCGGTACTTCAAGATTCATACCTGGGTTTTCAGATAAGTCATGATTAGGTGGTGTGATCTGTGCTTTCGCAAAATAAAGCCGCTAGTCAGGCCCAAGGTGAGTATTGCTTAATACGTTGACTTCTTGGCTACATTAGAAGTCCCCGAGTTCCACAAATAACCCCCTTCTCTTACATGGTATGGATGTTGGTGGTTCTGCATTAGACCGTCCCCCGTACTGCTTTACGGGGGCATCAAAATTTTTGGACATTTGTGAAGGGCTTCCCTGTCTACTTCGTAGTCGAAGAAGCCACAAATAAGGGGTTACCGTGACTCTATAGGCCGTTTCTAAATGGCGGGAGCTTATTGACGACTAGGCGTTCGGCTAGGCTTTCACGTCTTCTTTCCAGGACATATATCCTTAACCATCTTTGCAAAGCTTCTGATATTCTGTTCGGGCTACTGGGTGAGGAGCTATCTGTAGACGATGCTCAGCAGAAGTATGAGCAGTCTGAAGTGGTCGCTGTCTGACGGAAAACTGGCTTAGGGAATGTAGAGCATCTCCTAAAGCTGGATAGATACTATTCTTGACAATTTCTACAGGTAGCTGGTTTGCTCCAGCGCTTTTTTTGCAGTAGCCGGAGTGTTGTCCATTACCACACTTTACACACTTTGGAGCAACGCTAAGCGTTCCCGAACGGCTAGCAGCTATAACACTGGCTTACCACTTTCCTTTTCCTTGTCTGCTATATCGCGACAGTAAAGTCAATGATGTCTCTCGCAGCTGGTTTATCTTTTTTCTTTGTTGGAGCGCTTGTTACAAGGACACGCAGAAGTTAACGGTAGCTGCAACTGTATATGGTGCCACCATCGTGACTTCGACACGGCGGCGCCTGCAGGTAGCTGGGTGCTACTGTCGTGCTCTTAACCGTTCTCCGGCATCAGTTACTTCAGCAAAACAATATAATTTTAAACATGCTCTTATAACAGTGAGTATTAAATTAATTAAACGATGATTAATTTTTTATGAATTGCACTATATAATGCCAACAACTTCCAAGACAAGAAACATGAAATGGGAGTCTTTCTTAAAATAAAGAATATTGATATCCTATTCATATTTGAAACATATTTTGTGACAAAAACATTTCCAAAAATACTATATTATTGCATTTATTTACACAAATATCCAGCCCATAGTGGTACAGCTATCACTATTAGGGGCACAATAGTGCACTACAAGTTTATAAGTACGAAGAACCCTTTAGCTCTGAAAGTAAATCAACTTTCGAATCCACTCACAATAACTGCTGCCTATTGTGCGTCAAAATATAAATCAAGCAACTGAATGCAAGAACCATTTTTGCCTCACTTTACAAACATTGCTAGTTGGTAGCGACTTAAACTGCAATCATACTAGATGAGATTTTAAAATAATAACTACAAGGAGTAAACAACTTATAATTGTACTCATTTCTCAACTTGTACTCCAACTTTTTGGCTTACAGATACAAGAATAACAAAAACTAAGAGTTACAGATAAAGACTTTTTTGACACTTAGATTTCCTTGGGGAGTAGACAAATTAAAACTCCGAGTAAAGAACTAAACTCTTTCTAAATGGCATCAAAATGGATGTCGAAATCTCAGAAATTTTCAATAACCGACGCATTTGTAACCCTTGAACCTAATTGTTTATTTATCATAAATCGCAGAAACCTTTCCAAACCACCTTAATTGTTGTTTCTCAATACTTTCTAAATTAGGGTGCAGGTTTAGTTGTTTTATCAGTTTATTTCTTATTTTGTACTCTAGTAACTCCTTCCATCGCTCTCAGATATTTCATTTCTATGCCTTGTATTTTGTTATTTAGAGTCCAACATTCGCATCCATAAGTTAGTATTTATTTGTTCTGTGTTAAAAACTGTGATTTTTGTTTTCTTCGTTATTTCCGTTCTTATAAATGTGTAATTTAATGTATAATCTGACTTAGTCGTATTTTCTATTCTACTGTTTATTTGCATGTCTTCTTTTCAATCTTTGTGATTGTTTACTCTTAAATATTTAAATATTTCTGTTCTATTCCAATTTTTACTTTTAGATTACTTTTTTCTACTGCCATCGCTTTGTCGTGTCAATGCTTATTTTCAAATTTCTCTTTTTTAGTGATTTATTCCAAATATTTATGTTTACTCATAAATCTTTTCGTTCTTTGCATATATGATCAAGTCGTCAGCAAAGGCACTTTGCTATTTCCACCGTTTTCATGTTCTTATATTCTACTTACAGTTTCTTTGTTAATACTTTAATTTCTTTTAAAACATCGTACAGTATTATACTGAAAAGTATCGGACTGAGTACGCCCCCTTGTTTTAATCATTATTTAATTAGAAACTCGTTTGACTTTTTGTTTTCTATTTTCTATTTTTTTGGTATACAGCTGTTATGGCTTTTCTCAATTTTTCTCTTACTTCTCTTTTTCTAAGGCTACTCCACAATTCTGTTATCGGTCTGCTACCGAAGGCTTTTTCTATATCTATAAAAGCTACATAGATATTGTCTGTTCTTCTCTATTAATTGTTTGATTGTAAATATGTGATCTTAAACTCTTTTTTTTCTAAATACGCTTTGTGGATCTTCTAGTTCTTGTTCATTTGTTATTTTTAACTTTTTTTCCAGAATTTTTTCATATATTTTTAATATAACTAGAGCAAGATAATTCCTCTAGAGTTTCTACATTTTCTGCAGTTCCCTATTTTATATATAAATAATAGTATTTTCATCTCCCAGTCCTTTATTACATATTGTTCATTCCAGATTTTATAAAATAATTTTTTTTAAATGGCTATCCCGCTTTTATCCATATTTTTTACCATTTCAACTGTTTATTTATTTATTTAAATTTATTTATTTATTTAAACTAAAATCCTTATACCGTTATGTGTCGGATTATAACCCAGTTTACAGTACTTATAATATAATATCTAATATAACTTATAAAACTTATTAAACTTAATTATTAATTTCCACTGTTATGGTCTTATATTTGCTATTTGTCCTAATATTGTCTTTTTATCTTATTTTTTATTTCTAATTTTGTTAATACTAGGTACTGATCTGAATATATTTCATATTTTTATTAACTATAACGTAATCTATTATTGATTTTTTATTTCTACTTATTACTTCTCTGGTATTTGTGTTTCTAGAAGATATTTGTTATTACTAAATTATTTACTATACAAAAGTCTATCACTTTTCAGCCACTATTGCTTCTGAGTTTCTGTTTCATCATCTTTTCTACCTACACTTCCGTTTAGATTTCTTAGTATTAATAATCTTTCTTCGCTTTCTTCTATTAGTTTTTTCCAAAACCTATCCTTTATGTTGGCTTTTTCATCCTCGTTTAGTCCTTATACCATTACAGTGATTATTTTTACTTTGTCAACCATTTCCATTTCTATTTTTAAGATCCTTTCTAATACACCGCCCCATTTTTGTACGCATTTTGTATTTTCTTTCTTAATTTAGCATCCTACCTATGCACTGGCTCTATTTCCGTCTTTTACTCCATTATATATCAGTAGGTATCGCCCGTTTAATGGTTTTTCTTCTTTGCATTTCTTTTTCATTTCAGTGATGCCAACAATATCTGCACTTATTTTTTTTTTTTGTTAGTTCCTTTTTCTTACTTCTTAAGCTTCTGACATTCGATTTTCCCATTTTCCATAGTTTTTTTTTTATTTTACTTTTAAATTATATTTTTTCTTTTTCAATCTTACTAGCTTTGTCTAGTTTTTTAACTCTTCTGTTGATCTGATCTTTCTTAATTTTATGTATTTATTTTCTTTCTGTCTGTTTGTCCTTCCATTTTTTCCAGAATCATATCCATTTTATTACTAATGTCGCTTTCGTTTTTCCACTTTGTTTAATCTAACCAATTTTTGTTATTTTTTCTTTTTTCTTTTTTGTTTTGCAAATGCTCTCAATTATGATTTTTTTCTATTTCTTACGATGTTATATAATCATTGATAAATATAAGTTCTTTGATTTTTCATGATTTCGTTTTCCATTTCGCTGCTCAATTCTATATTGCACATTCTAGTTTTTACTTTTTTACTGCTTTTTCCAGCTAGTTGTTCCTTCTTTTAGTTCTAAGGTTTTGTATTTATAACTAAGCCATACATTACATTATTTTTTCGTCTCTCTTTTTCTATTACTTCTAGCGTATTATACACTTTTTCTAATGTATCTCCTGGTTTTCCTTTTCACTCACACGTTTTCCAGTTTTAGTTTTAGGAGTTTATTGTTAAATTCTCTTTGTTACATTTTTGTTCTTTAACTTTTTTTAATTTCCTTCTGTTCTATCTTCATACCCTTTTGGTCTTTGCACATCTCCTCCATCATCTCTAATATTTTGTCCAACTGTCCTTCGGTTGCCTATTTGTCTTTTTTTGTAGGTGACCTTGTTTTCGTAAATCTTCGAAACATCTCAAAATTTCCCACATTTTTTTTATTTTACTCTTCACTATTTCGTTCTGCCATTACAGTTTGCTAATTAGTTTTTTATAATTCGATTCCGGTTCTGTTCGGTTACCAGTATTATTAAAGGCAATCTAATCTCTATTTTTGTTTTGTCACACTGCGTTAAAAGTCGTGGCCAGTCAACCCGTCGGGCCCTTACTTTTATTCGTGTGTAATATTTTCTGGGTGCAATTAATTAGTGTTTACTTGTTTTTTCATACTTACTTGGATTTAATTTAATATTAAAGTTTTCTAAACTTACTTTCTTGTTGTGTATATCAACCTAATTTTATGCTTTACTCTACTTTGAGTTATAGAATGTGTTGTCTATCCATAAATGGTAAATGTGCCTTACATACGGCCTATTTTTACTTATCGTTCTTATCACGTTAGTTTTCGTGCAATTTTCATCCTTATTTTTAGCACCACAGAACCTCTTATTTTACTAGTAATTAAAACACTTACCGTTTATTGCGCCGGTTTTTATTCCTTTTTTTACTTTCCTTATTTCTCTTACTCTGCTTTCGTTCGTATACTTTCTTTATGTATTTATTTACTCGACAATGGTTTATGTCAGAACACAATTACATTTGAATGAAAAGTAAAGAAGATTATGTAGAGCCTATAAACAATTTCGTTGACTGAAAACATTAAGTCATTTTTGATATATAAAATACATAAAAAATAACAAATTTTGATACACATTTCTAGAAAACTTGTTTATTATAGATAGGTATATAAAATTTAACAGTTATCGGTACATACACATTTACAATAATTAAATCTCTTGCATGTAGCTTTTTTCCTAATTGTAATGTCTTTTTCAATAAAAATAATAAAAATCAAGTGATATTCTCGTATTTCAATAATAAAAATATGGTTTTGAACAATATCGCTTTTTAAAAAAGAAATTCTCAATCAAAATAATTAACTGTTTATCAGAGTAATAGAAGTTCCTCGTTTTGAATAGTTAAAAAGCAACAATACAATTAAGTAAAAATTTTGTTATATTTGCACTCATTTTACTTTAATCGTTCACTGAATTTCAAAATATTCACTTTAATTTAAAAAATAACTTCTAACCTTCATAATGTCTATGAAAAATAGTACAATACGTGCTTGTTTACTTCACGAATTTAAACTTGGGACTAATGCTATACAAGCTGCAAAAAATTGTACTGCGTTTGAAGAAAAGATAATTACAAAAACAGCCCAAACATGGTTTAAAACTTTTTTGTACAAGACGAGGCCAGATCATGCAGACCGTCAAAATTAAATATCGACGAATCGGAAAGAACAATTGATACAAATTTTACTTTGTAACATTTCAATAGCTTACAGAATTATTCAAATCAATTTAAGAAACATTATGAAAGCGTATACTCAAAATAAGAAGAAGGTGGAAATTAAATAAATCAGTACCACATGAACTAACTCGCAGTAAAAAATATTTCTAAATTTGTAATATAAATGGCAGCACCATACAATGTACACAGATCAAATTACCATTGTTGCAGTAAGTGTTGTTTTATATACTTTAAATGACGACGTTCACTGTTCGAGAACAAAGTATAATCATCCATTTTCTCTTCTTGCGTGGTGAAATGCCCATTGAAATTCATTGCTAGTTGAGTGAGACATGTGGTGATAATGTTATAGATGTTAAAAATGTGCATTTGTTAATGCGAAAGTTTAAAGAAGATCTAAAACTGTGTGGCAATTAATCGAAGCAGCCTCGGCCACGAATCAGCCAGACCGAAACCACGATTGCGCGAGTGGAGCAAGTTGTTATAAAAGACCGTTGATTATTTGTGCATGATTTCGCCTCTGAACTTACCATTTCCATAGGATCTGTGTGGTCCATTTTGCATTATGACTTGAAAATGCGGAAAGTTTCTGCAAGGTGTATCTCACGAATGGTAATTGACGAACATAAGGTTGCACAGGTGCCAATGTCTCAAAATATGTTGACACGTAATGCCGCCATAAATTTCCGACCATGAAGAACACTCTCGGTTGCCGCTCATTAACAAATGTTTGCGTCTAGACAAAGATTACGTTGAGAAGTAACGGAAATTTCAATTTTCGTAGGTAAGTACTTTTTCAGAAAAAAATTTATGGGACTTTAGAACTTAAACGCACCTCGTACAGAGTTTTCCAGTCTGTATATTTCTTATTTCACGACTAAAGTCAGATAAAGTTTATGGTCAAAATTTGACCAAATAATATTTACATTACTGAACAAGAAGCGCCACTCACGTAGGTGGAGAATTACGTTTTCCAGTGCGTAGGTTCACCAAGCATTTTCAAATTTTGTTAACCTCAAAAAGTTAGCATACGAACGTTAACATTCAGTAGTAAATATTCGTTATTGTTGTTGTTTGCCTGAGGTGGACTAAATACTGTTGATAAATGCTCCGCAAAGATGGTTGCCTTTTTCTGTTTAGTTTTCCCCCAACTACCGTCTTGTTTTCTAAAGAAGGGATATGGGCGACTGGTTTTTTTGAATTTTTTGTCGCTTTCCATATGGATAACGCTGTAATATAGTTTTCAAACGTAACATTTCGGATTTCTTGCAATGCTGACTTTAGTTGTCTTGTAAGTCTATTGTATGTGTTTCTATCAATAGGATTTTGACTTCTTTGCCATTTGCTTCTAACTCTCCTTTTTTTGCAACAAGTTCGCAAATATGTATGAGTGTGTTGTTTGTGGTATGTGCATCTCGACTTGTCACTGGGGTAGATTTCCAAGATGTGTTTTGTAATACACAAGTGATGTGGTTTGCTGCAAGATCGTCAGAATGTTTCAGGTTAAAATTCGTATTGAGATGTTTATCGATATAAGCTCTAAAAGCATCCCAATCTGTTTTAGTTGAAACGAGCTTAGGAACGTCGGGTAGGCAAATGATATGCGTACTTAGCGTAGCAATTATGGGAGTGTGACCAGAAGAGAGATCCCAATTTGATGTTGTATTAAAGTAGTTTGGTGAGATATCTTTAAGCACGAAAAAGTAGATTAAGTCCAGCAGCTTGTTTTGGTCTGTCGGCCAATAGATTGGTTCTCTAGTAGAAAGATACGAGCAATTCTTATTATTGATGGCCCGCAAAAGATTTCTATCCTTGGTGGTAATAAGTCTTGACCCCCAATCTGTGTGCTTGCCATTTCAATCGCCTCCTATTATAAATGTTTCCCAGCTGCTAAAAAAATGCTTCATATTCTTCAGTTAAAATTGTATGTCTGGGTGGACTATATATAGCAGCTATATCAAAGGACCACGGCTTCCCGATGATATGGATAATTGTTGCTTGGATTTTATTTGTTTAATTTGTAGGTATGTCATGGTGCTTTATGGTGTTCCAAATAATTATTGCAGCGCCACCATGGGCCATTCCATCAGGATGATTATTGTGATAAATTGTGTATTGTGGTATTCGTAATATTGTCCTTTCGGTAAAATGTATTGTTGAAACCAGTAGTACATGAATTTTATTGTATTAAAGAAAGTTTATTAATTCAATTTTATGGTTGATTAAACCATTGTTCGATGAAAAAATACGAATTGAAGAAAGACTAATTAGCGATTTTGTTTGTAACGGTAAACAGCGTGTTTAATACCATACCGTCCTGATTGATAAGTTGAGCGAACATTGACTTGAATTTATTGAGAAAAGTATTCAGTTGAGTTTCTAAGTTGTGTTGGTTTTGCAAAGTAGTTCCTTGTAGTGCTTTAGAGTATAACTGATTATACCCTGCTGTAAGTTGCGATGTGGGACGGTTTACAGTTTGACGGTTCATATTTGTAGGCCTGCCTCTTGCCTTTTGCAAGTCATTATAGACTGTGCACCCTCTATAGTTGGCTGTAAGACTACCTTAACAGAGTGCGCATTTAGTTGGCATATCTCTAGATTTCTGGCATAATATAGAATTATAGTTTTCTCCGCATTTCACTCATTTGTAGGGTCGTGTAGAGTACGATTTTAAATGGCCGTACATTTGGCATCTTGTGCATTGTATGGTGCTTTTCTTTTTATTTAGCGGTTCTACTTGGATTCGCATGTTATTTAGGAATTTAAGCTCGTATATATCTTTGTTATTTGGTTGTGGTTTGAGGTCAACGTAGAATAACATTAAATGTAATTTCCTGGCTCAGTGTCTTTTATTTATAATATTGCGGACTTTATGACCTTTTGTTTCAGGTCTTTTTGATTTCTGATATAGGAATCGAGTAATGAAGATTACAAATTACTACTTTGTATCAGGAGTGTTAGCATTAAGTTTAATAGTATCATTAGCTAGAGCTTTACTGTGATTAGTTTCTTTTGGTGTGACTTTGGATAAGTTTTCAGCAATTTTGTTAAAATCTACTGCTCTATAGATGAATATTGGTGGAGGTTTTGATATTTTTGGAGATTTTCATTTTTATTCATAGTAGTATCAACAGTTTCGTTTGTTAGAGAGTTAAACCTGTTTGATGTTATAACATTAGATGGTCCAGCTGCATTTATTATTTTTGAACCTTATTAGTTCGCTTTTTTTATAACTTGCCATTTATATTTATTCACAGAAGTTTCATCACCATTACTTGCATTGCTAATTCATTATTACTAGAAGTTTCATCCCAGCGGGGTTGCTAGATCCCCAACTGGGCGCCTCCCCGGGTGGCGGATAGGGGAATGCCCACCAGATATGTTGGGTACCGGGGAAATAAAATACCCGGGGCGGACCAAAACTAGCATAGGTGACACAGGTGGCAACTTTCAAATAATGGATTTAATGGCTCCTAGATAACCATGAGGGGAACCAGAAATGGTAATAACCGATCGGCTGCCGGTATAAGTGGTCACACTCTTGCATGGTCAACAGCTTCGGGTGGAGGAACCAGCAGAGATAGGGCACTCTTTTGCCCTCAGGTTGAAAAACAGACCTTAAAGACGGAGGAACCAAATTGATGGTCAACGGCGTAAGAATGCAGAAGGCAAGTGGAAACCACTGCATTAAAGATCTAAAAGATATCCTTAGTAAAATTATCATCATTATCATTATCAATATGACAACGTTCAGAGCTAAATCTAACTGAGTTTCAAGTTCCCCAATCGGATCTCCGGGGAACAGTTGTGAGCAGAGTTATAAAGTTATCAACAAATAATATAAAGATCGGGACGTGGAATGTAAACAGTTTACTGGCACCAGGCAAACTGCACAATACTGTAATAGAAATGGATAGACTGAAGATAGACATCCTTGGTCTAAGTGATGTTAGATGGTCAGGAAATGGTAAATGTACAACAAGCAATGGTATAATGTACTACTCGGGAAATGATGGCCCTCAGCACAGATACGGAGTTGGAATAATATTAAACAAGAAAGCAGCAACGGCAGTCACAACCTTCATACCACTCTCAGACAGAGTAATGATGTTACAGTTGAAAACAAACAACGGTAATATGAATATCATCCAAATTTACGCGCCAACTGCCGATAAGGAAGACGAAGAATGCGAAGAATTTTATGCACAAATAGAAGAAATCTACAGAAGCATTAAGCGAAAAGATATTACAATCGTGTTGGGTGATTTTAATGCGAAAGTTGGAAATGCGAAAGTAGAAAGATGTACCGGTGGTTTTGGGCTAGGAGATCGCAATGATAGAGGAGACCGTATGATACAATTCTGCCAGGACAAAGATCTAATAGTCGCAAACACGCTTTTTAAACTTCCAGCTCGCAGGCTGTATACATGGAAGTCTCCAGCTGATAAGCCAGGAAAACAGTAAGAAATCAAATAGACTACATTCTTTGTAATAATCGCTATAGAAATTCCATTAGGTATGCGAAAACATATCCTGGTGCGGACATTCACAGTGACCACAATCCAGTTGTAGCAAAAATTACAGTTAGGATGAAGAAAATAATAAGACCCCAGAATGACTATATAGATACAAGACGTTTAAAGGAACCCAATATATATAATATAGTTCAACAGAAAATAACAAATGAGATAAAAAATATAAATATGCAAATAGACGAAGTCAATATTGATGAAAAATGGAACAAAATACAAAATGTACTAACATCTGTAACCAAAGAACACCTAGTAAGTAAGATAATAAAAAATAAACATTGGATGACACAGGATATTTTAGATCTCATGGATCTGAGAAGAAGGAATAAGCTAAATGTGCAAAAATATAAAGAAATTCATAAAACAATACAAAGTAAAATAAAAATAGCGAAAGAAAAACACCTGTCTGAACAATGTGAAGAAATTGAACTACTACAAAGTAAGCATGACAACTTCCACATGTACAAAAAGATCAAAGAAGTAACAGGATATAAAAAGAAAAGTGGCGCCAATAATGTCATCAAAGATGCTGATGGACATATACTAACAGATATAAAAGATCAAATAAACAGATGGAAGATATATATCCAAGAACTTTACAATGACGAAAGGCCGGAAAACACCAGTTTAGAAGTAAAGGACGAAAATTTTAAAATTCTAAAATCGGAACTAAATTATGCACTAGAAAACATGAAAACAGGCAAAGTTGCTGGCCCGGACGAGATACCAATAGAAATTGTTAAACTTTGTAACGATGAAACATTAGATGTTATTTTAGACCTTTTTAACACTATTTATGACACTGTCATTGCTATCTACCTTTATTTTAATTCCCAAGAAAATTAACGCAAGAGATTGCTCAGATTACCGAACTATTGTACTTATGGGACATATTTTAAAACTATTCTTGAAAATAATTCATAAAAGACTTTACAAAACATTGGAAGAAGGAATAAGTAACTCCCAGTTTGGTTTCCGCGCAGGTCTTGGAACGCGTGAAGCTCTCTTTGGGGTTAATGTGCTATACTAGCGATGCATGGATATGAACCAAGATGTGTTTACCTGCTTCATCGATTTCGAAAAGGCGTTTCATAAAGTGAAACATGGTAAACTACAAGAACTTTTACTTAAGAAAGGCATAGATAGGAGAGATGTGAGGATAATTAGTAACCTATATTGGGGACAGAGTGCTAACATAAAAGTTGGAACAGAAATAACCGAGGAAATTGAGATACGCCGTGGAGTGAGACAGGGATGCATCCTATCTCCACTTCTGTTTAACATCTACAGCGAAGCCATCTTTAGAGAAGCCTTAGATGAGGAATCTGCGGAATTATTATAAATGGAGAAATAGTTAACAACATGAGATACGCAGATGACACAATCCTCTTAGCAAGCAACCTTACTGACATACAACATCTGCTTGAAAAAGTAAATGATCGCTGTAACCACTACGGCTTAAAAATAAATTTTAATAAAACCAAATGGATGGTAGTTACAAAACTCCACACATTCAAGGAAACTTAAGAGTTGCAAACATATTAATAGAACGGGTAAGGAAATACAAATACCTCGGGACGTGGATAGAACAAACAGCTGATCAAACAACGGAGATAAGAACTCGTATAGAAATAGCTAGATCCTGCTTTGCAAAATTAAAGAAAGTACTTTGCAACCGAAACATAAACATTGGGCTCAGAATACGAATGCTTCGCTGTTATGTATTTAATATCATGCTCTATGGCGTAGAAGCTTGGACACTTAAGAAAAGCAAACAAACAAAATACAAGCCTTTGAAATGTGGTGTTACCGCAGAATGTTGCGTATAGCCTGGATTGAAAGAATAACTAACAGAGAAGTTTTGACAAGGATGAACAAGGAATGTGAAATAATAAATACAATAAAAAAGAGGAAACTAGAGTACTTAGGCCATGTAATGAGAAATCCCAAATACGCACTGCTCCAACTCATCATGCAAGGGAAGATAAAGGGAAAAAGAAATGTTGGTAGGCCTAAAATGTCTTGGCTAAAAAATCTCAGAGATTGGTTTAATTGCAGCAGCATTGAACTATTTCGATCGGCCGTCGACAAAATCCGTATAAGAATGATGATAACCAACCTCCGTGAAGGAGAAGGACCATAAGAAGAAGAAGAAGAAGTTTCATCTGCGGGGACTGCACTTATTATATTTTGCTTCTGATTAGTCGGCTGGAGATAATAATTGTGTTGTAGATTATTGATTTGTTTGGTGTTGAAAGGATATTAACTGTTTGATAGCTGATAGTTCATTTGCATTCATGGGAAAGATAGCGGTGGAGCTGATTGTGGCTGAAATTTTTGTTGGTAAAGTGGGAACTGAGCGGTCGCTGATTGCTGCGAAGCGGATTAAAGCCGTAAAGATGGCTCATTTTGTTTGATGAGGGCTCGTGTGTTAATATTCGAAGTGTTTATTATTGTTTTTTGATCATTTACTTGACAATTATAATCACTTGGCCTTGCAGCCACACTTAGCATATATGTTGTGCACTTTTAATCTCAGCGAAAACGGAACATTCTTACTCGTTGAAACTCAAGAGGCAACTCCCTACATTTTTTGAAAATAAAAATAGTTTTATAAAAATAAATTATCTTCTCGCTGGGAATGGATTGTATATTATGTAGGCGGATAATTTGATGAATGAAGTTATTTTATGTAAATATATTAAAGTGTTTTTACTCAATTTCAAAACGACAAAACTTTCTTGGTTATTTATTATTAATATACTGTTGAATATATACCAAAATTACATATTTTTTGCAATTGTTTTTATTGTAACGCCTCTAGCAAGTCATGAATATTTAAAGAGAAATAATAATAAACACTTAAACCTAAAAGTGTTTATGCACCATAAAGTAGTTGTAATCTATCAAGGCAGCATTGTAAAAATGTTCCAATTTTTTCGAAACTGTATGCCGTCGTGTATTTTTTATCTCAGGGTCGCTTCAGTTTAAGTGTCACTCGTTTTACATCCTCCGCAGAAAAATTTAACAGCCCTTCCCTCGCTGCAGCACCGCACCGAAATACAGATGTCGCAAACAGGGAACAGCAACTAACGCTCTGTCGAAATGCAGGCAAATTCGGCGCTAGACAAAAATGAGGAAACTTCCGCGTCTGAATATTTTATTTTTTAATTTCGCAGTCCGAATGAGGCCGAACGGAAGACGTCGCCCTGAAGGAGCCCATTTTTGCGCGGAGTGTACCTTGTCGAGTTAACGAGCAGTGATGAAGTCCTCTAGGTTGATGTGACTCCGGGGATGCCTGTAGCACGCCCTTTCACGCCCTCTGCGCCTATAGATGATGCTTCATGGATAACTTTGCTTCGGATAAAACTTCATTTACATACTCGTAATGTATTCTATGGCTATGATGTATGTATCAGATTAATCTTGGGTCGTGAAATATGTCGCAAATTCTAAATGAAACGCAACACGTCGGGGAGATCTCAGCATCTACACATTCTCATTTTAAAACTTACTGGCTATAAAACACACAAAAGTCAAAGCATTGATTTAATAAATTATTTGTTTTTAAGCGACTTATTGAAACTTCAAATTATCATTTGTAGTTATGCACCAGAAACAGGATTCGAAAGTTAAAAAATAAAGAAAAATTAGGCACAAAACTTCGGCAGAGATGACATCGAGGGGCATCTTAGCAATTTCCATATTTAATTTTATAAACCGCTAAATTAAATTGCATACTCATTATAGGTAACTTAATTCTTATAGAAAACGTGATATATTTTACAAATTAAATAAAACAATACTGCACTGAAGAGTATCAAATTCTAGGAGCCACAAATAAACGCAAATGGGAGACAAAAATTTTTTGATTCAACCAAAGGACATAAATAATATACTTAGTATTTCCATAACTACCGTTACAAAATCAAACTTACCCTTGCTTTACACAGCATAAATATATCCTATAATGTTCTTGCACTAAGTCTTAAAGTTGTAAATTACATGTTTCTTGTTAGGTTTGGTTATTTACTAATGGAATGGAATGACAAAAAAACCGTATTCATGTAATAGTGTAATTTTTAAAACTCTGCACTCTCTCGGCCGTATGTTTGTCTATCGGGATATAAAATTGTTTAATGAGACTGGAGATGTTGAGGATTGTCCAAGATCTAAAAGAATCTTACTTTGGACGGTTCAGGTAGTCGAAGTAGTAAGTGGTCGAATTAAACAAAATTATCTTTGTCAGCAAAAGATTATTATCGGGAGATGCAAATTTCTAAAACTTTGACGTCTCGTATTATTAACCAAGACCTAAAACTAGCCGCTTACTGATAGATACTTTAAGTTACTTTAAGAAAAGTAGGAGAGAAAAGCAAAGAGGTTGTTGACTGAGTATGTTGCAGTGGAATAAGCAATTCAGCTAGTGTCAAGTGTTCAGAGAAGCTATCATCCAGTATCTGAAATAATTTAACGAGGAGTAAGTGATCGAGTAATTGACATTCATTTTTGTGAATAGAGAGTCAAAACTTCGCCGCTGTGTATCAACAAAATGTTTTTGAAGGTGTAGTAAAACCTTTAAATAACACACTTTTTCCACGTAAGCTTTAGATCTTTCAGCAAGGCTGCGCACGCATCCACAAAGCATAATCAACTCAAATTTGTCTGAGCAACAATATGTCCCATTTTCTAGCAGTAGAAGATCAGCGCCTTTGCTTGTGGCTCCATATACAAGCATTAACCCAGGCTAAGGAAACTTAAAGCCATTGTCTCTGAACCCACTTAAATAATTCTCAACGACAAAAGCTAGGCACCACCCGACAGTATAAAAACGTGGAATGCCAAATTTTTATTTAAAGCATAAAAGATACATAATATTATTAGAGAAATTCGAAAATTAAACATGAATATTCTGCGTGTGAGCGAAGTTAACTGGCCCGAAACAAATCAAATTGACATCGATGACTATACAATGTATCATGTAGATAACAAGAACTCTTAACATTATAATGGCGTCGCAATAACAGTGGATAAAAGTGCAGAAGATTCGTTAAAAAGTTTGTACCAATATCAGACAGAGTTTTCCTAATACAAATAAAAGCATTCCCGAAAGATATAAATATCATTCAAATATATGCACCCACAGCGGACAAACCAGACCATGAAATAAAACTCTTCTACAAAGACATCAAAAACCTACTAAAAATTACCAACAAGAATTAAGTGAATATAATCATGGATGACTTCAACGCAAATATAGGCAAGGGAAGAGTTGAAGACCATGGTCTTAGAAAACGGAACGATAGGAGTGATATACTGGTTCCGTTCTATAATAAGGAAACTTAATGGTAGCAAACACTTAGTTCCAACTACCAGAAAAGTGATTGTATACTTGGAAAGGGCCAGGAGACAACGAAAAAAATATCATTAGAAATCAATTAGATTTCAAATGATATGGAAACGGAATTAAAGGTGTACAAACTTATCCTAAATCAGACCTTGGATCTGATCATAACCCTGTAGTTGGAAAACTTGAGATTAAACTGAAGAAAATGCAAAAAGAAAAAAGACAAGCTGTAACTTTAAAAAACTAGGGGAACTAAAAACAAAAGAAGAAATAATATGATCTTTAAATAGTAAGTTCAAGAAAACTGTATAATTGGAAACAACAGAAACAATAAACTCTTGAAAATCTATTAAAACGTAATATATAAGGTGCAAGAAAATAACCTGGGAATTCAAGAGCAGAGAAAAAAAAGAAATGGATAACTAAAAAAATTTTGTTATTTTTTTTATTATTATCACCTTTGCATATTTACAATCTACTCCTTATGGGAGTAATAAGTAAAAGTTATGATTTTAATTACATGACATGAGGAGAATCCGGCCAGTGCTTTAGTCTCATATTTATTTTTACTAGTATTCGTTAATTATTGTGAGGAGGTAGGTCCTGTGGCCATTTTCTTTTTAGCCTCCTGGTAACAGTAAGTTGGACGGACAGCTGTTCCACGAGTTGATTAGTATGCTCTGCCAATTTTTTGGTGTACGATTTAGCCAGTCTTTTGATCTCTTCCGCTACATAAGGGATTCCAAGGTAATTGTGGAGAGTTTCATTTGAGATATACCACGGGGCATCGGTTATGGTTCTAAAAATTTTTGATTGGCATCTCTGTAGGATCTTGGTATGTGATGCTTTGGTACAACCCTACAGCTGAGTTCGATATGACCAGATGGACTTTAAAATTATTTTATATGGAAGAATTTTATTTTGTAGGGTCAGTTGAGATCGTCTCCCCATCAGCCAGTTTATCTGTTTTATTTTTAGGTCTATTTGTTTTCCTTTTTTTTAATATGCGTGTTCCAGAGTAATTTTTGGCCTAGATGTAAGCCAAAATATTTTATTTCAGTTTTCTGAGGTATGGGGGTCTTTTTGAATAATACAGGTGGGCACACGATACGTCTATTGGTAAACATAACATAAGTAGATTTATCGCTCTTCACTGTTATTCTCCATTTGTCGAACCAGCCTTGAAGGGTGTTGATGTGATTTTGTAGATATGCTATAGCTGTTTCCAGATTTTCGCTGCTTGAGAGAATAGCCGTATCGTCTGCAAACGTTGCAATTAATGTGTTATTTGCGAGAGGAGTATCAGAGGTATACAGTAAGTACAGCAGAGGTCCCAACACGCTGCCTTGCGGGACACCAGAAGTAATCTTGTGATAAGTAGACACAGTGCTATTGATCTTGACTTGAAAAGTCCTGTCGCTAAGGTATGACTTTAATAACAAGTATAATTGACTTGGGAAGTGGAGCTTAATTTTGTATAGCAGACCTGCATGCCATACCTTGTCAAGTGCCTGCTGAATATTCAAAAATAACGATTCGATGAGTTTGATGAATCGTCGAGTTTTGTTGGCGGAATCCGAACTGGTAATTTGGTATTATGTGCTCTAGATCTACGTCACTATGGATTCTCTTGAGGAGCAGCCGTTCGAAAACCTTGAATGTCAGGGGTAAAAGACTGATTTGACGGCGGGAAGAGGGTTGTGAAGGAGGTTTTCCAGATTTCTCGATTGCAATAATTTGGGCAAACTTCCACTGGGTTGGGAAATGGCATAGTCTAAGGATGCTGTTTAAATATTGTGGCGAGGAGTACTATGGCTTTTCTAGGAAGATTTTGAAGGACTTTTCCCACTATCAGATCGTATCCTGGGGCTTTGGGGGTATTGGTGGCTAATATTTGTTGTTGTACGTCTCTTGGTGAGAATGGGTTGATTGGTAACGACAATTGGTATGGAGCCTACAGAAATGAATTAATTTCAGAACTGTCGCTATTCGGTTGGGATTGTGGTGTCGTGAATATGTTAGAGAAATATTCAGCAAATGTTTCGGCCTTGTCTTCCTCTAATCTGGACCAAGTGTCGTCCTTTTCTTGATGGGAGGTATGGTGGCAATTGGTCGTTTGAATTTTTTGGTTGCTTTCCACAACATGCGATCGTCAGGTGAAAGATTAGTAATATAATGTTGGAAGGTATTGTTCTTTGATTCTATTAACACGTTGTAGTTGATGTGTAAGACGGTTGAGTAAGGTTTTGTCGTACCTATCTCTGGTTCTTTGCCACTTTTTTCGTTCTTTCCGTTTCTGGGCAACAAGGTCTCGAATGTGGCGAGGAATGTTGTGTATTTGTTTTTAACCCATTGGGTTGGGCATGACTTGCTAAACAGCATCTTGTATTATTGTCGTCAGGTATTCGGTTGCTTCGTCAACATTTTCAGCGCTTTTAATTCGCAGAGCAAGATTGAGGTTTCCTTCTAACAAATTCCTAAAGTGGGCCCAGTTGGTGAATTTTGTACATAGTTTTGGAGTAGACTCTTTGCAGACAATTGTAGTGCTTATTATATAATTATGACCGGGGAGTGGTCGGATGAGAGATCGAATTTAGCTTCTATTTGTGTAAACGTATTAAATTTTATTATTAATGGACGAAAAAAAAATACAAATGTAAGAAACAATAATAAATGCCAAAGAATCCACAAAAATATTACAAGACTTATAGGGACAGCAAAGGACACCTGCATGGTAAAACACTGTCAAGAACTCAAAAATCTGCAAAAAACACGATCTTTTTAACATTCATAAAAATATTTAAAAAATAACTGGAAATAAAAATAAAACTTACCAACGGAGATTTTCAGTTACAGATAACAACAAACAAATAATAGACTCAGAAGAGATAGAAAAAATATGGACAAACTATATACAAGAACTTTTTGATGTCAGAATGAAACCAGAAGCAGACAAATAGACCAAGAAAATCAACCAATTATAATTCTTTTAATAGAAGTAAAACACGCAATTTTCTATAAGAAGACAGCACCTTAAGAAAAAGAAAAAGATAGGCCTTCTGGTAGCCTAGGTCCCAATCCATTTTATTACAAATTATGAACAGTTTTAGAGGGCATATTTTGCTTAAAAGAGACCCTAATGTTAATTATTTTAAATAAACCCTGACGGCTGCAGTCAATACTTTTCCAATGGATATAGTACATACTGTCATAAACGATTAGCCCGAACGTCTTAAAATTTATGTAGAGCTTAGAGCGACAATTTTGAATAATTAGACTTGTCAACAACCATATAATAAATTTTGAAAACATGCAAAAACCATTAATTATTTTATTTTGTCGTTCTAATTAATGTACATACTATGAATATGCCGTTACCCACATATTTCAAAGTTAAGTAGAAATACAACCACCAAGACTGTCTAAACCATTGATTCCCAAAGTGAACCAGGTGGACCCCCAGGGGTCCACGGGAGACTCGACGGGGATTTACGTTGGCGTGACAAAAAAAATGGGGATTCACAATTCGTAAGCGAGGGCCCACGAAAATTTATCTGGTTTCGATAGTGAAGAACTAAAATGTTGGCTTGAGTTCACCTATCAATGTAGACAGATAATTTTAAGAAGCTCAGCGACTGTTACTTGTAAAAACTTGCATATTCCATATTCAGTACAACGTGTCGAGACTTGCAAAGCGCTGCCGCTGCCGCCGTCCGCAATGCTTGTTCAGACGTGCAAAGGGACGAAGCACGACTTGTGTGTGTGTGCTTGCAATCTTACATGAACTTGTTTGATTCTTCACCAATATAAATACGATTGCCACGGATAAACGTTATTCATTTGTTTCCCGAATTTCGAAAAGAAAAGTAAAGCAAAGTGAATCGATGTTAGTGTTTGCCACTGTCGGAAAAGTAAGTACTTACCTGCCTATTTGTTATACTTACTTTTATTTTATTTATTATTTATCTATTTGTTTTACAATTTATTGTACACGTAAGTAAACAAAAAATGCACAAATTACAAAAAAATACGTAGGTACAAAAGGTGAGGCTTATTCCTAAAAGAAATCTCTTCCAACCCACCTGCGATAGGATATATATTTATGTTGTAATAAGTATATTTGTAAGGTTTGCGTGTAGTAGGTACGTATTAAAAATTAAATACTGAACAGAGCCATTATTAGATACTTCCATAAAAGAACAGAAAGCCGAGAAAGGTTGAACTTCTTGTCCCTACTTTATTAGTAATTTTTTTATTACCCGAATTTCTATCGAATTTACAGAAATATATCAAAATATAATTAACGAATAAATGTTTTACATTACATTAAAATCGGTTCAGCCGTTTTCATAAAACTCAATTATTGATCTTAGCGATTTATTGCTTTTAATAATTAGAATCAGTTTCCCGCCGGTACTTTGTTTATTTCATTGCAATAATAAATTAATCCTGTTAAAATAGCCATATCCTGTTAAGTAAGACCGCCTTAAGATTACTAGAACAAAGTTTTTTTTTATTTACAGTTAGATAACTGATACGAAACATGGCTGAATCTAAGAAGAAATGTCGACAGTACATTGGTGATTATTTAAAATTTGGTTTTCTTCCATCAAAGGCAGACAAGCGATTGCCCATACGCCTTTTATGCAACAAATATTTAAGCAATGACTCTATGAAACCATCGAAGCTCGAAGATCATCTAAGAAGGTGTCATCCTGATAAAATAGGTAAAGATTTGAAATATTTTCAAACATTGAAGGAAAAATATGAAAAGAGACCCCCCGTGCACAGTATGTTCGCTTCAACGTCGGAAAGTAACGATGATGGCTTGCGGGCATCTTACAATATCTCATTACTTATAGCGAAATATGGAAAATCGCACACCATTGGAGAACAGTTAATTTTACCCGATGTTGAAGAGGTTTTAAAAACTGTTCTGCACAAATCTCATTTGACATACTCAAAAGAATTCCTTCGAGTAACAACACTGTACAAAGACGCATTGATGAAATGAGCTCTGATATTGAAAGTTTCTTGTGTAATTATCTGCAAACAACTCATTTTTCTATTCAACTGGACGAGTCACCTTTACCTGGTAATAAAGCATTATTATTGGCATATGTTCGATTTATTATGGACGAAGAAATTCATGAAGAGCTACTATTCGCGAAAACTTTGGAGACGGACACTAAAGGTGAATCAATATTTAATGTCCTGAGTGATTTTTTTAAGGAAAAATCGATTCCATTCACAAACGTTATTTCGGTGGCAACAGGTGGAGCTCCTGCCATGACCGGGCGATGTCGTGGGTTTATAAGGCATCTTAAAAGAATTATACCAGAGGTAACTGCAATTCACTGTGTCATCCACCGACAACACCTAGTAGCGAAAAATTTGAGTGCTAAATTGCACCAATCGCTTCAATTTCTGATTAATGCAGTTAACAAAATAAGAAGCAATGCATTGAATACGCGTTTATTTGCACAACTGTGCGATGAAAATGATGAAGACTTCCAACGATTGCTATTACATACTGAAGTACGATGGTTGTCGAAAGGTGCTTTTAACAAATTTAAGCAATGACTCTATGAAACCATCGAGCTCGAAGATCA
This sequence comes from Sinelater perroti, assembly GCA_036346155.1. Classification (NCBI taxonomy): domain Eukaryota; kingdom Metazoa; phylum Arthropoda; class Insecta; order Coleoptera; family Elateridae; genus Sinelater; species Sinelater perroti. The sequence continues at coordinate 510,230 of JARFIY010000316.1, read as the reverse complement.
TCTAAGAAGGGTCATCTGAATAGTAAAATTACAGAAAAACAAAGACAATACTCATCGCCAAAAACAAAAACATAATTATATACAACAAACGAATAGAACAGATGGGCCAACTCAAATACTTAGGATGCTGGATAACAAGGGACTTGAACCAAGAAGTAGAAATATGCTGCATAGAAAACGCAAAAAGCGCATTCCTTATAATGAAAGGCTTACTAACAAACTCCACACTATCGCTAAATATCAGATACAGATTTGTGAAAACCTATATATACTCAATTTTATTATATGCAAGTGAATTCTAGCCGCCAAAAGCCTGTTTGATGCGACGAATAGAGGCCTTTGATATGTGGGTAATGCGTAGAATGCTCAAAATATTAAGGAAAAAACACACTACCAATGAAACGGTTTTAAGAAGAATGGACGTAGACAGAGAAATTGGAATTTCCAAAAGACGAAAGACAAACTACTTAGGAGACATATACAGAGGCAGAAAATACGAGCTTGATTAAGGGTAGAAGAGGACCGGGCAGAAGACGATGCTCATAGTTGAGAAATGTGAGAGACTGAACTAGTCTAAATTTACAGTCGCTGCTAAAAATAACATAAGATAGAGAACGATTTTCCAAAGTTGTTGCTAACCCTCTATAAGAAGACAGCACTTTAAGAAAAAGAAAAAGATAGGTCTTCTGGTCCCAATCCATTTTGTTACAAATTATGAACAGTTTTAGAGGGCACATTTTGCTCAAAAAGACACCCTAATGTTAATTATTTTAAATAAACCCTGACGACTTCAGTCAGTACTTTTCCAATGGATAAAGTGCATACTGTCATAGACCATTAGCCCGAACGTCTTAAAATTTATTTAGGGGCTTAGGGTGACAATTTTGAATAAATTCGTTGTAATTATACTTGTCAACAACCATATAATAAATTTTGAAAACATGCAAAAACCATTAATTATTTTATTTTGTCGTTCTAATTAATGTGTGACATTATTTATGGACATATTATGTATATGCCGTTACCCACATATTACAAAGTTAAGTAGAAATACAACCACCAAGACTGTCTAAACTAACCTTCTTCTTCTTCTTTTACTTCTTCTTTTATTTTTTCTGTTTTATTTAACCTCTCTTGACATTGAGATCCAGATTCCAAAAAATCGTTTTGATGATCAGCGGAGAGGTCTTCTCGTATTTGCTTTTTTATCATTTACACATTTCATTAACGTAATCCTTCCAGTGTTAGTGTATTTTTCTTTTAAACCTTACTACGTCTAGTATTTTAAGTTTTTCTAATATTGTTGCACTTACTATTTGATCTCTTAAAGATTTTTTACTTTAACAGTTTTCAGTATTTTTATTTCTGGTATTCTTAATATAAATTTGTATTTTTGCAGTGTCAAAACATGTCTGTATTATATATATATATCTTACCGGCCTCTTTGTGATTGTATAAATTTTGACTTGATAACAAAATATGCTCGAAACAAAATTTTTATTAATAATACATTTTATAAGCATAAAAAATAACACAAATATATATTTGGTAACGCATAGAACAAAATTCAATAATTGACTGCATCATTACCAACAGGAAAGTTACTACAAAACAAATATTAAACATAATAACATAAACTTCAGCAAATATTGAAACACGATATAGTTTAGTCTTATATAAACAGCTTTAAGGTCAAAAAAGCTTTCACTATACACTAAAAATGTAATATAATCTTTCAAAAATGAATCAGGAGGCTATAACACCAAAAAGAAAATGACAATGTGGATAAAAGCTGTAAAAAGATGAAAACATAAAGACAGCTCGTGCAAAGACCAAACAGAAAAAATAAAATTATCTTAAACACAAAACTACAAGAACAGTAGAAGAGATAGGAAAATACAAGGTGGAAATGGGATAAACTGGGAAATGAGAAAACTAGAAAGGCATATTGGAAAAAATATTCCGTAAGAATATAAGACGGCCTTTATGGAAGACGCAAAAAAATGTTAATGAAGAAATACCAATAAATATCACATTAAAAACATGGAAAACGAAAAATAAAATACATGTCTAAAGTAAACCTCAAACAAAAGGTATATACTGTAATATTTAGAAGCTACGTGAATCACTGAGAAGCTACTCATGGTACCAAAAGTTTTTACAATTTTTTTCACTTTACTTTATCTTTCTCCTTCTCTTATTCCACACATCTAGTTGTCGCAGGTCTTCTTTCACTGCTGTCAGCTGTTTGTGTTTCAGTCTTCTTTTTCGTTTTTTGCTTGCCTCTTCTCCTATCAGAACTCTCTTTGTGAGTCTATTTTTCGGCATTCATGTCTCCGCCATCTTAATTTTTATAATTTAACTACATGTGGCATACTTGGATTCCTTTGCGATTTTTTTCTTCCAAATGTCAAATGTTGTTGCTATTTGAGCGTCTAAATCTCACATCCATACAGCACTGATGGTTTCGTTATGGTTCTATATATTCTTAGTTTTGCTGCCCTGGATATATGCTTTGCTTTTAAGTCTTGTGAGTGCTATTTGCATCCTCTTGTTTAATTCTACCCCTTCTATGCAGTTACTTGTTATTATATACATAAAATCTTCATGTTCAGGTGTTGCTTTCATATCCATATATTTTGCTTCTCTTTATCAACAGTGGTATTTTTTTTCTAGTAGCTTACTGTTTTTTGCTATTAACACATCATCAGCGTAGGCTACATTCTTTGTTTGTTATTATAAATTAGTCTATTTCTTAGAAGAATTCAACTATATATACAACAGAAAAGCGCAAGTAAATATAAAAGCAAAAATGTATTTGTTAGTTACATCGGAAATACACTCTTTACTTTGGCGTGCCAATAATTACGTTCTAACCTCTCTTAAGCTTAAGTGGAAACATTATTCAATGTGGGTTAACAAATGCGCTGTCTGGAAAGCTTCAAACTAAAAATGATAATAGCACTCAAAGGAGAAGAACAATTGGTTTTGGAAATAAAGAAATTCGTAAATGATATTTAATAATCAACTTGGCAAAACACTAGAAATTAGAAAGCGCATAAAAAAGTAATTATCCCAGAGAAGTGATCACTCACGCGGTGTGGCATCGCGCATTATCGTGCGTTAGCATAGAGTCCTCACCAACAAATCCCGCAAACGCAACAACATGTTCCTCCAGAATGTTTCTAATGTAGCGGTTTGCTGTTAAAACTTCCCCTCGTCTTCCATTAGGCACAAAAACTAACTCAGTTTTTCCATGCATGAAAATGCCCGCCCAGAATATACAAGAACCACTTCATATGCAATAGTTTTTTGAATACATCAATGAACAAATTGCTCTCCTGGCCTTCTACATACCCAACGTCTTTTGTCGTTGCCATGTGGGCACATCTTGGAGATGTTTGCGAGCAAATTCCAGTTGCCTTTGCTTTTGAACTACAGTCAGCTTGGAACCCGTAGTTTTTTTTTTCGGGTTAGGTTTGCTGCCTTCAATCTTCTTCTCACTGTCCAAGCGCTGGCGAACATATCTCAAATCGCACTCAGCTTTTACTTGAGATAAACGCTAGTCATATGTCTCTCTCTGTTCTCACGCGCCTATGGCCGCCTACTTGCCGACGGATGTGGCAACCGGATTTTTTGGTACCGACAACACACTCTCAACACAGATTTGCCACGGCTATCTGACTGAGACCTTCTTTCTACAATGCAACTGCCTCGGCTGCTTCGGACGCTGTGGTATCTATTTTCTTGCAAAACAACGAAGCACTTACGTCACTTATTACTTTCCTTATCCTATAATAAGGAAAGTAATGTAATCGGCGGAAATTTGACCTACCCAGTTTTTCACATTTCTGGACGAAATATAGCCTCAGGACACCAAAAAAGTTGTTTTTAGCCATTGGTTCGTGTGTGTGTGTGTGTGTGTCTGTCTGTCAGTAAACAAGATATCTCGAGAACCGTAAGAGCTAGAGACTTGAAATTTGGTATGCAAGTTACTTGTAGGTAGGGGACGCAGTGCGAAGCTTTTGGTAAAAATTGGCCGTGCCGTTTGGTCACAAGGTCGCAAAATCGGTCTCAAAGCGGTCGCGTATCTAAACGGTTGAAGATACAAAAAATTTATGAGAATAAAAATGACTTGTTATCATAAGGTAAACATGAATTTAAAATAAAAGTTGGTAAAATAGGAACTCGAAAAAAAATTGAAACTCAGGATTTTTAACATACCGGGTGTTCATAAAATATTTCGGGAAATTTATATTACTGGATAGATCAAACCGAGACGAACAAAAAATTAAAATGAAATTTTTTGATCCGAGGTCAAATAAATAAGTTGTAGCCGATTAAAAATTAATTAAACGGACCAATCACAGCACGCTCGGAGAGCTACCGGGCCGACTTCGGGAGGACGGGGAGCGCTTGCCGCCAGGAGGAGCACGCAGGCTGTGCGACCGAGCTCCCATGTAACAAACCCCTATTTATAAAAAGGATATTCATATTGCAATAAATAAATATATATGTACCAAGGGGGTGGACCCAGATAACAAGGTTGGAGAGACTAAGTTTCTTAGCAAAGCATTTTTTTATATAATGTGGAAGTGTAACCATATCAAATGGGGGAGATAATTACCCCGTTTATCCCCACCAATTTTGTCATTCTTATGTAAATAAATAATCACATATTGATAAGAAACGAAAGTAAAGGCATTTGTAGAACTTTTCTTTTTCTTTTGTTTTGCGTTCAGACAGACAAATTTGTGAATACATACCAGTAGCTAAAGGGTTAAAAACATGAAAAACGAAAAATAAAATACATGTCTAAAGTAATCCTCAAAAAAAAGGTATATACTGTAATATTTAGAAGCTACGTGAATCACTGAGAAGCTACTCATGGTACCAAAAGTTTTACAATTTTTTCACTTTACTTTATCTTTCTCCTTCTTATTCCACATCTAGTTGTCGCAGGTCTTCTTTCACTGCTGTCAGCTGTTTGTGTTTCAGTCTTCTTTTCGTTTTGCTTGCCTCTTCTCCTATCAGAACTCTCTTTGTGAGTCTATTTTTCGGCATTCATGTCTCCGCCATCTTAATTTTTATAATTTAACTACATGTGGCATACTTGGATTCCTTTGCGATTTTTTTCTTCCAAATGTCAAATGTTGTTGCTATTTGCTTATTGAGCGTCTAAATCTCACATCCATACAGCACTGGTGGTTTCGTTATGGTTCTATATATTCTTAGTTTTGCTGCCCTGAATATATGCTTTGCTTTTAAGTCTTGTGAGTGCTCTTTGCATCCTCTTGTTTAATTCTACCCCTTCTATGCAGTTACTTGTTATTATATACATGAAATCTTCATGTCCAGGTGTTACTTTCATATCCATATATTTTGCTTTCTCTTTATCAACAGTGGTATTTTTTTTTCTAGTAGCTTACTGTTTTTTGCTATTAACACATCATCAGCGTAGGCTACATTCTTTGTTTGTTATTATAAATTAGTCTATTTCTTAAAAGAGTCCAACTATATATAAAACAGAAAAGTGCAAGTAAATATAAAAGCAAAAATGTATTTGTTAGTTACATCGGAAATACACTCTTTACTTTGGCGTGCCAATAATTACGTTCTAACCTCTCTTAAGCTTAAGTGGAAACATTATTCAATATTTTCAATTCAATTCAATTATTCAATGTGGGTTAACAAATGCGCTGTCTGGAAAGCTTCAAACTAAAAATGATAATAGCACTCAAAGAAGAAGAACAATTGGATTTGGAAATAAAGAAATTCGTAAATGATATTTAATAATCAACTTGGCAAAACACTAGAAATTAGAAAGCGCATAAAAAAGTGATGACTCACGCGGTGTGGCATCGCGCATTATCGTGCGTTAGCATGAAGTCCTCGCCAACAAATCCCGCAAACGCAACAACATGTTCGTCCAGAATGTTTCTAATGTAGCGGTTTGCTGTTAAAACTTCCCCTCGTCTTCCATTAGGCACAAAAAGTAACTCAGTTTTTCCATGCATGAAAATGCCCGCTCAGAATATACAAGAACCACTTCATATGCAATAGTTTTTTGAATACATCAATGAGCAAATTGCTCCCCTGGCCTTCTATATACCCGACGTCTTTTGTCGTTGCCATGTAGGCACATCTTGGAGATGTTTGCGAGCAAATTCCAGTTGCCTTTGCTTTTGGACTACAGTCAGCTTGGAACTCGTAGTTCTTTTTTTTCGGGTTAGGTTGGCTGCCTTCAATCTTCTTCTCACTGTCCAAGCGCTGGCGACCACATCTCAAATCGCACTCAGCTTTTACTTGAGATAAACGCTAGTCATATGTCTCTCTCTGTTCTCACGCGCCTATGGCCGCCTACTTGCTGGTGGATGTGGCAACCGGATTTTTGGTACCGACGACACACTCTCAACACAGCTAATTGACTCAGATTTAGTCGATTTGCCACTGCTATCTGACTGAGCCCTTCTTTCAACAATGCAACTGCCTCGGACGCTGTGGTATCTATTTTCTTGCAAATCACTGAAGCACTTACGTCACTTATTTTTTTATGTCAGCTTCGGATAACTGATTTAGATGAATTATCGCATTGCAACCGTACTGTAGGCTAATCACAGTCGTCGCGCCTCATCCGATTAATGCAAAGCAACAATTGTTCAAAGCTCAATAATAAAGATACTCCTTACACGTTAATGTTTTTATATTCATTTTCCTTAGACTGAAACAGGAGATGAAAATGCGCGTGCAGCTAGTGAATCCATTGTTTTGTTTTCAAAAGAAAATTCAACCTATCGTCGAAAATTTCAAATTTAAATTTAAAAGTACTAGTTTGGATTCAGAAATAAATATTCTACGGTAGACCAAGTTAACAAAACAACTAACATTACTGAAAAAGCATTAGTTCCCCGTAACAGGCCACGAAGGCCTATGGGGTCGTAACAGGATAGGTCTGCTACAATATAGAGCTTACGGTACACAAGGGTAGTAAGCGTGGCCAGCGCTACGTACCGACCGCCTATTATTACCCCACAGTTTGACCTCCAGTTACTCATTTATTGCAGCCTGAGCCGAGCTGGGCCGTAAAAATGCCAACGATTGAATTGGCGACAGCGGGATTCGAACCCGCAACTCTTGGTTTCGTAGTCTAGCGACCTATCCATTAAACCACCACGGATCTACTGAAAAAGCATTAGAAGAGAAAATCATTTGTTTTGCAATTTTTTGGTGTAACAGAAGTATTTAACTAATAACATGTGAGATCACATTAGAAGTTAAAAAAATCCATTTCGAACTATATAATAAAATCTTAAAATTTGACATAAACAAAAAAATGCTTACTCTAATCTTAAGAAAATAAATTTTTAATGATAACATATCAATAACAAAGAGATTACAATGAATAAATTTAAAAGCTAGACATTAATTCTGTTATATTTAGCTTAAGGGTAGATTTGTATATCTCTTTAGAAACATGAAAGACTTTTTTTATAACATTTTTATTTTATTCAAATTATTATATTTATTTCATAGAATGTTAAAAGATTTTTTTATAATTACACAATAACACGCTTTGTTAAGTTCGAAAAACATTTAAAAACTCTTATTATTGTGTATCCATTGCCTTGCTGTGACACTTTTTATCCTCTGATATATTTATTTAAAATAGATATCTTCTAAATACTCTATTAATTTTAATTTTTTTAGTTATAACTTTCAGTGCGGCTTTTATTATACTGTTCTTCCAGTTCTTTTATTTTTCTTATATGTATCAGTAATGAAATGAGAATGTAAGCTTCCTGACAAATAAACGTTCAATATTTATATAAATAATTAAATATATAAATTTTTTTATTTATTTTTGTTTATTATTCTGAGTTTGTTTTTTTCTGTGGGAAGATATGGTTGTGAATGAGAACTATTATGTCTAACATATTTGGTTTCTAGTCTATTTAGTATGGATAGTATGTTGTGCTTTTTTTGAAAATAGTATGATGAACATTTGTTGTTATAGATGAAATAAGTTTTGTTTCAGCTGGATTATCTGTCCTGCATCCTCATATGGTATTTTTATAGATCAAGCCAACAATGAGTAAGGTGGATTGGTTCCTATTAAATATTTTGCATATGTTACTTTCAAGTTAATTATGTTGGTCAATAATGATATAATTACCTTTGTGTGTTTTAATTTAAAAAAGTTGTTGGAATAAATAATTTTATAATTTTCTAAAAATAGCTATTCTACCAAAAAGAAATAGTTCTGTTTTGTCTGTGCAATAGCAATGAAACTCTATAAGTTTAAAAATACTGTTTAAGTTTTTTTAATTATACCACGTCAATTTAATGTCTCATAAAAAATTGTTAATACATAGCATTTGTTGGGCCTTACGACCGTTAACATTCCAGTTTAGGATATTAAAATGAATTGTTAGAGTTATAGACCATTTAGGAGAATAAGAATAACTAGAAAAGCCTTGGCCACTATAGAGAATGCAAATGTTACGAACTTTCTGTAGCAATCGTTACTATTGCTGCCCTCCAACGATTGTGCCAGTCACGAATTTCGTCTCACTCTGGTGCATCGCCGTAATGGGCGTTGACGTTAATGTGACATTACGAAATATATAGCAACGATCGTTCGTGTATTTCCGCATGGCCCCGAACGCGTTACTCTAGCAACCAATGCTTCTCACACGACCGGGGACCGGAGACCTCCGCATTGTGCTTTAAAGATATTTGATGTTATTTAGTAAGAATTATTTTATTTAAACGAGCAAAAGCTTACTTATATTGAAAATTTATGTAAAGATTATATTGGCTAGTGATTCAATATTAAAGAGTTATTTCATGATTACTTGTGCTTTTGGTATTGTTGATAAGGTGAAAAACGTTGCTAAGATTATTTTCTGAACCTGTGTGATTGTTATTGTTAGGTGGATTGTTTCTAGTGTATGATTTGTTATTGACAAACTTATTATGTGTTTTAGTTTTTATTGTAATATACATAAATGGCTGCGCCAATGGTTCATAATATGACATATGGCATTAAATAGTGTTGCAAAATACTTTTCATGATCCCATCTTGACTACTAATTGGACAATGTTATCAATTTTCAAAATTTTATTTTTTTATATCTCTAAGCCCTACTGCACATTAGGGCAGAATGCACTTAACATTTTTTTCCGATCTTCACCCACGCATGCCACCTTATTAAAAAAATATGGCAAAATCTGGAGGCGATCTAATGAGTCCGGTCGATCCAAAGATTTTGGGAAAAAAATTAATAATTTCGCGTAGTCTCATCAGCTGCTACTAGGTGCGAGCGTAGTCAGAAGTGGTGCGCTTAACTTTGAGGTGGACATCTTAAACACACTTCTCCACCAACACCGGCGGCCTGCAATTAAATAAATACAATAAATTTAGGTAATGTACAATAGCAAACATACCTTCTTCTCATCATCCGTCTCGGGGATGGTGAGTAAGGTGCAGAACTCCAGCTCAGAGTCTACCTGAACTATAGGGAGCACCGTCACATGCTCGTTGGTCACTGTTTTCCGAATAAAACCACTGTCTTCCCGCCGTTCACATCGCTGGATAATCGATCGCTTTCCGTCGAAATAAATGGCATCGGGTGGGTTTTGTCGCAGCTTGTCTTCATACTGAGCAGTTTCCAACGATCGCAGAGAGCTGATGCCATTTTGAATGGCGCTTTTGGTGATCTGATGAGGTGCAACAAACTTAGAGGCCGGCGAGTTAAATGTCTCAGACGCTGTTTTGTGAGACACTTTATTGCCTACACAAGGTACAAAAAGTGATTTGGGAACAGTAAGCCGGTGACGTTCCGATTTGTGTGCGGCCAAATCCGTCTTTGCCGCTCTCTTCCTTCTCATCGTCGTCGGAGATGATCTCAGATAGATCAATTTAAGGCGTAGCTTTATTTCGGTTCAGCAGACGTTCCAGCGCCTTGCGTTTTCGATCTTGGATGCGATTGAACTATTGCCTGTAGATTCTGCGATCCAGTCGAATCAACGAAAGGAGATGTGACGGAACCGCTTGCCACGCTGTTCGTCTAGAACCTCAACATAACTATTCTCCATTAGCTTGGTGCACACCACACACCTGCAATCAGTTGCCAGCTTAGATTGGCAAAGATCAATGTCGAGGAGAGGACAATATGCGACCTGGTGCTAATGGATCTTTGCTTTCTACTCGTCTGTCTCCTTCTTCGTCACGTACCGATGAAACCAGTGCGCCACTTGTTTCTCGTAGTGCTCGTATAGTCGCTTGACCTTCACTTTCGCCCATTTCCCAATAATATACGACTTCTTTGGCCACTGTATCGACCAGTTCGTTAATCGTTTTTGAGTTGACGCGTGGTTGCTGGTGATAGTAATACTTGTAGAAGTGTAGAATGTCGCTTTTTGGCTGGAAGCTCTGTAAAGTGGCCTAGAACCGGACACAAGATCTCCTTGCGAGTTGAATAGGTTTTGGGTGGCATGGGAGTGGCAGAATTGAGTAAACAGCTATATAAATTGAGTAAATTGATTAAATCACAGCGCCGAGCCGATAATGCAACGCGCGCAAATGTCCACTGTGCGTTGACAGTACAATATCGTAATGGGTGCGTGACCCATCTGGGGCGGTAGCGCCCACCTAAAGGTGTGGCCACCAAGTGAGAACTGATGAGACTACGCGGAATCATTAATTTTTTTCTAAAATCTTTGGATCGACCGGATTTGACCTTAAACTCATCAGGTCGCCTCCAGATTTTTCCAAAAAGTCATTTACTTAAGGAGGCATACGTGGGTGAAAATTGGAGAAAAAAATGTTAAGTGCATTCTGCCCTACTGCAAATACAAGATTAAAATTTTACCTTCATTAAGAATTTTTGCGTTACTAATTATGAGAAGGTCATATGCGATGAGTTCTACTCTTAAATCTTGTTCTGTTAGCAAGAACACTCGCTTCAAGCTTTAATAAATCTGTATGATGCTGTTCTATATAGTGACTTTGAGACTCGGTTTTGTTAACAATGACAAATTATATTTGTCTGGATTATTTTACTTTTATCCATATATTTTTAACAGCTCTTCTTAGTCTTTGGGTTCCTAAATATTCATACTTAGAACCTACTTTACACACATACGTTACAAATTTGTTGATAATTTGTCAATTCACTCGTTTGAGTTAAACGCTGTTTGTATAGAATCATTAGAAAGTTAACCAGAAACATTATTAAAATACTTGTCAATGGGTATCACCAGGTGCAATTTTCTCACATAAATTCATTGACATACGCTTGCTTTGTATACACACACACACATGCCCACACATACGGCTATATGGGACGGCAAACAGACTTATGGAACATTATCAGAAAGCTTCAAACTCTATTGCCTCCGTGAGGTAGCACAATAAAATAGAAAGCATTCCATTCGTGGTGTATCTGGTAAATTAGCTACCCTAATACGCCTCTATATGTGTTTGCATTTCACCACCATTAGATATTACAAGTAACCACTTCTTAGCACGCAACGCACAACCTTTTATTGTATTAATACTTTATGTTATCCGTTGAACCGAATCAGTTTATGTATAAGGCTACCGTGTTTGTTTGTTCTTTTAAAACGGAAAACATTTACTCAGTTTAACATTTTACTGTTTATTTGTGCCAAATACGGTTACGAGACATGCAACAATTACTCTGAAGTCTTTATCTGCAGCTGCAAACAAAATCAAAATGCTAATCTCTTAAATTAGGAAAAATAAAAACAAAACATAATGACTATTTTGCTGAAATTTGTTTAAGATTGTTTAAAAATACTTATTTTTTTAATAAATACACAAAAATAGTAAATCGAATTAGTTCTTGTATAAAATTAAAATATAAATAATTATTTAAAGTGTAGGGTCGTAAGGATGAATCCGAAAAATGAATAAATAACGAAAATAACATTGAACTGTAAATAATAATATTTAACATTATTGAGAATTATTTTATTCAATATATACTCGAGCCGGAGCCTAAAGCTGCTGCAGCCTTCTTGTCCATGTTTGTATTTACTTCCATGATGCAGGCCCTTAAGTTGTCTTTCATGTTATGATGCCTCGCATTCACCTTTGCGTCGACCACGCTCCACATGTAGAAATCAGATAAATTGCAGTTGGGGCTGAAGGTGGCCACAAATCGGAGCAGCAGTGATAAAACAAATTCTTGTTTAGCAATTTCGGAGTCTTGCTGGTAAATGTACTTCCGCCCAGTGGTTACCTCTTCCATCCAAGACTTGACAACTGTCTCCAGCACATTGATATAGCTGTCAACGGGCTCTTTTAGAACTTTCTTAAAAAAGCTTTTTTTATGCATGACGGTAAGCACTTCAGAAGCATCTTAGTAGATCTAACGATCATTTTAAAGATTGATTTCTTGTTTTTCTCAGTTAACAGCGAACAGCTAATTAGAAAGAAATGAGGCGCCATGAGATCTTATTCGCTGTTTGCAAGCCCCAGCATCATCACACAGAAGGAAAACTTTGTGTACATGACTGTAAGCACTTTAGAGGCATTTTGGTAGATTAAACGCTCATGTCGTGAATGAACTTCTTTTTGTACCATAAGATTCTCAAGAAACCAGTGCTTAGGCCTTTAACTTTCTATCCATCTTGTATCCTCTCAGTCAACAATTGGCAATTCCTGAGGACGAAAAACTTGTAGTTCAAGTTCTGGTACACTGCTAGACTAATCATCAATCTTGCCACGCCCATTTCTTTGGGTAAGTCTGTCATACTCCACCCAAGATCCTGATCGATCTTCTTTTTAATTTTTAGACGAACTCATGCGATTCGCTTGCTGGAAGTCGCTCTGTCAGCAGTTATCTCCTTTTGGTCTACCTCCTGTAGTTTTTGGCTACGTCGTAAACTTGGCTCTTTTGTAGTCAAGTTCGAATATATCAACTCGTACCATAGACTAATTTTGTCAACTATCGTAAGGTGTTAATTATATGTGGCTAGGTTGGGTTACCTAATATCATATTTCCTATAAACTTCCGGATTTACCTAGACTACCGGCATATTTTATTGTTACACTTAAACTAAAATAATACTAGAAATATATCATAGAGGGAATACTCTATCAGATCTAAAACAACAAACACAGTTACTTTGACATAATGTTGATTATACTAAATTGTTTAATAAAATTTAGTCTTGAAATCGAAAGGTTATTTTTTAGTCGTGCATATCATTGTGTTTAACATATTAATGGCTGTTAACTTACAATTCAATTTTGTTCAGATATTTTTTAGCAAATTTTACAATTTGCATTTTTACGTTAAGAAAAGATCAATGTCTATCTCTCCACATAAACAATGTAGTGATACCACAAGAAATTTTAGCAAAATATCTAGATCTATATTTGGACAGAAAACTTAATTGAAAACACATCTGCAAGAAAGAGGATTCAATTGATTGATTATTAGGAGATCTCACTTAACAATAAAAATAAGATTTTAATTTATAAAGCTTTTATTAAAACAATGTGGACCTATGGCATAGAGCTTTGGGGATGTATCAGCAAATCGAACATCACAATCATTTGGAATTCCAATCTAAAATATCAAAACTGTGTTGACGCCCAATGGTAGGTCATTAATAAAACACTACACATCGACCTAAGAATCCCGAAAGTAAAAGAAGTTATATACGATTAAAGTGTAAATCACCAAAAAAAAATGGAATCACTCTATTTAAACAGCTAACGCAAAACTATTCAATAAAACGATTAAAACGACGATGACATATAGATTTGTAATAATTTAAAAAACTCCTTTGTTGAAACAGTTCTCGTCATATCAATTGATCCACCTCCAGAGTAGACCCTAAGCCAGCCCATTAGCTTATAGAATACCTACATACTCGGATCGTTAAACAAATAGATGTACAAAAATTATTTTGTTATTTGTTCAATCCATTCTTAAATTTTTATTTTTTCCTAAACTTTTACTAATAGAATTTTAGTCTCTTTCCTCTATTTCCTGTATGTTTACTCTTCTTTATTATTTCCAGTTTTTTATCATTTTTACTATACTTCCGCATTTCTAGTTGAATCATTCCTTCCTCTTAGATACTTTTCTGTAACCTACCACTATTTTCTACTATTCTACTATTCTTTTCACAATTGCTTTTATGCCTTTTCAATTATCTTTGATGTTTTTGGTTGATGTTTTCTTAGCATCTTCTGTATTTACTTTGTAAATTTTTATAATATATCATTATTTCTTATGATATAAAGAACTTTATTTAAAAACTTTGCATTATTTTAAAGTGGTATAGGGTTCAGTATTATTTTGTACAATTTATTATGTAGTGAAAGTTGCTATTTCCTTTATAACGTCTCATATATGTTTCTTTATCTTTATTTCAGTTGTTTTCATTTATTGAATGTATATTTTCTTCAAGTCGATCTCCTATCTAAAACAAATCTAAACCAAGACACCATCGCGGAGAACAACTATCATAATTTATGGTAAATGTGACATATTTAGAATTATTTTTATTTACTTATTTGCCATTGTAATAACCATTCTTAAAATTTATTCACATAATATTCTAAAACTGCAGATTTAGTGTGATACGGTTAAGTCTACATATGTTGTTATTGTAAATTTAGTAAATGAGGATTCAATCGCATAAAGTAAATGTAATATTGGATCAAGGATACTCCCCTGTGATACTTTAAATACTAATTTTGTCGTTTGCCTTTTTATGTTTTATGTAGAAGTATCTGTCCTTAATGCGGAATTTTAGGATGAATCACATAAGACAGCAATATTATAATTAATAAAGTTATTTTTATTGAACTATCTCTGTTAATGACATAAGTTAAGAAAAACAAATTTATAAAATAAAAATTACGTCTAGATTAATAATTTTAATAATTTATAATAATATATACAAAAATAAATAAAAATTTAATAAATAGCATAATTCTAAAGCATTTTCTATTTAACTCGTTATTTATTTTTAAAATAATTTATAAATTTATTTATTACTTATAGCGTATTCTAAACTAAATTCAAATGGATGATCAGGTGATCACTTTTTCGATAGTATCAGATTTAAATGTTTTAGCCGTAGATAATAACAATAGACTTATCGGTCTATAAGACACAGCTTTCTTTGGATATTCTCCAGATTCATGTGTTACATTTATACATGCTACATTTTAATAGTTGGGAAAATATTGAATTCCTTTTAAACACATTTAATATTTTTGTTATTGCAGGGAATATTTTTGTAACACCTTATAAATAATTAAATTGCAATTGGATGCTTTACTGAGATAGTTTCTACAAATATGAAAATTTTTACTTAATGTTGTGATTATTTTTGCCGTATCTAGAAATTTAAACACTTACATAGTCAATCCATGTAAAGCCAAACCATGTAATAAAAAAGAATATATACATATTAACATTGACTCTATATTTTCTGGACTGACATTAAATGCTCTTTGCGTGTTGTTATAGAAAGATGTAGTTGGAAAACTTCAGAGAGATGTTCAGCAAATTCAGTTGCTTTTTGACAGCTTTTGTAATAAACAGTATTTTGTATTTTTATAAAAAAAATTCCAATGTAGCTTTGGTTAAACCCTTTACTGATGCACATATTTATATGACAGTAATTTTTTCCCTAATTTCAAATGTTGTTGACATTTTCTCAATGATCCTGTATTGCATTTTAGGATTTTTTTTATTCAGCTCTTCCGTAATTCTTATACCAATTCCCTCTTTTGCTCTAATGCCTGGTAATATAATTTGTATTTATTTCTTAAACTTTTGACTCCCTGTCCTATTATTTTTATTTCGATTAGATCTAATAATGTTATTTAGAATTTTTTTATTTCTTCTATTATTTATATATTTTTTCCTGTTAAAATGATTATATTCTATGTCAATTATTGATAATATTTGCTTTAATTGCTTTATTTTTTTATAGTTCTTCTTGATTAGCCGAGTCCTATATTCTGTGTGTATCTTAGCATGGTATTATATTATTTTTTGAACTACTTACCGTTCTCGTTTTTCTTTTAGATTTTGGAATATGAGTTTGTTCAATTCCACTTCTTGTTCTTGGGCACCTTTTGAAACGCCGACAAGTGCTGTCGAATGAAAATTTTCCGCAAAATGATCTACCGCTAAGCCAGGCGCGAAGATCTGCGACACTTTCGAAACGCAACCCGGCCAACGCGGTCGTGTTTTAATCTACCCACAGCTAACTCCCCCGCAAAGCCAGGCACGAAGACATCATAGCACGGTAGCCACCAGAAAATCAACGCCGCTGAAGCCGAAGCCAATTACAGGTGAGCCATTTCACAATACTCGTTGGTTGATATCGGTAGTCGCCCCGATCCGTTTTCGCCCCGGCCGATTAAGGGACGGTTTGGACCTCAGCGTCTTACTTTCGGGACGGGCCGTACTTTGTTCCTTGCACCGCATCGAGGGCACGGCTATTTGCACGCCTGCCTCTCCAATTGCCCTGGCCTCCTACCTCTCTCTGAAGTATTTTAGTAGTTGTTTTTTTGCATCTCTAATTCTTTATTTGTTCTCTAATTTGTATTTTTCAGATTTTTAGTTGACTTCAATATTTCGGATTTTTTATTCCTTTGTATAAATTAATATTATAATTAATAATATCCGCTATATATTTCTTTGGTATAATTTTAACTCCTATTTTATTTAATACTTCTTTTATCTTATATTGTTGATTTTCTAGGCTCTAGTTTTCAGTTTTTTACTTTCCTTATCCTATAATAAGGAAAGTAATGTAATCGGCGGAAATTTGACCTACTCAGGTTTTCACATTTCTGGGCGAATTAAAGCCTCAGGACACCCAAAAAGTTGGTTTGGGCTACATTTGGTATACAAGTTACTTGTAGATAGGGGGACGCAGTGCGAAGCTTTTGGTAAAAATCGGCTGAGTCGTTTGGTCGCAAGGTAGCAAAATCGGTCGCAAAGCGGTCGCGAATCTAAACGGTTGAAGATACAAAAAATTTATGACAATAAAAATGATTTTTTATCATGGGGTAAACATGAATTTAAAATAAAAGTTGGTAAAATAGGAACTCGAAAAAAATTGAAGCTCGGGATTTTTAATATACCGGGTGTTCATAAAATGTTTCGGGAAATTTATATTACCGGATAGATCAGACCGAGACGAACAAAAAATTACAATGAAATTTTTTGATTCGAGGTCAAATAAATAAGTTATAGCCGATTAAAAATTAATTAAACGGGTCAATCATAGCGCGCTCGGTGAGCTACCGGGCCGACTGCGGGAGGACGGGGGAGGAACGCTTGGCCGCTAGGAGGGAGCACGCAGGCGATAATGGGGAAGGCTGTGCGACCGAGCTCGCACGGTTACCTTCAGTGACGTAGCAAATTTTAACTACGAGTCAATTATTGCCTTGTACTGTTTATTTTAATCAGCTTTCGAGTGTTGGACTCGCGCCTCGTCCTTTTTTAAAATAACAAGTTCTGGGACGAGAGCAGCGCAGGGCCGAGACGATGAACCCGGTATAATATATAATAATAGGATAAGGAAAGTCGTGTGATATTCACACCAGATTTTTTTTAATGTCAAAGATTATTAAGTTTTTTATTCTTGATTCCCTTTTTAGTAGTTCTATTTTCGTGCCTTACAAGTGGATTTTCTCTTTTAATTGTTTGTTCTTTCGTTTCCTTTCTTGGTGTTTATTTTTAAGATTTGTTAGTTCTGATTGTGTTGTATCTTTTTTCATTCTATTTACATTTCTCTTTTGTCAATTTTTCGACCATTATCTTCAAGCTTGATTAATTTGTTTCTAATCTCCTTCAGAATCTCTTCCATCTGATTTGTAGATGGTGTATTTTAAATGTTAAAAATTTTGAGTCCGACTTGGCAAAAGTGCCACTCTTGTTGTTTGTAGCTACAAATATTTATATATGACTAAACTTACTTTTGTTATTGCTGTTCCATTAGTATATCTCAATTGTAATTTGATACGTTGTTTTGTTCTTTCCTGTTGATTTTAAAACTCTTATTTACATTGAAAAATAAAAATTATTGTAAAGTACAATCAATTAAACAATTCTAGCCTTTTACCAGGATCCTACTACGCAAATATATACAAGAGACCCAAGAAGAAGGTGTGGACAAAATCGAACAAAATTATACCTTAAAATTTAAAGGAAAAATGAGAACAACAAGCAACGAACACGAGTAGATGCACTTTAAAAAATTAATGCAATAAAAATTGAAGATACAAAAAGATATAGAACCCGGCTAACAAACAAGCACAGTATGAAAACAAAGTAATTAGAGAAATATCACTAATAATTGGCATTTTGCAACATAGGGTATAACCACCCTAACAGAAAATATGAAAATAATAGAAGAAATGGAAGAATTTAATATAACAGTATTAGGGTTAACCAATACAAAATTGTATGACAGAAAATCAAAAGATCAAAAAATAAATAAAAATTATATTACTCAGGTCTCAAGGCAGGCACTAGAACAAAAGAGGGGGTGAGTATAATAATTACAAAAGAGCTAAGTAAAAGAATTCTAAAATACAATGCAGTATCATCAAAAATAATGTCAACGGTTATTTAAATTAATAAAAAAATTATTTCAATACAAATATATGCACCAGTAGGAAGTTGAGACGAAGCTACAATGAAAAAATTCTATAAAACACTACCTAATACTTTAGATGAAGCGAATAAACTATCCAATAAAACAGTAATCTTAAAAGACTGGAATGCTGAAATGAAAAAAGCATGAATAAAAGAACGGTGTGTTTAGAAAAATATGGAAGAAAATTAATAAAAACGGAAATAAAATGATAGAATTCTGTATAGCAAATAATTTAAAAATTGGAAATTTCTTTTGGTACCAACCTATTGAAGACAGGTATACTTTTAATGCAGAAGAAATAGAAAATAGCATTAAGGAAATTATACCACATAAGGAGGCAGAACTCAACACAAACTGCAGGCTAGTCATAGCGAAAAACATGAACACATAAAGGTAGAAAAAGTGTTTAACGGATTTACGAGAACAAATATGTCTCCTTAAAGGGGTAGAACTAATAACAAAAAATGTAAGAAAACTAAACAATCTATTACAAACCCAAGAACCAACTAATAAAAATATTAATCTAGAAAGTAGATAAAAAATATGCAATAAAACTATCTTAAAGACGGCAACTAATATATACGAAACAAAGAAAAACAAAAAATAAAGTAAGCTAGTTAGAAGGTGAAATAAAGAAATAGCACTTCTGGAAAACTTGTGGAGTAAAAACAAGAGCCTGAAAAAAAGGAAAAATTATTAAGTAAAATAAAAACAAAAATAATGAAAGAAGCAACATAGAGTCAAAAACGAAGGAATAATAGAAGAACCACCCAAAGATAAAATAGATGAAAACAATATAATATTAAATAGGAAATAATTAATAAAAGCAATAACAAAAATCAAAACAGGAATAGCTTGTAGAAAGAACAAAATAAAACTAAAAATGATTAAGTGGCTAGATGATACTGGAAAAGACTGGAAAATGTACAAGGAACTATACAAGACAAATAAAATGCTTCAAGACTGGTATAATAATTTAATTCTTTCTATATATGAAAAGACGATAAAACAAACTTACTTTTACCGAGCAATATGCCTAACCGTAGTGATATACAAGAATCATAGAATAATAAATTAGAAGATATATACAAAGCAAACTGAAAGAAGAACAAGCAGCTTTTATGACAGGCAGACAAACTAATGACAACATATATATTTTAAGAAATCTAATAGAGAGAAAGATGCAAACAAGTGTAGAAATTAAATAGTCTACCCCTACAGGTAGTCTTTAACACAGTACAAAGATCTGTCTTAAATAAATATTTGAAAAAATAGAGACCCCCAAATAACTAATAAAAATTATCTAAAGTGCATATATGAATGCCAAAGCAAAGGTACAAATAAATTGTACTATTTCTAATAGTTATGGACATAATATTGGAAAACGTTAGAAAAAAAATTGATACACTACTATATGCATATCGTATAATATTATTGATAGATAATAAAAAGAAATTACAAAAATTGTTAAATAAATGGACAAAGTATAAAACATATACATAAACAAAAAAAATTATGCTTAACAAAACAGTAATAGACAAATCATACTATTTAAATTATAAAGAAAAAATATAAAAATATTAATTACGACAATATCATATTTAGGAAGTACGTTTACAAATTATGATAAAATTGCTAATAAAATTAGAAAGACAAACAAGGCATACTACTCACTGATTGTGAGTAAAACTTTCTTTGAGAAAATAGGAATCAGTAAAAAGAACAAACTAATAATAAATAATACCATCCTATCTCCAATTATGCTTTACTCCAATGAAACATAAACCACCCAAAAGAAACACAAATAAAAATTGACAGCCACTGAAATAAAAATCCTAAAGAATTAAACAAAACTAAAAATAGAAAGAAGGTAACTAAAGTGATACGGCCAACTATATAGAATGGCTAGTGAAAAACTACCAAGGAAAATTGCGAAAGCTAGAAGTAGTAGGAAAAGTAAGACCGGGGCACACTTGGACATATCAAATTACCAAAAAGAGAAAACGCAAAACAAAATGAAAGTATGTGCTATAGACCGAAAGAATTGAACAGCTTGGATAGACTAAACATAAAAGGAATACCCGACACCCCTACAGAGTAGCAGGGGATACGCTAAATAAGTTTATATTTGCAAATTGTCAACAAATATTCTATTGTAGGTAAAGGCAAACAGTTATTTATACTTATATTTAAGAAATATTTTTTTAATAATTGAAGTGTGATTCAATATAAAGAGATACATTCAATTAATTCCAAAAAAAGCAAGACTATGTTTAACTAAGCCTAAAATTTCTTTTATGTCTACTAACCATATAACCATTATGTTAAATACTTCCATGACATTATTATGTCTCCACATACATATCAGGTAGCGACAATAATAAATTGGCTGTTATTTGTACTACTGACGCTTAATATTTTTTCGAATAGTTATTGGGCGGCCAGATATTTGGCAAAATGTACATCATATTTAGAAAAGTAAATCCTCCAAATAAATACGCTTTGTTAGAAAAGTTCTATAATTGAAATATTAAGAAATAATTTATTTACCTTGCCAACTAAATCGTTATGGATCTTGTTATAGAGCTTATCACAGTAATCTCTGATCAGCTATATATACAGATCTGCCACTGTTTTTGGAGGTCATGGAAGTACACAGAAATAGCTTCATCTGGGATGCTTCTCAGCACATCTATTACATATACATTTGGATTGTTGCAATATCTCCATGATGCTCTCCTTCAGTGGCATTTTCACGTGGAAAAATAAAAAATCACAACTGGTTTACACAAAATTTCCCAACAACAGACAAACAAATTTCACCCTTAACACAACTAAATCTTATTCAGACGCCTACTCAATGGCCCGCACAATCAAGGTTCTTGACTCCTTTACAAACTTCTAAACAAACACTACCTAACCAAAACAATCCATACCAAACTCAATTACAAAGTCAACAGAAAATAGTAACACCTATCCTAGAAAATCCCAGAAAACAAAAACGTAACTCAGAACAGCAACGTACAACTAAACAAAGAAAACTGGACGACTACTGGTTAAATGCTCCAGAAACCTCAAACAAATTCCAGCCACTTGCAGAAGAAGAAAGCAAGGAAAATGACAAAACAACGCAAGCAATAAAGCCACCCCCAGTTTTCAGACACAAAGTAAATAACTTGAAGACCCTCACAGATATGTTTAACGAGCAAGCTAAAGACAAATATACCATCAAACTAGTGGGAAATACTCAAGTAAGGATTCAGCTAAGCAGTGCTAAAACTTATAGGAGTGTATTCAAAATTTTAAAAGAAAAAACACAGAATTCCACTCCTCCCAATTTAAACAAAATAGAACATTTCGAGTAGTCACGCGACATGCTACAATAGACATCAGTACCCTCACTAATAAAATTACAGAGCACGGGCATTCGGTAATCAGCATTTACAACATTCCACAGAAAACCCAAAAAACTCCCTTTTTACATCCAGCTGAAACTAAATGAAAACAACAAAAAAATCTACGACATTGAATATCTAATGAACCTTAAAATCAAGTTTGAACTCCCTTACGCTAAACGGACTAGGCACACAAAATGAAAGAGGGGAAAGACTAGTCGAGTTCTGTCAAACCAACAACTTTTGCAATAATGAACACGTTTCTCAAACTTCCAAACAGGAGACTATACACTTGGAAGGCTCCTGCAGATGGGATAAGGGGTATTATAAGAAACCAAATAGATTACATACTCATAAACCAATGATATAAAAACTCTATAAGATCAACAAAAACATATCCAGGGGCAGACGTCTCCTCGGATCACAACCCAGAAGTAGCAACATGCGAAGTAAAATTTAAAAAAGTAAAAAAGACAAAGTTGAGCAATAGAATTGACACCGCAAAACAAAAAAAAACAAAAAAAACGCAAAAAACCACTAAAAAACAAAAAAAAAAATGGAGATACGTAAAAAAGTAAAAGAACAAGTCAACAGCAACCTAACTAATGCAAAACCAAATATTAAGCAAACAAAAAATGTCGAGAAATGGAAATACATACAAACAGCAATTATGGATGCCGGTAAAAACATCATCATGACAACAAAGAAAGCTAAAAAGAGATGGATGAATGAGGAGATACTTAAACTAATGGAAGAAAGGCAAAAACACAAGACCACAGATCCCACACGATATCAGAATATCAATAAGAATATAAAAAGAAAAATAAAAGAAGCCAAAGAGAAATGGTTGTCCGATAGATGTGAACAAATAGAAGATTGCGAAAGAAAACACGACAACTTCAATTTACATAAGAAAGTAAAAGATATGGCGGGAATAAGAAGAATAAACCAATCATATATTCTGAAAGACGAAAATGGGAATACCGTAACGAGTGTAGAACAGAAACTTAAGACATGGACAAAATACATAAAAGACACGTTTAACGATGAAAGAACTAATATACCACAGTGGGATACTAATAATAAAATAGGCCCCCAAAATACTTAAAAGAGAGGTACTACATGCGACCAAACAAGTAAAGAGTGGTAAGGCGGTCGGGCCTGATGAAACACCAATTGAACTAATAAAACTGATAGAAGAAGAGACAATAGATGTGCTACTTGAGCTATTTAACTTAATCTACCAAACAGGCATGATACCAAAAGACTGGCTAACCTCAACTTTTGTAGTACTCCCCAAGAAGAAGAACGCAAACAAGTGCTCAGAATACAGGACTATAGCATTAATGAGCCACACCTTAAAAATATTTCTGAGAGTAATACACAACAGAATATCCAGAAAACTTGATTATGATATCAGTAACACACAGTTTGGCTTCAGAAACGCTATGGGAACTAGAGAGGCGCTGTTCGGTATAAATGTGTTGATGCAGCGATGCTTGGACATGAACTATGAGATCTATGCCTGTTTCGTGGACTTCGAAAAGGCATTTGACAAAGTCCAACATGAAAAACTAATAGAGATTTTAAAATCAAAAGATGTGGATGAAAATGACATCAAGATCATATGTAATCTATACTGGGGCCAAACAGCAAGGATTAGAATTGACAATGAAACATCAGAGGAGATTGAAATTCTCCGGGGAGTAAGACAAGGCTGTGTGATGTCGCCTTTATTATTTAACGTATATAGTGAGGCCATCTTTCAGGAAACCCTAGAAGAACGCAAGGAAGGGGTAATAATCAATGGCGAAATCGTCAATAATATAAGATTCGCAGACGATACCGTTATAATAACAAACAACATAGATGATTTACAAGATCTAATACAAAATTGAACAACACATGCAAGGAGTACGGGTTAAATATGAATCTGAGCAAGACTAAATTTATGGTAGTAACTAGAACAGCAAATGCTAATGCAAATATTACCATAAATAACACAATAATAGAACAGGTAGACACATATAAATACTTAGGAACATGGGTAACTAACGATGCAAATCACTCAAAAGAAATAAAGACAAGGATAGAAATAGCCAGAAATACTTTTGTAAAGCTCAAAGGTTTCCTTTGTAATAGAGACCTCAACTTAAATCTTAGAACAAGAATATTACGCTGCTACGTCTTCTAAACCCTATTATATGGAGCCGAGGCTTGGACCGTAAGACAGAACGAAGTCAAGAAAATAGAAGCCTTCGAGAGATGGTGTTATAGAAGAATGCTTCGCATTTCATGGGTGGACCATATCACAAATGCCATAGTCCTACAAAGAATGGGCAAAGAAGAAGAAGTAATAAAAACAATAAAACGGAGGAAGCTAGAATACTTGGGACACATAATGAGGGGCGAGAGGTACGAGGTGCTAAGACTGATAATGGAGGGCAAAATACAAGGGAAGAGAAACATAGGGAGACGGAAAATGTCCTGGCTTCGAAATCTTAGAGAATGGTTCGGGATAACATCGGCAAAACTTTTCAGAATTGCTGTAAACAAAGTGAAGATAGCCATGATGATCTCCAACCTCCGTTAGGAGACGGAACATCAAGAAGAAGAAGAAGACGCTAAACGGGCATACAAAAAAATTTCTGCTATAGAACAGCAAGCTGTGTGAAATGCGCAAGAAATCACATAACAAAGAACTGCAAGAGAAAACAAAGAAATCAAGACGTCAAATGCGTTAACCACCTCGCTAATTACAAGAAATACGAAGTAGCTAAAGAAATCCCATTACAAACGTTTCCTCTTTTAAGAAACAAACAGATGGTCCAAACTAGTGTCATATACTCACAAAAAGCTGTAGAAGAAAATATGCACTAACAACAAGTCACTAATCATCAATCTAACTCAATCAGACAAGGTCGAAGCAATGATAATCAAACAAATGGAACGGATAGATATTATGCTAAACCTACTTTTTCTGCTATTTCTTAATGGCCCTCTTTATTAAGATAACAATCTGGAATGCCAACGGCTTGGCACAACATTGCCAAGAAATTACAATATTCTTAATAAACCATAAATTTGACATAATGTTAATTTCTGAATCATAATTTACTAACCTAAACCACATAAAAATAGCAAAATATACTATTTGTATAACTAATCATTCTAATGACACGGCGCACGCAGAAACTGCAATTATTATCAAAACAGCAATAAAGGACCACTAATTGCAAAATAGCAACAAGAACATTTTCAGGCTACCAGCATATCGGTAGTATTAAACAATTCCACGGTCTACTGCCCCATAAACAGCCCATTAAAAGTGGCCAGTTTCAGTCCTTTTTCAACACCCTTGGACCTATATTTATAGCAGGAGGAGACTATAACTTAAAACATCAAGAGTGGAGATCTCGATTTGCTCTTACGCGTAGCAGAGAATTACTTAAAGCAATGGGAAGTCCTAATTTACTGCATTTTCGACCGAGGAACCAACATATTGGCCATCTAAAGCCCGCTAAAGATCCTTGACTTGCTAAATTCACTTAAAATCAGAATCATGTTTGGACTTAGCCTCTGATCATTCACCGGTCCTAATTACATACTGTACTTAAGTAATAAAATTCCCCAAGACTCTTAAAAGTCACAGCAAAAAACAAACTGGTACTACTTCAGAGAACTGGTGGATGGGAGATTAAATTTAAACATTCAGCTGAAAACAGCAAGAAATATACATGAGGCCATAAAAAATTTCAACTCTGTTATACAACAATCAGCATGGGACACCTGATTTTCCAAATCTAGAGCATTTTGAATCGATTCCAATAATTGTTAAGCAAAGCAAAGAGGAAATTCCAAAGATTCTGGCAAAATACCAATTCCCCTAAAGACAAAACTGTATTTAACATGGCAACGCGCAAACTAAAGAACACTTTGTGAATTAAAGAATCAGGGAATTGAAGATTACTTAACAAAGCTAACACCTACTGAGGACACAAACTACTCCCTGTGGAAAGCTACGAAGAAGTTTAAAAGACCTCAAATAAATTTTAAACCTGTACGGACTCCCAATGACTCCTGGATACGAAGCCCTGAAAAGAAAGTGAATGTTTTGACAACCACTTAGAGCAGTTTTTCAGTCTTACTCTTCAACCTCCTCAGCTGAAGCAGAACGACTAATCCAACAAGCAGTTGAACAATACACTCAAACTGCCAAACAAATAAAACCCGTTAAAATTGCAGACATAAGAGCAATAATTAAGAACCTTAATCCAAAGAAGTCTCTTGCTTACGACCTAATAACAACAAAAACCCTAAAAGAACTACCCGAAAAGAGTTTACAATTTTTGATCAACGCCCTCTTTCGACTACAAACTTTCCCGGGACAATAAAAAGTTGCTAAACTAATAATTTTAAAACCTGTCAAAGATCCGACTCTGCTCCCATACTGTTCGAAAAGCTTATTTTTCCCAGACTGAAACTCATCCTTGAAGAACACGAACTTTTGCCTAAACATCAATTCGGTTTTCGTGAAGGTCATTGCACCATCGAACAGATACGCAGAGTAGTGTAAAATAAACCATGACTTATATATATTAAAAAGATATTATTCTGCAGCATTTCTAGACATTAGCCAGGCATTTGATAAAGTCTGGCTAAATAACCTGCTGTTCAAAATCAAAATCCTTTTATCACCGGGCTATATAATCAATCTATTTCAAGACAAATTATCAACTCTGTATAATAGCCATTCGGCCGTTCCACAAGGAAGCATACTGAGCCCCACATTTTATCTCCTTTATACGGCAGATATTCCAACTACAAGACAGACCATTATTCTACTTATGTGGACGATACAGCAGTGCTAGCTTTACATAAAGGTCCACGAACAGCATCATGTCTCCTTCAACACAACGTAGATAAAATCCAAACATGGTTAAACACATGGCCAATAAAGTCCAACAAAGTTAAATTACTCTATGTCACGTTCTCACTGCGCAAGGAGGCTTCCTCCAGTTGCTTTGAACAATAAACAACTTTCCTAAGCAGACAGTGCCAAATACTTGGATATCCATCTTGGCCGAAGATTAACTTGGCAAACACACATCTACAAGAAACAAATGCAATTAGGTCTGAAATACAGCCAAATGTATTGGCTCTTACGACGAACCTCTAAACTCTTAATCGAAAACAAGTTGCTGCTGTATACAGCCGTTCTTAAGCCCATCTAGACTTACGCAATTCAATTGTAGAATCGGCCAGCAACTCTAACTTGGAGATACTGCAACGATTTCTGAACAAGGTTATTCGGAGCATCGTCAATGCACTTCCAAACTGGATGAAACAACAAGACATCCCTGTGCCTTCAATTAAAGAAGCAATAGTGTCTCATAGTGCTAAATATTGTGACAAACTCGGTGCTCATACTAACACGATTGCAGTCAATCTTCCAGACCGACGCTAATAGACTTAAACGGCAAGATCCACTTGATCTGCCAAATCGGTTTAACTAAATTCTTCAATTTCTAAGCTAGTTTTGAGTTATAGTTTAACACTCAAGTTAAGCTCTTATACACTAGTACACTGGGTGAGTGCAACAATCTCCGTCAGTCTGTTGTATCTGAAGCGCTTTTACTACGAAATCGATCACTATGAAAGTTTCCACAATAACAGAACTCGAAGCGAGTGGGGTAACCTGATAAATTGTTTCGAAATAGAACAACAATAATACGTTCGCAATTTTAACAACTCGCTCCTGCAGCTTCTCAAACAGCGTGCGAGAACATTACTAGTTAATCAAGTGTTTTCGTCGGAAAACTTTCTTTCATGTTCCAATCACATAATTTACTTAATGTTATTTTTAAAATTAACGGGCTACGTCAATAAGCAGAATTATCGGTACCAAACCCCATAAAATTGGTATGCTGTCACGGAATTTGACATCACAGGACTACTTTTTGAGGAAGAAGGGCCACATTTATCTGTTATATTAGAATGTTACACAATTTTCTGTAGTCTAGACTCAACAAAATAGAAATGCACTATTATGTTTGAAAATCGCTTTATTTTATTACATGGTGTCATCTCATGGTCGGCTAGACCACCAGACTTCCCTCTTTCCTTCTGTGGGGGCACCTAAAGACTAAATTCTTTCAAAGCAGGCCGCAGACTATTAAAGCATTAAAAGATGCTATTTGCATCGCGATCGCAACAGTACCAGGGTAAATAGTTCGACAAGTAATGTGAAACTTTAAGGTGAGGCTGCAAAGGTGTGTCGCTTGTGAGGACAGACATTTGGACGAAATCACCTTCAAAACTGGCTGATGACTAAATGGCAAGCACTATTCTGTTTGATTGTACAATGAACCGTTAAACCTGTATAAAATAGAGATACATTTTTGCCTAAATAGACAATTGAGTCATATAAGTTTTATGTGTATATTGATAAACAACCAGCTACATTGTAAACCATATATATAAACCAAAATATATAAAATACATTAATAATTTTATAAAATATAATTGATTGTATACAAATATTCTACTAAGTAACATAGATTGTGTATACCATAACTAGTAAAGCTCAGGAACTTATCGTTATAAGTGAGAGATTATCCTGACGCGATCTTAAACCTACCAAATTGGTTTCCGAGATTTTCGGTTCCATTGATGTCAACATGATAAATTAATAACTGCGTCCTTCAGGGGCAATGTGCTCAATGAAATTATTAACGACTCTGGCTATTGCTTTGGATGCACTAGAAGAATTTGGAGGATTGCGTAGATCCTAGAGTCTAAAACTACGTATGGAATGAACGTTGCTGGGCGCTGTTAACAAAGCAAAGAAATGCTTTGATCTCGCCCCAAATTGGATACAAGTCCAATCGATGGGGCGCCTGCCTCATTACGGAAATGGCTGATGAGCGCAGCGATCCGACAGGGTTCCGCCTGTTTGCGTTATTTAAGAATTCGCTCCTCGCGCCGAACTCCATATTCAATTATGGAACACAATGCACTGTCCCTTTGTTGCCCTGCCGGTGAAGAGGCGAAGACGCGGAATTATTTTTATTTTAAAATCGCGTGCTGCGGGCGATTGTTCGCCGGTTGCGAGCGTCGTTGTTCTTATTAAGGCGCGTCTTGGCGCCCTTTCAGGGACATAAGTGCGAGTTGTTTACTAACGATCGCCGCGAACGTTTCCTCCCGTACATCATTTGCATAAAGGATGCTCCATAACCTCTTTGCCAATACGAAAAATAAACCCTGGTCTATTCCTTAAATATTACCGTAGAAAAATGTGGGAGCAGCGCAAGCGTGGCCGATCGGATCTCAGTTCGAGAGCTAATTTGTAAAGGAACGCCGTAGTAAATGAACACTAGCAATTTGTGCATTTTTAACTCATTGTTCCGTTTGCCGGAGTAATTGCGCCGGAATGCTATCCGTGTATGCATTCATCAACTATGTATGGGCCATGATTCCGTTTGTTTCCGATATTGCAGTTATGTTTGCAGAGGTATGCACTAACGATCGTATTAAATTGTGCATAGTTAGCTGTTTCGTGACTCCGGAAATTTATGACGCCAATATTGAACCTCTAACGACTGGCTGCAAAAAGTAATGGCATACTGTAAGCAGCAAGTCTAGAAACAGTAAATTTTCGGAACGTATTAGTACAATTATCGACTTTTTTGTTAGGTTCTAGGAAGGCAAAGCCATAATTTTATTGCAGCCTGGAATAGCACGCAAGGGTGTCTTTTCCTTTTTTTGTTTATTACTAAGAAGGCTTAATCCAGTTTGGTCTTCCCAATAGATTCTCCGCAAAAACTACGTTCTTTCAGCTTTAGCAACATATTGTAATTGTGCTAATTCACTCCTTAACTTTATTGCGTACTTATATCAATATTATAAACTATTTCTATTGCAGCTTACATTTTTATGAACGTTTGCTGCAAATAGGTAATAATAATAGCGTGTTGATAGTTGGACCATAATAATAATCATGTTTGCTGCCACTTTGATATAACATTGTGTGGGCAAAAGATGTTAAATATGTATTAAATGACTATTGTAAATAATAATCCCTACGACTGGCAAAGATAGCGCTATAAACTAGAGACAATAAATTTAAAATGTGTTTGCTTATTAAAAATAACTAGATTTCCTGTCGTGGCTACTTATAAAAATACAAACCGCCGGTTAAAATATACGGGTATCTATTTATCGGCAAGTATATCAAAAATCGCTTACCGGAAGTTACATACAGACCACAATAGGTAATGTTTTTGCTGTTACATTATGAATAGATAAGAGAAGGTAGATAAGGGCCACCTATCATACATAATATTTAGCTAATTGAAGTTTTGTAGCAAACCATTGATCACGTGACTATCTAATTGTAAACATGGAATCCTTAATCTTCAAAGAAAGGCTGTTTATTGTACAGAAATTTTACGAATTTGTAAGAAGTTGTCATGGTGCGATGGGCCTTTAAGAAATCTCCCTTAGGAAAAAAAATTTTAACGAACTATAAACAGGCGATAAAGAGTAAATAAAATTTTGAAGTTATAACATATAAAAGTCTTTCTCACTACTTTTAGGCTAATTCAAAGATTTTAGACAACCGGCAGTGTCTGGGACGCCCAAACCGCAAACTCTAGCCGGCCATCACAAGCTATGAGAGCATCCAAACTATCCTGACAAAACATTTATAAATATGCCCGTACAAGATACAAGTTCATCAAGTTCATCAAGGGAAAAATTCCAATTTGGTCAATTAATGATTAAAAAAGTGGAACACGGTTGATGCTTCGAAAATTTGTTTTAGTAATAAGACTAATTTTTATTTGCAAGGTTTCGTTAACAAGCAAAACATGCGCCACTGGGGTACCGAAAATCCTCACCTTGCAATTGAAAAGCTTCTTCGTTCAGTGAAAGTAACCTCCTAGTTTGCAATTGTAATTGTCAGCAATGTGAACTCTCAAAATTACCACCGGATGCTCGAAGAAGAGTTTCTAAGTGGTGTAAAGAGAGCCAAAATGCTCAACGGTTACTGGATGATGGAATTAATCGACCATTCCCCTAACATGAATCCATGTGACTTTTTTGTATAGGGATATCTGAAGAATCGTGTCTACACCACACTGCAATCACACTTAGGATCTCAAAATAGCCATAAAAAATGAAGTTTCGGTCATTGGAAGAGACACCCTTCAAGCAATAAATGAGGCTTTTGAAAGTAAGCTGCGCTATCTTGCTGCTAGTGATGGTTTGAAAACTTGTTAAACTAAACTTCAGGTACATGAGTAGTTATAAAAAATACTTTCCAACATGTATTATTGATCACCCAGTATATTAAAAGGCATGAATTAATACATTAATTAGTTTTTACAATATCTTCAGGTGGAAGAGACTTAAGTTACTAAGAAAATCTTATCAATATTCACCACTGATAGTAACTCTAGTAATAGTTTCATCTATAAAATGAGGTAAATGTTAATGTTAGCAATATTTTTCTGTAATTCACTGGAATCTAAATCGAAAGTTTTGTGGCATTGTCCAATAAAAAATAAATTACTTACTTACTCCTTGGCCCTGACCGTTCTTCTAGGACCATGACCTCTCTTCCGAGCTTAACAACGTTTGATACTTGCACTTCTTTCATATTTTCTCTTATACTTCTCCATTGGTCCGGTCTCTTGACATCATTTTCTAGTTTTTAACCCCTGCTTTCTTCAGATCTCTTTCTACTCTGTTTAGCCATATCGCCCTTGGTCTTGCACTTGGTCACTTTCCTTCTAGATTTCCCGTAAAAATCTTCTTAGCACTTCTTTCTTCTTCCATCCTCTGTAAGTGAACCAGCCTACTACTTTTAATTTTACTAACTATACTTGTATCTGTCCCGTAACTCAAAATTATATCTTCTACGCCACTCCCCATTTTCTTCCGCTGGCCCGAAAATATCCCTTAGCACTTTCCGTTCCCACCTATTCAAAGTTTCTATTTGTCTTTTGTCCAGTGACCATGCATCCGCCCCATACACTGCAATTGGTCTTAATATAGTCTTATACACTGTTAACTTTGTGTTAATGGAGATGTTCTTATCTTTGAAAACTTGTTTTAGTGTGTAATAAATGGCATCTGTTTGCTGCCGCCAGACTCGCTGCTATGTCTTGTAATAATTGATTCGTTTCAGCTATTACTGCCCCGAGGTACTTAAATTCTGTCACGTGCTGAAAGTTGTTTTGATTTACCGTGAGCGGCTACCGTTGTACGGAACCCTTCCTTGCTGTGATCACATATTTATATTTTGTTTCGTTGACTCTAAGCCCTAGCTTGGCTGCGCTTTGTTGTAAGTGTCCATGCACCTCCTTAGCTCGTTAACCGATCTCGCTACTATAACCGTGTAGGCAAGAATGTGAAACATTTTATTTATAATTGTTCCTCCCGTATTAATCTGTACTTTCCTTAATATTCCTTCTAGGACCAAATTCAACAGTTCGGTCAAGAGGGGATCACCCTACCGCAAGTCTTCGTTTACCCCGAAATATTCTGATAACTGGTTCTGTACTCTCACTATTGCGATGGCATCTTTAAAACACATCTTTACCATGTTTATTATTTTATCTGGTACATTTAGCTCTTCTACCGCTATATACATTTCTTCTCTTATAATATAATAAAAATAAAAAGAAGAAAGAGTGATATCTTGCTCATACTTTTTTTCTAATATCTGCCTCATCGTGAAGATATGCTTAAAAGTTGATCTGTCTCTTCTAAAGCCGCACTGGTACTGGCCTACTTCTCTTTCCATTATTAATTCTAGCCTTTTCGCTATTGTTGCACTTAAAATCTCGTTTCTTACGTTTAACAGTGCTATTCCTCTATCATTTTGTAATACACTTTTATCTCTTTTTTATGTAAGGGGCAAATTAATGCTGTTCTACAGCTGATTGACATGTCTCCTTCTTGCCACACTTTTATTATAAACCGGTACATTTCTTTTTCCAGATCTTTTCCCCCGTATTTTATTTTTTCCTGTTGCCTGATCTGTACCTGGCGTTTTATTATTTTTTTGCTTAAGAATTATTTCTCGCACCTCGTCTTCTGTTGGCAACTCTATTTCTTCTTCAACTGACTTTCCCAGCTCGGGTTCTCTTGTTAGTAGTTCTTCGCCCCAACTTCCTTCCGAGTTCAGAAGGGATTCGAAATATTCTTTCCATAGTTTCATATACTGCTGTTTACTTCCTACCATGTTTCCTTCTGTATCCTTAAATAAACACACTCTACTTTATAAAATTCTATTTTATTCTTCTGTTGTTCAGGGTTTTCCAGCTGTAGAAGCATTTGTTTTTCATAATGATTTTTTTTCTTACGACAAATTTTTTTGCTTTCTCTCTACTTTTTTATCTTCTTCTTCTTTGTCCATCCCTTATACCCTAAGGTGTCGGGTCCTCTAACCATTTTCGAAATCTCTACCTGTCTCTAGCGATTTGTTTAGCTTCTGCCATGCTTTTCCCCCTCCTTTCTACTTCCTTCCTGATAGTTTCCATCCATGTTTGCCTTGGCCTTCCTCTTCCTCTTTTTCCTTCTCTTCTTGCCTCTAATACCCTTCTTGGCAGCCTTTCTTCGCCCATTCGTGTCACGTGCCCAAACCACATTAGTTGTCTTTTCTGTAGTGTTTCCACTAGCGGTTCTAGGTCTAACTCCTCTCTTGTTGTGATGTTCCTCACTCTGTCCCTCTTTGTTCTTCCGACTATACGTCAGGTACTTCATTTCCGCAGCCGTTAATTTACTTTTGCTCTTGTCTTTTAGCGGTATGCTTTCTATTCCGTATGTTAATGTAGGTAAGTATATTGTTTAATACAGGTGGAGCTTAGTCTCTTTGCTCAGCTCTTTCTTGTTGATTAATGTTGAGTTGATCTGATAGTATACTCTAGTCGCCTTGGAGATCCGGTTCCTTAATTCATCTGTTACTGTTCCGTCTTGGCTTATTATTACTCCAAGGTACTCATAGCTCTCCACTTGTTCCAATTGCTCTCCTTCACATCTTACGTTCAGGTTTCTTTGTTCTTCATCTGTGTTCTTACTTATTCTCATTATTTTGCTTTTCTTCGCATTTATTGTCATTCCTTTTATTTTAATTTTGTTGTTCCAATTATTTATTGCTTGTTGTAGTTTCCTTTGGCTACCGGCTATGAGTAGTATATCATCTGCGAAGACGAGGCTTTGTATATTGATTGCCCCATGTTCCAGTGTCCTAGTTTAGTGTTCAGGTTTGGGTTCCTTCTGTTCTTAACTATTTCATTCATCATGATAATGAATAGTAGTGGACTGAGGAGTCTCCTGTTTTATCCCCTCTCCATCAAGAATTTCCCCGATTCTTGTCCTTGTATTCTTACTATTCCTTTCGTTCTTCCATATAGTCGTTTTGTGGCTTCTACAAGTTTTCTCGGACGTCAATTCTTTCCATTGAATTCCACAGGGTTGCTCTTGGTACCGTGTCGAAGGCTGCTAGGAGGTCTATGAATGCCAGGTGTAGCTCTTTGTTTCCTTCAAGTGTCTTTTCTATTACTGTGCGAAGCGTAAATATGTGGTCTTGAGTCTGTCTGCCTTTTCTGTATGCAGCTTGTTCCTCTAATAGCTCGTCTTCTATGTGATGCCTTATCTTTTTTTCTAGTATCCTGGTGTAGATCTTTTGTACGCAGGATGCCAGGCATATTGCTCTGTAGTTTCCACAGTCGTTTGTGTTACCTTTTTTGTGGATTGGTACTATTATGTTTTCTTCCCAATCCCTCGGTATTCCTTCTCCTTCGTATACTTGCTGGCATATCTTGTGTGTCCATTTCTTTATACACTCCCCTCCGTATTTGATTAGTTCAGGGCTTATTCCGTCTTTTCCTGCAGATTTTCCTACTTTCATGTATGCTATTGCTTCTTCTGTTTCTTCCAAAGTTATTGTTTCGTTTTCTGTCTCTTCTTGTTCTTCTTGTTCTACTCTGATGGGGTTACATTGTTCTTGTATGTTTGGTGCTTTGAATTTTGTGCTGTCATGTCTCTTCCATGTTTCTAATGTTTGTGGCAGTTCTGTAACGACTTCTCCTTCTTCGTTCCTAATGCTCCACACCTTTTGTTTGTGCATTCCCCTTAGGCCTTTAACTGTTTTCCAGAAGTCCTTTTTGTTGTTTTTGTTGTCTTTGAATTTCTGCTCCATCTCTCTACCAAACTCTTCCCAAGCTTCCTGTTGCCTGTCTTCTTCTCTCTTGGTCTGTAGGTATCTCTTCCAAGCTGTTTTCTTTTCCATTACTATCCTTTTTACTTCCTCATTCCACCATTTCGTGCGTTGGTATCGAGGTGATATTTTGCTTTTCCCACAGATTGTGGTTGCTGTCTCAAGTATTACTTCTTTAAATCTTGTCCATCTCTCTTCCACGTTCCATTCTACCTCCTGATGGTGCTCTTGTTGTTCGTGTTCTAGTAGTCTGCGCTCTACTTCTTGTGCGTATTCTGTTTTTTTCTCGGGCTTTCTTAGTTCAGTTATTTTTATTTTCTCGTAGCCTTTCTTCGCTACTTTCTTTCTTACATAGAATCTCGTGTCCGCTGTTACTAGTTTGTGATTTGAGTGGAGTCTAATACTGCGTACTTTGCTCCCTTTGTGTATGTGAAGTAGTCTATTTCACTTTTGGCCTCTCTGTTTTCTGCAATGAAAGTTATTTTATGTATTAGTTTGTGATTGAAGAAACTATTTCCTATTAGCATTTCGTTACTTATGCAGAAGTCAATCATCCTATTGCCATTGTCGTTTAACATTCTGTCTGTACAGTATCTTCCTAGAACTCCATATCCTTTGTCTGGGTTCTTTCCCACTCGGGCGTTCCAGTCTCCAAGTATAAATGTGTGTCTGCTTCTGTCTCTAGCTTTGTCGAGTACTTGTTGTAGGCTTGTGCAGAACTCTTCTTTTTCCAGTATGTTGTCATTTTCTGTTGGTGCATAAATCTGTATGAATGTAGTTCTCTCTTCTAGCTTGACATCTATTGTCATTATTCTTGAACTGATACCTTCCCATCCTATCACCTTTCCGGTTAGGTCTTCGCTAATTATCACTCCTACTCCCTCCTTAGCTCTTGTTCCTAACTGAACTCCAGAGTAGAACAATTTGTATCCTTTTCCGAGTGTTTGTTCTTTGATTCCTTTCTTTTTGGTTTCTGAAAGTCCCAGGATTTTAACTTTATATCTCTCCATTTCTTCAACTAACTCTATCTCTTTCCCATTTAGTCCTGTCACGTTCCATATTCCAATTCTTGTCCTTTGTGCACGCTTAGGTCGTTTTCCATCTTTCCGTCCATGTCCGAGGCTTTCTGTGTTTCTCTGAATCTGTATACCTCGTATGGGTGATTAGCCCGACGACGAGGACCCCGTTACCTCGGGACAACTGGTATCAGGTTATATCCCCCGATGCTGGGTCGTCAGAGCCCCGTTCGTTTTCTAGCAGAGGGTACCACGTGCAGGTGGGGTTGACATTTGGGTGACTGGATGTTGGCGCCACCCCTTACCCCCCTACTTTTTTATATGCTTCTTTATTTCCTTCATTTACTAGGTTTATCATTTTTATCCGCGCTTCATTTCTTTCTTTAATTTCTTTCCTGCATTCTTCACCGTACAATTTCTTATTTTCTTTCGCTATTTTTATTTTCTTACTATTTCTGCTGCTGTTTTAATTACTACGTTCCTTACTTGCTCCCATTCTTCCTCTATGTTCTTTTTTCCTTCATTCTCTTCTTTTCCGCTAATCCTTTCCAACTCGCCTGATATTTTCTGCGTATACCTTGCAGCTACTGTTTTTTTTTTTAGTTTGGATGTATCATACTTTTCTTTTACTTTCCCTTGTTGTTTTCTCCTAATTGCCACGTTCTGTTTATATTTGGCGCGTACCGGAAAATAATCTGTATCACAATCGGCCCCTCTGCAGCTTCTTACATCTTGCACATCTGATACATGTCTTGCATCAATTATTACATGGTCAATCTGATTCTTCGTTACCCCATCTGGGTGCATCCATGTTTCTTTATGAATTTCTTTGTGCTGAAATTTTGTTCTACAGATGACCATATCATTACTTCCCGCTAAATGTTTCGTTGTCATTACTATCCTCATACAAACTGTGTCTTCCCCTTATTGTTTGGTAATACGCTTCATTGCCTATTTTCGCATTAAAGTCTCGTAATAGTATTCTAACATTATGCTGTGGGATTTTGTTTAATATTTCCTGTACCTGTATTTCTTCATACTCTACATCTTTCTTCTCCTCTGTAGAAGCATGTACATTACAAATTGATATGTTAGCAAATTTTAATTCAATTCTGAAAACCGATATCCTCTCATTTATCGGTTGAAACTGCATGATTTCTTATTTTAATTTATTACTTATCACAAAACCAACACCAAACTTTCCAACTTTTGCGGCACTATAGTTTTTCGACTTAGTATCCCATTTTCCTTCCATCTGATTTCCTGTATGACCACTATGTCTAATTTATAGCAATTAATCTCATGTTTCAGATTTTCTAAGTCCCCTATCCCGTGTGGGGTTGCTAGTCCCCCATCGAGCGCCTCCCCAGGTGGCGGATAGGGGAATGCTCACCAGATATGGCAGGTACCGGGGAAATAAAATAACCGGGGCGGACCAAAACTAGCGATCACCGAAATAACTGCCGGTATAAGCGGTCTTCCGCTAGCGTGGTCAACAGCTGCGGGTGGAGGAACCAGCAGAGGTAGAGCACTCTTTTGCCCTGAGGTGAAGAAATCAACCTCTAAAGGCAACGGGAAACCACTGCATTAAAGATCGATATATATTTCCCTAGAAAAAATCGTCATGGCAATGTTCAATACTAAATATTGCGGAGTAATAAGTTCCCCAGTCGGATCTCCGGGGGGAACAGTTGCGAACAAAGTTGTGAAATTACCAATGAGAAGTATCAGACTTGCGACCTGGAATGTAGAAAGCCTATATGCACCAGGAAAATTGGCTAACGTAACAGCAGAAATGGAAAGGCTAAAGCTGAATATACTGGGTATCAGCGATGTACAATGGCCGGGTTCGGGCAAATGTGCAACTATAAACGGCATGTTCTACTATTCAGGAAATGATGACGCAACCCATAGATATGGTGTTGGTATTATAGTAGAAAAAGAAGTTAACAAATCAGTAGTAAGTTTTACCACATATTTCGACCGAATTATAGCGATGCAGATTGAATCAAATAAAGGAAAAATTAATATCGTTCAAGTGAATGCACCGACAGCGGACAAACGTGATGAAGCAATTGAAGAGTTTTATGAACAACTACAAAACGTTTTTAAATCGACCAAAAAAGAAGAGGTCACCATAATTATGGGTGAGTTCAATGATAAAGTTGGTAAACTCATAACTGAAGGATGTACCGGCGAATATGGATTGGACCAGCGAAGTGAGCGAAGGGAACGATTAATAGAATTTTGTCAGAACGAAGAATTAGTAGTAATGAATACGATGTTCAAATTGCCAAACCGTAGGTTGTACACATGGAGATTCCCCATGGATAACAATCAAAATACAGTCAGGAATCAAATAGACTATATAATAATCAGAAGTAGATTTAAAAATTCTATTACATCAACGAAAACATACCCCGGAACGGATATAGGGTCGGATCACAATCCCGTAGTAGCAGTGTTAAACATAAGATTAAAGAAATTAAAACACAAAGGAGACAGACAAACAATAGACGCAAAAAGATTGAACGAAACCAATATATTAAAAAATACGCAAGAAAAAGTCAACTGCAATCTCAGGAACATCAAAGAGGAAAATAACAACACTGAAAGCGTCCATGACAAATGGCAGAACATAGAAACAGCATTATTAAAAGCTGGAGAAGACACCTTATCTCCAAAAGATTGGATGACTGACGAAATTCCCAACCTGATGGAAGAAAGACGAGGTTATAAAAATAGAAATGAAGTAAAATACAAAGAACTAAATCGAAAGATTAAAAGTAGAAAACTATAACGGAGGAAACAGGACCGGAAATTTTAAGCGAAGTAGAATATGCTATTAAAAGCACTAAAACAGAAGTCTAGGGCCAGATGAGATTCCAGTCGAACTATTAAAACTTATAGATAATGACACAATTGACATTGGAGAGGCAGGCGTGTAAATAGCCGCTCTCGTGGATGCGGTGTTGGATACGATACCGATGCGGCTCGTAAGGACCAAAAAATGGAGAGGCAGGCGTGTAAATAGCCGCTCTCGTGGTGCGGTGTGAAAACGTAGTACGGCCCGTTTGGAACGTCACCGATAAGGCCAAATCGTCCCTTAAACGGCCGTCGCGTAAGCGGATGGGGCGGCTACCGATATCCACCAACGAATATTGCCAAATCGCTCACCTGAATCGGCTTCGGCTTCGGCTTCGTCGGCGATTCCCAGGTGGCCGCCTCTGCGTTGCGGATCGGGTTTCTGCGGGTAGCGAATGTTCTTGCGGGGTGAAGACAGGACCAAGTTGGCCGAGCTGCGATGCGTGAATGTTGCGGGTTGAGACACGACCGAATTGGCCGAGCTGCGGTGCTTGAATGTGCGGTGTTAAAACA
This sequence comes from Sinelater perroti, assembly GCA_036346155.1. Classification (NCBI taxonomy): domain Eukaryota; kingdom Metazoa; phylum Arthropoda; class Insecta; order Coleoptera; family Elateridae; genus Sinelater; species Sinelater perroti. Next base: position 470,538 of record JARFIY010000316.1, on the reverse strand, counting down.
CGACCAAATTGGCCGCGTTGCGGATTGCGAATGTTGCCGGGCTTCGCGCCTGGCTTGGCGGTAGGTCTTTGCGGGCAATTTCCATTCGCCAGCACCTTTCAAATCAAAGGTGCCGCCGACGGCGTATGCAGACTTGTCGGCTGAGCAAAAGCCCATATGCCGTTTTGTGTGCGATGGCAAAACGTGCAGATATCAAAGGCTCGCATGCCGCCGCGATATAAAGCGGTTCAAGGGCGAAAAGGCCGCCACACCATACTCCCCGCCTTGAAAGGTCCTGAGCTTTCAAAAAATTATTACCTTATCAAGGAGCTATTAACAGCGGTTTGAAACAATATTGTCATTAAATTCCTGAAATTAACTATTATATTTCAGGTGCGTTAAATTGCGGTTAGATTTATATCGTAACAAACTATATATAAATGCCCTATTAACACACTATCTATATATACATGAGCCAGCTAGAATATTGTTTATTGGGATGGCAAAGGATATAGCTTGGTCACAGGACGTTTGTATGTACCTGCCCCGGTTTTTAATGAATTTAATTCGTTAGAAAAGTGAATACTTTGAACTATTCGAATAACAACATTTTCAGCGATTTGAATATCTTTAACAGATTGATCACCATTACGTTTTTTGCTCGCAAATTTGAGAATGTACATGAATATGCGCAACAGTTTATTCCACGAACAAACACGGATGACTATAGAGTCAAAAACACGTGGTTCGACATTCGCGGCTTTAACAACAAACGCTCTCGATTTGAACTCCGGTAGAGATTCACACTCAGTTGGAATGAATTTTAAAGGCCATTCGCTATTTGACTGATGAAGCCAAGCAGGGCCATTCCACCACAGCGAGTGTTTAATTAAATCAGAAGGCAGCATTTCCCGGACACATGATTAAAGCAAGCGGCAGGTAAATTATCGTGTATTTTAGCAATACGATTGCTGACAAAAATAGACCACCTATGTGGCGATGAGTGGATCCACGAAAGCGCTATTGTAGAATCCGAGAAGGCGTAAACACCTGTAATAGGTACACGAGCGGAAAGTTTATCGCGGACCACGCGAACAAGCTTGGACAGCAGCAAAGCGGCGACAAGTTCTAATCGAGCTAGCGTTGTTATTTTAACTGGAGAAACCTTGACTTTGCACATAAAAGCGGACGGTGATATTACCTTCAGGATCAGTGATGTGTAAATAAACACAACAACCGTAACCACTGAAGCTCGCGTCACAAAAGGCTACGATGTTCACTACAGCTTTTCCCACAATGCCAATATGGCGCGGAATTTTTAGAGAAGAGGTGCGAAAAATCGCGTGCAAAAGCTGAAAAGCGACTGATGATGGATTCCGGAGGAACCTCATCCCAGTCTATTTTAGCTAGCCATAGTTCCTTAATAAGAATTTTGGCGTACAGCACAACTGGAGCTACAACGCCAAGTACGTCGAATAAGCGGGCAACTAGCGATAGAATCGTGCGCTTTGTGCATTTATCTTCTACAGCGATTGTTGTTAAAGAAAAGTAATCGTCAGCAGGATCCCAGGTTAAACCAAGGATTTTAAAATTGTAAATATCGTTACCCATGCCAGAAAAATTTACTGGTGAGCGGTGAGACTCGGGAAGAACCTCCAATAAAGCGGGTGAATTAGTGGCCCATTTGACAAGGTCGAAAGAGCCTAATTTAAATAAATCGATTAATTCGCGAGACAATCGCATGGCAGTCTGTTCATCGGGAACCGAATCGACATAATCATCCATGTAAAACTGAGTTTCTACCAGTTTAGAAGCCTCAGGAAGCGGTCACTATGCTCGCACGCTAAGTTGCGTAACGTACGCATAGCTAGGTAAGGGCTAGGCTTTAGCCCGAAGGGTACGCGGTCAAAATTGTAAGTGCGAATAGGTTCGTTCCTACTGAAACGAAATAAAATTCGTAAGTATTTACGATGGTGCTCGTTTACTCCGATGCGCAAAAACATTTGTTTTATATCAGCGGTCATTGCTATTGGGAATGTACGAAAGTCGAGTAACAACGAGAACAAGTCGGCCTGCAAATTAGGTCCGACATGCAAAATGTCATTAAGTGACAGCCCTGAGTGCGTTTTAGCACTAGCGTCTAAAACGATACGGATGCTGTCCTTATCTGGTCTGACAACGGCGTGATGCGGTATGTAGTAACCCTCCTCTGTCAATTCAGAGTCAGGCACCTGGGACAAATACCCCTGCGTTATATAATCGGCGATAGTTTTATTATAATTTTCGTAGGGTTGGCACGCAATCGAATTTACGCTCGAGCGCAAGTAGACGACGGTGAGCCAGACCGCGTGAATTACCCAACTCCGAGGGGTTTCGAGAAAGGGTAAATCAACAAAATATCTGCCGTCTTTAAATAAAATCGAAGAGTTAAAGTTATTTTCGCAATCTAATTCATCTGGACTAATAAAACGTTGAGATGGAATTTCCTCTAACTCAAAGAACTTCCGTAAACTTGACTCAATGTCAACGTTAGCAAGCGCGGTAAACGAAGATGTACTATGTAGGCAGGTTGCATCATAATGACATGCAATATCTCCCATAAGTACGTAACCAAAGCTGGTTAATATAGCGGGTGGTGCGCGATTACCAGAATCGACCCTATCTCCCAAATAAATATAAGGAAACAGTTGAGCACCAAGAACAACGTCAATTTCTCCCGGTACATTCCAGGATAAATCGGCAAGCGGTAAATTATTTAAATATGACATATCTTCATTTAATGTAATGAATTTGCGGGAAGTTTGTCTGTAATACAGTCAACTACTAAAGCACGAATGTAATATTTGTTGTTAGGATTAATTCGCGATTCTATTGCGAAATTAATAAAACCGTGTACAGGTCGCGAGGTCATACCAACACCTTGTAAAGATGAATTGCGTAATTTAATTATGGGAATGTTCAAGCGTTTACAACAATCCATAGTAATTAAGTTATTTTGCGACCCGTTGTCTATTAAACACCTGACGACGAGCGTATTTCCGTTTTACCATGTGCATAGATCTGTGCGGTCGATAACAATATAGCCGAACTCGACGCCGCCGCACTAAGCGATACAGAAGACGTGTGAGGTTGCGTTGCTGAATGCGCTGACTCAGCTATTATGGGCGCGCGGTTACCTGCTTGCGGTCCAGCCGCCACAGACGGCTTTATTCGGCGATCATTCTTTAAGTTCGAAAATGCAGTAAAGAATGATGCTGTTTTACAAATTTTACAAACGTTCCGTGATTTACATTTAGTTAACGAGTGAGATTGACTTAAACAGTTTATACAGCCGCGTTTCGCTTTAATTAACTCGAAACGCGCTTGCGGTGATTTCATATTTTTAAATTCAAGGCAGCGAAACAGCTGGTGTTCTCTGTCGCATAGCGGGCAACGCGTATTAAAATCTGTTCACTCGACACAAACGACTTGCAGGCACCTTGTGCGCCACGGCCAAGGCTGTGATAAGGTAAACTGGAATTTGCGCGCGGCTTGGTCTGCGAATTATTAACATGCGAGCGCTCGAGTACTTTGACATAATCTTGCGTAAATGAAATAAATTGTTTACAGGAGGGTAATTCTATTCCGCTCACACTATTTTCGAATTGTTGAAGCGTTTGGGGATCAAGTTTTCTTAAACCACAATGTAACAAGACAAAATCTAATAGGTCGGGAATGTCTAACTGTTTTAATGCGGCGATGGACGCGGAATATTTTTCTATATATGTATTCAAACTAACAGCATTACCGACGCATCCTTTGATGTCCAGAATGTTATTTAGATAATGACTGCCTAAACTACGTTTATCTTGATACTTTTTAACAAGACTATCCCATATAATATTATAAGTATCCCTGTAGGAATAATACCTGCGGTTAATTTTAAAGCGTCATGAGTTAATTTCTTCAAATTGCAAGCTGGCGTCGTAAATTTTAAAATCCAAGCCCAAAAACGTAAAAAGGAGTTCGTTTGCCTGAAAGGGTAGTTAATTGGCGGAATTTTAAACCCTCTTTTGTCAAGAAAGGCTTTTGCAATTAAATTCTTTAATTTAAATCGAAAAAATCTTAAAAATTTAAACAAGTTCGGGGATTACAATTTAAATGAAATTGAACTTAAAGTTTAAACCGTGTTAATTACTAAAGCTTCGTTTAATTAATTCGGAGCGAACAAATTTTGTTTTTGCGATTGTAAACGATTAAATCGTTCGAAAATCGCCTCTTTGGCAGTAACTGAACTAAATTTTTTCAAGCTTATCCATTATAAGGGACTTACTTTGAATAAAGCGTAATAAATTTTCGGCGATCCTCGTAAGCCAAAATGGAGGGAGGCGTTAAATAGCCGTTCGTGGATGCTGTTGTTACGGATAGATCGGCTCGTAAAGGCCAAAATGAAGGCAGGCGTGTAAATAAGCCGCTCTCGTGGTGCTTGAACGTATACGGCCCGTTTAACGTTCACCGAAACCAAATCGGTCCTTAACGGCCGTCGGTAAGCGGAATGGGCGGCTCCGAATATCCACCACGAATATTTGCAAATCGCTCACCTGAATCTTGGCTTCGGGGGATTCATTGGCCCTTTTCTTGCGTTGCGGATCGGGTTTTCTGCGGTAAGCGAATTTCTTGCGGGTGAAGACAACCGTTTTGGCGAGCTGGAGCGGAATGTCGGTTAGACAAACGACAATTCCGCGTTGCGGATTCCGAATGTTGGGTTGCGCCTGGCGGGTAGTTTTCGGGAATTTTTCAGCACCTTTAAATTAAAGGTGCCCCGAGGCGTATAACTTGCGAGCAAAAGCCCATATGGTTTTTGTGCGAATCAAAACTGCAGAATCGGCTCGCAGCGCCGCATATAAAGCGGTTCAAGGGCGAAAAGGCCGCCCACCAAAAAGGTAAATCTCTTTAACACAATTTATAAGAAATGTTTTCTTAAACAAGTGGCTTTATAATTTAAACTCGAAAGAAAACGCAAAGTGCTCTGAACATAGGGACTAGCACCAATACCAACTTGAAATGTTTCTTAAATTATTCATTAAAGGATATTTAAAACTTGAATAAACATAAGTGCCACAACTGGGAAATTTAGGACGGATTGGGAACAAGGAAGCTCTGTTTGGGTAAGTGTATTATGCAAAGGTTCCTAGATTTAAATCAAGATCTTTATGTGGTGTTATGGAAAAACTTATAAAGCCGCTGGCATATGAAATCTCAAAGGAAAATGGACAGCAGACATTAACATGATATCTAAATTGTACTTTGGAACCAAAAGAAAGTCAAGGTTGAGAATGGAACTAACCAAAATTAAGATCTGCCGAGGTGGTTCGCTTGTGTTCCTCTCCGCTTCATTTTTTAAATGCTCAAAAATTATTGGAACAAATGTGGAATAACCATAATGGGAAATTATTAATAAATTGCGTTACGCTGACGATAACCTTTAAGGCAGATAATTTAACAGACTTACAAAGCACTTACTTGAAAACTTAAATGCCTATAGTAATGGATTAACAGTTTGAAATAAATCTTAAAAAGACGAGTTAAGGTAGCAAAAGAGCTAACGTTTACGCTAATTGTCTCTTAAAATTAAAGAACATATCATAAAAATCTGGGGCTTTACCGAAACAAACGAACAACTAGAGAAATTAAAGCAAGATATAGAAATAGCCAGACAAGCGTTTTTAAAAGAAAAGTTCCTAAAGGAACTTTAATTTAAATCTTGAATGCTAGTTACCCTGGGTTTCCACGAAGACGAGGAAGCTTGGAAAAAACAGAAAAATTAAAACATTGGTTTTAAATGTGTGTTATAGAAATTGGAAAAATTTGACGGAGAGTAACAAATAAAATGTATGCTAAAAAAAATAATGTGAAATAATAAAACTGAAAGAAGAAATTTAGAATATCTGGGCCATATAATGAGGGAGAAAATCTTATTACTGAGGCTTATAGTCCAGAAAAATCAAAGGAAAAGAAGTTAGCGGGAAGAACTTCCTGGCTACGAAATCTAAGAGTGGTATAGTTGTAGTTCAGGGAGTTGTTCAGAGCTGCGTCAAGAAAATTGCAGTGATGATTTCAACCTCCGATAGGAGACGGAACAAAGTTCTGAAATAAACTTTTGACATTCCATGTTGCCAAAGTGCACACTTTCTTTGCTCTATCGTTTACGCTCTTTTTGTTTTTAAAAATAATAGTGATTGTCCTATATGCGGTCCGTTCTTTTTCCGTCCGGTTTTCTTTTATTAGTTTATTTTTCTCCTTGGTGTACTAGTGATAGTTCTCATTTTTTCTGAACTCTTCTTTTTCTGTTTTTCCTGGCGATCTCATACTCAAGCCCTTGCTCTTAAAGTCTTATATCCTGTGTAAGTTTCTTTATCTGCTTCACTTGTATTTCCCCTAGCGTAAAGCCCTTTTCCATTTACTATGAGTTTATTGCACTTTATTTGAACTTTGTGCTCTTTTTCACGGGCTTGCTTTGCAAAAGGGATAGCTTCTTACGCTGCTCTCGTATTTTGTGTGGGTAGTCCTCTGAAATCCATGGGTCTGTTCTTTTAAGTTCTTACTCCAATCTGACAATTTCACTAATATCTGTCTGATTTTCTGCCTTTTGTTTATTTTAATATTATTTTTTATCTTCATCTTTCCACTTTCATTTTTTACATTTCTTGGTTACTATATAGTTCTATTTTATTGGACTTTCTATCCTTCTGTCCTGCTTTTTCACCTTCTTTCTTAATTCTAGGTGTTTTTAAAGTTCTTAATTCTTTTGCATTATTATTCATCTTTTCGTTTAAGCCATTAATTTGCGTCTTCATGTCTTCTAACCGTGTTGTAATTCCGCCTAACATATTTTTTCTGTATCATTCATTTTTGCGTATTTCCAGTTGCATTATTCCTTTAATATTGGTGACAAATATAAACTTTACTTTAATACTTCCCTGCACAATGTTTCTATTTTTAAATTGACAGCTGTTTATTACTCGCGCGCACTCGACACCTTATCACACCGATTTCTAAATTCACTTTTCTCAACTTATAACTAATCCTACCTTACTTATAACCATAATTAATCACTTTCGCTTCTTTTATAGTTTATTTGCGCCTTTAAACACGTTTTATAGGCTTTTATTTTAATTCACTCCAGTCTTCTTGACCGTTAGCCAGGACCTGCACAATAAAAAATAACAAGTGCAAATTATGATTATATTAATATTAATAATAGAATTATAATAAATATATAACAATAATAACAAGGTTGTAGCAACTTCATTATTTCATGACATGTAAGTAATAAAAATAAATTGAGTTATAATTGATATGATAAATGTAATTTTTTAATACTTATTGGATAAAATGGAGTCTTTTATAACATATGTTTAGATACTCTCTTGGTAAGGACTGTCCGCAAAAACATGTTGTCAATGTAATAGCGGCGAAATTTAAATAAAATATAAAGTAACATTTTAGTTACCAACGTTTTAATACTAATGTAGTTTTAGTTAAAATTGAATTACTATTATAAACATATTATAAATTGAAATATCCTCAAGATAATTCAAAGCAGGAAAAAATTTTGTAAATCTATAACCAAAATAACGATAACCCAAAGAAAAATTAACAGAGTCTTTATGAGCTACAAAATCAAGGTTTAAAAAATATTGCCAAATGATTAATAAAGGTATCAGTCGAGCAAAAAAAATCTTCTTCAATAATCTAGTCCAGTGAATGAAACCGAGATGAAAAAGATAATAGAACAGTTTAATAAAAACGCCAGCCTTTCCGTCCATGATATTGCAAGCTAATGCTTATTGAAATCATACGTTAAAAAAATAAGCACTATCAAGAATTTCAACAACCCGTTATGGTAATGCAACTCTAATTTGGCAATCTAACGACCATTTGAACGTATGTCAAAAGTTGCCAATGTCCAAAATTATCCGAAGCTATCTATTGATCCACATTGGGCAACTGTCAAAAGAAATTGAAGAAAAGTGAAACGATGGCGACAGAATGAAAAACTTTAAAATAATGTGGAAGTGAAACCGAAACTAACGCGATGTACAAAAATTGGAGCGAGATGCCACTAAATGATTTATTTGATAATAATTTATAAAAGATGTCTTTTTTTCCAGCCGATATCTTCATTTTCTATCACTCACTTTCTTTGTGGGCGGTTTTGACTATTACATAAGTCTGAAAATATTTTATTCAATATTTATATATAGAAGCAATATGTTGCAAATATTGATTAAGTAAAGTATAGGTGCAATTTTCTACATTAACAAAGAATGTAAGTAAAATATTGAGCGACAACATTGGCTTTATATTAAGAAGTTACGACTGTATATAAAAGTTACTTCAATCATTTACTGAACTGACATGCACCATTCCGTCTTAAATATTTTGCGCTAGACGAAAATCAAGTTCCCGTGCGTAAATTCGAATAGGAGCCTACCTGAGATCCTTCAAATTATATTCAGTGCACGCTCTGACTGGTTATTAATGTCAGTCGCCAAGTTAAACACTAAATGTATAAGTTAAAGGCATTTATCCTAATTCTAATTTTTATTTTAGGTAATTAAACGTCATAACAAATTCTACTTATGCATAATTTGCAAAACAACAACCAAAATATGTTTTTGTCTCAACCCCAAATTTATAACTCGCAACAACCACCATTTCAAAATCAGCAATCATCTCAGTATTAATTTATGCCACACACGCAAACAATACTCCATATCAAAATTATATATCTGCACCACACAGCTACCATAATGTAAAGTTACCTTCTTCTGAATCAACATTTAATCGACTACCTAACGTTCAACTTTCCGACAAAACGCAGGAGGATTTAATTATCGACGTAGCAAAAAACGCAAAAGAGGTACTTCAAAACATGCACAACAACAAAACAAAGTGAATCAAATCAACACTCAAAATAGATTCATTCCATTGCCTAACATGAGCACTAATGAGATACTTTAATAACCTACTACAAGCTCTAAACAGAACGTCATCAAATCCCCTCCTTTATTTACATACGGCGATACCAATTATTCTGAAATAAATTAAAGTCCAACCAACATCATAAAAAGAGAAAAATACGATACTAAAGCGCTACCAAACAACACAATTAAAATAAATACAAATACTACAGATACCTGTAGAAAACTAATCTCCCATGTGAAAAACGAAAAAATTGTATGCCACACCTACCACCTACAGGACGAAAAAGCCTATGGAGTGGTAATTAGAAATCACACAATAGATACAAGTCCACTCTGTACGTAACACCACTCAAATGAAACACAGAATATCCAAAAGCTCTTTATGTTTTTTGTTGATCTTGAACCCGCATAGATTAACAAAAAAGTATACGAAATAAAATACCTATACTACCAACAGATAACAGTAGAATGCCAAGAAGTAAAACCACATTTATACAGTGCATAAGATGTTAAGCCTATTGTCATAATAAAGATTACTGCCCTAAGCCGTTCCTATGTGTAAAATGTGAAGAAGAACACAACACGACTGTCTGCAAGAAAACAAAAGATACCCTTGGCACGTGCACACTATGCAAGAGACCCTACCTTGCTAACTATAAAATCTGCCAGGTTTATCAACAAATACAACTAAACAGAGATAGAGATCAGCTGTTCCCCCGCGAACACAAGCCACGAAGAAAATCAACACGTCAATATTCGCACAATACTGCAAACTATGCTCAGGTTGCATTATTCACTGCACAAGCTACCAAACTCAAGATACAAAATAACATCTCACTATCGCAATTTTTGGTTAAATTCGAGACCCAACTCATGAATTTACCAAATACGCTAGTTAACAAATTAAAATAATGCATACTTTGCGAATTGGTTTATAGATACAAATGGATTGGCTTAGCATTAGCTAGTAGTTGAACTATGTCTCAAACAACTACAAATCTATATCGTGCTGATTTGAGAAGCTCATTCCACACAATACAGTTACTTCAACATAAATAATTGTACAACGTATTTTAGTAACCACCCAGACGATACGGCTCACGCCGGCTCAGCAATCATTAATAATAGGATATCCCACCACGTAATGGAAGAATTATTCAATGAATTTATACAAGACACTATCATAAATGTCAAAATCTCTAGTGATAGCAGATATGTACATCCCTCCCAAATACAATAACCAAATTGATAACAACAGCTCATAGTGAAGCACTTGACGATCTGTCCACCAGACACAAAGCAGAATATTGTGTGGGTGCATTGGTGGTCTTGCGCTGTGAGGGGCAGTATCCTAAGGTGAGAACCAATGTTTGGAACGCTTGGGAGTGTCATATAGGACCCACTTTTGGCACATGCGGTACGGTGGCGAGAAAGCAACGACATACAGGCTGCCACTCGTTGTCTCTTGTGGACTTCCAAGAGCGTGTGCGGAACCCACTTGCTCAGCCTGTACGTCTTATCTAAGCTGTGCAGATGAAGTCTAACTGTTTCATCAGAAACGTTAAACTGTCTTGCAAGTTCACCACACGTTAAACTGCTGTCCTCCTCAATGGCCGCCTGCAGGGCTTCGTCATCCAAGACCTGTGGTCGTCCACTGCGAGGTTCATCACAGAGGGACAAATCTTCCGACCTGAATTTTTGAAATAAATGCCTTGCAGTACGTTCATTCACAGCGCTATCCCCAAACGCTTGACATATTCGGCGACTTGATGCAGCTGCTGATAAGCCCACTTTGAAGTCGTAGAGCAAACAACACCGAACGATATCCTTGGACACTTCCATTTGTCTTCGCTACTGTATGAGTTATGAATAATGAAAGTAGGCGGTGGATACACTAATTGCATACCTATTCTCCCTTCTTTCGATGGCAAAGCAAAAACGGCAAGAACTTTATTGGTTACCTTTACAATTCAAAAAATCCGTGATGGAAATTTATATTAACTACCACTAAAGGCCGAAAACTACTTGAGGCGATGCAAGGAAACAACTAAAGCCACTTAACTACTGGTAAGCCCACATATTTGTCACCCGACTTAAAAAAATACCAGATGCCGTGGATTTCTTCGTTACCAAAGACATATCTTCAAGGTACCGTAAAGTGGATACTTGTTTCGATCTTTTCTCTGACTGTTTATTCATAATTGTTACAATGACCACGTCAATCATCAGCAAACAGTAGACACCTCACTGTAAAATAGACACACAAATAGAGAAATGTCAGAGAGTACCTAACAGATAACATAGTAATTCAAATATTTCTAAAAACAGAGGACAAAGTCGACTCAGCAGTTAAAAAAATTAACAAATGCCAAAAGACAAAAAAGATGATATGACGCCAGGATATGGTTGCATAACTGTCAGTTTAGAAAAAACTACCCCATAATTTGATCAACAATCCTTATTTTAAAGACGAGTAAATCTACTCATACCGACCAATAACTTGTTAATTCTCCCACCTAGAGTTTTGGAAAGATTAATACTGAAAAAATGGTATCCAATAGAGATCAAGGACTAATTTGTTGACACCAATTTGAGTTCAGACAGTAACACTACTATAAAGCAGGCACATTGAGTAGTTGACGTAATAGAAAAAGACTTTGAAGAATACAGATACTATGTTGCGGGGTTCCTAGATATCAGTTAAGCATTTGAAGAGTCTGGCATCTTGGTTTATTGTATAAAATTAAACAGTCAGTGCCCTACCAATATTATCTCATTAGATTCTACCTAAGTAAAAAATATGAACATAGCAGGTTAAACATGAAGAAAGCCTGTCTAGTTCCCATCTAATTAAAACTAGCATCCCCAAAGTAGCGTCATAGCACCTACAATATACGTAATCTTTACAGCTGATCTTTCTCATTACGAAAAAGTAATTACTGTCACATATACAGAAAATACTATCTTACTAGTGTCTCACAATGATCCAATTCATACATCGGCTATATTTCAATGCAAATAAATCTACAACCATTACTTTTACAAGAAAACACGCTATCCTTCTTCCGGTTTCTCTAAATAGTATTCATATACCAATCAAAGACAAAGTAAGATATCTTAGTATGCACTTGGATAGGCGGTTCACATGGAAAGTCTACATCACCAAAAAGAGAAAGTGACTGAACTTCAAAATAAAAAAAATGCACTGGCTAATGGAACAAAGATTAAAATTATCATTAAACAATAAAGTGTTAATGTACAAAATAGGAATAATTTCAGTATGGGCCTAGGGATTTAACTATGGGGTTGCGCGGAACCTCAAACATATACGGGGGCGATTTCTCCCCCTTCATGCCAATGTATTATTTAAGATCACATATGCTTGTTAGGCACTTGGCTAGTTATAAATCTGCTGTTAAATAAAAATAATTAACATAAATTTGTTTTGTATGTACTTTTGTTAATGGAGTTGGGTCACCAATAACAAAAAAATCGTTTAAAATGTATTTTAGAAATGATGGATAATTTTCTAAATTTAAGTATACTTTTAACTTTTCTCAAAATTTAAATTTGAAAAAATTTTTGTTTATATTTATATAACAAAATATTTGGTTGATTGAATAAAAAAAATGTAATGTAAAAAAAATTGTAAATAAATCTGAAAGTAAAACCAAAAGAGTTAAAACTTTGTAATTGTCTTATTTTCATGTAATACTTTTTTAAAATAATTAAGTCAATTTTTTTTAACAAATAATCGCACTAAACTAGCAATAGAAATATTATTAATTTAAACCTAACAAAAACATTTTAGAACTTTTAATATTCCTAATATTTATCTAAAAATTACCGCCAAGATACTTATGCTTGAACCTTTGTTTCTACTAATCTTATTATTCGAATATAAGCAGCGAAGCATGCGGACGCCGCGCGTGTGCTCCGTTATCACAATGCAAACGTTTGACCTCTAGCCTTTATAATCTGTGAGTACATATTTCTATTTTTAATATCAAATTGTAAACAAGAACATCACACAATTTAAAAAAAAGCAACAATTAAACCAAATGCAAAATCAAGCAATTCAACCTCACCCATAAATGAGCTGCAGAAATGGTATCTGAGGTCTACCAAAGAATTACTATAACAAAACAAATACCACAGCTTAAATGAATCACCACAGCAATTAAAAACAATTAAAACCAAAATACCACAAATTTACCTACAAAATATTAGTGACAGATATCAAATATTTGGTGAAGGGACAATTTCATAAAAAATTGAAATTCAAGTACAATACGCGTGAACCTCACTCAAAAAGAATTCTACTAAAAATAAAATCTCTTATCACAATTTTTAAAATCCGAACAGTAAATTACTCTTAGTGATAATTAAAAACATACCACTGTCTATAAGTGAAGAGGAAATAAAGAAAGCTTTGAAAACCTTGCCAATTATCAAAATAATATGACTGCGTACTAAAAATAAAAAGCCACTGCCAACAAAAACGAAATTAAACGAATATTCCAACTTAAACAGTTATATCACTCCATCTTTACAGTAGAAGTTAGAAAAAAGACAACAATCATATCGCAGTGTCATACTATATACGAAGAACTACTGTACTCTCGCTTATAGATGCGTAAAGTGCGCAGGAAACCATAATCATACCGAGTGCAATAAAAAGATGAATAAAAAACCTACATAGTGCAAACTGCGGAGAGAAACATGCAGCAAGTTATCAAGGATGCAGCCACCATAAGCAACTCCAACAAAAACGCTTCAATAATAACAGAAATCTAACAGAACAATATTATACAATGCATATGCCTATGAAGGTCAAACCTTTGCCAACCGAGTCAAAAATCTCTTCAACGCATCCCCTACGACCTCAGTAAATACGTCAACCCAAACAATAGAACCCGCCATACCAAGTAACATTAGATTTATTAATGCTCTACTTACCTTAAATCATAATATTCCTAATAAACACCGTCATACCCTCCTTCTTAATGGACCATAACTAACACAGAACAATTGAAAATAAAGTACAACAATCCTTAACTGGAATGCAAATGGCGTTGCCCAACAACAATCAATGTTTATAACCTTCTTGACTACACATAGAGTCGACATTGTTTGCATCTCAGAGACCCACCTAACCAAAGGAAAACTTAAAATTCCGGGATACCTCTCAACATGGGGTTGTCGACGGACAAACCCCGAAGGGCAAACTCAAGCGCTATTCAACAATTCATGGGTTTCAAATCATAACTCCTGACAAACACACATATTACCCTTACAGAGCCGATCATCAGCCCAACGTATCAGACATTATTCTTCAGAAAAATTTTCCAATCTTATTAACCAAAACGTGATCACCAAATTAAACTCTGCCCATTTACCTATACTCATATCCTTTCCTAGTTTACCCATATTAAGAATCCCCTCATTCAGACTAACCAACGGACCAATCAACTGGGATACCTTACAAACAACTCTGGACCACAATCTTACAAAATTAACAGCATTCAAAAGAACGGAAAATATAAAAATTGCTGTCCCCAACATAATCTCATCAATAGTTAATGCTGCCAAAACACCAACCATAACAATACCACGATATCGAAGCCCTAACTATAACCTTGTCCCCAACTTCATAATTGACCTAATTAAAAAACGGAGCTAAACCAAAAGAGTGGCAAAGAGCAATAAGTTTAGAAGCAAGGAGATTACTAAACTTTCTCACGCACCATTTAAAGAAAAAATTGAACGCGTTTCGAATTAAATCGTACCAAAAATACATATCTGACATCGGTCCTAAAGACCCGGGGATGTGGAAAACCACCAGAAGGATCCTGAAAACCCCCCAAGAGCTACCGACACTCAAATCTGGTACTGACACCTTTTATACAAACAGTGAGAAATCAAAAACGTTTTCCATCCATCTTAAACGAGTTTTTACTCAACGATCAAATACTTGAGCATCTATCTTGACGCCCGGTTAAGCTGGAACTTTTATATATATATGTTTTTTTATTACTACTGCAAATTTACAATCTGCTTTGATAAAAGTAATAAGTAAATTAGTTGAAACTGACGTATTTGGCATGAGTAGGGCACCATCCACTGGCGGGTCTCCACGACTTATTCAATAAGGTCTTCTGGCCATTGTCTCTTCAATCTTCTATCCAAGGGCTGGCGAGGGTAGAGGTTTGTAATGAGTGGGTTGAAATGGTTTAATGTGCGCACTTTGCTCTTGGCTGCATAACTCTTGATGACTTCCGAGATTAATGGGATTTTGAGGTCGTGGTGGAGGGTTTGATTGCTGACATACCAAGGTGCATCAGACAGAATGCGCAATGTCTTCGATTGGAAGGACTGCAATATTTTGGTGTTGGATGGCTTACTGCATCCCCACAATTCAATCCCGTAAGACCATACAGGTATTAGGATGACTTTATACAATAATAGCTTGTTTTCGATTGTCAGTTTAGATGATCGTCCGATTAACCAGTGCATACTTTTGGTTTTTATATTGAGTTGCTGTCTTTTGGCTTTTATGTGAGCTTTCCAAGTTAGTCGTTGATCTAGATGAAGTCCCAAGTACTTCACCTCAGTTTTTATTGGAATGGGTTGGTTGGAGATGGTGACTTGAGGGCATGTATGGTGTTTCATAGTGAAGGTAATTTGACTTGATTTAGCGCTGTTTGCTTTGGCCCACCACCGATCAAGCCAGCTTTTTAGGATATTTAGGTGTGACTGAAGGATTTGGGATAAGTTGTCGGCATTGGTATCAGATGACATTATTGCAGTGTCATCTGCGAAGGTAGCAATTAGGGTATTATCTGTAGTTGGAATATCTTCAGTATAGAGAAGATAGAGAAAGGGACCGAGGACACTACCCTGCGGAACACCGGAGATAATAGCGTGGTAGCTTGATAGCGAACCCTCAAACTGAACTTGAAAATGTCTTGAAGTTAAATAGGATTATAGGAGGAGGAAGATTTGGTGAGAAAGCTTTTTTTTGATTTTATACAAGAGACCGCAGTGCCATACTTTATGAAAGGCTTGCGATATCCAAAAATACTGAGGCACACATTTTTTTGTCTTCAAACGTTTCTTTGATATAGTTAACTATTCTATGACACTTCTGGATGGTTGAATGTCCTTTATGGAAGACGAACTGGTGAACGGGAATTAACTCCTCTGAAGGGGTTATTTCTTTGATTCTGTACAACAGTAATCGCTCAAAGATTTTAGAGAGCAAAGGTAGAAGCTTATTGGCCGATAAGAGGCTGGTTCTTGTGGATGTTTCCCAGGTTTCGCTATCATGATTATTGATGCGAATTTCCATTTAATCGGAAAGTGAGAGATGGCAAATATGTGGTTGTAGATTGTTGTAATCAGTACTATTTTTTTTTAGGAGATTTTTTAACGTATTGCCTACTATGAGGTCATAGCCGGGGGCTTTATATGAACTGGTTTGCTTGATCTCTCTGTATACTTCTGCAGGTGAGACAGGTCTCAAGGGTAGGGATAATTGTCCAGGTGAGTTTTTGTAATTCCTCTATCTCAGTATCAAAGTTAGGATTGTTAGATGGCTATAGAGTGAACACTTGTGCGAGGTGTTCTCTGAAGGTATTTGCTTTTCTTCACTTGAACGAGCCCAGCTTCTATCTAATTTTCTTAGGGGTGGTATGTAAGTGGTAGGCCTTTTAAGATTTTTTGTCGCTTTCAGATAGTGTGATCTTCTGGCGATAGGTTACGGAGGTAATATGGGAAAGATTCATTTCTGTTTTCTTGTATGACATTCCGAAGTCGGTGAGTTAGATTATTGAGTGTAGTGTTATCCTGGGGATTTCTGGATCTTTGCCATTTGGCACGGGCTCTACGTTTTTCGGTTACAAGTTGTCTAATATGTAGCGGTATATTGTGGGTTTCGTGTGCTCGTGTGCCTCTTGAATAAGCTTTGTAAGGTATTCGACGGTTGCATCGATTTCGCTGGATGTGTGCATTTTGTGTGCTAGACTAATGTTGTCATTTATGTACAGTTGGAATTGCTCCTAGCCAGTTTTAGCACTACAAAGTTTTGGTGATGTGTTTTTCTATATAATATTTGAACTTAGAGTTATAATTATTTGGGGAATGATCTGAATCTAGGTTGAAGTTGCTTTCAGTTTTACTATATATGTCGGATATCCCTTTGGTGACCGCGAAGTCCAGCAAGTCGGGGATTTTACGTAAGTCCATCGGCCAGTAGGTTGGCTCACCGGTTTGCAAGTAATTTAGGTTGTGTTGTTGTATGGTATGGAAGAGTGCTCGCCCTTTAGGTGAAATTAATCTGGAACCCCAGTGGGTATGTTTGGCGTTCCAGTCTCCTGCTATTAAAAAGCGAGGTCCAAGTGGGAGGAGAAAATCTTGAAATTCCTCAGCTGCAATGGAATGCCTAGGTGGACAGTAGACTGCTCCGATAGTTAGAGGCCAAGGAAATAAGTTAACTTTAACTAATGCACTTTAGATTTTGTCAGTTGTATAGGATGATAATTCATAGTGATCTATTGCGGTTCTGATTATGATTGCCGACCCTGCATGTGCTGTTCCGTCTGGATGATTTGCATAGTATGTGTTATAGTGTGGTATTTTTGTTACCGAATAAGATGTAGAATGGCTTTCAGAGATAAGTAGTATATCTATTTTATTGTAATTTAAAAATAGAGTTACTTCCTGGATATGATTATTGAGTCCGTTGGAGTTCCATGCCGCTATTCTTATCGAGTTAGCCATTAGTGCGTCAGTTTATTAATAACAGTGGTGAGCATGGTTAGAATCATGCTGTTGTGATTTAGTAATTGTGTGAACATATTTTTAAATTCGCTAAGGAAGGAGTTAAGCTTTTCTGTAATTTCACCATTTTTTGTTCCTCTTCCTGCAACTTGTGAGTAACTAGGAGCGTTCTGAGAGGAGTCATACAAGAGCTGATGGTTAAGTGAAAGCTGGTGGGTTTGCTCTGTGAGGTATTCTGATAGCTGACTGCTTTAACAAGTTCCTAGCTTTTAGGTCTCTGTACACAGAACATCCTCTATAGTTGGCAAGGTGGTCGCCATTGCATAGGGCACATTTGGCTGGAGTTTCCCTAGTCTTTTTACACATTTGACTGTTGTGGGATCCTCCACATCTAACGCAATTGTAGGACTTCCTGCAATAGGCCTTGGAGTGGCCGTAGGCTTGACAACGTGTACATTGTATTATGTTGTTTTTGATTCGAGGTGCTTTTATTCTGACTTTTGAATTTTGTATAAATTCAACTTTATACACATCCTTATTGTTTGTTTGGGGCTCGAGGTCAACGAAAAACATTGGCAATGTGTTTATGCTCACTCTGTGTCGAATGTTTATTAAGTTTCTTACAGGGTCTTCTAAACTATGCAGTTCGTCCTTGATGTCTTGGATAGGGATTGAATGATGTAGGTCACGTATGACGATTCTATAAGCTCGCTCTTGTTTTATTTGGTATGTATGATACACAACTTTTTCTTGACTTAGGTGGGAGATTAACTTTCTGTATGCATCAATTGTTCTTGCATTTATTTTAGCCGTATTATTGGATAGGGACTTGGAATAAAATCGTTCTTCTTCGACGACTTTGGTCAGGTTATCAGTCATGGCTTTGAAGTCGGTAGCACCATAGATATAAATAGGTGGAGGGTTAGGTTCTGAAGATTTCGTTTCAGGGTTAGTTTCATTTGAGTTGTTTTCATCAGAATTGTGAACAGTTTCGGTTTCAGCGAGGACCTGATACCTGTTTGTTATGTTGGTTGCGGATGAGTTTTCAGGTGGCTTGGCTTGTACCATTCGTTTTCTTTTTTTGATAATAGTTTGCCGCTTTGTTTTTGATCTGCATTCATATTTTCCTCATCGTCGCCTTCAGTGCCATAGCTAACTTGTACAGGTTGCGAGAAAGCTGTTGTAAAAGTATTACTGTATATAGGCGTGCTTGTAGTTGGGATTTAGGATAAACATTGTTGATAAGGTTGAGGAATTGAAAATTGATTTTGAAACATCGGAGGTCAGTGAGGATTGAGTTGATTTTGACTTATCTGATTTACGTAGTTTGGCATTGGTGGCATCGGTTGAAAATTATTCCAGTTGTTGCAGGAGTTGCTGGTTGGTCCGGGTATATTCCCGGTTGGAAAATTCTCTACATTAATATTTATCTATTTTATAGTAGCTTTAAGCGAAAAAGGTTTGGTGGGTTAAATTAGAATTTAAGTTTTATTGAACTCTGTGACCGCGATATCAGTCGCGTGCACTCAGCTGTTGTTATCACTCGGCCGACCCTCAAGCGTCGAGAGCGGCGATCAAAACGTCTTTATTCTGTGAACTCTCGGAACTTTTATATAAACCGGAAATTAAGCCAAGGATATGGCAGGCTTAAACTGTACCCACTGATAAATCGCAAATCCACTTTAAAAATTGAATGTGCTGTCCTACTCTATAAAAGCTTAATATGACCATTGATCCTATATGAATCACCGATATGATGTCTCACATCAAAAACCAATATACCAAAATTACAGAAATTCCAGAACAAAATGTTACGGACTCCCGTCAATGCTTCCCGGTTCTTTTGCATTCATATTTGGCCATCTTTTCCTCTTTTGTAACT
Source organism: Sinelater perroti (assembly GCA_036346155.1). Classification (NCBI taxonomy): domain Eukaryota; kingdom Metazoa; phylum Arthropoda; class Insecta; order Coleoptera; family Elateridae; genus Sinelater; species Sinelater perroti. The sequence continues at coordinate 450,927 of JARFIY010000316.1, read as the reverse complement.
TCACGGCGTCCATTGTAATGTAGTTCTAGTGCATCTATTACCTTGTTTACATGCCAAATAGCCAGCTCATTGCTATTCTTTCCATAATATCGTTAACTTTTGTTTGTTGGCATATTCAAGTGTTTCGTTTCTTATCTATTAGTTTTATTCCAAGCATTTGCCTTTCATATGTCCTTTGTGTTCTCGCCAAACACTGGGAGTTCTTTTTTGTAAGTCTCCAAGTTTCACAGCCATACGTGATTTCAGGGATGACACATTGATTGTATACATTTGCCTTTAAATAATTTGGAACTTCTTTGTCTTTTAGAATGTAGCTAAGCTTTCCAAATGTAGACCAGCCTATTCGCATTCTTCTTCTTATTTCTTTGGACATGTTTTCTTTATTTGTTGAGTATATACCATATATTTATCAACAATTCCAACGGTATACCTTCTAAAATGATGTTTATGTATTTCCTTGCGTTTGCCATTATCTTAGTCTTCGTCTTGTTTATTTTCAGTTCAACTTCTTTTGAGCGATCGTTAATCATTTCCTGTAGTTCTTGGCGGTATGCATAGCAATGTCGTCAGCGAACCTCAGTGACTCAAGTTCACTCCGTTACTATTTATACCTTTATTCAACCAATCTATTTGACGAAAGACATTTTCTACCACACTGGTAAGTAGCTTTGGAAAGATCACATCCCCTTGTTTACTCCTCTCTGTATAGGTATGTTATCTGTAGGTGTAGTTAGGTCTGTTGTTGTATACATACTCGCATTAATGTAGATGTTCTTTATTAATTGGTTGCATCTGCTGACTATTTAGCAGTTGACCAACGAGTTGAGTATTTCCCAGATTTATACGTAATCAAATGCATTCTCGTACTCTATAAAGGCTATTTATAGATGGATGTTATATTCTTTACTCTTTTCTACTAAATTTTGCATTGTTTGAAGATGGTCGCATATGTTGAATCGTGATCTAAATCCCGTTTGCTCAATTGGATGATTAGCATAAAATTTGATTGTCAGTCGGTTGGTGATTATTCTTATGAATAGCTTATCGAGTTGCAACAAGAGGCTTATTGGTCTATAGTTATTTAAGTCTGCAATATCTTCTTTCTTTATGACTTCCGCTGTACGCCATGATGTAGGGATTCCAAGTGTCCAGAGATTTATTATATATTTTTACAAGTTGTTGGTATAGCTTTTATCCCGCCTTTTTCAGTGTTTCAACAATATTACTGTTTGGCCCTAGAGATCTATTGTTTTCATCTTTCTTAAGGCGTCTTTAATTTCGTCTGTTGTTATGTCCTGCATTTCCTCCGAACCTACATTCATGATTTTCCTTTTTGAGACTACAATTTGTTTCTCGACTGGGTTCATTTTTTATTCGTAGAGTTTGGAATATTATCCTTCGATTTCGTTTTTATAGTATTTCTCTTTGTTGATGTTTTTTTTTTAATCTTTACAATTTTGGTTTGACCTATTTTAAGACTCTTCTTTAAAGTTTTAGGTTCTTTATTTTTTCCAATGTTTCTAGAATAATCTTCATTTTAAACTTTTTTATATTTGTTAGTATTTCTTTTTTAATCAATTTATTTAATTCTACTAATTCTATCTTGTTCAAGTCATTTTTTATTTTGAAGCTCCTTCGTTTCTTTATGAGATTTTCTATTTTTGGCTAATTTTTTTGTTTCTCGGGGCTGCTTTTTGTGCTGCTTGTATTATTTACGATGAGATATACCCGTTGAGTTTATTTATATCTTGTACGGCATCTGTTTTATCTGGTGTCAGCCTCTTTGTTAGGCTTTCCCGAAAAAGTAACTTATTTTCCGTAAATTAGTTTCTTTCTATTTGTAATTTCTTAACTCTAAGTGATTGGAGATTAATGTACACTTTTGCTCGGGCCATTTTGTGTTCACTACCAACTGTGCATTTGCTTAGGACTAATACGTCTTATATTATATTTTTCTGGGTGAAAATTATAAAGTCTATCTTATTTTTTACGGTATAATCAGGGCTTTGCCATGTCCATTTGCGTTGTTTATGTGGTCTATTTTATGTGGGCCCATACTGTTTTTAGTTTCTTCCACTTTTTGGGCTATCTTTGCATTAAAATTTTAATGATTAGCAAATACGTGGCTTGGTTCTGTTAAAGACATTCTGTTAGTTCTTCGTAAAAACTTTCTATGTCTTCTTCTTCTGATTTGCTGGTAGATGCCTACACCTGTATGATTTTGAGTCTTTCTTTTTTATTTAAATTAATTGTTATATATGCAATTCTATCGGATATTTCTTCGTAGGGTACAACATTTTTTGTAAAATCCTTATGTACTAAAAATTCAACCCCAATAGCTTTTGTTTCAGCTTATCTCTTACTGTATAGTAAGTGTTTTGAATTTAAATTTGTAAGATGTTCTCCAGTACGTCTGAGTTTATCCAGACCTATTATGTCCCATTTTATTTCGTTTTGTAACTATTCTAGTTTCTCTTCTGTAGATAACGTTATCACCTTATATGTCGCTATGTACATGGTCTATTTCTTTGGATTGTGCGTTTGTCTACGACGTCTAATCGTAGTCGTAATCAGGGGATGTAAGACTGCTGAGGAGTAAGATCCGTTTCCCTACAACTTTTTTCATTTTAAGGAGTTTTTAGTCGTAATGCACCACACTGGCCATGTGTCTTGGTGCATGTGTTAGGGCACGGAAAGGATGGGTAGCTAAGATTTTTTGAGTTAGCATATGGTGTGGGTGAGAGAGAGTTATAGCATGCGTAGACAGGGTCGCTTCCCTGAAGTAGACATATCTCTGCCGGGATCACAAGAGAGTGTCTACCCGTTAGCATAACTGACCATAAAGATGAAAATTGTTAATGTTATATTCCATCGAGACAATTAATTAATCTTCTTGTATTATGTAATACTTAATGTATTCATTTATATTTATTATCTATGTTATGTATAACAAACGAGATTTGTTGAGCCATTACATACCTTATTACACGAGCTTTGCTTAAATATGTAAAATAATACATTTTAATTACATTGCAAATTAAGACGCACTTTATAGCAAAACAAATTATTTTAAACGACAAAATTACGACTGTCCATAAAACAAAACAAAAATGAAACCAATAAACTATTTAGAAGTAATTTTAACTTATTTTACCTTCCTAGCAAGTTTTTCAACTAAATCTCTATTTATACTTGAAATTTTATAAACTGTTTTAAAATGGTAATGAACAAATTACTGCATTAACTTTTATTTGAAGATGAACTTTAACTTATATGTTCAAATTTTAAGAGCTCCACGAAAATAAAAAAGTATTTAGTACGCCAATATTTAAACTCTTCTATATATTTTTATTAAAGGTACAATACAATTTTGCAAAAAACTGCCCTTAAATCAAATCGAGTTAAGCAAGCCTCCCCCTTGAGAAATCACGAAGCTCGGCACCGCGCCGCCTCCTTATCGTCCCAGAGTATTTTATCAACCATCGCCGAATTCACACAGAACTGGAAAGCCGGAAACATCAATACCTTAATTAGATTACGCTTAAAACCAATCCATTACCGCTGCTTTCCTTTCCGCTTCTGCGTGTGTACACACATACCGGACCCTAGTGCAGAGCCCGCGTCTTTGATCTGTTCCAGGAACACGTGCTTATTGGCATGAAAGACCGCGCAATGGGTTTGAATGGCCGTATGCATTACAGCGCGCCGCACCTGCCCGTGCCGCTTTAAAGCTGCTTCAATAGCGAAGGAGCGGGGCTTTCAGGCGAAGCTCGAATTATATGCATATGTTGCACTCACGGAACTAGCAGGATTTAAGGCTGCCTTTGCATGCGCTCTATTAACACTGTCAATGTTCCGCGTGACTTTAAGCTGCGATTCGATGCTTATGTGCAGAAGAAGAGGCGGTGCGGATTACATTTGTATGATGGCAACGATTCGGCTCGGCTCAGGTTCAGTTTTATAAACATCTCACGTGTATTTGCGTCTGTTAACGCTGATTACATTTGACCCTGCTAGTTCGAAATTTAATGGGTAAAGCCGCAAGCTAATATACTTGTTTTGGATATGAAGCAAAATTAACTTTTACAAATCTACAATTAAGTACAATACACATAAATGAGTTTACAAAAATTAAAGAATAATTTTTCAAAGTGCCAGATAAAAAAATTATGCGTGCAAAAAATATGACTACAACATTGCAATGGTAACGTTTCTTCATCTTCCATGGATTGTATATTGCCTTGGTATGTTTTAAACGAGATTTGTTCTATATATATTTTTCATGTTTAGAATTTTGCATTTTTCTAGACCAAACTCCATTTTTATGTCAATCGCAAACAGCTTTACAAACTTTAATGGTTGTTGCAATTGTCTAGCTGTGGTGGCGTATATTTTGATGTCATCTATGTAGAGTAAATGTGATATCGTACTGGTCTTTTGATTTGCCACTTTTATTTAATTAGACAGAACCAGAGCGCGCTCAATAAATCTTCTTGAAAAATTCCTGGTTCTATTTTTTTAGTTTTTGTATGAGTGCTACCGAGGTAAATAACAGTTTGTCATATATGCATCGCATGCTATACAAATTTATAGTGGTCTAGCTAATGCTGCTAATTTTTGCTTGAGTGCACCTAAGAATGTGGTAATAGTAGTCTTCATGTTGTCCTTAGCAGTATGTACTCTATATCTATCCAAGATTTTGTTTACTAATTTTTTGAGCCGTTGACTTGGTTGGCCTTTCGTGAATTTAGACAGACGTGCTGTCTTATCTGATGTCTAAAGACGCCTTTTCCATAGTAGTTGGTCGTGTTTTTCCTTTTCTATATCCGTTTTTTAGAGTTTTTAGATGTTCTTTCACTGATCTCATTGCCGGGTTTGTGCTATTGTATTTTAAAAGTCCTTTTTTTAATCCCTTTTAATTTCTGAAATCTCGGTTGTACTGTGGACACGTTTTATATTTTTATCACTCTATGTTAATTTTTTCATCATTCAACTTCTTCCTTGTTTGTTATATCTATATTGTTGCTGATACTGTTTTGTTCCTTTATATTTTTAGTTTGGACTTACAATTTTATTTGGTTTATTAATGGTGGTGAGATATGGTTATTTTCTATATTTGCGTCTACTTGATCCGATAAACGTTGTTTTGTGACATTTGTGGTTGAATATTTACTGTGGATCTCATTGGTTCGATAAACTGTCCAGTAAGATTATGTAGTACGTTAACATGACAAATTCGTTGACCTCATGTATCCATTTCATGCGTTTCCGTACTCTGCCTGTTTTAGTGGTCCATGGTAGGAGTGTATTTTTCTCGTAGAAAACACATTCAGCAGTCATAGGTTGTGTAGACGATGTTGAGTTCCCACGATCTTGTGATATGTGTTTGTCTGTGGTTTCTTCATTCTCAGGGGTGCCTCCAAGAGTGCCTTGACGTTTTCCAAGCAGCGGAAAGTTTCTGAGATTCCTCAAATTGTAGTTCTTCGATTTTTATGTGTATTTGTTATTTTCCTGTTTGCAGTCGATGTTATTTCTGACGTTGCCCGCTCCTCACGCGGCTTTAGATGGTATTAGCCGGACGTAATATTGGACTTTGAAGAGCTTATTATTATTTTTATTATTATTATTATATATTACTGATTTCGCTATTTATATGTTTATAAAATTTATAAATATGTATCATGATCTTCTTTATTTTGCAACAGATGATATATTAATTTTTATCTTTCCTGTTTTTCACTATTAAAACTCACGGTACCTATCCTTCATTCTTTTATTAAAGTTATATACACGGTTCTGCAGAATGATCTCTCCTTTTTAAATTAACCATTGCGTGCATTGCGTCGTAAATCCTTGAGCAGCACAAGGCATGCTATTTTAGTGCCCATTGGTATGAATTGGTAAACCATAAGTTTGTGATTTTTAAAATGGTGATTCTGCGATTGTGGCGCAACGGCTGTCTCGTAGGCATTTTGGAGTAAATCGTCATTGAAGAGTTCCGACTAAGAAAGCCATAACTGTTACATAATTGCCGACAGACCGTCTCAGCATTTGAACGAAAATCGTCCAGCAGACCTCGTAGCATTCAAACACCCGAGAATATCGCACCAGTGGGGCAGGCTGTTGACACATTGCCACTTATCATGTTCTCGCCTTGAGAATATCTAACCGAAGCGTGCGAAGAATTCTGCACTGTGATCCAATGTTTATCTATAAAACTCATGGTGGTCCAGAAACTTTAACGATATGACTGATACGCTGTTTGCGAGGCCTTGTCGACAAATTTTCCAGCTGATGCTGTTGTGCTCAATAGTGTCGAAGATTATCTTAATATATCAGGCTGCGTCAATGAGCAGAATTTTTGTTATTGAACCCAAAATATCATGGATAACTTTATGAGTAATTTCTCCCATCAGTGGATGACTGTTTGGTTGCTGTTAAGGAATTTGCCATCACATAGTCATATTTTTTGAGAAAGCAGGACGTGGGGTGACTGTCAAATCTACTCGGTATGTTGCGTTATTACACAATTTCCTGGACCCCAGACTTATTGAACATGCAAATGCACTAATGTAATTCCAACAGGATAGCGCAACACTGCACATGCAGGAAGAATTTCTCGAGAAGTTCTGGGACTGTTTCTAGGCCCCCTTGCTTCACCTTCCAAATTTTTCCTGAGAGAACACCTAAAAACTGAAATTATTTGACGCAGACCAAGAACTATTGAGGAATTAAAGGATGCTATTCACAACGCAACTTTAAGGTAAGGCTGCACCATGATTATTATTATTTAAGCATCACTAAACGGTTTAGTATTACCATCATATATCCATTTATAGCGAATAAATAAAGTGCAAAGTTAGATAAATAAATATTTAAACCAAAGGAAAAATTTCAAAATGACATTTGGATATCCACAGAACTGACTTGTAATAAAAAAAAAATATATATATATATATATATATATATATATATATATATATATTTAGTTTATTTGCAGATTAACAATCAGAACCATTTTACATAATAAACATATAGTAAGGTCCTATGAGCTAATGAGATGACGGTAGTGACGTGAGGGGAGTCCATCCATCGATGTTATCCCGTTAGTTTCTTCTTAGATCAATGGGCCACGTTTTTTGTAGTCGTCTAGGAGGTGGATCATGTTGCAGGCTGGATGCCAGGACATTGGGATGAACTTGAAGTCGCAGAAAATGGTTGTTGCTTCTTTTAGTACGTTCTTCTACTACTGTTGGCATTTCCAGGTCGGTATGCAGTGTGTCGTTGCTGACATACCAGGGAGCATTGGCTAACATTCTCAGTGTTTTGGATTGCATGCGTTGGATTATGTTTACGTTTGACTTGCAGGAGCATCCCCACAGCTCGATGCCATAGGTGCAGATAGGTTTAATTATTATTTTATAAAGTAGAATCTTATTTTCTAAAGATAGACACGATTTCCTACCAAGTGACCAGTATATTTTTTTAAGTCGTAGATCAACTTCCTTTCGTTTCTTTAATATATGCAGTTTCCACGTGAGTCTTTTGTCTAAATGAAGGCCTAGGTAGCGGGCTTCATTTGCTTGAAGAATTGCTATATTATTTAGATGCACCGGCGGGCATTCCAAGCGATTTAGGGTAAAATTTACCTGGGTGCATTTGGCTTCGTTCACTTCTATTCTCCATTTGTTTAGCCAGGTTTGTAAGAGGGACAGATGATGTTGCAAGTTTAAGGAGGCTGTTTGAGGATTGGTATGATGAGAGAGAAGGACTGTATCGTCAGCGAAGGTGCTTATAGTTGTTGCTACTGTTATAGGTATGTCTGCCGTGTATAATGTATATAGAAGAGGTCCAAGAACGCTGCCTTGTGGTACTCCGGAGTTGATTGAATGAATGGCAGAATATTCTTGGCCATACTTTATCTGGAAGTGTCGATTTGATAAATAGGATTTTATAAGTAAATAATATTCACTTGGAAGGTGTAATTTGAGTTTATATAAGAGTCCCTTATGCCATACTTTATCGAACGCCTGTTGTATATCAATAAATACTGCTGAACAGTAAGATTTAGAGTCCAGTGCGGTGTTAATCATATTTACGACGCGATTACATTGCTGAATGGTAGAGTGATACTTTCTGAACCCAAACTGGTGGTCCGGGATGCAATTTTCCAATATATCTGTTTCATGTATTCCCCTGACTAAAAGTTTTTCTAACAGTTTAGAAACTTGGGGCAGTAAGCTTATTGGACGGTAAGATGTAATTTCCTCAACAGGTTTACCTGGTTTTGGTATGAGAATTATCTGTGCAAATTTAAGTGGTAACGGCCAATAATGGAGACGTAAGATAGAATTGAAAAGGTTCCTTAGAAACACCAGACCGACTCTAGGTAATTCAGCAAGCACTTTACCGGATATTAGTTCGTACCCTGGTGCTTTTTTATGGTTAAGATGTTGAATTTCTTCTTCCAGCTCTGCACAGGTGAATCTCTTGATAGGTAGCGACAGTTGCAATGGTATGTCCAAGAAGCTGTTTACTGTATCATCAGGATCATCTGAGTAGGGCGTAAAAACATTAGCAAAGTGTCGTGCAAATAAGTCTGCCTTTTCCTGATCTGTTCTAGCCCACTCGTTATTTGGTTTTCTTAGTGGGGGATTTGTTTTTTGTGGCCGTTTGTTTGCTTTGGCGATTTTCCAAATACTATTATCTGTTCTTGATAATGTAGTTAGACAATGGTTAAAAGTTTCCTGCCTTATCTTGTGTAGTTGGTTCTTTAAAGTATTTGCTAATCTATTATACACTGTTTTGTCAGCTGGATGTTGTGTTCTAGGCCATCTAGCTCTCACTCTTCGCTTCTGTCGAACTAATTCAAGTATGTCATTCGGAATATTTATCTCTTTGAACGCTGTTTGTGATCGTAGGTGTGGATTTCCATGCTGCATTTTGCAGAGTAGTGATAAAGTGATCAGTAGCTTGCTCTAATTCCTGAGGAGTTTTTAAACTAATATTTGATTGTAGGGTTTCTTGAAGAATGGCTCTGTATGAGTCCCAATCTGTTTTATTGTTATAAAGTGATGGTCTTGGTGATTTTTTAATTATCGTTGTACTAATTGTAGCGATAACTGGTGTATGATATGAAGATAAGTCAAGATTGCTGATAATATCCGTATAGTTAGAAGAAATTCCATTTGTGACAAAAAAGTCTAGCAAATCAGGTGTTTTATTATGGTCCGTGGGCCAGTATGTTGGCTCCCCAGTTGATAGGTATCCATATTTTTCTTCTCGTAGGAGGTTATATAGAGCCCTACCCTTAGTGGTAATTAGCCGAAATCCCCAGTAGGTGTGCTTACAGTTGAAGTCTCCACCGCATATGAATGTACTGCCAAGTGATTGGAAAAACGGCTTGAGGTCCTCCTTGGTAATATTATGTCTTGGTGGACAATAGACAGCAGATATGATAATTGGGTTTGGTAATTTACAAACTTGTATTGTTGTTGCTTGTAGGCATGGATCCTCATATTTTTGTAGTTCATAATGAACTATTGAGCTCTTTATGAGTAGCGCTGTTCCTCCGTGGACGGTACCATCCGGATGTTCCGTATGATAGCATGTATAGTGCGGAACTCTTAGATAAGATCTGTCCGTAAAATGTGTTTCTGATATAAGAAATATATCTATATTATGGAGTTTTGAAAATAATTCGATTTCTTGAATTTTTGATTGGATGCCATTCGCATTCCATAAACATATTCGTAAGGACTTAGACATTAACGACAAGTTTATTTATGACAGTAGACAACATGTTTATTATCATGTTGTTTTGTTGCATTAGCTGGATGAACATCATTTTGAATTCTTCTAAGAACTTTTGTAAGATTGTGTCTTGACTGTTGGCTTGTACAGTGTCACCTTGTACTACTTGGCTGTATGTTGAGGGTGTGAACTTTGAGTGTTGTCTATTGTTGTTGGGTGGTGAGCGGTTTGAATTGATAAACCTGTATTGAGCCTGTGTGTCTAGTTTCAGTCTGTTTTGTAATTCTTTGTGTACTGTACAGCCTCTATAGTTGGAGGGATGATCACCGCCACATAAAACACATTTAGCCGGCAAATCTTTTGATTTCTTGCATGTCTTAGTGTCATACGGTCCTCCACATTTAACGCAAGCGTAGGGACGGTTGCAGTAGGCTTTGGTATGGTTATATTGTTGACACCTCGTACACTGGACAATTGATGTATTTTTACGTGGCGGCTCCACTTTTATAACGTGATTATTTAAGAATTTAAGAATGTAAATGTCTTTATTGTTTTCAGCAGGTTCCAAGTCTACAAAAAACATTGGTAAGGATAATTTTGTAATTCTGTGTTTGATGTTTGTTACAGCTCTTAGTTTGAAACCTTTCTCTTCCAGTGATTCTGCTATTTCGGTAGAGGGTACAGTAGGATGGAGGTTGCGAATGACGAGTCTATAAGCTTTATTTTCTCTCATCTGATATGTGTGGTAAATTATACTTGTTTCCTTCATTAATGTTACTAACTTACGATATGTGTCTGGAGTATTTGCACTTAGCTTAACTATATTATCAACCATTGCTTTTGTTTTATATTGTTCTATTTCAGTAACAGCTGTTAGAGCATTTATCATTTTATTATAATCTGTAACTCCATGTACAAATATCGGAGGTGGTCTGGGTATCTTATTTTGTTGAACAACCGGTGCGACTTCAGTAATATCCTCATTAAGGCTATTAAGGGCAGAATATCTATTATTTTGTGTGACATGTACTGCTTTATTTTGTGCTGATTGTTTTGTTATTCTTTTCCTTTTTCTGTTTTGTACACATTGCCATTCTTTATTGGGCATTGTATTCAATTGCACTTCACTATCACTATCGAATGTATTTATTCTGTTTGATAAATTATTTGTCGGCATGTTATTTAGATGCATTGATGTAAAAGTATAATTAGTTTGTGTATTCATTTGAGATTTTAAATTTGGGATCTGCACATTTAGCACATTTGTCAAGTTGTTATGTAAATAAGGAGTATTGATAATAGGAAATTGGGGATTTACCTGGCTATCCATCGGAGCGAAGCTATTATGTGATTGAGATGCTAACTGCCGTGTTAATTGCGTTGACGGAATATAGAAATTATTATTGCTGTTGCATGCCATTTTAGTAGCATGTGGATTGGTTTCATATAACTATTTTACGAAATGTGAGTTTATAATTATTATACTTCACACAGATTAAACCAGCGTATTGCTGACCTAAGGTCAGCGATAACCGCGTTACACACTTTCACTATTATCTATCTCCGAAAGAAATTTCTGAACAATACCAATATTAATTAATTAGCAAAGAAGTGGCAACCGCCAGAGTGGTCTAGAGCTCTCTGATGCCTGGCGGGTGGCCTACTCAGTCACTATAAATAATTGAGTACTTGCGTTCACTCGAACATAATAGCATTCATCTAAGGCATGGTACTTGCCACATCGACTCATATCAGAGATAGTACACTACAACTGGGTAAAAAAAAGCGAACATATGAGAACCTTAACTTTCAGTTTTCAAGCTATGATCCGATGGCTTACCATTATTATTAACTTTCTACAGCGGAGCTTATAGTAGAAAGTTAATGAGATTATCATCCTGTGTGTCTGGAGACAAGATAACTTCCGTTCTATCCAACGGGTTTACTTAAAACTTGGCATACACACATCTTAGGATTGATTTCAACCAAATCGGTTAACGGCAACCGGAAGTAACCGTTACGATTTCGCACCGCTGTAGAAAGTTTCCTTTACGGTATTACACCGTTCTTGTTATTATTAAAGAAGTGGCGAAAAACTCTCAATATTTTGCTTAAAATCAATAAATCATAACACCATTTATCCTGCAACATAATAAGACCTAACCACTTAACCGTAATTTTAACACCTTAGTGAAAGTGATACGAGAAACAAAAAGTGTTTGCTTTTTTTATCGTCATAAAATAATATCTTTGCTTAAAAAATACAGATTTTTAACCAAACAATGTCACATTTGTTAAATTTCTGTTTGGTCGACATTTTGTCATATAAAAGTAAAAAACCGAAAATAAATCTAATGTTAAGAGAGACCAAAAAAGAGTAATAAATACGAAGAAAAAAGAAATGAGAAACAAAGAAAAATCGAACACCTTATAGAAGATACAAAAAATAAAATTACAATAATTGTTTATTGAAATCACTATTTTCCTATACATGGACTGCACGATATCTATTGCAAAAAACTAACCAAAACAACTGTTTAATGTTGGAAACTTTTTTTATTGTTTTTCAAAATATTTTGCCTAACACTCAATACATTGTTGTGCAGGCAATTTGTTCTTCACGTGTGCAAACAAAATCGTTAGGGACCAAATCAGAATTGTACGGCGGATGACCCATCAAGTTGGCGTTTTGATTGTTCAAAAAACCAGTTATTTCCATTGATGTGTGTGAGCTTGCATTGTCATGGTAGAGATGATCTGGCGTTGTGTTGGTTTTTCTTATTTCTCCAAAGATTTCTGGTAAACAAGTGATTATGTGCTATTCATAAATGACCGTTTTACGATCCTCTAAAACCACGATTTTGACATGTCCAGTTTTCCTAAAAAACTAGCGACCGTTTGTTTCGAAGTGCTTTGAGTGAAACGACTTTTGTTGGGTTTGCCTCTTCTTGAAAGACCCATACAGTCGACTGCTGTTTTTACTTTCGGGGTCATACGCATAAATTCAAGAGTCCTCACTTTTTTTTCACCGATTTTGTAAACGATATTTGATGTATCGCGACACAAGCCTGTTTTTGAGTAATCGTTAACTTATGCGGAATCCAACGCGCACACAGCTTTTCACGGTTAAATGTTCCTTCAATATTGAATGTATGCTAGTCATCATCATATATCATATAGCTCCTTTGTTGGAGCAAAGGGCGCCCTTGTTGGGGCGTTTCATTTGCTTTAGCTTTAGACTTCTTGTGGTGAGATAGCCAGTCTCACGCACTGTCTGGGGTCCGTTCCGTTGTCACAATTCTTTCCATTAGTTCCTTCCATTTTTTCCTATCTTTTGCTATTCTTTTTGCTTGGTTCCAGTTTAGGTCTACTTGTTTTAGTTCTTCTGTAATTGTTTTTTTCCAAGTATTAGTTGGTCTGCCTCTCCTTCTTTTCCCTGTCCTATTATACTCCAAGGCTTGCCTGGTTATATTTCCTATCGGTTTCTAAGGTGTGACCAATCCATCTCCACTTGCGCTTTTTATGGTTATCTCTATTCTTTCCTCTTTTGTCATTTCCCAAAGGTCCTCATTACTGATTACTTCTGGCCAGAAGATTCCGCAAATAGTTCTGAGGCATTTATTTATAAATGTTTGCAGCTTCTTATAGTGTTTTCTGTCTTCTTTCCAGGTTTCTGCTCCATATAGTAGTGTACTTTTTACATTACTGTGGAAGAGTCGGAGTTTTGTTTTTCGTCGTTTGTTTGACGTCCAAATTTTAAATAATGAATTGAAGGCTTTCTGTGCTTGTCCTATGCGTCTTTCTATATCCCTCTCTGTGCCTCCTTTGATGCTTATTATGCTTCCTATCTCTCTTCCCTCTAATCGTATTCTTGTATTCCCCATGTTGTTTTTGGTTAGTAGTTTAGTTTTGTTTGAGTTTATTTGTAATCCTACTTTCCTAGCATTGTTGTTTAGTTTGATCAGTTTTTGTTGCATGTGTTTTTTATTTGTTATTATTAGGCAGATGTCGTGCGCAAACTCTAAGTCCTCCAGTTTGCCAAATACATTCCAGTTTATCCCTGTTCTTTTGTCTTCAGTCCTCCTCATTACCCAATCGATTACTATTATAAAAAGGAGAGGGGAGAGGATGCAGCCTTGTCTCACTCCTCTTTGTATTTCAACATTTTGGGTGAGATGTCCTTCATGCTGTATGTATGCCGTGGAGTTGTCGTAAAATAGTTTTATTATTTTAATGTATTTGATTGGTATGCCGTATTGTTCCAATATTTTCCACATTACTTCTCTGTCTATTGTATCGAAGGCCTTTTGAAAATCGATGAAATTTATGAGGATTTCTTCTTCAACTTCGGCTGTTTGTTCTAGGATAATTCTTAGGGTGTTGATGTGATCGATGCTAGTCATGATAATGCCTAAATTTCACGATAAATCACATAACAAACTTAGTTTACCAATTCGCACATCGTTCGGCATCGATGTTTGCTGGCACCACAGCCGATTTTGAACGACCTTCTTTAAATTCATCCTCCAGCGAACTATGACCGCAATTAAATGTATTGAACCAAACCAACAATATACAGTGACTTTGTGTAGGTCTTCATCACCAGAAAGCGTAAAAAAATCATAGCACAAAACTGTTCACAAGCTAATTCTAATAGCTCTAAGTATATCCGCCGTCAAAAATGTCAAACTACATGATGCAAACGTTAGATCGCACCTAGTGCTAGGTGCGCAACAGATATCGTACAACCCATGTATATGTGAAAATTCAACAACTAATCATTAGCGACACTCTTTGGGCATTTTATATTTGTTAAAGAGCTAAACAAATTAAATAAATTTTGTTTCATAGTTACGTCTCCAAAATACTGATAATTTAAAATTTATTTTATTATTTTGTGATTCATATCAGATAATTATTGTTAGTATAACCTTACAAAAACAGCAAATTCCAAATTTCATTGTTAATTAAATTTTACTGCTAATGTATTTGAAATGTCAGTTAAATTTAGTAAATTAATTAGTAACTAATGTATTGGTACGTTATTACATTAAATGTATTAATTAACCATTACTCTGTTTACATCTCCTAACATCAAAGTGTATTATGTATACTTCATTTAAATTAACAAGACAGTGGTTATTAAATTAAAAATAGCAGGTATGTTGCAAATTAACGCATTTATCGACAGTAATAGAAGCAAAAAAGCAACGAGACTAGAACTATGGGCGCTCCGCATAATGATTACACCATCGATTAGTATACTTCGCCATTTTATAGTCCTGCGTCCTGTACGCATATCCCAGTCATCCTAATTGCTTTTCTTGTAACGCCTGCTTTGTTTTCTTTACATTTTAACTGCTCTCTATATATTGTGTTGCTAATCTTGTTGTGTTTCAGTTTTCTTTACAACCTTATTTCTGTACTTGTCAATTTTTGCTGTTGCTTATTTATGAATACCGAAGATTCATTGCCATAAATTATCATTAAGTACTTTTTTACAGCATTTATTTTAGTTTCTGTTCGTATTTTCACTTTTCCTAAGAACGTGTATATTATGACTTTAAAATGCTTTCTGCAACAGCTAAATGTTTTTTTTCCGCCATGTATCTTTCAATTACTACTAATATGTATTCTCAATTATTTAAATTTGATTACTTACTCTATTTCTTTCTCTTCCATTATAATAATGTTCTTTATTTTATCTGCTGCTATACCTATAGCCTGTCTTCTCTGTACGCATGTATCTGTTTGCTTTTATATTTCTCTAGTGTGTGTATTCAGATTATGTCATAGTTATTTCTCTATCTTTGCTAAGATTACAATACATATAGTAATTGAAACACTTAAATCATTGCATTTTCCAACGTTTTATGTTTTATTTTTTAAGGAAGAAGACAAGGAAAGAAACAGGTCTACAGATGACGAAGAATGAAACTCCCCAAAGGGGCTATACCAAGGAAGAAAAACTAGACACAAACTATGCTAGTGCCTCTGAGAAAAGAAACACTACGGATAGAGGAAGATGATTTAGTCAAAACGATCAGGAATGTCACAAAAACGAGACGATAACAACACACTCTAAAAACTAGCAAGCATAAAAAATCGCACGGATCACTCTACGGCGAAAAGCAATGCGAAAGGAGAAATATTTAAAATTATGAAAATAATAAACCAAATAAAAATTACAGAACCACCAGGAACAGTAATAAATATTGTGAAGAACAAACAGACATATAAAGAAACTCAGCAAAAACGTATAAAGAGGAAAAAACGACAAAATAAACAAATCAAATGGAAAGCAGAACACAAGAACAAGACAAAAACCAAACACAAAAAATATAGGAAAAAGAATTAAGATAACAGAAGTAAAGAATAAAAAAGAAATAGAAAGCCAAATAATCACGAAAGAAAAGACATTTTTAAATATACGAGAAAGAAAAGGAAATATTGCAAACAATGGAAGAAACAGAGATAAAATTCTCGGAATAAGCGAAGCAAGGAAACAAGGAATAGAAGAAAAATATTGACCAAAGGATACGTAATGTACTATTCGGGATGCAAACCGCAATAAAATAACAAAGAAGGAGTGGCAATAATAGTTAATAATGAAATAGCAAGAAGAATTAAAAAATAGAAACCAGTAAACCTATAAAATAATCTTTCTGAAAATACAATTTACGAAAAAAATAGCAATAGTGCAAATATATGCCCCAGTAAAAGAATCAAGAATAGAGGAGATAGAGAACATTTTTATGATAAATTTCAAGAAGTAATAGACAAAATAAAAGAGGTACATAATAATATAATAGTGATGGGAGACTCTAATGGAAGAGTGGAATCAGATATAGAAGAAGGGTTGGGAATAAAAGGAAAATTTAGAGAAAACACCAAGAATAGAAATGTAACACAATGATACAGTTCTACATAGCAAATGACCTAAAAATAGGAAACGGGTACACAACATGGTAAACAGATATAAATATGTAGCTCTTGGAAGAAACGAGAAAATTATACTAGATTACATTACATACACAAACGAAATATAAGAGGTGTGGGTAAACATAGAAGCAGAAATAGAAACAGACCATAGATTGGTAATGGCAAAAATAGAAACAAATGAAGCTGAAATAAAGAAAACCAAAGAATACACAAAAATCAAGATTAAAAACTAAAATACCCAGAAGAAAAAGAACAATGCCAATGAGAAGTGGAAAGAAAACTAGTAAATAGAACATCAAATAAAAAAATATACATAATAAAGAAAAATGGCAAATATTTAAGGAAATACTAATAAAGGCAGCAAAAATAGTATGTGACATGATATAAATGAACTCAAACAATTGTAAAACTAGGTGATCGCATAAAAGTTAAAGAAGCAATAAAGGAAAAAAAATAGCATGGAGAAAATTTATAAAAACAGGTAGAGAGGAAGATCAACAGAATTATATAGAAAAAAATAAAACAAAAAAGAAGTCAAAAAAGCAAAAAAGTTCAGAGAAGAAATAGAATACGCTTCTAAAAATGATAACAAAAGATTCTAGGGCATTCTAAAATTCCTAAGAGGACAAAAAACAAAAACAATTACATACATAAAAAATTCAGATGGAGCTGTAAAAACAGACCTAAAAACATACTTAAAGTATGAAAAGATTTTTATAAACAGAAATTTACAGACTTATGGAATGTATATCCACCAGAACAAAAAAAACAAGGAAGACAAGAACAAAAAAAAGGAAAAACACAGATAAAAGCTGAAGAAGTACAAAAGCAGTAAAGAAAATAAAATAGAAAAGCAGCAGTCGCACGAGAAATGATAAAATATAGCGGAACTTTAGCTTTAACATATGGATATGCAACATAATAAATAAAGTCTACACAAGAATTATAGAGAAAAGGTTAAGAGACAAAATATTCAATCAATTAGAAGATCAGCAGGAAAAATATTTGGAAGCAAAACAAACCACAGATCACATTCATGCTCTAAGGAAGTTAATAGATCTAACACTCAAACAGAAACAAACTTATATCTAACTTTTATCAATCTAAAGACAACGTTTAACACGGTAAACTGGAACATAATATAGAAAATTTCAAAAGAAAGAGGAATTGAGAACAAACTAATAGAAGAATCAAAAGTGTCTGCAACATGTAAGAAATATAATACAAATAATGGGAAAAACATCAGAAGAATTCAAAATGACAAAGGGAGTAAAACAGGGTGACTCTCTGAGGCAATTGCTATTTTTAATCTATATGGACCAAATTTATAAGGAAGTAAAGAAGAAGTCACCTAAGACATAAATAGGACACTTTTACTTTTTTTGTCATTGACCTCTAACACCTCCTGGAAATGCTGTATACATCTTTTTCCATTATATATTCTTCCTTGGTGAGTAATTTTCCTCATTTGTTTCCCATGCTTTTTAAAGTATTGATCCCTTTTTCCTTAATCATTTTAGTGTGCTACAAAATATCATACATTTTGTTTTATTTTTTCTGCCCTCCAAGTAGTTTTGTTTATAACCTCATTTCTTACTTTTGTTGTTCCGCAGCTTCTGTACCTTCTAAGGTTTTCCTTATAACTTTTTTTTCCTATTTCCTTTCTTTCTACTTTAACATCCATCCTTATTAATTGGTGATCCTACTAATTTCTGATTCTCTTTTATCTCTTACTACTTTTGTTAGCTTCTCTATCTAAGAGAAAAAATTTATTATTGATTTCTCTTGTTTTGTTTGCACTTTTAAGGTGTATTTATTAATTTATTTTTGTTAAAATTTATCATTTTTTATTCCTAAATTGTGTGTCATAAATATTCTTCTCCTTTATTGTTATCTTTCTATATTCTATTATCACTCTCTTTTCTTTTTCTTCTTTCCTTTTTTCTAATTTTCTTTTGTATTCTCTTCTTCCAAATTATATACACATAGTTTTCGATGTGGATTTTTGTTTCTTTTTTTTTTGTTTTTATTACTCGTTACTTATTTATTTCGTTGTCCAATTTTTTTTACATCTAATATATTTATTCTTACTTGAATCTTGCTTTCTCGTGTAGCCGCTCTGTTTATTCCTACTTTTGCTTTTTTAAAAATTGGCGTTCGTTCTTTATTGTATTACAACTTTTTTACATATTTTCTATTGCTTTTTTTACATAACAACTGCTTTTTCTTACTGTTCCACTATTTTTTCCTCGATTCTTTAATTTTTTCGTATTCTTCTTTATTTTTTCTATCATCCTTTTTAGCATATTCTATATTATACTATAAGCTTCCCATTTGTTTATCTTTATTTTCTATCGTTCTTATATGGTCACCTACCTAGGATCTAATTGCTCTTCTATATTTTTTGAAAGATTCTTCTTCACTGATTTTTAGCCCCTCTATCTCTTTTATTTCCTTGGTTCATTTTATTATCTAAGTTATTGTTTGGTGCTTAACTTCCGATAACCGCTACCACAGTGCACTTTATTATCTGTATTTCGCGTACTTCAATTTTGCATGCTGAAACTCGGATCTACCCGCACTTCTATTTACACTAATTAGCTTGGTTTCTGTTTGTTCGTTATAAATTAATAATCTTTTCATTATTCCACACCTCTTATTAATTCTTGTTTGCCCGTTTTATTTCTAAAACTCAAAATTTCTGCAAATATAATTATGGTGAATAAAGCCCGCTTTTGGGTAATTTATTATTTGCATTTATACTTGCGTCCGCTCGCTTGTAGAACTAATTGAACTTTCAATGCTTTAAATACCAAACATAAATATTTATGGTTTTAAAAAGTTTATTTGTCCTTCCATACCATCTTTCAAAGAAGATAAAATTTGTCCAAGTTTACAACGTTTTGGGTTTTATGGTGTGCTTATTTGACCAAAGCCTTTAAATGTGTATTTGATGTTTATCACACATTTTCAAACGTCCATTAAATCAGAAATTGCTAGTTCTAAAGATGAAAAAATTGTTTTTCTATTCGTTACACATATAGTTTTCTCAGTGTAACCAAAGCCTAAACAACTCCGCAAAAAATAAATATTTCTGCCTGTTTATCAAAGAAAAAGTTCTTTATTACTAGACTCAACAGTTTAGTAGAATTTCATTTGTTTACACCCCGATCGCTTTACGTTTCCTTCTTATTTAAATTTTATCCATTTACATAGCATTCAAACTATGTAAATAGGAAAACATGAAAAAATTGGTTAATATTAATGTTCACGTCTTTCTGTTTAAAATACTGGTTAAACCCAAAATGCTATAGCATAATTATTTCTAAGAAAATTAAATTAATAAGAATTAAGAAATTATTACAATTACTATCAGTTATATACAAATCATATTTTAAGCTATTGATTACATGCAAGCGAAGAAAAAGAAAAATAACATCATAACTAATGCAAGCATTCAGTAACTGTGAGAGTTAGAGCACTCTATTCTTAACACTCCCACGCAGAGAGTGGTTTGAACCACTATTTAGGTCGCTTCTGTGATATGGAAGACCAAGTCTCAAGCGTACCAATGTGTCCTTTGGCAATCCTTTGATCGGAAGTCAGCCAACTGGGGTGAGACCCATAAAACAAGCGCCCATATCTTTAATTAGTTTTCTCAACCATACCGCGTCTTTCGATGTCTAACATGCAGCCATGTATTCCGCTTTTATAGTCGGTAGAGAGACCAATTGCTGGCATGTTGATATCTAAATTATGGCACAATCTGCTAGGAGAAATACAAAACCACTGGTTAAGCGTCGCATTTCCACATCCTGTATAGTCCCTGACACTATAATCGGTCAATTCAAACACAAGCGTATTCTTCTGATAGTGAAACGATAGATTTTTAGTCTTTTTCAAATATTTCAATACTCGTTTTACTCCACGCTAATGCCACCGGCACTGAGTTTTCTAAGGATTAACTGAAAATTCTGACACTTAACGATAAGTTCTCCCGGTAATGCTATAGTTAAGCAAAAAGGGCTCTCGCGGCTTATTTATATAGTATATTTTTCCTCGTCTTTCTCTTGTTTTATAGCCGGAAAATCTTCTTTGAAAATTGTTATAATTATGCCTAATGGTATCGACAATGATATGCAATATTTTACAAATTTTTAATAGTATAGTAACTTTAAGATTCATTTCCCGGAGCAGGTGGCCGATTTAATCACTAAAAAAGATCTGGTGTGAACATCACACGACTTTCCTTATCCTATTATTTATATATTATACCGGGTCCATCGTCTCGGCCCTGTGCTACTCTCGTCCCGGTTATTTTAAAAAAGGACAAGGCGCGAGTCCATCGTCTCGGTCCTGCGCTGCTCTCGTCTAAACATTTGTTATTTTAAAAAAGGACGAGGCGCGAGTTCAATACTCGAAAGCTGATTAAACTAAACAGTGCAAGACAATAATTGCCTCGTACTTAAAAATTTGCTACGTCACTGAAAGTAATAGTGCGAGCTCGGCCCTCCTAGCGGCCAAGCGTCCCCCCCCCCCGTCCTCCCGCAGTCGGCCAGGAAACTCTCCGAGCGCGCTGTGATTGGTCCGTTTAATTGTATTTTAATCGGCTATAACTTATTTATTTGACCTCGGATCAAAAAATTTCATTGTAATTTTTTGTTCGTCTGAGTCTGATCTAACCGGTAATATAAATTTCCCGAAACATTTTATGAACATCCGGTATATTAAATATCTTGAGTTTCAATTTTTTTTCGAGTTCCTATTTTACCAACTTTTATTTTAAATTCATGGTTGTCTCATGATAACAAATCATTTTTATTCTCAGAAATTTTTTGTATCTTCAACCGTTTAGATTCGCGACCGCTTTGCGACCGATTTAGGGACCTTTTTTTACCAAAAGCTTCGCACTGCGTCCCCTATCTACAAGTAACTTGCATACCAAATTTCAAGTCTCTAGCTCTTACGGTTCTCAAGATATCCTGTTTACTGACAGACCGACAGACACACACACACGAACCAATGCCCCAAACCAACTTTTTTGGTGTCCTGGAGCTATAATTCGTCCAGAAATGTGAAAAACTGGGTAGGTCAAATTTCCGCCGATTACATTACTTTCCTTATTATAGGATAAGGAAAGTAATAATTAAATATCTAGAACAAAGGGTAATAATGGTGGTTGTCTAAGGCGCGATATTTGCCACATCGCCCAGCATAACAGATGGGGCACAGTGGCAAACATATAAAAGCCTTGACCACTCTATTCGCAGGCTGTGCTTTTATGCGAAGTGTTAGCGCCTTACCATACTATACCATAATTTTAGATACCACTAGTTTATTTTGCTGGCATTTTTCTACAGTCCTACATAAAAAAATTGGTAGGTCCATTTTGTATTTTAAAATGTTTTAATTCTTCCAATTCTGAAGTGATTATTCTATGCAATTTCTCAGTCAACGCTTTGTCACCCATATATAAACACAACAATATAACTATACTAAGTGTCCATCGATGGGGCGTAAGAGCTGGTGATGCGCAATATATAACCTCTCCCAACCAAACGCCAACCTCGACCTTTACGTGGTGCCTTTTATTAACACTGCTGAGTAAATGGCGACCAACATCGGCGGAATAACCGTATTTATCTTTCCCCACGCGATCACCGGAGAAATCCGGGGGCGTAAGCCAATCACCTTCTACCCCCTTAAATACCTCTATTATTACTAAAACAAAAAAAAAGCAGCCGGACGGACAAACTGTTGACGATTTTGGCCCGAAAAGAATACCGAATCGGATATTGGAATGTTCGCACACTACTACAAACGGGAAACTACATCAGGCAACTGCAGAGATAAATAAGTACGAGCCGGTGTATTAGGTATTAGCAAAAGTCAAGTGGAACGAGTTCGAAGAGCTGAAAACGCCCAATGGCTTAACATTCCTGTATTTTGGAAGACCAAACGAAAACGACAAACACTTATACGGAATAGGATTACTTCTAAACCAAGATAACAAAATGTCTGATAAAGTGGAACCCAGTATCAGAGAGAATCATAACAGCCGACTAGAAGGGGAAATAAGGGATGTTAGCATAATACAGTCTTATACACTTACAAACGTAGCAGACATTGAAACCAAACAGTAATTATATGCCCAACTGCAAAACACAATAGATAAAATCAAACAGAGAAACATTGTTTTGATAATGGGGGATATAAATGCGCAAATGGGTAAAGATAACACAGGGCTAGAAAATAGAGACTTCTTCATAGACTGGCGCGCCGAAAATAAAATGATAATAGGAGGGACGTTATATCCACACAAAGAAATCCACAAAGTGGCATGGATCTTTCCAGATCAGAGAACACAGAACCAGATCGACCATTTTCTCAAACGAAAAAAAAATGGAAAAACTCGCTGTTAGTCGTAAGAAACAAGAGAGGGGCTAATACAGGCAGCGACCACTACTTGATAATACCGAGCATAAGTATTAAAATCAAAGCAGCGAAACAAAAATTCGCATAACAAAGTAGAAAATATGACCTAAGCAAGCTAAAAGACAACGCAAAGAAAACAATTCAGAATTCAACTAAGAAACAGATTTCAAGAATTACAAGATCTATAAGAAGCAAGCATAGAAGACCACTGGTCGGAAATTAAAGATACGTATAACAGAGTAGCAGAAAAGGTATTGGGATTTGGGAACACAAAAAGAAAAGGCTGGATTACAAACCTAGAAGAAAATAGGAGAAAGTAGAAACATCAAAGTAAAAATGATAACCTCCACAAACATCGAGACAAAACTTGAATACAAAACCCAGTACAAACTCAAACATCGAGAAGTCAAACGGAGCGCAAAAACATGCCGAAGAAGTTGGACGGAAGAATTAGCAAAGGGATCCAAAAAAGGCAGTAAAAGAAGGCAATATAAAAGAAGTATACAACTTAACTAGAATAATATCACAAAGGTAACTGCTAAGGAACAGACCAATAAGGAACAAAAAAGGTCAGCTCCTAACTAAAAAAGATAAACAAATTAAACGATGGAGATAATACGTTGCTAAAATTCTAAGCCAAATAGAAGAACCAGTTCAAGAGAAACAAGAACAAGAACACTAATCCGGAGTAAAATCTGGAGAAACACCAGAGGAAACAATAAGAATCGGAGCACCTTTAATATTAGAAGTCAAACAAGCAATTCAAGACCAAAAAAATGGGAAAGCAGCAGGAATCGACAAGATTGCACCAGAAATCCTGAAACAAGAAACAGAAATAACGGTGGACATACTACACCCACTGAATAGATAAAACTCGAAATTTTTAAAAGCAATGTAAAATCCGTCCTGTTGTATGGTAGTGAAACGTGGAAACCCACTATAAGTATCACAAAAAACCTCCGGGTTTTTATAAACAAAACAAAAACAGCGCAAGAAACACCTATATGGTAGATGCTCAAATAAAGAAACGAAAGTTAAACTGGATCGGGCATACACTAATAAAAGATTCAACAGCAATTGAAAGACAAGCAATGGATTGCAATCCACGGGACAAACGCCAAAGAGAAAGACCCAAAATGAGCTGGAGAAGAACGATAGAGATAGAGATTAGAAAAACTGGAAAAACGTAAAGAAAAATACAAGAAATAGCCAAGAACAGAGTCAGATGGCGGTGCTTTACAGAAACCCTATGTTTCGAAGTGGAACGGAAAAAAAAATCAAGTCAAGTAGGTCATATTCGAGTTTCTTTTGCTTCAGCACCATTACTGACGCAAGCAACCCATACAATAACAAAGTCTCAATAAATGTTTCATAACATTTTACACCTCCGCTGGGGTCAACCTCCGATTTTTTTTCGGAGTTCTGTTCAAAGTATAAATCGCACAGTTGATGACTTCGTCTCCTTTGATCGATCGCGCGATCAAATTTTCACCATCTTTACCTATACTCGGTTTTACGCTCTGCTGATTCGTTCTATTGTGAGTGAAAGCAACACTTAGTTGATATTAAACGCGCGGGTCTTTGAGATTTTATTCGAAACCATCATAGTTCTAAGCACATATGCGATCAACTCTACTTGAGTCTTGATTCTCAAAAGTATACCTTTAGACAATTACTATAGTCGTCTTCAAATGTATGAAATATCGCAATCCCGTTAACGATTACACAACCACTGGTCCACACCAGTCTAAATGCACAAGTTCTATGAGTTTAGTTTACTTGTGTTTGCGCGACTCAAATGTGTCCCGCATGTGCTCTCCCAAAGACAGTCTGCACATTTAATAGCATCAATATTTAATTCTTCAAGTAAAACATTGAGAACGCTGACGACAGACTTTATTTTGTTCGTCGAAATGTGACCTAGTCTTTTGTGCTATGGCAGCACATTGACATCGTACACAATAGTTGCTAAACCTTTCATCACTTTTATTTGCATGTAAGTTTTCGTTTCTTATCACACGCATCTTTAGTTGGCCATCGCTTTTACTGTCAATTATCTTCTTTGTTGTGGTGGTGACGACGCCATGATTTCATACGTACCTCACAGAAAAGAGAATTCTGTTTGTTCCTGGTATATAAAGAATGTCCATTATGGTCATATGTATAACACTAGTCTGTAACTTAGATTCTATGTATGTTACGGTCGAAAAATAGACTGTATAGTAATTTTAAATTTAAACAAAATGAACATCAAACAAAAGCTAAAGCTAAAAACACTAACCTGCGCTTTCCCGCAAAAATCGGTTCCTATCTGTGCTGTTGGTCTTAGGACTTCCAGAAAAAGGATATGGGTAAAAAGATAGGACAAGTTACCCCAATCTTTACAGCGGAGCCGAACGGTAGCGTCTTTCCTGGTGCAAAAGTTCCTTCTTCGTTCCTTGCCGATTCAGAGCAAATAAAGAAATGGACCGAGTTTTACCAGCAAAAATTTCAACCCCGAAATGCAATCAAGAAACAAAAGAACCTCCGGAAAGTAGTTAATCTGGTCGGCAAAATATCGAATTTAGCCACAAAATTAGCTTTTAACAAAAATAGCCTAGCAGAAATGAAAACTTCTACTGCCAATCAAACACGCCGGCGAACTCTCGGTCAAAATGTTCTCGGCAAAACGATGCGCGCGAGAGCATAGCAAAAGGCCAAGCGCGAACAAAAGGCCAAAAGCCCGGCCCGCAACCCAAACCGCGGCCGATATATCAGCGCTCCGCGTGGTCGTGCAAATTCGCGGCCGATCAAAACTAAATATACAGCCGACTCCATTTTAAAAATTAAAATAAAGGCAATTAGAGATTGGCGCGAACAATGTATTTATATCCTTCCTTTCCCGCCCGCATTCAATGCTTCTACATTACTAAACCTAATTAGTGTAAATATTTTTAAGAAATTGTTTTGCCTCTTATATGTGCGCTGGTATCAGTGTCGAATAACCACTGATCAAGTATTGATTTTGTAGCTATGCATGCCGCACCTTTGTCTTTATCTTCTGATCCATTTTCAGCCCTGGCGACTTTCTTCTTTGTCTTTTTTGGCTTTTGAGACTTACACTATTTATGTCAAAAAACTGCTATCAATCGCTTCTAAACATCACAAGCGCTCTGAACCCGATGAAGCTGCTGATGGTTTCAACATGCATTGCTCACAGCAACAGTGTAAACGCATTTTTGTCCTTTTCTTGGTCTACTTCATTGTCAAAATCTTCGACCACTTCATCCACATTGCGTCGCGAAAATAAAACAACATAAGAAATTTCCACGTTGAAAACTCACAGGTCTGACCACTAAAACTAAGGACACTTCCAACTTCTTTTGATAATTGCCCAATTAGAATAGAATTACTTTAAACCGTTGTTTATATAAAACTTCTCTTATTGTTAAAAAATGTTTGTTTAAAATTTAAATAATCAAATATTGGAAAGGTCGAAGTTCCTAATAAAGGTTTATACCTATCTAAAGAAAGACTATTTTTAAAGCGATTGTTCAAAGAATGTCGAAATAACGATCAATTAAAAGTAAACTTGTAGCCGTGGTGGTTTAGTGGATAGATCGCTAGACTACGAAACCAAGAGTTGCGGGTTCGAATCCCGCTCTCGCCAATTCAATTGCTGGCATTTTTACGGCCCAGCTCGACTCAGGCTGCAATAAATGAGTACCTGGAGGTCAAACTCTGAGGTAATAATAGGCGGTCGGTACGTAGCGCTAGCCACGTTACTACCCTTATGTAACCATAGGCTCTAGATTGTAGCCGATCTATCCTGTTACGACCCCAAAGGGCCTTCAAGGCCTGTTACACGGGGAACTATTATTATTATAAAAGTAAACTTCCAGAAGTTTTTCCAGAATTCTACAAAATCAAGCTCTTAAAACTTTAAAGTGACTCATTATTACTACCTTATTTAAATGATTTAAATTTGTTATTATTTCTCACAATTTGATTTTGATATATTGCTAGATCATTTTTATATAGGCAATTAGAATTTTCTAAATAATTCTAGAATAATTTATAAAAATAGCAATAAGATACTTATTTTCCCCTGCATTAAATCATTTGTCTGGTTTTAGCGCCTCGAACAAGCAGCAGAATTATTTATCATTGTGGAAGGGTTTGTCATCAGGTGCTTCGGCGCTGCTAACTATTTCAGGACGGCCCGTGCATAATAGTAATTAATGATTGATGTAGCGGATCTTTAATATTTAATTCATTAAGTTATCCTGCATACCGAAACGGTCGCTGACTATTGGTTGCTTTATATTGAGTAGTTTTTCGAAAAATGGTGCATAAGTAATGCGAAAATGAATCATTTTTAAACTACTATTACTAGGATAAAATGTGCATTTTTCGGTTGATGAGAAAAAATACTTCTTAAACGTTTAAAACTTCAACATAAAACTAAAATTCTAAATTACTTTTGTGTGACGTTACGATGTGCATTAATAACAAATAATTATAAATTATCAAATCACCTTATGGAGTATTCCACTCCATTTTTGCATTGAATAGATTTAAAAAAATAATCTCGTATTTTCGCATTTTTTCGAAAAAAGCATAATTTCCAAAAAAAATAAAAATTTCAAAAAATGACGCAAAATACAGATAACTTTTTTTGTTATTTTATTTTAAATGCATAATTACAATTTACTCTTAACATTATTCAGTATTTAGTAATTGCAATAGCTGTAAAAATGTCACGAGAAGAACTTTGGCCTCCTAGTGGAGGTTCTACGGTCCTGATTGGGTTACTCCACTAGGTCCAGCGGCCATTGTCGTTTTAGTCGTCGTGTGACTTCTGGTTGACGGTAAGTTGGTTTATAAGACCGTTTAAGTTGTTATCGTATGTAGTAAAAATCCTCTTGATTTCACTTGTTACGTAAGGTACTCCTAAGTCAGTATGGAGGGTTTCGTTGGTAATGTATCATGGGGCGTCTTCTAGCATCCGAAATGTTTTCGACTAGAAACGCTGAAGGATTTTTGTGTGTGACGCTTTTATACAGCCCCATAGGTAGACTCTATATGTCCACACTGGTTTCAAAATGGTTTTGTAGATTAACACTTTGCTTCCCAAGGTAAGTTGCGAATATGTGAGCTCTAAGAGAGCTTTTGGTCTAAATGCATACCGAGGTCTTTTACCTATGTTTTAAGCGGGATGGATACCTTTCTGGTTCTAGTTTACGGGCATTCAGTACATCTTGTGATAAAGTTTACTTGCGCGAATTTGTCTGGTTTGATTGTAATTTTCCACTTCTGGAACCAGTCTTGTAGTGTAGTTAGATGAGTTTGAAGATATTCTACGGCCGTTTGAGATAAGCGATCGATTGACAGGTTAACAGTGTCATATGCCAATGTAGCAAGAACTGTGTTGTCTACGGTGGCTGCGGCCGCAGTGCACAGCAAGTATAGCAGTGGTCCTAATACACTTCCCTGTGAAGCTTCAGCGGTAATTTGTCGCAGGTCAGACATTAAACTATTTACTTTAACTTTATATGTTCTGTTTGTTATATATGATTTAAGTAATAGATACAGTTCACTGGGGAGAAGTAGTTTAAGTTTGTATACCAGACTTTATCAAACGCCTGTGCACATATGTTCTTTGTGTCTAGGCCTTTTATTATATGGTTGACTATTCTATGACTTTGGTATATGGTTAGATGGGATTGCCGAAATCCAAACTGGTGTGGAGGGAGCAGATGATCGAGGTCTACAATGGTATTAATTCGGTAAAGTAGCAGTCTTTCGTAGACTATGGAAAGTAGGGGTATAGGCTTATTGGTCGGCATAATTGTGGTTGGGTAAGACGTTTTCCAGACTTATTATAATCTGAACATGTTTCCATAGTAGTAGAGGAAAGAACGCTACTATAGATTGTCGTAATCAAAAGTTATAACTTTTTTAGGAAGATTTGCTGGTATTTCGTCTACTACGAGGTCGTCCCAGATGCTTTCCAATTGTTAGCTTGTTGAAGTTGTAGGTTGACTAGCGAATGAGAACGGTTTAATTTTTGGTGACAATTGACATGGTACATCTAGAAAAGATTGTATTTCTCAATCATTATTATTGTCCTAAGGTTGTAGTGTGCTGAAAGCGTTTGTAAAGTGATCGGCAAATGTGTTTGCTTTCTCCATCTTTGATCCTGCCCAATTAGCATATGTTCGTTTGATAGGAGGAAGCATTACGATTGGTCTCTTGAATTTTTTTGTTGCCTTCCAAATCGTATTGTCGTCAGGTGTAAGTTTAATTATGTACTATCTAAAGGTTCAGTTGCGGGCTTCTGTTAGTGTACTGCGCAATTAATGGGTAAGCCTGTTGTATGGGTATCTTTTACTCTAATGTTAAGAATGACCTCTTGTTCTAGATGTCTTTTGAAATATTCCCAATCCAGTGATTGGTGCATAGTTTTAAAGGTGGTTCTTTTCTTATATTTGTAATGTTAATTGTTAGAATTACTGGTGTATAATCAGTAAACAAGTCATAATTGGATTCTGTCTGGTAGTAAGTATCTGCTATGCCACTGACAACTGCGTGATCGGATAGATCTGGCAGTTTGTTTGGGTCGCTAGGCCAGTACATTGGTTCCCCTGTTGAAACGTATTTATCACTTGAATTAAATAAATAATAACAACTTTTTCTGTTTAATTTATGCTGTTTTATTTAATTACAGACATATTTTTAAAATCTTCCAGAAACTATATTTTTTATAAAATCCGTAACATATTTGTGGTGTGTGCAATGAACTAAGGTCCAACGCAGACACGGTGATTCTTACACCACACCCTAATGTACTTTCTATTTACTACCTCCATTAAAGTTAACAAAAATATGTCAGTTACAAACTATACTTCGCTTTTATGACAATGACACAACTTTGTGCAAATGGGCTCTATACTCGGTTCACATTAACAGAAGCCTACTATGACTAAGGCAAGAAAATGCTGCATTTATTTTCCCCAAATTTCAAAACTAGTTTAAACTACGCAGAACATAAAATAATTTAATTAGGAAACCAACATAGTTCGCGATAAATTCGTTGAGAGTATTGCCTGGACGGCAGTAATAGTACGGATATTCTTAGCTCCGGTTGACGCTCTGCATCTGGATCTTCAATTTCCGGTGCTTTCGCTAGAATGGGAACTTCAACTTCCACTTGAGTTGTTGCGTTTGGATATAGAAACGAGTGAACTTCCAAGATTTGGTCGATGTGACGCTTATACTTAAAGCCGTTGCATGCCACAGAGTAGGACTGGTGCTTAGAAAATGTTTCTTTCTGCTTAGCTTCCAGAATTCGAGATTTGACACGTTTGTCATAACTCTAGCCGCTGTTGAGCTTCAATTTCCTGCCGTGCAGTAGCTCAGTTGGTGGAACTCCTATTGTAGCATGAGTCATGACATGGTAGAATAGAAACCGTTGCAACTTAAACTCCACATCTCCAGTAACGTGCTTCATGGCGTTCTTGAAGATTTTATCGAACCTTTCAGCCTCACAGGTGGACTGAAGATAATACACGGTACTAGTAGATTTAGAACCCTCTGGAGTCAAACTGTCTTTTATTTTCGGTGACGATCTGGTCCATGATTCCAAAACGGGACATTACTTCACTGAAGTGACTGACGACTCCTGCTGTTGTGGTATCTGTGTTTATGTTGAACACTTCAGGTCACTTAGAATGAACATCCACAGTGATAAGCAAAATCTATGTGTATGATGTTGAATTGTTTTGATTTTTGCAGCACTGCTTGCACGTTTTACACACATTTTCGATGTCACTCGATCTGTGGCCAACAAATGTACTGGTGAGAGAGATGATACCACGAGATTGAAGTGAAGTTCCCATAGTAACTTCTAACAAAGTTCTTATACCCCACATTGTTACCCCTTTTAAAATGTATAATTTCTCCTTATGCAGGTAGAATGGGTACATATTGTCAGTTCTGAACATAAACTCTGGCCAACCAAACTGGTTAAGGGTGTAGACAGCTGACAGCTCTTTATTCTTTGACGTTGCGGTGACGATGTCCTTAGAGTTTATCGAAAGAACTTTTTGATGCTCCGCCGCAATCAGGTTCAATTTCAATTTCAAAATGTAACAGTACTGTGACAGATACAACGACGAGTGCCGTAAGCGCGTAACAAAGTACGGTTACTTTTGCTTCCAAAAATGGCCAAAGGAAGACGATGATCCATAACCAAAATAAACTCCCGGTCGCATAGATACTTAGAGTACTTCTTGATTCCAATGATAATGGATAAAGCTTCTTTTTCAATCTGGGGGTAGCATTTTTGCCATCTAGATAAAGATGAAATAAAGCAAGTCCAATTCCTTATCCACTGAAAGCTGGACACTGGATTGCATAGCTTCAACTTTCTTCAAACTGATGTATACCCATTCCTGAAATACAATGTGTCCCAAATATTTAATTTTTTATTGTAAAAATTCAATAAACAATAAACGAGAAACTTTTTAAAGTTTTTCTCCACTTCTAGTTGATAGTAAGCGTTGACTCTTTCTAAAAATCGTCATTGAACATTTCCTTTCTACAGCCGCTGTCGTGTTCCATTTAATAAGGATGACTGTTGACTTCAACATTCAGCATATTGGGTAGATTTTCGGTAGACGGCTGTACTTGGTGGACATAACAGTCATCCATAACTTGTTGAAATAGCAGTACTTTTTGAAGTTTTTACGCTTACCTCAAGAATGACAGACGTTATTCTTGTGTGGACACTACTTTGCTGTGGTGTATGACTTTAAACCACAGTTTGGACAAAACTTGGACTGAACCTTGGATAATAATGATGTTTGACTTTCAGACGTCGAACTGTTAACAGAGGATTTGGAGGAGCCTTTTTTAAATTTTGAACCTTTTTTGACTAAAAGGTAATCTCTCTCAGACGGTTTCCTCCTGTTTGGAGGCCTTTATTTGGCCATTATGAATGAGTGCTGCGCTAGACTCGACAGACTTATGTGCAAGTGTGACTTGCACCACCATCTTTAATCTTGTATCATCGTCCTTTCAAAAACAGGTTTTCTGTGCTGCTATGCTGGACAAATCGTAAATAAACTGATCGAGGAGTCGCTCGTTCAAGCCCGCGAGCTTCACATAGTGGTCAGTTTTCGAACCTCTGCCAAGTACGCGGGCATTAATTCAGTTTGCTGCTGTTGGCAATTAAAGGATCTAAAACATTCCGTGACGACCTTCAGTGTGGCCTTAAAATTCGCTTTCAAGACTGCGACGGATCTTTGAAGAGTTTGCAGATTAGGTCGTCAGGAGCTAATCGACCATACACTGATCTGAACTTCTCATTCAATTTAAACTCTAATGAGAATGCTTATTGCTCTTGAAAATCTCATCCTAGTCGCCAAAATATGTGGTGTATGCAATTAATTAAAGTCCAAGGCAAATGTCGTAATTCTTACACTACATGCTAATATACTTTCTATTTACACTCTTCATTAAAGTTAACAAAAATATATCAGTAACAAACTAATTTCCCTTCTTATCATGACCTGACTTTATGCAAATGTGGTCTGCACTCGACTCATCTTATACAAACTCACTATGGCTGGGGCCAATATTTAAAAATTAATTTTCTTAAAAATCTCTGTAAATCTCATTACTAGCTCACTTCCAAATCAAAATTTAAAAAAGCAATCAACAAGTATAACTTTAAAATATCGGGGGACATCATTTTGATTTAAACAAACTGTACTAATTTTGATTTTCAAAAGTAGACAAAGCTACTTACAGTAAAAAAATATCAAAAATTTAAAATTACTTTACATGCCCTTATATTTACATTATTCTGTTTATTGTGTCTAATTGAGTGACTATTATGTCTAGTTTACGTACTAAATCTAAAACCACAGAGCTACCTCTTAAAACTACACGATTAGAGAAGCTGGATCACTTTAATTGCAGTATTTTATATGATTTTTTAATATATACCCCTCAAATTAAGTTCCTTTTGTAAGAGCTTGAAAGGTGTTCAATATTAGTTTAAGCGCTTAAGAGCAGTTGGATACGTTTCTGAATCAGTTTTAATTGTTTCTAAGGACTGTTTACTTACAAGAAAAGATAAGTTTTATTTACTTATTTGATAAATTAGGACATTTAAAGAAGTTCACAACGCTACCTCTTCTATTTTTGGTAAATATATTTTAAAAAGCATAATAAATGGCGAAAATACTTTTGAATTTAAAAATCTTTGACATTTAGGACATCTTCATTTAAACCAGCTCAGATTATTTTCTAGTATAAATAATTTATGAAAACAAAGAGAAGTAGAAAAGTAATGGTGGTGAGTTTTACATAAAATAAAATGTTTGAGCATTTATAAGAAATTTATTTAACGAGCAGCAACTGTGGTCATTAAAAGAAGCCATTTTTATCAAATTCAATATTCAAAGATATTCTAATACCTATAAATTCAGTTTTGTTCGTCAATTGAGTGTCGAACGGCGAGGTTGTGTTGCTAGCTCACTGGACCGTGAGATAGCAAGAGATCGCAAGTGCCGGCCGCCCATCCGTTATCGTGACTTAAAGCGTTCGAGACTAGCCTCATTGCTATCAAACAGGGATAGAAATAAATTACATTAAAGGCAAGTGATAAAATAGTTACACAAATTTGATTTAAAACTGTCTAATGCAGACTGTTCGATATATGATTAGTTCAGTAGGTTCAATCCGTATTATGTAAATAACACAGAATATTATTGTAACTGAAACAGTCGAATGATAGGACAGCTCAACAATTTTAAACTTTTTTCCTGGTTCCTAGATGAAAATAAGTGATTAGAATGAAAATAAGTGATTAGAATGAAAGAAGTTTTTTCCTATCACGTATAATTTTTGAGAAATCGCCAAGTTTATCACTTATCAAATTTGGTAAATCACGGAAAAAGTAAAGTACTTATTTCAGATTACTTACTTTACTGCATAGACTTTTTAGCTCTTTTTAATTTGTACAACGTTGTTGATGTTTCCCTCACTGCTAACCAACAATAATCTGCTAATTTGACTAGGTTCCATCTTTCTTGGTAATGATTTCCAATTGTCAAAATGTCCTAATGGAACCCCTATCCATGTTTGTCACTGACACTGGCCAAGTAGGAGTTCAAAAAATAAAGCTTCAAAAACATGTTGCACTCCATCTCACGGTAGGCCACCAAGATTCTTTCACACATAATCTCTGTAGTTTTCGGATTTCCTGTTCCCTAAAAAATGTTTTGTGACTTTTTAAGCATTTCTAGGCCTGGACCATGAACAACAGGCCGCATAACAGAAGGTAAAAAACACTGCGCCGAAAACTGTTTTTGCGCGGGAGGTAATGCACCTTATTTTTATTTATTTTTTTTAATTTTAAATACTGCACATTTACAATCTGTTGAACATCAACAATAAGTAAATAGTTTGGCTAATAGAGATGCAATATCCTGTAAGAATAAAATCCACTGACTTCGTTCTTGCTTAGTAAGATCGAACTGCGTCGATGCTGAAGAAGTCATAAATTACACTGATCACTGAAATCGTGTCTCTAAGTCTAATAGATCGTATCTTTTTAAACGTTGAATACGTTGTCTTTCAAGCAAGTTTACTGCGAGGATGTTGGTGAATACTAAGATTTGTTATATATGTTGCACTAGTTCTGCGAATTTCTCATGTACGGTTGGGAGACGAAGATCCTGTTGAAGAGCCCAATTGGAGACATAACGTGGAGCGTTAGATATTGTCCTTACGACTTTATTTGAAAGCGTTGGAGGATTTCCAAGTTGGAATTGCTGGCTGATCCCTAGAGTTGGAGTCCGTATGTCCACTTCGGTTTCATGATCGTTTTATACAGTAGCAACTTATTTTCTATGAATAAGGAGGATGTTCTTCCAATTAACCAATACATTTGTTGGAATTTGAGTCCTAATTGCATTATTTTTTCATTATGTGTGTTTTCCATGTAAGGCGTCTCTCCAGATGAATTCCCAAGTATTTGACGTTATCTTGTTGAGGAATAGGTTCACCATTAAGAGTCACTGATGGGCAGGTTTCTGTTCGTAAAGTGAAGGTTGTTTGTACGGATTTTTTTTCGTTAACCTGTATACGCCACAGTTGTAACTAGGTATGTATTTTATTAAGAATGATTTGGAGGTAGTTAGAAGCTACACGAGGGTTTGAATGTGCACTGCTCTATCATCGGCGTAGGTACCTGTGAGTGTTTGAGGAATTGTGGGCAAATCTGCTGCATATATAAGGTAGAGAACTGGTCCTAATATACATCGCTGTGGTACTCCTAAGTATATTGGATAGAGATTAGTCAATACTTCTCGTTTGATTTGAAAAGTTCGTCCTTCTAATTTTATATATTAGTACCGTGTACCAAACCTTATCGAAGGCTTGTCTAATGTCGAGGAATACAGCAGTGCAGTATCTTTTAAAGATTCAAGTCGTGGTTTATTTTTGTCACCTATTCGATGAACTTGTTCTATTGTACCGTGTCCTTCCCTGAAACCGAACTGATGTGAGTATATTTCTGTCTGCAAGCATGGTTTGTATTTTTTGTAGAAGCAGTTTTTCAAATAGTTTAGAGACTATAGGTAGCAAGCTAATTGGTCGGTAAGAGATAATGTCCTCTGGGTTTTTTCCGGGCTTTGAAATCATTAGTATTTACCCAACTTTCCACTGTTCGAGAAATAAGTCCTAGAGCTGCATTGAATATATATGCAACTAATTTAATTTTCTGGCAATTGTTTTAATAGACCTGCCGTGAGTAAATCATATCCTGGTGCTTTATGCGAATTAAGACTTTTGACAGCAGTTATTACTTGTTTGACTTTTGCGGGCTTTACAGGAGGTTGTGCTTCAAGTGGTTCCGCTAATGCGTAATGAATTGTTTGTTCTTCTTCCACTGTGCAGGTTCTGGGTATTAGCTGGGATTTGCAAATGCTGCTGCTTTTTCTTCGTCGCTTCGAGCCCAGCTACCATCTGGGAGTCTGATTGGGGGTATAAACGTAGTTGGTCTTTTTAATTTCTTTGTTGCTCTCCAGAGTGAGGCATCTGTGGCTTCGTAAGGTGTTAAACTGGATAGGTAATTTTGTATTTCCTGATTTTTGTGCTGTTTCAGGAGAGTTTTTAAATTTTGGGTAGCATGCTTAAAATTATTTTGTCTCGTGGGGATCTACTGTTTTGCCAAATTCGTCGAAGTCTTCGTTTTTCAACTATTTTCTGTTTAATAAACAGAGGGCAACGGTCAAGTGTACCCTGTTCTTCGTTGTCAGGAGTTGCTTCCCAGACAGCATCCTGTAAGGTTTGGTTGAGATGTTCCACTGCATTGAATAGATTTATGTCCGTTTTCAAAGGAATGTTTAATTTCACCTTTTCTTGGATGATCTCTCAAAAATACTCGCAGTTTGTTCGCTTACTATACAAAGTGGGAGGGATAGTTCTTGTTAGTACTTTTGCGCTGTATGTTACAATTATCGGGGAGTGGTCAGATGTAAGGTCTAGGATGGATTCAGCTTTGGTGTATCTATCAGATATTTCTTTCGTTACACAAAAATCCAGGGGATAAGAAAGTTTTCGTCGATCGGTAAGCCAGTAGGTAGGCTGACCTGTTGATAGGTATTGAAGATTGTTATGCTCAATGGATTTAAATAGCTCTCTGCCTCTGGTGACCGTAACCCTAGATCCCCAAGTTTGGTGTTTTGCGTTATAGTCTCCTCCTGCTATAAAGCAGGGTCCGAGCATTTGGAAGAAGTCGGTGAACTGCTGTTTGGTTTTGTTGTGCTTGGACAGGCAGTAAATTGCAGAAAATACTATTTCCTTGTTCTGTTCTTGTAGAACGATGGTGGTAGCTTGTAAGTGTTCCTGGTGGTATTTGGAAAGTTCATAGTGCTTTAAAGTATTTTTAACTATGCGTGCAGTTCCTGAGTGAGCAGTGTTATCTGGATGATTGGTTACGTAGATTGTATATTTGGGTATTTTCATGTAGTCTTGTGTGTGAAATGTGTTTCCGATATCATCATAATATCTATGTTATTGTTTATGAGGAACTTGACTTCTAAATTGTGTTGTGCTAATCAGTTGGCGTTCCAGATTACGATTTTAAGGTGTTGTCCATTATGATTGAAATTTGCTGACCATGGCTGTTAAAAGATTGTTTATCTGATGTAGGTGAATTTTTGTTGGGTAGTTGTGGTATGGTAGTAGACGATACTGACCTTGCGTTCTTTGTGAGTACGTCAGTCCCTGTTGTACTAATGAGTTTGAAGGAGCTG
Source organism: Sinelater perroti (assembly GCA_036346155.1). Lineage (NCBI taxonomy): Eukaryota > Metazoa > Arthropoda > Insecta > Coleoptera > Elateridae > Sinelater > Sinelater perroti. The sequence continues at coordinate 413,485 of JARFIY010000316.1, read as the reverse complement.
TAGTTTCGGCTTGCCTGGAGCGTAAGGAGGAAAATTTTCGTTTTTGTATTTCCTCGTACATCCTCTATAATTAGCTGGGTGGTTATCCTGGCAATTAACGTATTTTACGTCTGTACATTTAGTTTTACGCGTACGGTCCTTGTTTAGGTATTCGCCGGCGCATTTCACGCATCGGGCTGTTCTGTGGCAGTAATTTTTTGAATGTCCGTATCTTTGATATTTTTGGCATTGAATAACCTCTCGCTTGATGTGTGGGGATTCAAATCGTATTTTAGAGTGCATTGATAAATCAATTTTGTAGATGTCTTTGTTATTATCTTGTTGCTGAAGTTCTACAAAGAAGAGGGGTAGCGGAAGTTTTGTAATTCTGTGTTTTATGTTATGAATGTTCAATACTTGGTGTCCGTGACTTGTAATTTCTGTCGCTAGATCTTTGAGGTCGGTTGAGGGATGTATATCTCGCAGTACTACTTTATATTTTCTATCGGTTTTATTTTGAAACAAGTGGAACTCTGTATGTTTGTCTTTTAATATTTTAACAATGGTGTAATGTTCGGCTTTGTGGAGCTGTATTTTGATTTGCGTGTTTCCTATCAGTTTGACTGTGTATTCATCTTTGACTCTTTCTTTTAACATGTCGATAAGGGGTTTGGTGTTATTAACCTCGTAAACAAATATTAGTGGTGATTGTACTTCCTCCGTGCTGATATTTTCGATCTGCTCTTCTGCGAGAGGCTGATATCGGTTTGAGGTTTCTGTAGTGTTTAACCGGTAATTGTCTGTTTTTGTTTGTTTCGAATGGCGATGTAAATCATTATCAGAGCGTTTTGTCTTTTTTGGATTTGGCGTTTGCCAGGAATCGTCATTTTTGTTTACATTGGAGCTGAATGTTGATTTGTGTTTTGCGGTGAATAGTTTGGGAAATAATACGGCGTTACTTAAACTTGTGGCTGCGGTTGCGATTGTGAGGCTAAGTATGGCTGCTGTAAATGCTGTATCGATAAATTTTGTTGAAATGTGCATTGATTGATTTGTTGGTCGTACGTCATAGGTTATTGATTTAACGGATACTGGTACCCGTAATTCGGCACGCCTAGCATGGCGGCCTTATTTCCGTGAAAAATTATTAAATGTAAATAAAATTTGTAGCTGACTTTTATCTTAACTAGCACGGGCGACATCTCGGGCACCAATATCTCGAAGCGCACAAACACACGTCCGTTGCTTTCGAAATACGAGTGCGAAGTCCGCACCTTAGTTGATGCTTCGCAGTGAATTCGCCACATATGTAAGAGAAATTGTCTGGGGCATTTGTACATTTACGTAACATGTTTTTAGGTTATCTTTTTATTCATGGATTTATTATACATGCACCACAGGGTAGAAATCTGTGTGAATGTACACTATGAACACAACTGAACGGCAATCACTGAAATACGCACAATATACTGTTTATATTAATGCAAAAAAACCAACAATGAGTCAGAATTAGCATTTGTTAAATAATACACTGCTGACAACTTTACGGAGTAAAATTAAATGATGATAACTTATAAACAGACTACTCACAAAGCACTTAATCGATACCAAATTTTTGAAAATATCTACCAATCTCTACGTGATAGCAAAATACAGACTACATTTCTGAATTCAGCTTAAAAATGCTTCTAGGACAGCTATTTGCTTTTAAGAACCAAAATCATTGTTGACCAGTGTAGTTAACCTATCCTGAAAAACACGCAAAAACCAATATTATTTCCGCTAATAAATAATAACCCCCAACTAAATCAATCTCAACTCCCACACCAGTAGTTACCACAATCAAAGCAAATTAACAATAGAAAAGAAACAATAACATCACTAAATACTGTTTAAGTAACAACCAAAACTAATAATTGATTAAATATCCTCTCAACAGTAACAATAGTAATATGGAGAACTGAAGATATATAACAAACAAACATATTCATAATGGAGGTTGGGAGTATTAATTAGCTTTTATTACTGTTACATAAAGTTACAGAAAGCATCTATGTAGTAAAAGCACTACATAATAATCAAGAAAAGAGCCAACCAAAAACTGTAGTTTGCATTATCAAAGCATCACCAAAAAAAAAATACAATTTTACACCTATAAATAAAAAGAATTTCCATTGCTCCACCATTATCGCAAAAATCAAGTAGAACATTGAATTCTTAGGTCATGAGATACACAATATATGGAATGTGAAGCAACTGAAGACAAACAAACTTATATTTTTATTTTTGTAGATTTAAAATAAAGAGATAAAAGATGGAAATTCCTAAATATTTCAAATATTAAATATTTTGTTACAGAAAAAATGTCTGCCAAAGAAATTCAAAGAGTGTCCATTATGCAAAACATCAACTTATAGAAACCTGTCTAAGGAAAAAGATTAAACTTTGGTAAAAATCATATACATAAACAAATTCAGCAAAAATTACATACTTAAACTAAATAAAGGGATGAATATAAAACCCGGAAAGACAACTTTCGAAAGCGAAGAAAGTCATGCATGTGACCCCCCGGATCTCAGATCAACTACAATCATGAATTAATCTTCAACATGAACAAAGTTGATATTATGTTAGTTTCGGAAACTCACTTTACCCAAAGAAGTATGATCCAAATTTTATAGTATACAGCACCGTCCATTCTCATGATACGGGGCACGACGGATCTGTTGTAACTATTTGAAATAGTATTTCTCATCATGAACTAAAAGAAATTTCGCACAGCATATATATATAAGCTGCAAACATTCAAGTAAATGCACTTCCATGGTCCTTCACAATATCTGCTATTTATTGCCCGCCTTGATACGGAATCTCAACGGACCAGTGTAGAGCATTTTTTTACATTAAGATCCAGGTTTATTGTAAGAGGAGACTAGAATTCAAAGCGTAACCATTGAGGCTCCAGACTAATCACAACAAAGGGCTGAAATCTACTGAAAGCTATGATAAATAATAACTATGAGCATCGGTTTACCACAGAACCCACATAAAATTCCAGATCATTAGATTTCTTTGTAACTAAAGACAAATTTAAATTATATTGAACCATGTTTAAATTTATCGTCAAACCACACTCTTGCCATTGTGATTGTCAGTAACTACACGATTAAAAAAATTACTGTAATTATTGTAATTCAGGAAGCTGCGTGGACTTTTACACCTAAACAAATTAAAGATAAGTGCCATGTCTATAATATGCCACTATATCTGCACAAACTTATAACAGAAAAAAAGGACTAGGAGAAGGTGAAAAAGATAAAAAAAACAAAAGTTAAACGAACTCACAACAGATTAGTTCGAAACATCTAACTCTTAAAGAATTTAAAAATTCAAAGTTTCAAAAACACCTTTGCAACTTAAATAAAGACAATCATTTTATCGAAAGGGGAACAAAACGTTTAAGAAACCACAACTTCTCATTCAATCTATTAAAACCGATGGTGAATGTGCTAGAATAAATAATGGCAAAGCGAACACCTTTGCAGAATACTTATTAACCATTTTCAAGGTGTCTATTCTTCCTAGATGATAATAGTGAAAATAAATTTTTTATATGCACTACAGTTAAAAACTACGGGACCACTACCATATTTTGAGATTAATCGTGTGGTTAATTTGTTGCTTTTATTTCTACATGAGGAAATAAGGTTGTTGCAATTAAGGAATTAAGCCTCAAAACTCGAAATGTTGTCATTATAATTGATAATAAAAGTTATTCTAAACGTAAAGTAGCCCAACGTTTAAAAGTATCTAAGAATGGCGTGCATACAACTATTGTCTGGAATGTGTGACACAGAAAATCTTCACGATAAAAGAAGATCCGAAAGACCCAAATGCACATCAAAAAGTGAAGATGACCACATTTTATTAAAATCTAAGAGAAACAGGCGCCTAGCAATTCTGGAATTCTACCCAATTACTGCAAAGTCAATTTCGGTAACAACTGTAAAAAGAAGGGTTTCTAAGGCAAACTGAAATGGACCAGTTGCTGTCCAAAAACCACTATTAAGAATAGCTAACATAAAGAGATGTTTGAAAGGAGCTCTGTTGCATGAACCACGGACACATGAAAAATGGAGCAAAGTACTTTGGACCGACGAGTCCAAATTCGAATTATTTGATACAAAACGTCGAATTTTTCTGGGTCGAATATCTTCAGAATTGTGCGGTGCCTTTAGTCACACATAAAATGGGTCTGTAATAGTATGGGGCTACTTTTCGCTAAATTGAGTGGAAAATTTAGTAAAAATAAACAGAATATTAAATAAAGAGACGCATAAGCATATCCTTGACCATCACACAATACAGCTCAATCTCCTAACAACCCGACAGAGCTTCTCTGAAAAAAGTTGGACTTAAATGTATGAAATGGTTGTCCAAAATAAAAACATCATCTATGAAATATTCTTCAACAATCCTGGAATGACAATTTCACAGAATGTTATACAAAATTTATCAAAAGAATTTTAAAGATAAAAATAGGTATTTTTTAATGAAAATAGGTATTTTTTAATGAAAAAGAGGTAATTAAAATTTTTTTATTAGTGGAGATAAAATGTTGGATTTGCTGTTTTAATTCTTATTAATTAAGATTATTAATTATTGTTTTGTACGTTAATGTTCCATTACTGAACATCGCTGAATCCTTGTGAAAATGGTGGTGGTCCCATACTTTTGGACGGTAGCGTATATCATACCAAATGTCACTCCCTATCAAACCTAGTGCGCCAGCAGAATTAAATTCTAAAATTATTAAATTAAAATTGTATAAATCTACAAGCTATGATCTAATCACTGGTCAAGTACTACAGATGTTACCGAATATTGTTATGATACCTAAACCGGAAAACTATTTAAAAAGAAAACATCATATAGACCCAACTTTCCCAACTAAGTAAGCTTTTCGAAAGATTATTGTTGCAAAGACTTCATATAGACGTAGATCTGCAGTTAGTACTGCCTAATGATTAGTTTGAATTCCGCGAAGAACATTCGACGATCCACCAACCACATGGGATTTTGGTTGGCAAAAGCCTTGAAAAAAAAGTATATTGCATTGCGGTATTTTTGGACGTCACTCTAGCATTCAACAAGGTGTCGCACACTAAAATAAAAACTTCTTCGCCAAATTGCCACTAGTTACCATTAGATCTTGCCAAAAGATCTATTTTACACAGTAAAATGCAAAGATGTTCTTTACAAACTTTATCTTATACAGCCGGTGTCCCTCAAGGTAGTGTATTTAGACCCGTTCTTTACCTTATGTTATTACACCGCTGATATACCCAAATCAACTTAATTGCTATCTTTGTTTATGACGCTGCCGTAATATTCACTCATCAAAGCCCAGTGTTGTCAGTGAGCAATGTAGAATGGTTTAAATTACGGCAAATACAAGTTAACCAATCAAAATCGGTGCAAATTACAGTCACCACTCGAACTGCATTATGTCCACCTGTCAACATCAATGGAGTTAAAGTTCCAGTCAAAGCAGAGGCAAAATATCTGGGTCTACATCTGTACCAGCGCCTCACATAAAACAGACACATATAAATAAAAAGGAAGCAGCTAAACTTAAGGTTTCGAGAAATGTATTGACTACATGGAAGGCCATCCTAAGTGAATGTTGAAAACAAAGTATTATTCTATAAAGCTATAAAGCTATATAGACTCCTATTATGAGAATTTGCGAAACAATCAGACTTAAGTATTATACAGAAGTTTCAGTCAAAATGACTTCCAGCAGTACTAGACGCGCGTTGGTATGTTAGACATCAGACCATCCACGAAGACTTGGATGTGTCATTCGTTCAAGAACAAACAGAAAAATATGCTGAAAAATATCATGCAAAACTTTCTGGCCACTCCAATCAGCTTATCAATCAACTCATAGATAATAAACAGCACAGAGATTAAACATAATATGAACTAATAATTTGTGACTTGTAATAAATAATACACTTGAGGGCAAAACAATCGACTCACTAGCTGCACGCGCATTTTTGTCTCCTCTTGCAGTCTAAAAAAAATGAAAATAAAGACATTAACGTGCACAGAGTATCTTTATTATTGAACTTTAAAAATCTGTTGCTGTTGGATTAATCGGAAAACGCATTCACGAACGAAGATATTGCTAATTGGAATTGCCCTACAGTACGCTTATAATCCGGTAATTCATCCCAGTCACTTATCCGAAGTTGACCTAAGTAAGTAACCTAGATGTTCGAGTGATTCGCAAGAAAATGGATACCACAGCCGCAGAAGCAGCCCAGGCTGTGAGAGAGCCGTGGCAAGTCTGAGTCAATCAGCTGTATCGAGAGTGTGACGTTGGTACTGAAAAACCGGTGGCTATGTGCGCCTGCAATGAGGCGACCGTAGATGCGTGACAACGGAGAGAGATAATCGATTTCTCATCTCAATATTCCTCAGAAATCGACATATACAAAGAAGAGCTGTGGTCAGAGGTGTAGTCGCTAGCGCTTGGACATTGAAATAAAGACTGGAGGCAGCCGACCCTAAGAAAGGCAACTACGGGTTTCAAACTGACTGCAGTCCAAAAGAAAAGGCGGTTGAAATTTGCTCCCGAACATCTCGATTAGTACCTCGGCCATTGAAATCAAATATTATTCACCAACGAGTCCAGAATATGCCTACATAGCAACAACAGGAGACGTCCGTTCTATAAAAAGCCAGGGGGCGATTTGCTCATTGCTTGTATTAAAGAAACTGTCGCATATGGAGGTGGCTCTTGCATGAAAAAAACTAAGTTGGTTTTCGTGCTTAGTGGAGGATGCGGGGAAGGTTTAACAGCGGACCGCTACATCATGAACATTCTGGAAGAACATGTTCCGTTTGTGGAATTTGTTGGTGAGAACTTCATGCTAATGCACGACAATCCGCCTCCGTGTAGTCTAGACTTGAATCCAATTGAACATGTTTGGGATGAGCTTAAGCGAAAAGTCCGGGCCAGAAATCTTGCACCAGGGAGCGTGATGGAACTGAGGACAGAGTTAATTAAAAAGTGAGAAGCAATCCCTCGAGACAGCATAGGAAAAGTCATCCGATCCATGCGTAATCGCTTGGAAAGTGCAATTAGGAGTAGAGGTGGCAACACCATGTATCGAAAAAATCATTTTATTAATTTCAACTGAGGATTTCATTTTTTCCTTTCATAATCACTTTTTCCCTTTCAATTCTTTTGTGTTACACATATTCTTAGGCCAATAACTTTATCAGAACAGGTTTGATTCCAATCAAAGTGGTGTCATTTGAAACCACAGTTTTTAAGCTTTCAAACAGTACACTGAACTTTATTTGGAATGCTACCGGAGTAGATACACATTATTTCAAAACTTGAGCATGTTGCTGACTCGATTGTTTTGCTCTTAAGTGTATAATGTATTTAAGAGATTCATCACTGGATGAATTCTTCCTCAATGCTATGTAGTTATTAACACTTTTGCTAAATACTCAGCAAGAGTAGATTGCAAAAATCAATAAACATTAAAAAAGGTTCATATACTGGAAACAATTCAGTATACCCTAAAACAGTTCATATTTTAAACCCGTATAATAAGGTTAAAAAACTTTCTTTAGTTTTTTGACTCAACTACCTACTTTGCGCTAAAGTGCTAAAGCACTGTATAGTTTTTGTTCTCTCGCCAAGAAAAACAAACTTAGTGGCAGTGCAAAAGTTTCGCACAATGTGTTACACTTCTGAAATGGAATTGGAACCTCAACGACATCTTAAATTTCTTAAAGGGATGCACTTACGTCCATAAAATGCAAAATTGCCCCTTGGACAATGCCGAAAGCGGAGCCGTAGAAATATTTTCCGGGCTCTTTGTATTCCCTACATAACTCGGCGCAAGAGTAAGTATCCGCTTCAGCAGAAGTTGAGAACTTGAAATACTACGTTTGGCAACTTTAAGGGTATACCGTTAGTTACCGAATTCTATGGACTCCACGCTCCACTAAGCGCGCCGGCTTCTCTGCCCGGCCGTAATATCGAACTTTATTGCTGGCCGCGAAGAGCTCGTCCGGACTCACTTTTCGAGCCACTAGCGGGAAGTACTCCATCTATTAGCCAGCAAAATTAATTAAAACCGCGCCTAGGGTGTCCACAAATTAAGCCGCGCCGCGCTCTCGACTGTCAGGCGCGGCCCAGAAGGCAATTGCCTGGCAACTTTCGGCAGTCGATACGCATTAGGACCAAATATTTGCCGGGGCTCTATGTATTCTGCCGTTGATAAATTGCCCCTGATTAGATATTTTCCCCAATAAAGAGCTCGTGCAGCACTTTTCGCCCCTAATGGATTTCCTTTCGTTAAGCGCTCCTGCCTATTAAACGCATGCAAATTTAGCTGATTTTACGCTCGGATTTACTCCTTTGGTTTAGCTAATCTGGATGTTTAGACCGCGCGGGAACGGCAAATTTAGCTATGTGACTTTCAGGCAGCTAATTCAAATTACTTCCGAGTTAAATTGTTTAAAGTACCCAATTCACTTTTATTTTATAAAATTTTCTTCGGCAAGAAAATAAATCTTTTTTGCATCCACTAATTTGGGAACAACTTGTTGCTTGAGTGTCTTGTTTGCGTCATAAAATAAATTGAATCAAATTACTCCAAATACTTGACCTAAATTAACTTTGATTTTACACTTCAGCAATAGATTTATGTACGAATATGTACCTAATCGTGATCTTATGATACGTTATATAATATACAAAACTTAATTCTGAGCTTTTCAGACCAGATATAATATTTAGTTGAATACAAAAAAAACGAGCATAAAATATTTTCCATAACTACAAATAATCTTTTGCTGTCTATGGGTTGGTTTGTATATTATATCGCAACCAAACTTGGGAGAAAAGTTCTCAACGCAATACGATGAATACAATATGGTGATCCAAAGAGTGTGGCGACGAGAATAATTTTAGAACTTTATTAAACAGTAAATAGTCTCTTCACATTCGACATATTGTTGAAATTAGTTAGTTTTAGTTGATACCCATGTAATGTATTCTCACCGGATTTCAAAATCTCAATATTTATTGGACCCTACTAAATGCAGAGTAAAACTTTCTTGATGGAAATATTTGGGTTTGTAGTCAATGTTGTAGGTGATTTCAGTCTTGCCATAATTGTTTGTGCTTTGAGAGGTTTACAATATTTTTGAATATTCTATTTTATAAGGATTAAGGCTTATGCAGCAGAAGATTTCTGAAGATGCATTCCAAAATTGTTTTGATAAGTTAATTTTAGCCATTTAAATCTGATGTCAAAAAAATGTATTACTACGTTTTATTATGCAATACACAAACTGCAATTATAGATCAAACGCTGGCGTAATTACCAAGGTTATTAACAATAAACACAGTTTATTATTGATAATTATTATACTGCTGATTATATATCAAACCGATCTACACACAACCAACTTAGAAGTGCCTCAGGGTAGTGTCTTTGGTCCGATTCTATATCTCGTTTATATCAGACATTCCAACAAATCTACACTCCTTTACTACCACCTTTGCGGATGACAAGATCATTATGGTAAAACACAAAGATCCAATACTAGCTGCCCTTCTTCTTCAACAGAGTTTAGATCAATTAATACAATGATCCAAACGATGGCGAATTAAACCTAATGAAGCCAAGACCTTTCATATCATATTCACCAAATCCATAAGTAATTCACAACCAGTCTTTGTAAATAAATTTCTCTTAACTCACTTACTGAAGTTAAATACCTAACTTTTATTTTAAATTCATGTTTATCTCATGATAACAGATCATTTTTATTCTCATAAATTTTTTGTATCTTCAACCGTTTAGATTCGTGACCGCTTTGCGGCCGATTTTGCGAGCTTGCGACCATACGACTTGGCCGATTTTTACCAAACGCTTCGCACTGCGTCCCCTACTTACAAGTAACTTGCGTCCTCCCGCAGTCGGCCCGGTAGCTCTCCGAGCGCGCTGTGATTGGTCCGTTTAATTAATTTTTAATCGGCTATAACTTATTTATTTGACCTCGGATCAAAAAATTTCATTGTAATTTTTTGTTCGTCTCGGTCTGATCTATCCGGCAATATAAATTTCCCGAAACATTTTACGAGCACCTGGTATATTAAAAATTCTGAGCTTCAATTTTTTTCGAGTTCCTATTTTACCAATTTTTATTTTAAATTCATGTTTATCTCATGATAACAATACATTGTTATTCTCATGAATTTTTTGTATCTTCAACCGTTTAGATTCGCGACCGCTTTGCGACCGATTTTGCGACCTTGCGACCAAACGGCTCGGCCGATTTTTACAACGGCGTCCCCTACCTACAAGTAACTTGCATACCAAATTTCAAGTCTCTAGCTCTTACGGTTCTCGAGATATCCTGTTTACTGACAGACCGATAGACACACACACACACACACACACACACACACACACACACACACACACGAACCAATGGCCCAAACCAACTGTTTTGGTGTCATGAGGTTATAATTCGTCCAGAAATGTGAAAATCTGGGTAGGTCAAATTTCCGCCGATTACATTACTTTCCTTATTATAGGATAAGGAAATTAAAAAAAAACAGCTCGGCAGAATGTTTAATAAGCACTACTAATTAGGCAGAAAATCCAAATTATCCCTAACAAGTAATACAATGTTTAAATACATATGGACATATGAAATACAGCTTTGGGGTACAACAACTAACTCCAACATCCAAATCCTTGAGAGATTCTAATCCAAAGTGCTAGGTGCAATGTATAATGCTCCCTACTTTGTAAGAAACAAAGACATTCTAAATGACTTCAACGTTGACACCGTAAAAAAGTGATAGCGAAGTTCAATAAGTACCTAAGTAAAGAGTATCATCCCAATGCCCAATGCTACTAAACAATAGTAAAAGTTCACATAGACTGAAAAGACACAAACTGCTAGTACTGACCTACAGAATTCAAAAAAGCTAGTAAAGATCCCAACTACGTAACATCTTATCATCCAATAAACCTGCTATAAGCGACCTCCAACCTCATCGAAAGGCTAGTGTCATAGGATCACACAAGTAATAGCTCTTAAGAAAAAATCCTACTGCATTGCCATTCTTCTGGACTCATCCACAAAATCCAATACACATCTTACCCCCTTTCTTCCATAAGCTGCTAGAATCCTACCTAACGCATCGGCAAATTTAAACACAAGTCCACGACGCAACTTCAACACTTCTTCTTCTTCCGTCATAGGCTTTTTGTCAGAGGCGTCGTAACCAAGAACTACTTATTCTGCATGTTTCTTTTTACGTTGGCTCGCTATTGACGTCTGTTTCGGACTGTTCTTGTAGCCTGTTTGATAGTATGGCCGGTGACCTCTTTGATCTGGTCCGTCCACGTTTTTGGTGATCGTCCCAGTGGTCTTGATCCCTGAATTCTGCCTTGTACAACTAATCTTTCGAGATCGTCTAGATTGTAATTCTTGTAATTCTTCTGTATATGAGTTTGAATAATTTTGCAGATTCTTGAATTTCTTCAATGAGAGACACATTAGCTCTTCTTTCCGCCTATGACATTTTGAGTAATCTTCGCCAGCGGCATAGTTCGAAAGAGTTGATGCATCTGAAGTCCATTTTTTGCATTATCCACATTTCTAAAGCATAGAGTAGTATGAGAAATACTAGGGTTTTCCTAAGTGTTTTCTTAGCTAAAACTTCTAGCGATTGTTGAATGTTGATTTATCTGAATTGGACCAGTAGTCTGTGGTTACTTCCACAGTCTGCCACAGGGTATGTTTTTGTGTTACGTATTGAAGTGCGCCAACGTGTGAGTATTTGATTACGATAGTTGCCATCAGGGGCTTGCCAAGTGTATAAACGTCTTGCGTGTTATTTAAATATAATATTAGTTATTGTCAAATTGTTATTAATACAGAAATGTATGAGCTTTTCTCCTCTTTCATTTTTTTTTGTCCTAATCCATGTTTACCTATGTTGTTCTTAATGTGTGTTTTCTTCTATTTTCCCATTTTCGCATTTAAGTACCCCATAATGATAAGTATTTCTCTGTTTAAAATAGTTTATTACCTCTTCTAAGGTTGTGTAAAAATCCTCCACGGTTTCCTCATCTGCGTTATAGTATGGACGAATGTTTGTATTATATTTATAATTATGAGTTTAGTGTTTATCTTAATCGATAACATTGTATCATTTATGGGTTTGTACCTATAATATGTTTGGCGATTTGTTTAGGTTGTAATTATTGCTACTCCATTTTTACTCAAAGTACGATATCCCAAGAAATAGATATTATTGTTATTTATAGATGTGTAGTGTCCTGATTCCTTCCAGTAGGTTTCACATATTCCAGTAATTTGTACTTTATTTCTTTAAAGTTCTTGTTCTGATACACTGGGTCTTTCCCGTTATAATAAATCTCGTACATTCCATGTACCTAAAGTTAGTTCTTTATTTTTGACTGTGCTCGATACGTTCCCCTCGGATATCCCATTGGGGGACTCTTATTACTTCCGAATAATTTAGCTTTAAGAATTGTCATTGGGTTTTCATGGAAGTAATTTCAAGACGGTTTCTCGTTACCTTCCTTAATTATTTCAGCACTATACCCAATCAATTCCGATGTACCTCAAGGCAGTACGCTGGGTCTCTTCCTCTACCTATTACACACCTCAAATCTCCCAACCACTTCTACCACAGCAATAGGTACTTTGGCCGACGACATCAATATACATATTTGCAAAACACAATTATGTAAACACGGTCTCTCTTCAAGTTTAAAGACACCTTATTCTTATCGAAGATTGGCTCAAGAAATAGAAAGTGAAAGTCGACGAAATGAAATCAAATCATGTGAAGTTCATCCTGAGAAGAGAACACTGTCCACCAATTTATCTAGACAATATGAAGATACCCCAAACTACCTTCATAAAATATTCAGGTCGTCACCTCGACAACAAACTCATCTGGCGGCACCATATTAACAAAAACGCAACACACAGAACTAAGACTCAAAACCCTTTTCTGGCTCCTTGGAAGAAATTTACCCCTATCGCTGGATAATAAACTCCTAATGTACAAAACCATCATCAAGCCCATATACACCTACGGTTTGGAGCTGTAGGGCTGTGCCAGCAAGTCAAACATCGCCAACATGCAACGTTATCAATCAAAAATACTACGGGTACTGACCAACGCACCGTGGTACATAACCAACCAGATGTTACATGTAGACCTTGGTATTCCTTTCATAACACAAATTATACAGGATAGAACAACAAAACAACTCGACAAAATCTCTGTCCACGCCAATTTCCTGTTACTGCTTATTTTCGTTAGCACAAGCAAAAAAATAATTAATTTTCAACATATAAGTTATTAGCAAACTACATACAAAAAATAGTGAACTTTAGAACTACAGACCAATAAGTTTATTACGTCATACATATAAACTACTTACTAAAATATTAACAACTTGACACACAAATTCGACTCGTACCAAGTACCCGGAGTAAGCTGGTTTTAAAAAGAAATATAGTACAGTAGATCACTTACAAACCATACGTAATGTTATAGAAACAAATATAAGAGTACAGTATAGATTTATACTTAGTTACAATAAATCTTTTGACATGATAGAAACCTGAGCCTTAAGAAATTCAGCACAGAACTGCTGAACAGGCTCAAGATACATGGAATTAATAGAAAACATATATAAAGAAGCAACGAGCACTGTACAACTACATGAGAAAACAAACCCAATTATAAAGAAAGAGAGACTTACGACAGAGATAGGCCATCGCTCCAAGAACATTTGCGTTAGTATTAGAAGATGTATTTAATAAGATAAATTGGGGGAACCACAGTTTAATGATCGAAAGATTGAATAATTTAAGATTTGTCGACGACGTTTTATTAATAACAGGCGATACAAACAACTTCAAAATAATGCTACAAAAACTAGAAAAAACATCAGCAACAATTGAGCTCACAATAAATATGAATAAAACAAAAATGATACAAAAAATGTCCTAGCGAAAAGAAGAAGACATAAAACTGGGATACGAAGTCATTGAAACAGTCGATGATACTTCCGTCAAATGGCAACTTTGGATAAAAACAGAAATGCAGATTTATAACGTAGAATAAGACTCGCAAGACGAAGAAGCAAAAATAGAAAATTCATATGAAAACAGGAGTATTTCAACAATGCGTAGTACCTGTACGTACATACGGTACAGAAACGTGGGCATTAAAAAAAAGTAATTGCATAAGCTACAACTTCCTTAATGAAATATGGAAAGAGTAATATCAAATACAAAAAACAAAAATTGAATATATTGGAGCCGCATACATCATAATAGGGCGGTTGGTCGTTTTATATATGATCCGCTTGTTGTAACTTGACAACAGGCGTCAGGGACAGATTTGAGAGCCAAGCTCTAATCTCACCAACTTAACTTTGGTGACCGCCTTATCTATGTCCGATCTCCATATTACCTTGCGGTCCAGAATCACCCCAAGACAGTTCGTCTCTTTTTTCCACAAATATGTGGTGCAGCTTGGGAGACGTCGGTTCGAAATCACCTCTCCGATGACCTCATATCACCAAACTTTACCCGAAATCTCCTTTCAGAGAGGAAGGATCGAACCAGCGGTATCGAAACTGGAGTTGAGGTCGTCATCTCGTACACTAGATTATTGTCCCATAACTTGTCGAAGGCCTTGGCCACATCAAAGAAGACTTCATTAGTGGCTTACTTCTTGGTGTAGCCCTCAGTGATGCGTTCCACTACCAGGAGGAACTGGAATGCAGTGGAGTGTCCTGAGCGAAAAGTAAACGAATTTTCCAGAATCAGTCTAAGATCGTCGGTAACTGTCCTCAAGCACATGTGTATAACTCTTTCCAAAAGCTTTCCCAAAGACGGGGGCAGATTGATGGATCACTAGTACTAGAGAAAGATTACTGACTTCCCAGGATCGGGAAACATGATGATGTCGCTACTTTCCAAAGGCTCGAAAAGAAGTGAAAGCGGAGGACAGCGTTGGCAATGGTAAGTACCTCCAGCGTAGAGTTCAAGATGCCATCCAAGCCGGAAGCCTTGCACTCTTTGTGTACTCGAATGAGCTGAAAAACTTCGTATGTTGCTGGGTCTAGGTGATCATAAAGTTCCTAACCCCTGAAGATGATCCACGTAGTTGTAGTGGTCTAGGTCAGCGTCGTTGTAGCTGAGATGACACTGACGTTCTAGTTTATCAGCGAAGATCTTAACTTTGCCCTGGGCAGTGTAAATGAAGTGGATGGGCGGTCGCGGAGTCGGACGGTTGCGAAGGACCTTGACTATCCTCCAGAGGTTGTTGTCGGCCACGTCGAGTGCCTCCAACTTACTCTCCTAGATGGCGTTGCGGTGATCCACGACGTTGATCGTTTTGTAGCAATCCTGCGATACTCATGAGTTCTTGGATGAATACTGTAAAGTGGTATACCGCCTATTCCAGGTTTTCGCCAGAGCGGATAATGGAAACATTTGCCAGATAAACCATAAAAGTTGACGATGAGACGCTACAGTGGATGAAAACATCGTCCGCTCCGTCGAGGATTCCCAGGGTGAACAGAACCGAGTTACGGTCGCTGTCTAACTCGCTGACATAGTCCAACAACTGTTGTATGGGAACAACCTTAAAGACGGCTATGTCAAAGATATTCGAGTGATAGATGAGACCGTAGTGAATGGGTTCTGGGGATTCCGCCACCACGAGGTCGCTGGATTGGATGTGACCATACACCATCCTGCTGTTTGTGTTGTGTTAGTTATTCCACGAGGGAATATAGTCCTACCAGGACTATCGTAATGTCCTCCTCGAAGACGGCGTTCAATTCCTCGGGTAGGACAAAATACTCGTGCGACGGGAAGTTATAGGCAGAGACTAGCTTCATAACTCCATAGGCTCGGTAGCGTCCTAAACTAGACTTGATGTAGGCCGCTGCGCCTCCTTTCTAGATAGCTGACTGTCAGTCCAGTGGCGGGTATAATTTGGAAGTCTGGCCGCATCTCCGCCCTTGAGATGAGTCTCCTGGACCAGAATGACATCTAAATCATACCTATAGGCAAACCCCAAAAGCTGTTCCTTCTTGTCTTTCGAGCCGTCGACGTTTCAAAAGGCAAGTCGAATATGAACAAACCGAATAGGCTGCCTATGCATAAACTAGCTTAAGGATATCGTCAATGTAACGCAGGTTGATAGCACTATTCAACAACGTTAATATAGTCTTACAGACCTATGGGTTTACAGCCCCCATTCTTATAGTCGTCAAGCAACAGTTTTCCTGAACATTTGTTCCCCAATAACTGCTAAAATGCTTAATTCCAAATATCAGTTTAGTGTAGATGTGTTGTATTCAGTGAACGTTTAGTTTTAAAACTTTTACATAAACTTTAAAATAATACTTTGTAAAACTTAAAGCTTCCAGGTCACTGCTCATTAAGCGGTACCAAGTTCAAGTTAGCTAATCATCTAACCTCACAGTTCATCAATACATTTCTGAACAGGTAAAAGTCCTTTGTTACTAGCGCCACCACATTTTGCTAGGAGGTATGTATCAAGCGTAGCAGGTTATTATATATAAACTCTAAAGTCGCTTTTACGCAAGATATATTACTATTGATCAATTTTTCCTTAAAATTCTTTCTTCTTCCTCGTCTTCTTACCTTATTCCTTATACTCATAGAGCGTTTTTTTTAACTCTTACCTATAGATCCATTATTTGGTTACAATCTGTTCATAGTTAATTTCTTTGTTTGTTCTATTATATTTTCTCTTTCCTTTCATATTTCTGCTAATCTTTCTATCCGTCTTTCTTAATCTGTCCTATTTTCTTTTCTGCGTTTATTTGCTTTCATTGTTTTCTAACTAGTCTGTTGACATTTTAGTTGATTTTTTATTTTTTCTATTATTGCTTCTTGTTCTATTTTACTTCTAGTTTTTGTTGTTTAGTCCCATTTTGTTTTTACACACATCTTGCTTAAGTATTTCATATCTACATAATTTATTTAACTTTCATATGTTTTTAGAGCAGATTAATTTTCATATGTAAATGTGGGTGAGGGTATGGTATTTTTAATTCCTAATTCTATTTCTTCTTTTTCCAGTATTGTTTTATTTAACGCTATAAATATATTTTAGCCGTTCTAGTGCTAGTTTCAATTTTGCAAGTTATTTTAATATTTCTTAGATTATTTCTTTCCTTCATACTCACTACCGTTACTTTGTTACATAAATGCATATATACTTTTATTTTTAATTTTTCAACTATCATTCGATATATTAAATAGCTTTTGTATTTTTGTTGCCGAGTCTGTTAACACAATATCATCTAATAAACTTTCTACTTTTACAAATATCAAATTATGATACCCAAGCAACGGTTAAAGTCATGTTTATGTCGGCTCCGCAATTTAATTCAATATTTGGATAATTGCGATATACACGAATTAAAGTGATAAAGTGAAGTGAGTATTAATAAACAGATAGTGCATACAAATCTCCGTGAAATAAGTAATAAGGACAGTTGATTTACAAATTTTTAAAGTTTATTATTTATTATTTTAAAGTTATGGTTGAAATTGTCAGATGTAAAATATCATATCGTAAGGTTAGACATCTGGCAACACCATAACCTTAAAATATTAGCGATTTTGTATCAGCATCGCATACTTTTTTTCATGCAAAAATGTCGACTTTTGAACCGAGTCAGCGTCATTTACGGGAACTCTGGATTTACTTCTTTAATTTAAATAAATCTGCAAGTGAGGCACATTGATTGCTTGTAGAAGCATATACTGAGGCTGCTTTATGTGAGAGAACTGAGTGGTTTCATAAGTTTAAGAACGATGAGTTTAATGTTAAAGAAAAAGGACATAGCAGAAGGCCAAAAATGTATGAAGACGCGGAAATGGAAGCATTATTGGAGAAAGATTCCTGCCAAACGCAAGAAAAACTTGCTCTTGTATTAGGAGTGACTCAACAAGCAATTTCACTTCGTTTAAAATCGTGGGGAATGATTCAAAAGCAAGGAAATTGGGTTCCATATGAACTGAAACCGAGAAACGTTGAACGCCGATTTTGGACATGTAAAATGCTGCTTGCCAAACATAAACAAAAGGGTTTTTTGCATCGTATAATCACTGGTGATAAAAAAATGATTCCACTACCATAACCAAAGAAAAGGAAATCATGGCGACCACGTGGGTATGCTTTAACATCGACAACCAAGCCAAATATTCATGGAAAAAACTCATGTTGTGTATTTGGTGGGATCAGCTGGGTGTCGTGCATTATGAGTTGCTCAAACCAAACTAAACCATTACTGGGGGTTCTCTACCAAACACAACTGATGAGATTGAGCCGAGCACTCAAGGAAAAACGCGCCCACTATTACTCCAAACACGACAAAATTATTCTCCAGCATGATAATGCTCGTCCACATGTTGCGGCGCCGGTCAAAACCTACTTGGAAACACTCAATTGAGAAATCCTACCCCACCTGCCATGTTCACCAGACATTGCCCCTTCCGATTATCCCTTGTTCTGATCGATGGCACATGGCCTGCCTGAGCAGCACTTCACATCATATGAAGATACCAAAAATTGGGTCAATTTGTGGATAGCTTCAAAAGATAAAGCGTTCTTCCGACACGGTATCCGTGTGCTGCCAGAAAGATGGAATAAAGTAGTGGCTAGCAATGGACAATACTTTGAAAAAAACATAAGGTTTCGTTCTTTCACAATAAATGCCTAATTTTAGATAAAAAAAAATGGCGAAGACTTATTTGTACCCCCTTTACTTGCAATAACAGAGACAAAAAGACAAGAAGAAGGGTACTAGTTGTACTATGAGAGGTCACTTATTATTACAAAGGTACAGAAAGAAACTGACACGCACAAGCGGGAATAGGATATATTATGAATAGAAGTACATATTGGAATACAATTATAATAGGACCAAATAAGGGTAAAGCAAAGAAGGAAATAGAAGAGTTCTGAAGCACATTCCAAACGGAAGTTGAAGAAAAAAATACCCTGTTTACATTTTTATTATTCATAATTATTACCGACTGGAAGAAGACTAGGCAATTGACCCAAAAGCACAGAAGACTGTATTGCAAAATGTGGTGAGGAAATAAAAAACACCCATAGGCAAATCATTATAGACTTCATGATATTAAATATGTTATTAAAAAATACGCAGTTTTAGCACAAGCATATTTATAAATATACGCGGTAGATGTCGGGCAGAAGGAATAATACAATCATAGAACTCCTAATTACAGAAAAGAAATTACAAATGTTAAGGTAAGAAAGGTATATAATGTAAACAGTGACTACTGTTTAGTAATGGTAACATGCCAATTTTAATAAAAAATGGCGAAGACTTAATTTAAAGCATATACTTAATAAAAGAAAAAAAAAGCTAAATATCAGGAGAGAAAAGTAGTAGAATGGACTTATTATTACAAGGTACAGAAAGAACTGTCGACGGCCTTTTCAGTTTATGAATGTAATCTGGAACAATGCTGGTGTAGGAATATAGCGCCAAGTTTGCGTCGCAAAAAAGGTCATAAGGCCTTTTGCTCAAGCCGGCGAGTAAGAAAAAAATAGCCCTGTTTACATTTTTATTAAATATATAATTACCGACGGAAGAAAATGAATTACCCAAAGCCAGAAGCGATGCCGCAAATAGGTAGAATAGCCACATGGCAATTTAACCAACTCAGATAAATATTTTAAGATATACTCGATCTAGCATCAAGCATATTTAAATTAAGCGGTAGATGTCGGACAAAGAATAAACAAGTCATAGGAAACCATACAGGAAAAGAAATACAATTACAGGTAAGAAAGTTATATATTAGAGGTTGATATCTGTAGTAATGGTAACCTTTAGAAAAAGCACTTTAAGAAACAGAATATTTAAGCATTTAACTTTTCAAAGTAAAGTAAAAGCTAAAATCAGGACAAGGTAGAATTTACTCAAGAAAATCAATTAAAAGAGACAAATATCAAGAAATTATGGAAAGCATTTAAAAATATAATTAAAACTGCAGCAGCAAAAGTGTGGAGGAAATAAAAATACTGATAGGAAAAAACAGACTCTGTAGTAGAAGACCGAAATAAATAAGAAGATAAGAGGAAGAAAAAATATGGAGAAAATACTTAATAACAATAAAAGTAAAAACTCCGGTTAAGAAGGGAAAGAGAAAATCATGGAAAACACAAAGAAAAACACCATACTCTTATACCGTACTCTAAGAAACGTAAAAGATAACAACCCAAAAAAACATAAAATAAAGAAGGTCAGATGATAATGAAAAAAAAATGGCAGGAGCACTATAAGGAAGTGTTAGGAAATGAGGGAGAAAGCAACAAGTCCCAGTAGAGACCACGTATAAGATGGTAGAAAAAAAGTGTAAGAAGGAGAAATAGAAATAACGGAAGTAAAGAATATAATAGAGAAATTGAAAATTGGAAAGGCCCCAGGAATAGGCAAGATGAGACCAGAGATTCTAAAATATATGCGAAAGAAAGTCGTTCTATTACTATACACGTTAATACATGAAGTCTAGTTAACAAATAGAACTCCTTCAAAATATAGAAAGGAGAAAATATCCCCAGTCCATAAAAAAAGAAAATTACACAAACTGTAATAATTATAGAAGAATATCTCTGCTATGTAGTACTTTTAAAATCTACAAAATAAGTCAAGCGAAACTTATAAAACAAAAATAGAAAGTACTCTAAACGACAACCAAGCAGCATTTAGAACAGAGAAATCAACAAATGACTGTATATTTATAATAAGACAAATTACCGAAAAATAATGAAAACAAAAAGAAAAATATTCATAGGAAATGTTGAGTTAAAAAAAATCTTCGACGATACAAACAGAAATGAGCTATGAAAGACTTTGCAATACAGAAATATAGTACAAAAATGATTGGGGTTCTAAAAAATATGAATAAAAATACAGAAAACAATCAGAATAGAAGAAAAATGACGAGCAGTTTCTACACACACAGAGGAGTAAACTATTCGTAAAAGTAATGGGCGAGATAGCCAAAGAAGTAAACAAAGAAATAAAAGGGATGATTTTGGAGTACAGAAATCTTAAACAAGTCAAAATAAAAGAACTACTGTATGCCGATGACCCCATAATATTCACTAACAATAAGGAATACTTAATAAAGATGATAGAAAAATAGTCAGAAGAAATGAAGAAGTACAATCTTAAAATAAATTTAAAAAAAACAGAAAAATAAAAATAGCCAGTGAGAGAGAGAATAACGTAAGAGAAAAAATTAAAATACCTCGGAACAATTACCTAGCCACAGGACAGACTAAATAAGAAATAATAAATAGAATAAATAAAATGATTGTATTATACAGAATATTATGAAATCTATCTATTCTTCAATAAAAAGAAAGTATCAAAAGAAACAAAATTAAAATCTATAAGTCGTTTCTGGCGCCAATGCTCATTTATGAAAGCCAGGAATGGGTGGTGACCGATTGTCTCAGAAATTGCTGCATGTGAAATGAAAATCTCGCGTAAAATAGGAAGAGTGACAAAAATCGACAAAATGAGTAAGATAGTGGAAAAATTTAAAAATAAATAGTGTATTAGAAGAAGCTAAATCGCAACCACTAAAGCAGTTTAGGCACTTAATGAGAATGGACGATAACAAAATGGGGAGAACTATATAAGAGGACTCAGAAATAGTTGAAGCACTAAAGAAAAAAAGGTATAAATTGGAGCCAAGTAAAGAAACGAGGCAAAAAAAACAGAAAGAAATAGAGAATTGTCAACTTTACACCTAGAATAGAAAAGGTTATGGATAAGTAAATTAAGGTACCCTATGACTGTTTATAATTGTTATTTCCTTGCGTTTATTAATTAACCTATCTGTTAACGACTTACGCTATCCTTTTGTTTGACCTCTTCCTTATTTATATTTTGCCTTTCACATTTTGTTTCTATAATTTACTATGTACTCTTAATTTTCTTTCTACTATGACGACTATATATATCCTCTTTTCTCTACTCTTTTCCATATTTCTTATAATGAATATGTTATCTTTAATTTGCCTTTACATTTTATATTTGCTTTATATGCTTCTCAACGATCCTTATGTATACTTTAAAATTTGTTGAAGACAAACATATTGCTGTATAGTTCCTGCAGTCCTTTTAATTTCTTTCTTATATACTGGCATTATTAAATTACTTTCTCAGTTTTTCCGTATTGCATTTGTGTCCCCAGCTTCATTGTATATCTTTCAGAGTCTATACTGTCTTCTCCACTTCCATTTCCTATTTTAATTATTATTACTTTTTTAATTCTTAGTTTTGTGTCATTGTAATCTTCCAGTTTATTACCTGTATTTGTTTTTAGTTGCTGTTAACATGCATTTTCAAATCAAAAAAATATTTTTGTAATAGTCCTTAAATGTCTCTTATTTTCATTTAATTTTTTTTGTCTATTATCATTGAAAATGTGTTCTTTTACTATCCTTTCATTGTTTTTATCCTGCTCCAAAATGATTTGTGGATTATTTGTGCTTTCTTATAATTACATGTTTTCTGCCTTGTCTTTTTAAATCGATAAACTTACTATTTCAACTTCATCTCACTAATTTGACCTTTTAATGTATTTATTATTCGTTCTTCATAAATTATTATCTTTGTAATCTTAGGACCCTGCACCCTCTCAGCATTAGTCATATGTTTGTGTATCGGGCTATAAAATTGTTAAATAAGACTACAGGTATCAAGGATCGTCCAAGATCTGGAAAACCCTGTTGAATTCGGACTGTTCTGGCAATCAAATCTGTAAGTGCCTGCATTATACTAAATCATCTTTGTAAGCGGATTATCTCGGGAGATGCAAATTTCCAAAACTTCAATGTCTTGTGTTATTAAGCAAGATCTAGGGCTAGCTGCTTACAAAAGGCCTATGGGACATTTGGTGACAGGTACTTTAAAGGATAGAAGAAAAATACAAAAATATTGTTGACTGAATAAAGGCAGAATGGCCGCAGAAAGGGGTACAGAGATATGCTGTAGAGGTGGTATCTTGTGATACAAACGAACACACGTCTTACCTAAGACGTGATTTTGTAAAAACTGGTCCTCACAAGATACTCAACTCTTGCTTATGGTCCACGTGCCACACCCCGGATAATGCATTGACCTGCAGGCAAAACTAAGCAAAAGTAACCTGATAAAGTAAACCTGACAATAGGCAGTAGAGGATTGGGGTTAAGAAGAGGACCTCGAATTAACCCTAATCCCAGAAATCCAAAGGTGCAGTTGTAGTAATTAAAACTGTATCTGCGATACAGAAAGCAACGGAAAACTATTGTACTAATATTCCCAAACAAAACCACTATTATGATCAATACTCAAAATACGACCCCGAGTGCCCGGAGTTACTTAGATGTGACAGGGGAGTTAAGACATCAATCAAAAGAATCGGAACATGGAATGTTCAAACACTATACCAAGCAGGAAAACTAGCTAATGCATAAGAGAGTTAAAAAGAAATAATTACAAATATTAGGCGTGAGCGAAGCACATTGGACAGGTTTTGGCTAATATGATTCAGACAAAACGTTGACTTATTATTCCGGAAGAAACGATAATGAACATCGAGAAGGAGTTGGTTTATCATTGACAAATCCATACAAAAAGCTGTTATTAAATTCATACCTTATTCGGAACAATCTGCACTTCTACAGCTAAATTCAAACCCGTTAAATATAAGTATTGTACATGTTTACATTGCCACAGCAGATAAAAGTAATGACGAGATAGAAAATTTTTATAACGAAGTACATAGTTTCGTGAAAAGAATAAAGAAACATGAAATTAATATTATAATGGAATATTTTAATTCAAAGGTGGAAAAGGAAAAGTATTAGACATAGTAGATGAATATGGTTTGGGGAACAGAAGTGATTGTGGAGAACAATAATAATGGTAAT
This sequence comes from Sinelater perroti, assembly GCA_036346155.1. Classification (NCBI taxonomy): domain Eukaryota; kingdom Metazoa; phylum Arthropoda; class Insecta; order Coleoptera; family Elateridae; genus Sinelater; species Sinelater perroti. The sequence continues at coordinate 389,385 of JARFIY010000316.1, read as the reverse complement.
AACAAATACTTGGTTTAAGCTACCAAACGGGGACGTCGCCGCAACATACTCCACAAACAATAACTAGAAATCTAATAGATTTTATAACCATCAACAAGCGTTTTAGAAACGGGGTGAAGAGTGTTAAAACCTATCCTGGCGCAGATGTCCACTCCGATCATAATCTCTTCATAATCAAATTGGATATAAAACTACAGAAAGAACAAAGACCTTTAAGCATGAAAAGAATAAATATGGAGAAACTAAGAAATGAAGACGTTAAGGAAACGTTTACCCACGCAATAACAAGAATTATCAAAAATTAATTTTGAAAATTATATCAAATCCAATGGAAACTCGCATAGAGCACAATTGTTAAATGCGAAAAGGAAATTCTAGGTGTAACTAAATTCAAACCAAATCGCAAATAGATAACACAAGAAGTATTAGCATTAATAGATAAACGAAGAGATCATAAGAATAGGAATGAACAAAAGTATAAAAAAGTAAACACAGAGATAAAGAGAAAAATAACTGAAGCCAAAGAAATATGGTTGCGTGAGAAGTGTGCCGAAATGGACGGACTGCAAGGAAAATTTGACGAATTTAATATTCACAAAAAGTTAAAGAAAATTACTGGCAAATCTAGAAAGAAAATTTTATATACACTCAGAGACAATGACAATACTCCAATAGTAGACAAAAGAAAATTTGGGACAAAAACATAAATTTGCTTGACGACAATAGGCTAGATTGTTGAAGTAGACGAAATGTTAGAAGGACCGAAATCCTACAGAATTAGGTAGATTATGTAATAAGTAGCTTATAATCAAAAATACTCAGTTTGGCATTAAGAATGGACTTGAAGCAAGAGATGCACTGTTCGGTTTAAACGTCTTATTACAAAAATGTAGAGAATTTCAAAGATGCTTTTGTTGACCTTGAGAAGGCATTTGACAGGGTACAACACGAAAAACAGATAAACCTATCACAAGACATTGGACTAGATGATAAAGACACAAGACTACTTAAAAAGTTATATTGGAATCAGACAGATGAGGTACGTCTAGAAGAAACAAAAGAAATATTAATTAAAAGAAGTGTGAGACAGTTCGCCAGTTCTTTTCAACATTTGCTCTGAACGCACATTTCAGAAAGCACTGAAAGAAGAAAAGGAATTGGAATAAGCGAAGAAATCACAAACAATGTTAGGTACGCAGGTGGTTCAGTAATACTTGCAGAAAATTTCGAAGATTTACATTTCCTGGTCAATAGAGTAAATGAGGAGAGTAGAAACACTACGAAAACTAAATACATGATTGTTAGCAAACACCCTATAAATCATAATGCACGATTAAAACGAAAAGGAAAATTAATTGAAAAGGTTAGAAAGTTCAAATACTTGGGCTGTTGGATCAAATATGACTTAGATCCAGATCAAGACATCAAAGTCAAAATAGAACTGAGAAGTGCATTTCTTAAATACAAACCCATCTTATCTAATAACTATTTACACTTATCCTTGAGGTTACAATTTGTAAAATGTTATGTCTGGCCAACGTTATTATATAGCGTGGAGGCGTCGACGAAAAAAGTTATTGTGAATAAAATGGAAGCCTTCGAGATATGGGTATATCGATGGATATTAAAGATATCATGGATAACACGTATAACAAACGAAGAAGCATAAAAAAAATTGGAAATCGTCAAAATGCGAAAAACTGCGTACTTCAGGCATGTTCTACGAAACGATAAATACAAGTTACTGCAAACTACTATTAAAGGGAAAATACAAGGTAAAAGAGAAGTAGAAGCAAACGCCTGTAGGGCTCTGCAATATACGCAACTATACCTTCCTTAATTGATTCATGTTTACTGCAGCCTATGGCTTATTGTGATTACCCTAATAAACTGAATTCATAACCAATCTGTAATTGATGTCCCCTGAATCAGCACATACAGGTTCTTTACAGGGTGAGTCTGGAAATTTTGCTATTCCAGAATTGGTCTCCCGAATGTATGTTGCCTTTTCCTACACAGCACATCGCACTTGCATAGGATATGTAAGGCTGTTTTTAGTTCTTTGCTACAAAGTCTACATGCAAGATCATCATTGAATTTACCAATTTTCTTTAACAGTCGCATGTCCTGTAAGAAACCCTATGGTTATCTTTAGCTGTGGCCTACTTAGGTTGAGCAGTTCTGCAGCTCTCTTTCTACAAGGTCCCTTATTAAAGGTCGAATCTTCCAGTACATTCAATGATGAGTGTGTGTCTTCTCCTTAATAAACTTCGGGCAGCACTTCGTAAAATTCCTAAAGCAGATTCTGGACCGATATAAGCCTCACTATATCCCTGCCTGGCCAATTCATCGGCTTTCTCATTGCCGTAAATACTGCAATGCCCAGGTGCTCATAACAGTTTCACTGTGTTCTGCCAATGCATCAAGTTCGTTTATGCATTCGCATACCAGTCTATATGATGCTTTAGTGCTTAATAAAGCCTTTAAAGCTGCCTGGCTGTCTGATATAATATAGATCCACTTGCTCATGTAAGCCCTCTTACCATTTTCACGCACACACTGTAGTATGGCGTATATTTCTGTCTAAAAGACAGAAGCGTAGTGACCCAGGAGAAAGCTTAGCTCTACCCTGGGAACCTCAGGGTATATTCCAGCTCCGGTACCCAGCTTGGTTTTAGAACCATCTGTGTACCAGATTAAGCTACCAGGTGCGATTGCCTGTCAAAATCTCGCTCTACATGATCACCTCAAATAGTCGTCGCATATTTTTGTGGTCATGTCGTCTGTTCTCATTTCAACCAGAGGGCCCCCAGACTATCAATTATTCTTGTATGGCCTGTACTCATACGTGTCTTGTACAGTGAATGATGCAGCCTGTAATGACTCAATCTTGTTTCCCTTGAATCACTATGTGCAGAGGTGGGAGGTCTAGAAGAGCCTCCATTGCTGCAGTGGGCATGGTTCTCATCGCCCCTGTAATGCCCAAACAGGCAAGTCTCTAGTTTTAGTTTGGTGATTTCTTGTGTAACTTTGGGCCACCAGACCAAAGCTGAGTATGAAAGAGAGGATCTAACCACTCTGGTGTACAACCAGTGCACCTTCCTGATTTAGCCTCCACGATTTGTACATCCGTCTGACAACTGCTAGAGTTGTCACCGATTTGTCGACCACATTCTCAATATGAAGTTTAGAATCGAAAACGACTCCTAGATACTTTACTTCTCCTGATATGGTAATTTTATTTCGCCAAAGAAAAGAGGTGCAAGCCCCCCTAATTTTTTCCTTCGCGTGAAGGGTATAATTGTGATTTTTACGGGACTGACCTTGATGCCTGTCCTGTTCAGTCCATTCAGTTACCACGTTCAGAGTAACCTACAGAAGAGAATCCTTTGTCTTTTAAGTTCTTTAAAAGTCCATCCATTACCAGGTTTCATAGTAGGGGGGAGAGGACTCCTCCCTGGGACCCCCTGGTCCACTGGACCATTATAGCTTCGTCATACATAGACGAATAAAGGAGAAGACACTCTCTTTGTTATCCAGCGCTTTCTCTACTCTCCAGGTAAGGAAGTGAAGTGGTGTTTCAGTCGCGAGACCAGCTTGATAAGCAAATTGGTTCTCATAGACAGAGCTTAGTGCAGCACAATTACTTCAAATAGTGGAGGATAGAGGTAAATTTAATCAAGTGGTTGCCAACCTCTGATCACGGAGAAGGCATTAAGAAGAAGGCCAAAGAAAAATTTTGTTTGCAGATGAAAAAATTTTTAGTGAGGAATCCTTCAACAAACAAAGTTGCATCGCGACTAGTGCCAAAGATTCAGAGGCAATTATCCATCAGCTGTATTAGTTTGGTAGGGATTGTGTTATGATGGAGTAATTGACTTCGGCCACTGTGTATCAATAAAATGTTTTAAAAGATGCGCTTTATTGAGTTGAGCATTGGAACTTTCAATAACACTCCGCACCACTCTATAAAGCACAGTTTATTAAAACTTGGCTGGGCAATAAAGTCTCCTTTTTCAACAGTAAAGGATTTGCCATCTGGTAGCCTAGATCTCAATACATTAGATCATAAATAGAGCCCATAGTTTGCTCAATTATTTTAAGTAAGCTCTAACGGCTGCAGTCAATACTTTTCCAATAGATGTAATGCTTGTTACCATAGACGAGTAGCCTGAACGTTTTAAATCTTATGCTAAGTGTGTACATTTTGATTAAATCCATTGTAATTATGCTTACCAATAATTTAGTAAATTCTCAAAATGTGCAAAAACAGAATAGTTTCATTTTGTCCTAATCAGTGCATAATAATATTTATGGGATACTATGTATATAATATATTTTTATTATTAAATTTGTGGACAAGTATAGGTTAAAAAGATTAGATAAAAATTTTTAGATTACTATTCTCCACTGTGTCAATAATGCCAATAAACCTACTATAGGCTTGGGCATTGATCTCGGCACTCGGGTGAATTGAAAACCCTTACTCCTATAACCAAAAGTAGTTAAAAATTAAACTGATAATTACTTGATTTTTGAAGCTGTGAGCTGCCCCTACATATCCGTTATCACATGGAAAAATAATTTAAATATATTAGAAAAATTAACAACCACAAGATAAAATTCAAATAATAAACAATAACTTTTATTTAGCCTGCAGTCTTGTGCTTTCATCACAACTTTTCTTTTAGGAATATTCTATTCTCAACAACAAAATCAAACCACTTCTCATGAAATTCAAGTTTTTATTTTGAAATATTCCATTTTTGCCATAAAATGGAACTGGGTACATGCAAAAATCACAGAACTTTGTATTAAAAAATTGCGCCTTGCTAGCCATGTAAAACCAATTACTCTCAGGGATCATTTTCATATGAAGAATAAAGTTCTCTTAGTTCCCCATAACAGGCCTCAAAGGCTCTTTGGGTTCGTAACAGGATAGGTCTGCTACAATCTAGAGCCTACGGTGCACAAGAGTAGTAACGTGGCTAGCGCTATGTACCGACCGCCTATTCTTATCCCAGAGTTTGACCTACCTCCAGATGGTACTCATTTATTGCAGCCCGAGTCAAGCTGGGCTGTAAAAATGCTAGCTATCGAATTGGTAAGAGCGAGATTCGAACTCTTGGTTTTGTAGTCTAGCAACCTATCCACTAGACCACCACAGCTCTACAAAGTTCTCTTACACATTTTAAACTTAATATAACGTATATGAATTAATATATACAGAATTGAGATTATATTTCACCTTGCTTTTAGAAAAATTATTTTAATACAAATACAGGCTGCCAACTAATGAAACTGAAAACTGAAGGGCATTAAGAATGAGCTAAATAAACGGACACTTTTGTTGCCATCAATTTTGTAGTACTTTGTAGTAAAGATTTCTATAAAAAAATTTAATACCAAGTACATCACATTGTCAGGACCATAAACAAAATGACTATGCATTTATGCAAGAACAAGCAAGGTTTATGTTACAACCAAAAACAATTAGTCTCCTATGCTACCTATTTAATATTGTAATTCATTTTGAAATGCATAAAATGCTAACACCTTGAAATAAAAAGTATGTAAAACTTTGCTGGTGTTGCATACAAAAATAGAAAGAATACAAACACAGATTTCAACTAACACCACCACTTTTCAAAGTAGCAAAAAGTCCACAAACAACAATTACACTTAAATTGTAGTACCAAATGCAACAAACGTCTAGACAAGCAGATTAGTTGCCTAATTGTGTAAGAAAATAAACAATTTTATATGCATTACACAAACTGCATACATAAACTTATACTTTCACCACTTGTAACAGAAAAACAAATTATGGTAGTCATTTTCATTCTGCATCATGTGGCCAAATTACTTTGCACACTTAAGATTTATTTACACCTATAACATTCGAAACGTAAGAACCTACATGGTTTTATTGTAATAAAAACAATTTCTCTTTCGCCTATAAATACTGCAAAACTACAGAAATTAGTTTCAACACAAGATTAAACCATACCCACAGTAACTTAAATACAATGGTGCCTCCATCGCTTGCCTACCAGCTCCTTCACTTCAAACTGTCGGCAACATTTCAAGCACAACAAGGCTTGCTCATCTTTGTGCTTCGTAAAAAAATGGTGCTTTAGCTCCTCATAAGCGTTGTGCCCTGAAAAGCTTATAGAGCAGAAAGTACAACGATACACAATGCAGGTAGAATTAATCGTATGCACAAATGCTTCAGTCTCTTCTTTGGTAGTTTGGCTGTGGACTTGGTTTACCAGCTTTTGAGGTTCAAAAAGGAAATGTTCTTCTTATCGAGGTTATCCTGGATAGCATCAAGATACTGCAAAGTGAAGTCCACCTGTGGTACAAGTACTTCGTAAAAGTTTACGGTATGTTTGTTGCTCTTTTTCCTGAAATAAAACTTATTAAAACAGGGCTATTTCTTGCAAAATCCGCTACCTGTCAGAGGTAACCATTTTTTTGTTTCTGATATATTTTGACTTGCCTATATGGTATCCAATAGACATTTGAGTGCACATGGTACATCTATATACATTAGCTTCCTTTATATCTTCTAAATATTCGGTGAGTATGTCCTGCAATTCCGCAATGCGGTCTTTCCTAACCTAAAAATTGCCTTGTCTGTAAGCACTAGAGTTACAAGATTTTTCCTGTGAACATTACCCCAGGAATATTCTTTAAAACAGATATAAACTGAGTGACATAGCACATGATAAACTCATAAGTGTATGGCTGCAGCTCAGCTTCATGTGCATTTGGCAGTTTCTTAATGTGGCTGATGTATTCCACTTCAGGAAACGCCTTGTTGTTATCACTGCAAAGTGCAATGTAGCGCTGAAATCGATGGGTGTTGGTGCGTGAAAAACCTATGTCTGGTAACGTGACCTTTACAGATACATATGGCCAATTCAGAAACTCTTTCATTGCCAGATCATTCCACTGCTTCTCTTTGTGCTGCTTTATTACAATATTGCCTTCAGATTCCATGAAAACAATGTTGTTCAGCACAGCTGGAGAGCCACCTACGCAGAGTGTGTAGGGCGCAACCAACACATCATCTTTGCTTTCCGTTTGAGTAGCTGCATCTTTAGTCTCCTTGCTCGGCGTGTTGAACGACGCCGCGTTCTTAATCATAAAGTTACTCTTGAAGATGAGGTACTGGCGGAACCGCTCGAACCACTCGCGCTGCGCCAGCTGCCCCTTAAGGTACTCGTCGCTCTTCTGCCAGCCCGGCCACGCCGTCATGTAGTAGGCGAGCCCTTCGGCCAGCACACTCTTGAGCTCCTTGCTCAGCTTCGTAATGTCGATAGTCAGGTCGTGGGAGAAGATCCGCTCCAAGTGCTGCCGGTCCATCTCCAACTGCTGGTTGCTGATGACGGCAGTGAAAAATTTGTACAGGTCGACGGGCTCCGCATCGGACGACTTCAGGAGCACTTCCGTCGCGGCGAACTTGATGCACGAGAAATTGGGCACCTGCAGGGACATTCTGCTAAACCCGGTCGGTGCAAAATTTCGCGCAGAGAATAAACTAACAGAAATTAGCAACAGTGTAAGCAACCAGGGCAACCACATTTGATATTACAAATTTGTTTGTAAATCGCTATATTTTTAAGTTGGTAGTAGCATTAAAATGAGCTAAAATACAATGTGATTAAAAATTAAATTAATTGTATCCTTAGAGGAAGCATAGTTGATCTCTAAAAATTACAACAGAAATAAATTGTACACACCATTAAAAAGTAGAGTCAGGATGACTATTTGTGGCCTCATTTAAGATGTGTGTATTCGAACTCTATGAATCAAGGAGAGTTCATAGGTATCCCTATTGATGCTGTTTGCATTGCAGGGGTCCAAAAAATGAATTTTAAGTGCTATTAAAAACTATTACTACATCTAATTATATAAACTTGCGTAATTTTGTGCTTTGTGCATTTTAAATTTTTTGTCTAGAACTGGGAATAAATTTTGGTGCCTCATTTTCCTTCAAAATCCGAAACCACCCGATTTGTTGTAATCGGGGTTTTCGGGTACGTATGGTTTGAATTATTGGCGCCTTTTTTGTATAAGTTATTTTTTTATTCATATTTGCAATCTGCTATGTTTAAACAATAAATAAATTTCGTTACTACAATTGACGTATATGTTGGAGACCTTCTCAGTGGAAGGCTGCTTTAAGAGTTACTTATTTAGCATAATGAACAAGTATAACAGGAATTCAAAATGTTTAGAACAGGAGTGGAAAATTTTAAAAGATGAAATTGAGACTACGGCAATAAATGTAGTTGGGTATAAGAGAATAGTAAGAGGAAAGGAATGGTTCAATGAAGAAACAGAAAAAAACAGAAAACGCTTATTTAAGGACAAGAAAAATTTACAGATACCAGCCAAACTTATAAAACTAACCTAAATGACATTAGAGGGATCCACGACAATTGTCAGAACGGCAGATGGGATAACTGATAGCTTTGTAATTAACACTGGAGTACGTCAAGGTGACGCGCTGTCGCCAACACTATTCAACACTGTACTAGAAAACATCGTAAGAAAAGTAGGTGGAAATGAATCAATAATGACCAAACAGATACAAATCATTGCTGACGATGTGGTGATTATTGCAACAAATGTAAGAGCGCTATGTAGGACATTCACACAAGTAAAGCAAGCAGCAGAAGAGAGAGGACTAAGAGTAAATGAAAACAAAATACATGCGACAACAGAAAAAGGCGATACCCTGGTGGAATCTGCTGGGCAGAATGACGGCCTGTTTGACAAGGAAACTCGGCTGAGGTACGCGGGAGTGTCCCCTAGTCGGTTGCAGGGGTAACTTGGCTGAGGGTAGCACAAGTACACCCTGGTTTGCCGCAAAGCACTCGGCTGAGGGTAAGCGCGAGCACTCGCTGATGGCGGAAACTCGTTCTGGCTATGGGTACGCATAGAACGCCTTCCGTGCACCTGGGGGGCCCGGCTATGCACGGGCGCTCCTCGGGAAAAAGTAGAGCTGTCATAGCTATGGGTACGCACAGGACAAGCTCCGGTGCACCTGGGGGGCCCGGCTATGGATACGCACGGGCACTTCCCAGGGAGGAGGGTGAAAGCTGTTCTGGCTATGGGTACGCACAGAACCACCTCTGGTGCACCTGGGGGGGGGGCTATGGCTACGCACGGGCACTCCCCAAGGTGGAGGGTGAGAGCTGTTTTGGCTATGGGCACGCACAGAACAAGCTCTGATGCTCGACGTCACGTGATTGGGGGTTTCTGGGTTCCCAGCCCCTAACCCCCAACGCATCGATGACATCTGGTGGTCATTGGTTGGCCTGAAGTAAAGCAGGCCGCCCCCGCTCCGCTTTACGGGAGAATCAAAATCTTCGGGCGCTTGTGGCGAGCGCCCCTATCAACGTCATAATTGTGGAGACCACGGATTACTGGATTGCTGTGGTCTTGGACACTGGCATGTAGCTAAAGGGCGCACTGAGAGATATACACCTGGATGGTTTGCACGTCGGCATCGCTATGTAGGATGGTATTTCTTACATACCATGGAGCGCCAAAGATGGTCCGAAAGGCCCGGTTCTGGACCACCTGGAGTTTATTCACGTGGGTCTTGGCTACATAACCCCAAACAGCGCAAGCGTACATCATTGTGGGTCTTATTATTGTTTTGTACAAGAGCAGCTTGTTTAATGTTGACATCTTGCTGCTGGGGTGCAGCAAGCTGCCCAAGGCTTGATGGGCTGCCTTGGCCCGTGTAACCATATTGTCCACGTGAACTCTCCAGGTAAGCTTTTTGTCCAGGGTCACTCCGAGGTATCGTGCCTCTTCTCTCCAGGGTATATCTTGTCCGAAGATCCTGATAATCCTGATGTCACCGCGCCATCGTATTTTCTTCTTGGTGGATTGATTATAATCCTCCACCGGTAGCACCAATCTTCCATTTGATCGAGCTCCTCCTGGACATGCCGTATACCAGGGAGGGCCTCAGCGAGCTTGACAGGACCGTCGTATCGTCTGCGAACTAGGCCATCGTCGTGGAAGGCGTCGTTGGAATGTCCCGCACGTACAAGTTGAAGAGTACGGGGACAGCCCGAGCCTTGGGGGGCTCGGCTCGGAGACACCTCTCCAATGACTTCACGCCACCGAACTTGATCCGGAACCTTCGGCCTCACAGGAAGGACCGGATCAACTAGTCGGGCAGCTAGTCGCTTGTACTCCCTTTGATCATCGGGGTGCAAGGACCACTGCGAGCGCCGTCGCGCCCGATTCTTCTCTCGGATCCGCTCCTTCAACTCCGGAGGCAGAAGATCTCTTCTATCTTTGGCGCGGACGGGTTTGGTAGCTATGCGGATGGATTCCTAAATAGAAGCGGTAAGATGGTGCACGGCCTCCAGGTCTTCGCTGGAGCGGATGATAGGGACTCGGCCGATTATCTCCTTCAGATGGACGGTGAAGGCTGGCCACGACATGCAGGGACGGAACGAGACGTCATCCATCCCATCTGGAATCCCCAGGATGAGGAGAATCGGGTTGTGGTCGCTATCAAGCTCGCTGATGTTCTCAAGGGTATGCTGCATTCAGACGTCCTTGAAGATGGCGATGTTAAGGACGTGTGGCGACCTGTGAGGCCGTAGTGGGTTGGTTCCAGCGGCCCCTCCACTTCCAGGTCGCGGGGCAGGGCGTACCCATGCAGCGTTCTGCCGTTGGTGTTTGTGAACCGGCTGTTCCACGAGGGATGTTTGGCATTTAAGTCGCCGGCCAAGACGGTGGCGACGTCCTCCCCGAAGATGGCGTCCAGATCCTCGGGAAGAAGGGCCTTGCTGTGCATTGGGGAGTTGTAGGCTGCAATGAGCCTTACAACTCCGTAATCCCTCGTCTGGAGGCATACGGCTGTTGCCTCCAGATGCTCGGTTGCCGGGAGCGGGGCTGGGTGGTGCTCCAGGCAGGTCTTCACAAACACGGCAGTTCCCCCTTTGGCTGCTAGGAGTCGATCGGTGCGGTAGCACGTATAATTTGGAAGCCTGACCACATCTCCGCCTTGAGATGGGTCTCGTTTATTAAAATGGTATCCAAATTATTTCGATGTGCGAACTCCAGCAGTTGGTCCTTCTTGTTGTTCAGGCCATCCGCGTTCCAGAAGGCAAGTCGGACGTGGGTTGGTTGGATTGGCCGCCTATCCTCTGGAAGTCTTGGACGTGGCCCATTAGGCGCCCAAAGACCTCTCCCACGTTGGTTGCTCTATTAAGAGATTGGAGCAATCGTGGGATAAATTCCAGCAGCTTCTGTACGTCCACCCGCTGCAGAAGCTGCAAGATGAATCCCCAGCCCTGGGCGTCATTCGCAGCCTGGGGTGCTGCTGCTGCTGAAGCCGATGTTGGGGCAGCAGCGGCTGGCTGGGATGGTGGCTGACCTGGCTTCAGGGGCGGCGGCTCTTGCGACCAGTTGGGCATAAGTTTGCCCAGAGTGCTGGCTCTGGGGCCGGGGCCGGAGCTGGTGCCCGCCTTGGCGTTGGGGTGGGGCGCGGCCGGGGAAAGGCTGGACAACCCCGGTAGCTCGCCACTTGCGGCCCGTCGCAGTTTACGCACCTCGCCAGAGTTTCGCGGCTCTGGGTGCACACGTTGGTAAGGTATGGCCCCGCACACTTGACGCAGCGCGGCGCCGCAAAGCAGTTGCGCTGGGCGTGCCCAAACTTCTGGCAGAGATGACACTGCCCAACGGTCTTCTTTTTGTGCGGCTGCTCGCGCGCACTACCACCTGATTTAGGTTATACACCTCCTTCCCGGTGCGGTCCGCCTCGACGAAGACCAGCGGCATGGGCCGCTTGTCTCGATGGCGCCTCATGCGACGAACCGATCGCACTGGGATCCCCTGTTCCTTCCTCCACCATCTCATCCGGAAGGGTTTCCGGAACTCCCCTCAGAACTGCCCTAAATGGCCGGTCGGAGGGCAGCTGGTAGGTATGAAAGGGGATTCCGTTCCCTTCCATTAGTCTTGTCATGCCTCGATAATCCTCGGCGGTGCATGGCTGAATTGTGATCGAATCCGCCATGTTCTTTGCTTTGCTGAAGTTTAGCCGCAGGGCCCGGAACCTGTCCAGTAATTCCGGTCAGCGGCTCTTGTCACGGAGGACCACCGGGGGAATTTGTTGCTGCTGCTGCTGCTGCTGCTCCTAAGCGTCGTCCTTGCCGCCCTCCGCGATGGCAGCAAACCGGTTGCCAGTGGCTACTTTAGCTGCCGGTTCGTCGCGGGCAAGGCGGCGGCGGCCCCGCTTCCTGCCTTGAACCACCGTATAGTCCTCCGAATCGGAGAAGAACACGTCGGAGTTGTCCATCGGCTCTTCGGCTGCACTCGTCCTATCCCCGGAACGCGGCGCAGCCGCTTCTTCGCGTTCTTCAGTAATACCGGTGACTCAGCCTCGCTTCGGAGCGCGACTGAGTCACTCACAGCCAGGCGCTCGGGTGACGCGATAAGCCCGGTTTCACAAGGCGATAACGCCGGCTCACACGCTGATAAGGATGCCGATTCACCCTTATCGCGTTTCTCAGCGCGGTTGGCCGATGAGATCACTGCCGCACTTTTTGGGGTTGTTGCCCGTCGCGCTGGCTGGACTACGGCGGATGCGGGCCGCTGATGGGGCTCCGCTGGCGGGCTGCGGCGCCCGGCGTCCCGGGCGGGCTGCCCCGCAGAAATTAACTTTACGACCGCACGCGGCTGTCGCGCTTTCCTGCGTTGCAGGTCGCGGATTACAATATCGAGTTCGGCGGCGGTAATGTTCCTTACCCTTATAATACAGGGCAAGATCATGGGAAAAAGAAGCGTTGGTAGAAGACGAATGTCATGGCTGCGCAATCTACGAGAATGGTTTGGCTGCAGCTCTGGTCAACTGTTTCGAGTAGCAATATCAAAAATTAGAATAGCCAATATGATTGCCAACCTCCGAAGCGGAGATGGCACTTGAAGAAGAAGAATGTTCCTCACCAGGTTTTTAGTTGGGCGGACTCGCGCTTCCATGGCACAGGCGTCCGCGGAGCACTCACTAATGGCACTAGCGCGCACTGTTTTTCGGGAGCGTTGTTTTTAATTTCACTGCCGTATTCACAGCGCGCACTACACAAGGTTACCCAACAACAATTCACGGCTCGGCACGGAGCGGAAGGCTCCAGTATTTATACCCGCGCCGCGCCGCGCCTCGTCACGAGCGTTGGTAGGGATAATTCTGGCGGAAGCAAGGCGCAGCACCTATCTTGCTTTCGCGGTCATCTCGCTCTGGCATGTGGCGATATCGGCGGCCTGCCGGGCCACGTTCACGGTGCTAGCTCGTGCTTTTGGGCGGGCGCCCTGCAATACTTACAAAGAAACATATATAGCCATCAATACACCAAAAGGAACAAAGTCAATTCTGGTAACAGAAAAGTCCACCAAGGCAGCCCGGTATCTTCCAAACTTTTGTAACGGCTGTTCAAAATACATAATAATAACTCTTTGCAACAAATCAAGAAGAAGTGGGAGAAAAATTATTATTCTTAGCGAGCAACTACGAAAGCAAGTTAAGAGACGAACTCGGCTAACATAAAAATGATACAAACTAAAATAACAGAAAACATACCGGTTAAACATATAGTATACCTCAGCCAAAAAGTTACACTTGGCAAGAAAAATCAGGATACAGAAATTAAAAGAAGGATGAGATTAGGATAGGAAACGTTTGGCAGATTAAGTTATATAGTTAAAAGCAGATAAAGAGCTACCACAATTTCTGGGATCAATTAATGGTGAGGCTGAACACTTCGCATGGGAAAATGGCTTGTGAACTAGAAGGTCAAGACTTCCGTGTTTGTCCTCACTGCCCAATCGTCGCATACCATCTCTGATATGGGCGAAGTGACAAGAACCGCGTGTTAGATAGCCCCTTGTTAGAAAATAAAATTTTTACTTTAAGATGGTTCCAAAAATCTTTTTTATTGCACTATAGAAAATCATCTAACTCAGTTATACAGAATAAAAATCTAAAGTGAATTATACGGTTTTCGCAAGGACAATTTTTCATGATTATATACTAAACTCAAAAATTTATATTAATTATATATGAACTGATTTTGAAGTGATACATACCTTAACAACGTCGGAAATGGTTATTACAAGGAGCCAATCCACTGTACCTCCTACTCTATCTATATCCAATAAATCAGATTCAACCATACCTGTACTTTCATCTGCTACCTCTGAACCTCATCCTCCTACTCCTAGCCCATCCACGATAGAGAGATTAAATATAGTTAATTTCAATTATAAAGAGGAACAAACTCCAAACGATAATTTAAATAACAAACTCTCGCGCCCTTGCAAAACAAACAAACAGGACCGGCAAATTATATGCAATCGTTGTAACAACTGGTTTCGCTCTTCCTGTGCCAATATTTCTGAAGAAGATTTAATAAACTACAGCAAAAAAAGGAGTTGAGTGGTTCTGTAATGACTGTGCTAATCAAAATAAGATGACACGCTGCCAATTCTACCATCGTTTCTTCGCCCACCGAGGTCTATCCACGCATATGACTAGGAAGCACCGTAATAAAATCCTATCAACTACTGATGAGAATAGTGATTCCATAAATGTGGAAGACCTTATCAATAAACTGGGAAAGTTTAAATCTACAATTCCAATTGTGAAAAGGATTCCAAAGTCAGCACGAGTCACTGTAGCTAGACGACTAACCTACCTACTAGACAGAGTAACTACATTCAACGATGTGGAATCCTGATCGAATCTACTTCTATTTTGTTACACGTCGTTAAGACTACCTGACAAACAGGAGAAAGGCAAGTTTTCGAATATGGTGAAGCAGAACTGTAATGACCCGACGTCCCCGATCATCAAACCAGCCAAGAAGAAATTACGAACATACCTCTCCAAGAGTAGATTCTAAAATATGAGACGGAGATATCAGAAGTGCAATACAGCTACTTTCATCCCCTGTCACCTTGGATCCCATTGATAAAACAACTTTTAATAAACTTGTATAGAAACACCCTCCTCCTTCCCGTCAACTTAGCTTCCCAAACCCTGAGCCTATTCCTAAGCATAGTTCCACTAAAAAAGATGACATCTTACTGGCTATTAAAAGTTTTTCTTATGGATCAACAGGTGGAATTGATGCACTACGACCCCAACATCTAAAGGATCTTACGTCCAAAAATATGGGTGAAGCTATCTTCTATCATAAATCTAGTCAATTTGATGCTAGCTGGAAAAATAAATAAGAATATCGTACCAATAATATATGGACCCTCCCTTTGTGCTTTAAACAAGAAAAATGGCGGAATCCGTCCCATTGCAATTGGCTGCACTCTACGAAGATTAGCTGCCAAAATAGCCTATTCACAAGTGAAAGAAAAAGTTGGAAAATTATTACGTCCAATTCAACTTGGTTTTGGAACACAAGGTGGATGCGAAGCCATTATCCATTCAACAAGATCCTTCATCGAACTAAATCGCAACACGAACAAAGTAATCCTAAAAATTGATTTTCGAAATGCTTTTAATTCGGTGGAACGAGATGTAATGTTGGAGAAAACTCTAGAACATGCTCCTGAAATATATAAGTTCCTTACGCAATGCTACCAGGATCCAAGCTTTCTGTTCTTTGGAAAATACCCTATTTTATCGTCCGTTGGTGCACAGCAAGGTGACCCTTGTGGACCCCTCCTATTCTGCTTAACAATTCAATCAACAATTAGTAGTTTTCTTCTGAGCTCAGTTCATATTACTTGGACGATGGAACGAGTGGTGGAAAACCTGAAGTTGTTTTAGATGACCTTGAATTTCTTATCAAAGAACGCCATAAAATTGGTTTGGAGGTAAATCCATCGAAGTGTCAGCTATACTTCTGTTCAGATCCTGATAGTAAAGTGATCTCTAACTTTCAAAAACCTCTACCGAAACTTCAAATTACTATTGACAATCTGACTCTACTTGTTGCTCCACTACTCCCTTCGGCCATTCCATTTTGTTTTTCAAAAAAAGAAGAAATCAATCTCCTACTCTCACGTCTTCTCAACCTAAGCTCCCACACAGCATATTTTCGTCTGAAACATTCAGTCGGGATACCCAGACTAAAGTTCTTGCTCAGAACAACCCCCCTCCATAACTCTACTACACTACTGAATGGAATTGATGAGTACATCTCAAGATCTCTTGAAGAAATAATCATTATTAAGCTTAACGCTCAGACATCAAGAATTGCTTCACTTCCCGTATCCCAAGAAGGCATCGGAATTAGAAAATTATCTGATATCTACATCCCAGCCTTTTTGTCGTCTGTGAATTCTGTATCAGAGCTGATTTATTCCATGATGTTATTACCCGAGAATAACTTAGCCCATGTTTCAGGATACTTAGACTACATCAGAAGTCAGTTTATTAGATGAAACACCTCCCATTCCTTCATGTCAAAAAAGTTGAAACATCCTGAATATGAACAGAATAATTCGAACTTTCAATTTCAGTTCTGAAAGAGATCAGGCGAGATATCTTGCCTCCACTAAACCCGAATCCGGTGCCTGGCTAAATGCAATTCCATGCACGAAACTTGGAACTTTCCTAAATGACAACACTTTCAGAATATCAGTTGCTCTCAGATTGGGATGTAACAATTGCGAGCCCCACAACTGCATCTGTGGAGATAAAGTGGACAAGTCAGGAACTCATGGTCTCTCATGTAAAAAAGCAGTAGTCGTCACTCTCACCACCAGGAACTAAATAAGATCATCCAACAAGCCTTATCATCCACTAACATCCCATCTGAACTGGAACCATGTGGACTCTTCCGTAATGATGGCAAAAGAGTGGACGGTTTAACTTTAACCCCGTGGTCCTGTGGTATAAACCTTATTTGGGATGCTACCTGTACTGATACCCTAGCCCCATCGTACATCAAGCAATCTAGTGTAACTGCTAGCCTTATCGCAAACAATGCTCATCGACCAAGGATACATCTTCATTCCTTTTACAGTAGAGACTTTGGGACTTTGGAAACTACCTTCACCTACTAACTTAAGAGTCCAGATCGAAATCATACCTAAGGCAAAGAATTAGTTTAGCTATCCAACGTGGAAATGCAGCTAGCATTATTAGAACATTTCCTAAAACTATTAATCTAGACGAAACTTTTATTTTATAAATTTGTTTTTCTTAATTTATGATGTTATTAGCAAAGATAGTTCAATAAAATAATTAAATTAAAAAAAATTGACGCTTAAGAGCTTTTTAAGGTGCCAAAGTACCAAACTAGATATGAAAAATGGTAATATTGTCACAAAACTTCGCGCATGATTGGATGTATATAGGCTACACATATCACAAAGGTACTCCGATAAAATTTTAATAACAAGCATAATCTTCAGCACTGGTGTGAAGAATATATATAATGTTATTTGATAACATAATTTACTTGCTAGAAGTATGCCACGACTTCTTGGCTTTACACTTGTCTCAGAATTCCTCCTATCATATAGAAAAAATATAATAATCACTGATGTAATTCATTGTCCATTACGTGATCACTAAGCCAGATTTCACTAAGCGCTACATTGCGAAACAAATTGCATCCCAATAATTTTAATTTTGTGTTCACCTTCAAAATTTTAATAGAAGTTTGTCAATAATTTCTTTTTTGGAGAATTTTCAGTGCTTGTTGAATTACTCTTGGCTACATTAGAAATGCCCTTGATAATCTTAATAACTAAACCACTTTATGTTCAGTTCAACTTTCTTATAATAGTCAGATCGCTTTTCGGTCTTATCAAGGAAGATATGGATTGACTTTTGAAGATGTTCATGGGGCCCAGAATTTCATTATGGTGTTACGAGATGTCTATTTTACCTTGCCTTATAATCCCAAATCTCATAGTTTCAGCAATTTACCGATGGTATTGCTTCCGGAACATCAAATAGCATATTTTGTTTGTCGATTATTCGTCTTGGCAATCACCTTCTTTTCTTGAAGCAAAATATAAGTAGTAGTAGTTTTACTAATGCTTCCCTGCAAGTTTGAAAATTCTATGATATGTAATAAACATAATATTAAAGTGTGTTTTGAAAATTATAAAACGATAACATTTAAACATCTATAGGTGCATGATGCAAAGGGAATAAGGCATTTAGATGACACCAAGACTGAAAAAAGCAGCGTCTTGTTGCACCGTTGCCCATAAAGGTATTAAACAAGTAGCTACAGCTATCAGTGGTGGAAAAGGGACATTGACAACAGCTGACGATACTATCCTTCCAGTAATTGCATCCATTTTAAGAATCATGATTCAAGACACACTAACGGGAACCTTCAATCTACCGAAATAGATATTTAACTCCCAAGAATTTCAGCAGATATCCAGAAGCACTGCCAAAAATTAGCATAAGATAAACCAAAGAAAATGGGGGAAATGAGGATCCTATCGCATCCAAAGAGAACTACTTGGAAAAAATCTCGCCCTTCAGTCTAAAAATAAAGATGGCACAAATGATAGAGAGAAATTAGTCGAAAAATTGCAACAAGATTATGTTCACAAGGAAATACAAAAAGAGCATTTTATGCTTTTCAGGTTTATAAATGACAGAAACGTCGTTTACTAAATGAGGAAAATTCTTAGCAAATATGATGGCGAGAACAAGCAAGTTGTCCTTTTAAGAAAATCTTTAAAGTTAAGGCAAATTTTATTAGCCGCTCACCTTTTCTTTATGAGAAAGGGTGAAACTATGAACGATTGAATTATTATTTAACGTTCATAAACAGCGGTTCATTATTTGATTGTAAAGGTAGACGTTCTATTCTGTCTCAGCCACCCCCACTACTTATCATACTTCCTGGTGGAATAGGTTGAATCGCCTTCGAAAAAAAGTTTTTTTTTACTTCAATAGAGTGAGAAATGATTTTCTGTTTATAATATTAATTCAGTTACCACTAAAACTCATTTGATAATATTTCTGGCTGAATTGGGAAACAAACTGCAATCAATTAAATTTATTTTTTAAAGTTGTTTATCGTTAAAGAACTGATCACTTTGGTATTGAAGTTTGTTGAATATAATAAAACAATCTATCTGAAGACAAAATATGCTTCAAAAGAAATATTCTGGAATTCTTTACTAAACCTACGAACGTTTAGACAGTATAATTAAATTTAACATTTATTATCAAATCAAAGCCCATATTAACAAACTTACTAAAACATTAACTAAACTGTCTGTCTCCAGTTATGGGTAATAAAATAAAATAGCCTGAGCAGACATTGTAAAAAGAACAATTAATCTGTCAACATGAATTTTCAAGAGTGAAAGCAATTTTCAAGTTAATTCTCATATCACAACACCCTTTTGCAATATAATTTAGATTTATTCTTTACCGGAATCGTTTTATTTCAAGAAATATGGTTGGCTTATAAAGGTGTCAGCTGTTTTGGTAGCGTGCTAGATGCGTAGTGGAGTACTTAGTGGCACTCTTTTATTGTCGTGGAGGCATGTATGCCGTTACTAGATATTTAATTTAGAAATCTATATATTTTCCAAGCATATTAAAATTCAGAATTATGTTAATCGAAACATGACTTAATTTTGAGGTTACCTTAAATTTTTGTAAGCGTAGGGGCACTTTGCCATTAGCTAATTTTATTCTATATAGAGCACAACACCCAGTTCTAGTACATGTAGAGATATTTTGGTTTTAGAAAAAATGGTTCGAAACTATCAACGCAAATTCCAAAAAGCCGCTTATACAACTGAGGACTTACAAAGGGCCATAGAACATGTAAAGTCTGGAAAATGTGGCACATTGCGTGTTAGCAAACTATTCAATATCCCTAGAAGTACATTAAAGGAGCACATCAAAGATCGTAGAACTATCAAGAGTAATACAATGGCCAAAGATGAAAAGATTCTTCCAAAAGGAATCAAATGCCTCGAAAAATGGGGGTTTGGGCTTAGCCGTAAAGAAATCCTAGATATTGTAGGCAAGTATGTTACACAGAAACAGCTCAAAACTCCATTCAAGGGCAATGTACCTGGAGAAGACTGGTTCCTAAATTTTAAAAGAAGACATAATTTGTCAATCAAAAAACCTGACACCTTGGAATATGCCAGGAAGAAAAACACGGAAGCCTTTATAATATACTCGTATTTTGAGTTATTGAAAGATACGATACAAAAAAGTCGTAGAAGAAAAGGGGAGTTCCTCTACTCGAATTGTATCTGGTCCAGGGAGGACAAATACCAGTGTTCTGTTTGCTGCTGCTGCAAATGGACAAAAATCTCCGCCATTAATTATATACAAAAGAAAAAGTGTGTGAGACAGCTGGATAAATCAAAAAAAGAATATCCAGGAACGACATGTGCTGCCACAGAGAACGGATGGATGGAATCCCAAATATTTAAAAACTATTTTTTGAAAACATTCATACCCCTCGTAACTGCTGATGGTCCTGTTTTAGTTATATATGACGGTCACACAACTCATATCGATATTGATGTAGTAGAGCAGCTGTGACAGCAAACATTACCATTATAAAATTACCACCACATAGCAGTCATCTTTTACCAACACTTGACTTGGCTTTGGGGCAGAAATTACCCAAAAGTAAGTTTGATAAAATGGTAGGAACTGTTTGGAAAGACGCAGATCCAAAAATTATTCGTGAAGGTTTAAGAAAGGTGGTATCTACCCTTACAACTGTGCTGTTATACTAAAAGAGAAGTTTGATCTGCTTCAACTGAAACGATGAGAACAACGAACACCGAATACAACTCATACAACCGCCGAGAGAAATTGACATTGATTTGTTGGAACATATAGGTCAGGAAGAACATAACCAGTGGAAGACTTTGGATTGTTGGACTTAGAAGATGGTCGGCAACAAAGCACACCATCAGCTGAAGATGTTGGATTGTTGGAAAGGGAAGAATGCGAGGGAAAACAAAAAGAGACACCAGCTGAAATGACAGATATGTTTGAAGCACTTTTTCTGAATCTCGTAAAAAGAAATCAAGATAGTGTAACGAAAAAGTCCAGGGAGAGAATATGTTCAGGTGCTGAATTAATAACAAGCGAGGACGTAAGAAAAAGATTGAAGGAACCCAAAGAATACGAAGCGCATTAGAAATCTGGCATCAAAAGAAAGAAAATTGCTACTGAACAAACAACTACGAAAGAACAAAAGACGACCAAAGAAAAGAATTCGATCAAAAACAAGAAACTTAATCAAGTGAAACGTAAGAGATTGAATAAAAATATAAGAAAATATTGACGATTCAGAAATAGATGAAGAAAATTCAGATTTGCATTTGGACGACGAAGAGAGCGATTTTGAAACACTTTCTGACGTGAGTGCCAAAGCATTAACTGCACTTGACCTCTGAAAAAATGTAACTGGTATTGAAGACTGCATCTTAACTAGACTGAATTCAGAGGGAAACACTTGTTAGTATTTTATAGGAAAAATAGAAGATGTGGACCAGGACACCGGAAATCCAATTGTGAAATTATTACAAAGAATGAAATCAAAAACAGTACCTTTCAGAGCCGCTTTCACATGGGCTGCTGTGGAAGATATTTCAGAAGTGGAGCCTTCGGATGTCATTTGTACTTTACCTCCTCCTACCATCGGAAAAAGAAATGAAATCAAGTTTGACGTCAGTTTTTCTGGTTATAACATCAATTAAGTAAGATTTAAAATGTTTTAGAATAATGTTATTTTTCCTTTAAAGTTTCTATGAATTTATATTTTTGTTTTGTAATGTTCCTAATAAGTTATGAATAAAAAGCTGTGAGTTTTGTAATAATAACTTCAAGGCAATACCTATATTTTCAAAATCATTTTAATTCAAAAGGCTCTTGCCCCCAAATATGGGGTTAGTGCACCCGCCATAACAAAATTTAAAAAAAAATAAAAAGTAGGGTCATGTATTATTTTTAAAGCTGTTTGCGACCTACAACATGATAACTATCAAGAAAACTATATATATCCAGAATTTTGTACGTGTACTATAATACTGGAGAATTTTAATAATAATTCAAATTGAATTTTGCACTTCGATAGGTGAATTTACCCCACTTTACCCTAGTCATCACTACTTATAACATCTACTGTTCTAAAATTGTCTTATGTTTCTTAAGAAAAGTTTGTAATTTTCCCTATTACCAACGAGATTGGTGAAACAATTGACTTGATCTCAGTACTATAAAGCGATGAGATTGTATTGCACTCTACAATTTTTATCCTTGATAAAACTAAACTTTACCATCTTGTATTTGTAATTTACATAAATAACCCTGAATATTTAGGTTGCTAGAAAACTAATAATCTTCCTTATGCATGAGCAGAACTTTCAATAAAAGACTAAGGAGTGTATCCCCACACAGGTGCGCTTTACTGACCAAATTATATCACTTAGAAGACTTTTACTAGTTGAAGTAAGTGTTTTTTTCTCTGACCAGTCCAAATTCTCAGAGAAGCAGCAGCATTATGATGGATTGTTTGCGCCCACCTCTACACCCTTCCCCACGTACAAGAACTTGATCGTCATTGAAGGTTGAAAAGAAGGAGACTGCCAGCTGTGAAACGTGTTCTACGTAGTCGCCTCAACATGGGGGGGGAGAGGATCTAAAATGTGTAGTGAGAGGTACTGGTGACTTTCGGTAATGACCTACTTAGGCCTTAATTCTATTTAGAGATTAGTGTTTAACAAATAATCCCCCCCCCCATACACTTAAAATCTACACAAAGTCGTTCTAGTGCTTGTGTCTTCACAAGTCTCAAAGCGCAATATTTAAAAAGTGGCATTTAATATAAAGTTGATGGAGGGTAATAGCCAAAAAAATAAAGATGGATGCAAAACCAGTTTTTGCTCTATTAAAAAACTTCATGTTTGCTCTATCTCATTTATAAATGGGGCTTTGATTACATTACGTTTACCACCACTTAAAAGAGTATTTAATTTCATCAGAACTGTACAAAAGATTAGGATCTTAGTAATTTATTGATAAAAAATATTTCCAATTTTCCAAGTAACAAAGAAGATGGATGGTTGACTAACCTATCAAAAAAAGTAGATACATAGTTATGTTATTACATACCTTTCTGTTTCATGGACTGTTAAAACCGGAAAGTTATATATCTGCAACTCGCTCATAAAATTATAGAAGGTGGTTAAATCTTTCCAAACCTCATCCATATTCAATTAAATATATGTTGTATACAAAATTAATAGCAAATCCCAAAAACTACTTTTCATCAATTTTACAGCAGGTTAAGTTTTCCGATAAACACCTTCGAGCTCACGAGTTACACTTTTTTGTAATCACATAAAATTGCAAAGTAATTTTCTATTTAATATTTCAAATTAATATGTGTACATTAAAAATAAATTAAAAACAAAGAAATGGAAAAATTAAAATATTAGTATATGTAAATTAAAGCAATATACAAAATTGTTACCACTATCGTACTTAGAATGTTACAAAATACAGTCTAGAAAATTAAACCCCATAGCATCAAGATATTTCATTACTCTTTATTCAATTATTCTCACTAACAGAAAATTAAAATGTTATTAGCAAAAAGTTTTTGATTATACGTCAGATTCAATACAAGTTACAAAATATAACAGAATTATTATGATCGTACACACACTGACAAAATTGAAGGCAATGCATAATGGACGTATATAATTAGTTGTCAAAATAACAAATGCCATATAAAATGAATCTTCATTGCATCTTTTGTTTTAAAAATTAGGATTAGAACCTTACCATCCAAATTGCACTGAAGTAAGGTTTTCCCATAAACTTCATGCCGATGTATCAAAATTCCTTCAACTACTCATTCCCGAGCGACTTCCACTGTTGAAGTGATTTATTTAGCAGATGTGAGAAGGCGGCATGAAACGGGGACCATTAATCAAATTACTTGTTCAAAGTATAACATTAATAGAATTTATCAAAATTCTTTATTTTAAAAGACATTATCAGTAATATCAAAAATAAACTTCAATTTTGTCATCGTGTAAATAAACAAACTCTATGTCGATACATCAGAACATAGCATTTCATTGCTTTGCCGTTTCATCTTTGTCCACTAGGCCGAGCTCCAACTCTTCTTCTCGAGTAAATTCTTGGTTATATCGCTTAATCTCTGCATCAAAATTATGAGATAATATATCAAGCTTCTCCTTATACTGTGCGGAATGGTCGTCCAACTCCAAGTCATCGTCCGATTCATTATTGTGAACACCCTCCCTAATACCCTTTTTAACGATTTTCTCTTTCTTCCCCTGATGCTCGGGCGGCACAGACAAATCCCCTTCATACTCGATAACTTTATTCTGGGCCAGTCGCCACTCCAAAACTTCCGTAGTGAAATCGTCGCGGTTGCCGAGCTGCGTAAACCCGACAATCTTATCCACCATTATGCTGTTGTGGATGCAGACCAGCGTAGGAATCACCTTTATGTGTAGCTTTTCGGCCAGGAAGGGGCACTTCTCGGCGTTCAGCGAAACAAACTTGGTTTCCAAGTGCTTTGGCGCTAAGATTTTAAGGTGCTTGTCTACAATCGGGGAGCGAGTATTGGTGGGCGTGAAGAAGTGAATAACGACGTTGTCTGATTTCTTGATGGCTTCGAAGAACATCTTCTCCTCGGTGAGGTGCTCATACTGGCCGTGCCCCTGCTGCAGCCACTCCTGCCGCTTGCCCTGTTGCGCCTTCAGCTCCTGCATGCGCTGCTTGCGCAGCTGCTCGAGGTCGTTCAAGTCCAAATTGTCTATGTGCTCGATAACCGAGTCCACATGCTTTTCCAGGTTTTTCGTCACGTCCAACACCTTCTTCTCAAGGATATCCGAATTCATGTCTGGAAGTTAATTGTACACGATTAATCAAGGGGAAATCTTAAAAAATCCGTCACTAACTTGTTTGGAGAATGGAATCGGCAACTTCTAATATTGAGATATTTCCTAATTTTTAGTAATCTATGTTAGTTCTACCGGGTGTTGTTACCACAGTAACAAGTGACAGTACAGCTTCGTGAGCTAACCTGTCTTTTTCCGGCTGTGTCTATTGTATCGGATATTAATATATGAATATACAGGCAGAAACGAAATATAATACTAATTCGTCCATGTGGTCTGAAGCGTACGCGTACTAAATATGGATCTACATTTCTAAAAACTAGAATACAAAAAAATAAATTTTTAACGTTATGGTATCATTTGATTTTGAACCCATACAACTTTTCACTAAAAAGTATAAATTATTTTTTGAAGAATATAAATGATACAAAATATTTTGTTATGCTATTTTGGAATTTTTATGTATCATGTACGTTCTTCGTTTTCATGTTCGTGAGTAAGCCTTAAAACCTTAACTAATTTCTAAAGATTCCAATGTGCTTTGATTTAATTTATCATAGTTTAGTCTAGATCATACAGTGATAGATTATTTCTTCCTAGATATACCTTTACCAAGAGTCATATTTAAGAGAAAAGAAGAAAGCAGAACAATTTACCCATGAGAAGAGCTTGAGAAAAATTATAGAATGGTCTAGAAAAGCTATAGGAAGGAATTGATTGTAAGATAAAAACACATCAAAAGAAGAAAATTTGTATCACTAAGTTTGAATGTAGAAAGAGAAAAACTTGAACAGAATGGAAGGAACGAGGCAAAAGGTATAAGAAATAAGCTATAACGGAAATTTGTACTTTAACGCCGTCTGCTAATCTACGCCAAATGACGCTGGGCACACTTTAAAACGATATATACCAAATATTAAAAGAAGAGAGAGACGAAAATTACCTTTCAGCCAAGTTGCACAATAGAAAATAACAAAATGGAAAAAAGTTAACTTTCAACAAATGTAGAATGAAAAAATAATATAAAATAACATGGAGCACTTTTTTAACATTAAGGAATATAGTGCGTGATAAAAGCTTAACAAAAACAAAAGCAGTTTCTGAGGAGGAATATTTGTAACCGTATGTGGTTTGGAAATAAGGATGCCAAAAAGAAAGTCAAAGAATCCGTGGACCCATGTTATGTCCCTTGTTTTAAAAAGTAAAATGAAAAATAAGAAGGATAGGGCTGGCGCTAATATTTACACACCTAAATATCAGCCTTATCTGCACGTGTATCCTCTGCTAGATAACCAACGAGGCTCCCGCGATCTACCATTTAGTAGGTATAGCCTGGTACCAGTTGGCCCAAAGTAACGAAGCCTACCTTCATTAGGTTAATCACCCATAAGGTAGTAAGGAAAATTCAGAATGGAAGTACTATCCCTAAACCAGGATAAACCTTTTGCTTACGATAAGCACAATGGAAATTGAATATGAAAATAGGAATATGATACATTAAAACCATGACATGAAAAGATATGGAGATAAGTAAGAAAGGGAGTAGAGATATATACAAGATGTTGAAAAGTAGGAAAGAGGCATAGAGCAAAAATGGACTAATAGTAATCCAAGAGCTAGATAAAAGAGTAACGAAGTGAGAAGCGATAAACCCAAGATTAATAAGAGTGAATTTAGAGACAAAAAAAGGATAATAATAATTCATATCTGTGCACCAACTGAAAACGAAAATATATTAGAAAAGGAACTATTTTATAACCAACTATCAATCACTTTAGAAAACTCCACACACTAATAATAGGGAACTAGAGTTAGAATAAATAGCAATTACCGAATAGGACATGGGATAATGAAAAAGTACAGCAGAGAAGAAGAAACTTAAAATAAAAATGTAGAGATAATTCTAAAGTTCTACACAGAAAACCATATGCTCATAGGAAATACCTATTATAAATACAAAAATACTCACAAAATAAAATTTTATAGCTAAAATTATCATAGCTTACATCACATACACAAAAGAAGCAAAATAAGCAATATCGAATGTAAAGATACTAAGAGGAGCACAGCTTAGTACAAACCACAGACTGGTTACAGGAAAAACAAGACTGTAAGCTAAAAAAACCAAAATATAAACAATATAAAAAAATACAAGTACAAAAACTAAGAGAAGAAAAGAAAAGAGAAGAAGGAACGGCATAACACAATGTAGATCTAAAATAAAATACTTCTTAAGCAAATAGAAACACAAACAGCTGAGAAAATGTATGGAAAAATAAAAATAAATAAAAACAAAAGAAAAAAATAATGGAATAAGAATATAGTTAAAGATAGAAAAGAAAAACCTAACCTAAAAGAAATACCAAAAACAAAAATAGAAGAAGATAGGTAGGTCTATATATAAAGAAAAAATGAATCAAAACCAGCGGTGGAAGAGGCAAAAATATTCACTTTGGAAGAGTTTGGAATGGAAGATTTTTAAGAACAGTACTACTTCAAGCACTGTAGGATTGATTTTAAAAAATCTAAATTTATTTTTCTATAAAATTCAAGTTTAACAGCCCATTAAAGATGCAACCAAAATAAAAATATTTGAGTTTGCAAATCAAATGTTACATTTAATTGTTTTTTGGTTCTAACAAGAATCAGGAGATTTTTTTATGAAAATTTAGTTTTTGCAGATGATAATTATAGTAGCAAAAAATCCAAGAAATGCATAAAAACCTTTGTACCCGTTGACAATAAAAATAAAAACAAGAGTATGGAACTAAATATAGAGAAATATTACATATAACCAAAACAAAAGTAAACGAAGTAGAGAAACATAATTTTAGAATAAAAAACATGGGGCCGGCGAAGAGATTGCTCTGTAAGCAATCCCAGAACGAACTTAAAAAAACCTTTCGATTTCGATTTCGAATTTCGGGAAAATTCGAAATCGAATATCTCGAAAATTATTCGACATAGAATTTTTTCGACTTCATTTTCGAATTCAGCGTAAAATTTCCTATAAGAATCACATTTATTAATCGTAACGTCGAAAAATTTCCCGAAATTCGAAGTCGAATATCTCGAAAACTATTCGACATAGAATTTTTTCGATTTCATTATTGAAATCAGCGTAAAATTTTCTTTAAGAATTACTCATAAAATCGCAATGTCGAAATTTTCCCGAAATTCGAAGTCGAATATCTCGAAAACTATTCGAGATAGAAACTTTTTGATTTCGATTTTGAAATCAGCGTAAAATTTCCTATAAGAATCCATTTTGAAATTTTAAAAAATCCATAATTTTGTGACAGACAGACAGACCGACAGACCGACAGACATATAGAATTCAGTAACGAACTTTTTAAGTTCGTTGAAAATAGAAATATAGTGCTTAAGAAACTATGAAAACCTAAGAACAACAGCAAGCAAAGATACCAGGGTTGAAAGAAACCTTGAGGATAGTAAAACAAACAAAGTATATTACCAGGTAAACAAGACGGTCATGAGCAAAAGGAAAGTAAGCATAAATAATAAACTGCAGCTATATAGCAGTGCATATTTATAAACACATGCCTCTCAGACCTGGACTGTGCAAGAAAAACATAAAAGCAAAATAACTGCGATAGAAATGAAATATCTAATGAAGATGGTGGAGAAAACGCAAAGGGCACACTCGCTAATATAAACTACAGAAAGAAGACAATTCAATTGGTATGGTCATGTAATAACATTGAATGAAAAGATTATACCTAAAAAATGTTAGAAATAAGCCAAGCAGTAAAAAAAACAAGGGAAATCAAGAATAAAATAAGAAGAGGACATAAGAAGAATGACAGAGAGTAAAGAAGAGAGCGCCAAAAAGCTAAAAAGAATAAGTTCGAACAATAAAAATAATCCATAATGGGTCAAGTACACCGTGTCATGGACTAAAAAGTTAAAACAAAAAAAAAGAAGAACAAGAATCCTTGGGTACCGAGCGCCCCCCATTATATATAGTCATTAATTTTTATAATGTTTCAGACTCGTGGGAACAAAATGGACATTGACAAAACAATTTACACAAAACCTTTAGTTATGTCAGAGGAGGACACTAGTAGCAACTCCCTGACAAAACACATTGCGCCCATGGAGACTTTCTGGGGCCCAAAAGAGAAGGACCAAAAAAGAAGCTAAGATCAGGAAAGGCACGTAGACAAAGGAGAAGCCCAGACCTGTAAAAACTGTGAAAGGGGGGGATAAGAAGGAAAGCGAGGGTAACAAGAGACTCCGCTCAGACTCTCCAACCCCGAAATCCAAGCAACCGGGAAAGAAGCCCAGGAGCGATGAGCAGACTGGTCAATATAGCACCGCAATGATAGGGCTAAGGATGGTGGTGCTGGACAGACACTATCCAGACATTTTAGTGAATCAAGAGCAATCAGACTTGATTCAGAAAAATTTATTACTGCTGTGGACGAGACTCCTTCTGGAAGCACTAATCCACCGCAGTTTGAAAGCTTGAGGTACACCGGAGGTGTCCTATGGATCACGTGTACCAAGGAAACTAGAGACTGGCTGCGCAGAACTATCTCAGATTGGGGAGTGCTGGTAGAAGGAGTTGAACTTTCAGCGGTACAAACTAAGGACCTACCCAAGCGCCCCAAAGTTCTCGTTTGGCTTCCTGGACCAGTCAACGAAAAAATTGCCAGGACCCTACTTGGGCTTCAAAACCCAGGGTTAAAAACGAAAGACTGGCGACTTCTTAGCCAAAAGGTAGACAAGGAAAGAGATATCCTGGCCTACTCCACTAATGGTGCCTCTTTCAAGGTCCTTGATAACAAACAGTTCAAGACCTATTATGGACTGAGAGCTGTAACTTTCAGGACCATACAAAATGCTCAAGATGCTGAGGGTACTTTAGATAAACCTCCAACACAGTAGGGTTGCTTCGGCGGCTCTATGTAAGATGATGGAGGGCTGTGATGTTGCCCTCATCCAAGAGTCTTGGATCTTACCCATCAAGGTAAGGTAAAAGGTCTGGGGGGGGGGGGGATTGGAGAAGAACTAATATACAGTAGATCCTCAAATAGACCCATAAACTGTATTTTATTAAAAAATACATAAAATGCCTGCCGCTACTGCAATTCTGTTCTCAGGATATGGCAGCAGTGATGCTAACAACAAGTGGAGGAGGACCGAGGAAGATCATACTGGGATCGGTGACCTCCATGTTGATGAACCGGATCCTCCACCGCCTGGGGCAGTGGACGAGCTTGTGAGACACTGCAAAAACATTGGTCTGCAGATGCTCATTGGCTACGACGCCAATGCACACCGCCTCTCATGGGGCAGCACCGACATTAACATCAGAGGTGAGTTAATTTTGCATTGCACTGTAGCAAATAATTTAGACATATTGAACCAACCTTCGTAACCACACGAAGAAGGGAAGTAATCGATATAACATTTGGTACTACTTTCGTAAGTAACTTTGTTGGAAATTGGCAAGTATCTGATGAGGAGAGTTCAGACCACAGATACGTTAAGTTCAAAATCAGTAGAATTCATTCAGCAAGTGATTTTTTTGCGTTTAGGGTATGTGTTCCGTAATGGATCCATGTTCACTGCAGCCTAGGGCTTATTGGGATTACCCTAATAAAATAAATTCATAACCAATCTGTAACTGATATCCCCTCAATTAGCAGATATAGGTCCTTTACAGGGTGTGTCTGGAAATCTTCCGGTTCCAGGATTGGTTTCCCGAATATATGTTGCCTTTTCCTGGACAGCGCATCGCACTTGCATAGGATGTGTAAGGCTGTTTCGGGTTCCTTGCTGCAAAGTCTGCATGCAAGGTCACCATTGAATTTACCAATTTTCCAGAGGTTATCTTTAGCTGTGGCCTACTTAAATTAAGGAATTCTGCAACTCTCTTTTGGCAAGATCCCTTATTGAAGGTTTTACTGAAATTATGTCCTGGTCGGTTCTTCCAGTACATTAGACGATGAGTGCGTGTCCTCTCCTTAATAAATTCCTAAAGCAGGTTCTGGGACTATGTAAGCCTCATTAGATCCCTTCCTGGCCAATTCATTGGCTTTCCCATTGCCGTAGATACCGCAATGCCCAGGTGCCCATAACAGTTTCATTGTGTTGTGTTCTGCCAGTGCATTGAGTTCGTTGATGCATTCCCATACCAGTCTAGATGATGCTTTAGTGCTTTATAAAGCTTTTAAAGTTGCCTGGCTGTATGATAATATAGATCCGCTTGCTCCTGTAAGCCCTCTTACCGTTTTCATGCACACACTGTAGTATAGCGTACTGACCCAGGGGAAAGCTTAACTCTACCCTGGGAGCTTCAGCATATATCCCAGCTCCGGTACCCACCTCATTTTTAGAACCATCTGTGTACCAGATTAGGCTACCAGGTGCAATCGCCTGTCTAAAAGTCTCGCTCCTACCTCACTCCTGTATTATCACTTCGAATAGAGAGTCGTCACATATTTTTGAAGTCATGTGGTCCGTCCTCATTTCAAGCAGAGGGCACCCAGACTATCTTGTATGGCCTGTGTCCGTATGTGTTGCCTCCCCCTGAATTACTATGTGCAGAGGTGGGAGGTCTAGAAGAGTCTCCATTGCTGCAGTGGGCGTGATTCTCATTGCCCCAGTAATGCCCAAACAGGCAAGTCTTTGTACCTTGCCTAGTTTTAGTTTGGTGGTTTCTTGTGTGACTTTGGGCCACCAGACCAAAACTGAGTATGTAAGAGAAGGTCTAACCACTCTGGTGTACAACCAGTGCACCATTCCTGGTTTTAGCCCCTACGACTTGTCGCCGATTTGTTGACCACTTTCTTAATATGACGGTTCCAAGTAAGTTTAGAATCGAAAATGACTTCTAGATACTTTACTTCTCCCGATATGATGATTTCTTTTTCGCCAAGGAAAAGAGGTATAAGCCCCTCTAATTTTTTCCTTTGCGTGAAGGGCATAATTTTGGTTTTTACGTGACTGACCTTGAGGCTTTCCTGTTCAGACCATTCAACTACCACGTTGAGACCCCTCTGCATTTGTTCCCTGATCGTGCCTAGAAATTTCTCTTCCACCAAGACAACTAGGTTATAGGTGTAGCCTACAGAAAAGATTCCTTCGTCTTTTAAGTTCTTTAAAAGTCTATCCATTACCAGGTTCTATGGCAGGGGGGAGAGAACTCCTCCCTGAGGACCCCCCCCCGCTACCTGGACCATTATAGTTTCGTCAGAAATAGATGAATAAACAATCCTTCCTTTGAACATGCAGCAGGTCTACATAGTTTTTTAAATACTGACTCCCCTTAATTTCATTTGACCCCCCAATTTTTATAACATAGCAGCCATCTGAAAAAGATAACATTTTATCCGTACTTATAAAGGATATTTAAATTTGAGGTGAAAATTTGACTTTTTACCGAAATACATAAGTTGTTTGAAATGTTCAAATCATTTTATTGATAATGAAAAAATGCCAAACAAATGACCTCCTCTATGCTTTGGCAAACCAGAATTTTTTACCAAAATGATTGAGAACTTTTTTATATAAATGCGACGCAATTTCAGTAATTTCCTCAACTATGTTGTCCTTAAAGTACTAAATTTTTTAAAAATCATTAACACATACTTGACTCTTCAAAAAAACCTCAGTTTTAAAATTACTAAAATTATTAAAATAATTTTCTTAGAAAAGAGATTACATATGCAAAAATCTGGTGTGACCATCACACGAATTTCTTTATCCTATTGTTATATATTATACCGTGTCCATCGTCTCGGCCCTGCGCTGCTCTCGTTCCAGAACTTGTTATTTTAAAAAAGGACGAGGCGCGAGTCCAACACTCGAAAGCTGATTAAAAAACAGGACAAGACAATAATTGACTCGTACTTAAAATTTTGCTACGTCACTGAAGGTAACCGTGCGAGCTCGGTCGCACGGCCTTCGCCATTATCGCCTGAGTTCTCCCTCCTAGCGGTCAAGCGCTTCCCCGTCCTCCCAAAGTCGGCCCGGTAGCTTTCCAAGCGCGCTGTGATGTCCGTTTAATTAATTTTTAATCGGCTATAACTTATTTATTTGACCTCGGATCAAAAAATTTCATAGTAATTTTTTGTTCGTCTCGGTTTGATCTATCCAGTAATAGAAATTTCCCGAAACATTTTATGAACACCCGGTATATTAAAAAACCTGAGCTTCAATTTTTTTTCGAGTTCCTATTTTACCAACTTTTATTTTAAATTCATGTTTATCTCATGATAACAAATCATTTTTATTCATAAATTTTTTGTATCTTCAACCGTTTAGATTCGCGACCGCTTTGCGACCGATTTTGCGACCTTGCGACCAAACGACTCGGCCGATTTTTACCACGGCGCCCCCTACCTACAAGTAACTTGCATACCAAATTTCAAGTCTCTAGCTCTTACGGTTCTCGAGATATCCTGTTTACTGACAGACCGACAGACACACACACACACACACACACACACACACACACACGAACCAATGGCTAAAACCAACTTTTTTGGTGTCATGAGGCTATATTTCGTTCAGAAATGTGAAAAATTGGGTAGGTCAAATTTCAAGCTGGGGACAAGCTTCTATTTCTGTCATTTCTGACGTCTGTCAAGCCTTATAATTTTTGATCTGTGATAGATAGAGACATAACGTTTTCAGCATACAACTGAGGACCACAAGTCAAGTACAGACGCCAAACATCAGCCTGGTCGGAAAATCTCGAGACCGGTTTGACCGGAAGCGTCCGCAACTTTTTTTTGTATAAAAGGCCCGGACATCTGTAGAACCGGAGTTCCACGTCCGTACTTGTTTTGAATCGAAGTAAAAAAAAAGACAGGCGTTTATTCTGAATAGAGAGTGCAACAACTGTATATTGTGCTATATTAGAATGCAGCCTGGAGTAGTAACAGACAAGGGATCGCAAAAAGCATTGACTTTGACTTCACTGACATGAATTGATGTTCCTGAGTCTAGCCCCTAACTTCAGTACTCATGAGTTACCCTGGTATGAATGGTAGTTCGCCGGATAGTCCGGCGCTTTCAACAATAGAGCATCAAAACCCGAAGTTCAATTTGGTCCAAAACCATTTGAAATCCGAAGAAGCAACTTGTTACTATACCATTAATACAAAAAATACACAAAAACCAATTTTTTGCAAGTGTTGCAGGACAAGGTGATAGAAATATCGGCATCACCATAAAGATCGCGGTTTCTCACAAACCATGGGGCGTGAAAGATAGACCTTATAGTGTTTATTTATATAGGTTTCCGCGGTCCAACCTCAAACTGGAGCGGCATAAGTCATGATCGTCTTATATAGGATCAGTTTGTATCGGCTTGACATTTGGCTGGGAACGCAGTCCAGAGCTGACTGCTAATCTTACTTTCTTGGCTTTGATGACCACCCCATCTATATGCAATCTCCCGGTCAACTTGCGGACCAGAATCATCTTGAAGTAATTGGTTTCCTCTTCAGGATATGTCCTTTCCGGAGATCTTGAGATACGTAAGGTTGTCTCGCCATGAAGTGGTTTCTTGGTAGAGAAGAGGACCGCCGAGTTCTTTTCAGGGTTGATGCCCATTTTGCACCTGTTGCACCAGTCTTCCACTAGGTCCCATTCCTTCTAGAGCCGTTGGGTCACGAATGAGATTTTCAGCGAGCTGAACAGCACCGCTGTGTGGTCTGCATACTGTTCCGGTGTAGTGGAGAACGTCCTTGACGTGTCCCTGATGTAGAGATTATATAAGCTTTGGGGGACGTCGGCTCGAAATCGCTGCTTCCGGAGAAAAAAGACCGGACAAGTTGGATCATCAATAGCGGGACTGCGGTGGAGGCCATCTTATGTCACACCTTGTGGAAAGACTTGGCCACATCGAGAAAGACTACATTTGTAGTTTGCTTCTTGATGTAGCCCTCGGTGATGCGTTCCACTATCCTAAGAAGCTGGAAGAAGTGCAGTGGCCGGAGTGCAATCCAATCTAAGTCTCCAAAATCAGTTCCACAAGCTTCCCCAAGGTTAATAAAAGATTTATCGGCCAATAATCTTAATAGCAGCCCTAAAGCTCGGAAAGTACTGGAAGCAGAGAACAGCGTTGGTGATGTCCGTGACATAAATGATCGCCTTCTTTGGAAAAGCTTGCAACGCGCAGTTTGGGATGCCATTTGGGTCAGATGCCTTGTGCAGCTTGAACTGAAGGACTTTTTTGTAAGTTGCTTGGTCCAGGTGCAGGTGGTCATGGGGCTCCTGTTCCTGAAGACCGGTCGATTTAGTCATAGTTATCAAGGTCTGCGTCGTTGTAGCTGAGGTAAGTTTGACTTTCTAGGGCAATATAGTCGATACTCCTCATGTATGAACGGTGGCAAGGTCGGACTTGCAAAAGACCTCGACCTCCCCTCCTCCCTACCCGGAGGCTGTTATCGCCCACCTCGAGTGCTTCTAGCTTGCTCTGCTAGATGGCCTTGCAGTGCTCCGCGACAGCAATC
Organism: Sinelater perroti; assembly: GCA_036346155.1. Taxonomy (NCBI): domain Eukaryota; kingdom Metazoa; phylum Arthropoda; class Insecta; order Coleoptera; family Elateridae; genus Sinelater; species Sinelater perroti. The sequence goes on along the minus strand of JARFIY010000316.1, from coordinate 353,995 downwards.
TTGACTTATGCAGCGATCTTAGATACTCTTGCTTGTCCGCAGGGTCCAATGTTCGCTGCGCACGCCGTCGCGCCTGGTTCTTCTTTCTGATCCGCTCTGGCAGCTTTGAAGGTAGAAAGTACCTTTCAAAATTTTGCTACGTCACTGAAGGTAACCGTGCGAGCTCGCACGCACGGCCTACGCCATTATCGCCTGAGTTCCTCCAGCGGTCAACGCGCTTCACGTCCTCCCAAAGTCGGCCCGGTAGCTTTCAAGCGCACTGTGATGTCCGTTTAATTAATTTTCAATCGGCTATAACTTATTTATTTGACCTCGGATCAAAAATTTCAAGTAATTTTTGTTCGTCTCGGTTTGATCTATCCAGTAATAGAAATTTCACACAACACATTTTATGAACACCGGTATATTAAAAACCTGAGCTTCAATTTTTTTCATTCCTATTTTACCAACTTTTATTTTAAATTCATGTTTATCTCATGATAACAAATCATTTTATTCATAAATTTTTTATCTTCAACGTTTAGATTCGCGACCGCTTTAACACCGATTTTCGACCTTCGACCAAACGACTCGGCCGATTTTACCACGCACCCTACCACAAGTAACACACATACCAAATTTCAAGTCTCTAGCTCTTACGGTTCCGAATATCCTTACTGACAGACCGACAGACACACACACACACACACACACACACACACACACGAACCAATGGCTAAAACCAACTTTTTGGTGTCATGAGGCTATATTTCGTTCAGAAATGTGAAAAATTGGGTAGGTCAAATTTCCGCCGATTACTTACTTTCAAGGATCAAGGCAGTTTCAAGTGGGGACAAGCTTCTATTTCTGTCATTTCTGACGTCTGTCAAGCCTTATAATTTTTGATCTGTGATAGATAGAGACATAACGTTTTCAGCATACAACTGAGGACCACAAGTCAAGTACAGACGCCAAACATCAGCCTGGTCGGAAAATCTCGAGACCGGTTTGACCGGAAGCGTCCGCAACTTTTTTTTTGTATAAAAGGCCCGGACATCTGTAGAACCGGAGTTCCACGTCCGTACTTGTTTTGAATCGAAGTAAAAAAAGACAGGCGTTTATTCTGAATAGAGAGTGCAACAACTGTATATTGTGCTATATTAGAATGCAGCCTGGAGTAGTAACAGACAAGGGATCGCAAAAAGCATTGACTTTGACTTCACTGACATGAATTGATGTTCCTGAGTCTAGCCCCTAACTTCAGTACTCATGAGTTACCCTGGTATGAATGGTAGTTCGCCGGATAGTCCGGCGCTTTCAACAATAGAGCATCAAAACCCGAAGTTCAATTTGGTCCAAAACCATTTGAAATCCGAAGAAGCAACTTGTTACTATACCATTAATACAAAAAATACACAAAAACCAATTTTTTGCAAGTGTTGCAGGACAAGGTGATAGAAATATCGGCATCACCATAAAGATCGCGGTTTCTCACAAACCATGGGGCGTGAAAGATAGATCTTATAGTGTTTATTTATATAGGTTTCCGCGGTCCAACCTCAAACTGGAGCGGCATAAGTCATGATCGTCTTATATAGGATCAGTTTGTATCGGCTTGACATTTGGCTTCGGGAACGCAGTCCAGAGCTGACTGCTAATCTTACTTTCTTGGCTTTGATGACCACCCCATCTATATGCAATCTCCCGGTCAACTTGCGGACCAGAATCATCTTGAAGTAATTGGTTTCCTCTCTTCAGGATATGTCCTTTCCGGAGATCTTGAGATACGTAAGGTTGTCTCGCCATGAAGTGGTTTCTTGGTAGAGAAGAGGACCGCCGAGTTCTTTTCAGGGTTGATGCCCATTTTGCACCTGTTGCACCAGTCTTCCACTAGGTCCCGTTCCTTCTAGAGCCGTTGGGTCACGAATGAGATTTTCAGCGAGCTAAACAGCACCGCTGTGTGGTCTGCATACTGTTCCGGTGTAGTGGAGAACGTCCTTGACGTGTCCCTGATGTAGAGATTATATAAGCTTTGGGGGACGTCGGCTCGAAATCGCCGCTTCCGGAGAAAAAGACCGGACAAGTTGGATCATCAATAGCGGGACTGCGGTGGAGGCCATCTTATGCCACACCTTGTGGAAAGACTTGGCCACATCGAGAAAGACTACATTTGTAGTTTGCTTCTTGATGTAGCTCTCGGTGATGCGTTCCACTATCCTAAGTAGCTGGAAGGAGTGCAGTGGCCGGAGTGCAATCCAATCTAAGTCTCCAAAATCAGTTCCACAAGCTTCCCCAAAGTTAATAAAAGATTTATCGGCCAATAATCTTAATAGCAGCCCTAAAGCTCGGAAAGTACTGGAAGCAGAGAACAGCGTTGGTGATGATCGCCTTCTTTGGAAAAGCTTGCAACGCGCAGTTTGGGATGCCATTTGGGTCAGATGCCTTGTGCAGCTTGAACTGAAGGACTTTTTTGTAAGTTGCTTGGTCCAGGTGCAGGTGGTCATGGGGCTCCTGTTCCTGAAGACCGGTCGATTTAGTCATAGTTATCAAGGTCTGCGTCGTTGTAGCTGAGGTAAGTTTGACTTTCTAGGGCAATATAGTCATGTATGAATGGTGGCAAGGTCGGACTTGCAAAAGACCTCGACCTCCCCTCCTCCCTACCCGGAGGCTGTTATCGCCCACCTCGAGTGCTTCTAGCTTGCTCTGCTAGATGGCCTTGCAGTGCTCCGCGACAGCAATCTTGACTTATGCAGCGATCTTAGATACTCTTGCTTGTCCGCAGGGTCCAATGTTCGCTGCGCACGCCGTCGCGCCTGGTTCTTCTTTCTGATCCGCTCTGGCAGCTTTGAAGGTAGAAAGTACCTTTCAAAATTAGTGGCGAAGCGGATGAATTCCTGGATGGAGACAGTAAAGCGATACACCGCTTTTTCCAGATTTCTTCGAGCATCATATGCGAAGATGTGCGCGGACTACCCCCCCGACCTGTCCAACCGTGCCAATTGTACGAGCCCCCCCCCCTCATACGCTCCACCAACTGCTCCAGTCGTTCCAACTACTCCAGCTACATCGCCCAGCGCTGCCGCCTCGAGGTCACCCCCGTAACCTCTGCCGGAGAGCAACCCACAAGTCAGCCCCAGCGATGAACTGTATTTTAAACCCTCCTGTAAGCGCCGCTGTGTCCACTGTCGAGCCAGGGTGACGATAGTTCCTCCCTCTCCCCCGGCTTCGGCGTCATCATCCACCCCCATCACCACAAACGCCTTCGAGGCTCCAAGTGACTTCAAAGCTGGGATACCCGGAGAGGTTCCTGCCGTCTTCAATTCCCGTCCAGAAACTGAAGCCTGCGCAGTGATTGCTCCTCCTCGGGAACAGATCCCTCCCGTAATCCAAAGAAACCTGGCCGTCCTTGCGCAAGGCCACCACAAACGCTAAATTAGCTTAGTCAAGGCGTCGTGGCGGATAGAATCTCAATCTACACCGCCACTTCTGATGATTACCGGTACTTGACTCGCTTCCTCGACAAAGCGAAGCGCGAGCACTTCTTTCACTTCTTAAAGGGAGGCGAGTCCCTCCAGGCCGTAATACAAGGCGTCCCGGAGTACATGTCCGAGGAGGAGCTTAAGCAGGGGCTACAAGACCATCACATTCCCATCCTCACGGTGCGGAGGATGAGGACAAGCTCCAACCTCCGTCCCATGCCGTTCATGTTTATAGAGCTCGAACAGAGCGACACGAGAAAACCAGTGTTCAGTGTGCGAAGTGTCTTCGATGTGGCTGTTAGGGCGGAGCAGCAGCATAAAGAGAAGCTTGTCAGTCGGTGCCATAGATACTAGCGGTTCGGGCCCGAGCAGCGTTGCTGTCACTCCGGCCCGAACTGCGAAAATTGAGATCAGGACCATCAATTTAAGGAATGCAAAACGCATCGGAGCGAATCCGTGACATGTGGAACTGCCAGGACTCCCAGCCAGTCAACTTTCGTGGACATAATAATAATAAAGGCATACTCTTTACCGAGAAATTCATGATTTTAGGATGAGCATGTTGCCAGTGACTATTATCTGAGCCGACTAAGAACAATGCAATTAACAATCTCGTTCATATGAACATCCAGATTGCAAACGACCGAACCAAGTATTGAAAAACGGTTCTATTAGGAAAAAAAAGGTCAGTTTCTAGAGACTGACAACAGTAAATATATAACATTGTCGCCATGAATTTCTAGAGCTCTTTGATGCCTGGCGGGTGGCCTACTTAGTCACTAAAAATAATTGGCTACTTGCCTTCACTTCGAACAAAGGGTAATAATAGCGCTCTTCTAAGGCGCGGTGCTTGCACGACGGAGCACAGTGGGCAAATATATGAGAGCCTCAACCTTCTCAGTTCGTAGGCCGTACTCCCACACGAGGCGATAGAGCGTTACCATTATTATCTCTAACTTAAGAAGAGATTAAATATATAATTTCGCGGGTATATAACAATTTAATAAAGTGGCCGTAGTTTATCAAAAGCCAAAGAAATGTTTTATTATTAAAAAGAATGCAATACAGTATTTAAATATTGAATCGCTTTCACAAGGATTCGTATGAACAAAAAATCTTTGAGATTTACAAATTCTACAAGACCCATCTATCATTCATGCACTCCCGAAAATTTGACGATCTTCACCAGCTCATGATGAAGTTTCTCCGCTACGACAACACCCCTCATACACGCATATGTCTTGGTCTTATGTCATAATTTGGATTCTGGGATTTGACCGGATTTCGTCATGCTCAAGGATAAACTGAAATTGTTGTCCGGATGGTTATCTTCCTCTCATTGGACTGTGTCGACTATAAGGGAAAATAAATGCGCATGGCTTCCCATCTGCACTGTTAATAATATCTTCTCCCATTTTGTTCTTATCCTAGCTCATAACCGATTATTAAAACCATTTTGAAATTGGTGGTCCGTTTCCTGCTGCAGCATCATTGCGCGTTGACGTTGAATTTGTTGGTGCAATTGAAGATCACTAGGACGAGCCTCTAATCTCTGCCGTCCTTGTTGTTTTCTCGTAGAAGTCTTATTGACTACCCCCATACCGTCTTAAGGAAAGTCAGGATCTTCGGCGCTTATAGCGGACGTCTCTGTGTACTTTATAGTTGTACAAGCCACAGATTGGTGGATTTCAGTGGCCTTAAACGCTGGAATGTAGTTGTTCAGTTCCAGGCTCGGTGTTTGATCCGTCTATATACCAGATAGTTTTTCAGGTCTGTTGCTGTTGCTCATTTCGTTTGTACATTTATTTCGATCCATATTAACCTCAAAATTTATGTTGAATTCAAATTTTGACATTATATGGTCTGTTGTCATATCCAGTATGCCTTCACCCATATGTCCAATTTTCAGATACCCCTTCCATACATTTTTTGCTGATGGGTGCGTTACGCAGTCTATTAAAAACCACTTCTACCCCTCACATTTTAAAATAAAGGTCTAGCAATGTCTCCATTGCCGCTGTTGTTTGTAAGAGGTGCATTCAAGTTATAACACCGGCGAATTTTTTTCTCAGGACTGGAAACAGACAGAAACATGCGGTTTGTTTCAAAATATGCCCACACTCTTTGTGAATGCGTGACAGAGATGGCAGCACTGCACATCAAACAGAACTCTAGCGGTAGCGAGGAGAGTGAGGACTATTTTTTTATACTTGCACCAGCGCATCGAGCGAACGCGATGCAGGAGTTTCTTCATGACAACAACTTTGAAGTGATTTTCTCATACTCCCTACTCACCTGACCTGGCTTCTAGCGACTTTTGGTTATTTCCAACGATAAAAGACACTTTCCGTGGTCGTAAATTCACTAGTCGTGCCGCTATTGCATCAGCGATTTTCCAGTGGACAAAGAAGACTCCTAAAGAAGCGTTTGCAGCGACCATCATGAAATCATGGCGTCGACGTTCTGAAAAATATGTACGGCTGCTGGAAGATTACGTCGAAACGTGACACAAGTTTCACAGTTTTCGTGTTATTAGTTTGTGAGAAAAAAATTGGAGGTATTATAACTTGAATGCATCTCGTATAGCATCCTTTAATCCAACACAAGCAAGTCTTTGTATCTTACTTAGTACGATTATAACGGTTCTTTGCGTCACCTTTGGCCACCATTCCAAAGCAGCATATAATATCAGACCCCATCTTTTGGTTTTTTGAATGTGTTGAGTCCAGATGCCCTAAGAAGTCCTAGTCCCTCTAGATTTTTCTTTCTTGTGAATACTAATATGGTAGATTTTGAAGCACTTATGTTTAATGTCCCATTTGTAACCAGGTTTAGGACCCTTTGTAAACACTCCTTAACTATATTATTAAATCTTCCTGAGATAGTATGACTAAGTATATATCCCATCTATATATTCCAGTGCTCCATACCCGCTCCCTTCGAGTGTCTTTAACAGCTCATTCATTACCTGGTTCCACAATAGAGAAGACAGATCTGCTTCCTGCGGACATCCTCTTGCAACCTGAACCATAATTGTTTCACCCATTAGAGATACCTATACTAATCTTTCTTTAAACATACACTTTATTCACTTGCACCTTGTTTCGTCTAGTCCTTTATTCTTTAACGGTATAATGATTTAATCTAGGCATATATTATCATACGCTCCCTCAATATCCAAAAAGACAGTTAAAAGTACTTCTTTGTTTTCTACACCATTCTCCACTCTGGTAACAAGTGTATGCAATGCTGTTTCTGTAGATACTCCTGCTTTATATGCATAATCGTCTTGATGTAGAGATCGAGTGACTAATACACCACTCCTAATATGTCTGTCAAGCAGTTTTTTTTAGAGTTTTCACTGCAAAAGATATAATTAGCTTTAGACCCTTAGTCACATCCTATCTTATCTTTGTAGGTTTTGGTAGAAAAGTAACTCTAATTAGTCGCCAGGATTTCAATATATATCCCAGAGCAAGACTTGCTCTGAGTATATCGCATATCCTGTAGTATGTCACTTCTCTTCCACAATAGAATAGAATAAATGTCGTCCCGGCGATTTATAAGGTTGCAATGGGTTAATTGCCCATTTTAATTTGTTTACATCTACCACTTTCTTTGCATCCTACCAATCTCCCTAGATGCCTACTTTGGGGGTTCCAGTTCTAAATTTTGCCAGTCACTTGGTAATAGATTAGCAACCTGCTACCACGAAAAGTGTACCTTAAGTAGGTTTCTCAATGTTTCCTTCACTGTAGTGGTTTACTCTCCTGCCCCCGTTTTCAAATAAGTCATAGAACTGTGGGAATCCTTTGCGAGTATTTTGTAGGGTCTGCCACTTTCTCGGTGGTTTCTACATCCACACAGTTCCTCCTACACGTATCGTTTGAGTTTCTTCGGAACCCTGTTACATTCAGTTAGGACTTTTTATGCAGGCATTTTTATTGGTTGTTTGAATGAGGAGACGTGGAAGACACGTTTGGTCGGTTGTATCTGAGAACTCGTTCGGACAACGGAGATGACTCAAGTGGTCAGACTAAACAATCTAGGTCGTCGGTTCCGTAAAAGCTCCAAAAGAGTTGGCAGCGTCCAGAGAGATAGCATTGTTAGGTACAAGGGTGAGGGGCACACTTAACAGTGGCGTAACCGCGTACACCTCGTCAGGGAATTTACGTCCACATAGATAAAGTTAGTCATAATTAAAGTATTATAAACCGCCTAAAACTTTCCTATTATTTCAACACCATCCTTACATACGTTTCTACCTGTTTTCTCATACTAGCAAGGTCTTCATTCCACTATTCCTGTTGGAATCCCTTTTCACCTGAGGACAGTTATCTTCATATGCTGAGATCACAGCACCTTGCTGCAATCTCCAACTCCACACTTATTCCTGATTTTGGTAGGGTTCCCAGTTTATCTTTCAATGGTTACGTTAGGTTTCTTGTATAAAGCCGATGCCCCCTATTTCAATAAATGAACTTGTGGTCACAACAATTTACATTTTCAGTCACATGCTAATTTTGACAAAGCTGCTAGCAAACATAGTACCTATTGTTATATCTATAAACTGTGTTCTTCGTATATTAATGAAAGTAGGTTTATAACCTACATCTAAGTACGTCTAAGTTATTTGCTGTAATACATTGTAGTAAAAACTAACCTCGTTCATCGGTGTTGGTACTTCCCCAGGTAATGTGGTGTGAATTTACATCACACTCGATGATAAATTGCCAACCATTTTCTTTGCATCCTATCACCAGCTCCCCACTTCTCTGGTTGGCGATAAAAAGGGGCCATTGTGAGGAAGATATGCCGATCCTAGCATTAGCTTCCTTAGCCCATCCTCATTCCTCGTCTTTAATTTAACTACCGTTGAGTCTCTCGAACACAAAGAATTTAAGGGGAGCGTTATAAATTATTTTATTATAATGCAGGTCCTAGAGATCTGAAAATCGACTGTAGATCAGGTCTCCTGTTCCCCTTAGACCTCTAATTTTGCTCCTATTTACCCAGCCCAAAGGCAGAAAGGGCCGCAGAAGCTGCCTTACTATACTGTAGGTTCACCTGAAGCACCCAAACCACCATCTCCACTACCGAGACGCTTTAAACTAGGATGCCTCTAAGACGCCAAAGGATGCCTCATTAATAGAGTATGCAACACGTTACCTCTCCTTTTCTACTTTTCTACTTGCCTCCCATTCTTAGTGCAGAATTTTGTTTCCCTAAGCGTGTTCTGGTCTGCTCCTCCTGCACGTCCGGCCCAGTCAAGAAGACCAGCAACCTGGGTCTTTTTGGATGGTCCTTGGATCCAACCACAGTCACATCTGCAACCTCTCAGAGTTAACCCAGATTATCAATCGCCTTCATAAACTAGTCTTTGGTGTCCGCATTAGCGCAGGTTATCCACAAGACCTCTCCGCTAAACGGACTATCGCTCCCAAGAAAGGTATTGTCAATTGCATCAATAAGTTTTTCTTGAACTTGGTTGGCTTGTTTCTGGTTCGCAGTTAACGCCTATCTATTACTGCCATCTTGAGTCCGTTAGCTACCTCACTGTATGTACCAGTCTGCGTTTGTGTGCTCCTGAATTTTTGTGGCGAGTTTTTGGCGTGCTTCTCTGCCCGGTCGTCGCGCAGCATCTCTGATGCGAGGCGATGTGGCAAGCCATTATTACTCCTTGTTCGAAGTGAACGCAAGTACTCAATTATTTTTAGTGACCCGCCAGGCATCAGAGAGCTCCGATAATGGAACCCGGGTCCGTCCGCACCGCAGCCCGCGCCTCAACCACACAGCCGCGCTGGCGATCGCTGCAGTGCAAGACTCTCCTAAAATCCCTAGCTGGTCCGCGGAGTGGTTTTCACCTAAACCATGTTACGGTTTTTAAGCCTCTCAGGTATGACCACTAACTCTTCGCCATTTGCAGATTTTAAAGTAGCTATTAAACACTGATTAGATACCTTGAGATTTGCCTATACGCTACCTGGTACATGCCTGGTAGATACCTAACCCCGGGTCATCTCGTCATTGTTCATTGTTCTTCGAGTGGAGAAAAAATATTGTGCTTTTTTCTAGGCCAATGACCATTTTCTACCTGATAATACAAGTCTTCTAATTGAATTCCACTTAGAATCATCGCACTGCCAGAGATAGTGCAAGCTATACAATTTCGTCGCATTGTTTAAGTACTGGACTAGTATAATGGGGATTGATAAGGTTACCTTGAGCATCACACCTTATATTGGCCACATTAAGATATATGGAGACACTTCACTATGCCAGATGTTCTAGCCCAAAACGCATACTACACCTAAAACAGCCGACGCCACTAATTCGAACTAAATGTGTGTTTTTACCTCGAGTAACGCACAGATATACAGTAAACAACTAGTGTGTATCTAACAAGAGTGTTGTTAAAATAAAATTCAGTGATATTTCCAAACCAAACAAACATATCCTAATTCCGTGGTTGAGGTGCGGACGGACTTGAGTTCAATTCCCGGAGCTATCTGATGCCTGGCGGATGGCCTACTAAGTCAGTAAAAATAATTGAGTACCTGCGTTTCCTTCAAACAAGGGGTAATAATGGTGGTCATCATCGCCCCGCACCAGAAATAATGCGCGACGACCGGGCACAGTGGGCGAACATATAAGAGCCTCAACCTTCTACGTTTACAGGTCGTGGTCCCATGTACGGAGATAGAGCTTTACCAGAAAAATATGGTACATTCAAATGGATTGACGGTCGATTTTAGAAAAATATGAACATTTGAGATTATACAAATGTTCCTAGGGTAACCTGTTCAAACATAAATTACGGGGTTTTTGGAAGTAACAACTATCCTCATAATCTCGTTTTGAATTTACAGGAACTTTTTAATGTGCAACTTGACAGAGCAATCTCACTCCAATTCTGGATAGTACGGATTTTTTGATAACTGCAGTTATTTGGTTCCGCATGGTATCAGATATCCAAGGATATCATTAGGACGATAATGGTAGCTTTTCGAAGCAATTCATAGTTTTTCTAAAACTATGTCCTTTGTAAATGAGGATCGGCGAAACCGACAATATGAACACGCAAATGGTGGTAATAAAATCGTTAAAAATCTCCATTTTTCTTCTGTAACTTGAAGCAGATTCTCCTCTTCCTAAGGAAAGGGCGATAAGATAGTGCCACAGCTTCTTCTTAACATCGTAGCATGGTGATTTTAGGATTTCGACGTCTGCACTTTCTGACCGGTTATTCTAGTTTTCGCCGTTTAGACAAATCTAAACTCCATCCGTGTTGATATCTCTTCTTATCTAATTCGTATTCCTGCCATAACTTGCATGGTGAGACTTTCCGCCCTACGTAAGGCCTATGCAATGAGAGGTTGAAGCTCTCATATGTTGGCCCTCACGATCCAGCCGTTACGTACCACCTCTGATACGTGAGGATGTAGCAAGTACCGCGCCTTAGATTACCTTTTATTCGAAGTGAACACAGACACTCAATTATTTGCCCACCCACCAAGCATCCGAGCCCCAGGAATTAACCAAGTCCGTCCGTACCGTAGTCGCGCTTCAATCGCGCAGCCATACCGGCGTGGTAACTCGTGTTTCGTCCTTTCGCTTCGAAGATAGGCGATGTCGACTCTACTTTGTGGTTGTAAAGAACTTTGACCATCCTGCATGGGAGTTGCCTTTTGTGTTCAGGATTTCAAGCTTAGTACGCCTAGCATCGTTGCGGGATTTCTAGTGTGACCCGAATTTCCTGTGCAAACCGGTTGGCCAACTCGTCGGGACGATTTAATCGGTCGGGTTTATACCATCGCAGAAGGCTAGGACTAACGTGTTTTGTGGACTCTTAATTGGCTAATAGGGGCGACGATCATGTGGTTGGCTTTGAAACGTTCCATAAGTCTTTAGAGGGAAAGCCCGAGGGTGTCACGTAAACGCGTTGGCGGATCGGTGGCATCTGCCTTGCTGCTTTATTTTCAGTGTTTTATACCGTCAAGATGGCTACTATATGTCATAACAAATTATTATTTATACATGACGAAAATATCAATGCACCGTTACTAACAATACAGGCGGGAATTTAGACGTACGGAGCAGTTAAATACGGAAGCTGCTGCCATAAATGCAACATAACCTTAATAATTTTAGGGTTGTTCAAATGACCCTCGCTTGTAAAAATTAATTTTACGCGTTGAAAATGAATGTGTTAAATTTGAACCTGGAGTTTTGCTTCACCTGCCTTAAGGTAGGCGCAGAGGGCGACAAGTTTGTAAGCATTGACTTTGCACCTCCGGATGAACTCAGCTATAAAAGCAAATTAAGGGCCTGCGTCCCGGAAATGGTAGGTATTTTGTTATACAAATCACCCGATAATGCATTCTATAATTGCAGGCAATAAACAACATGGATAATCGCTTCCTGTGCAAGCCATGTGCTGCTGCCCTGGAGACAGCGTACACCTTCCGATGCATGTGCCTTCGCACTGAAACCCGGCTAGAGGAGCTACACCACACACAGACAAGACTGAATAATGCAAGGGACAAGGCTATTAAAACTGAACGGATACAGTCTGCTGCTCCTATTATCTGCATCGATTCAGAATTACCGATGAATTCTTCACTGGTAACTGCATTAGATATGTGGCAATCTGCTGCTTTTACTGTGTGTTTCAGAATGTTCCGACAAGAGTGCAAGAAGTGGAAGCTTATATGAACTCGGCACCTGCAGCTGAAAATACAGTGGTGGAAGATTCCAAGATAGAAATTGTCAAAGAAGAGCTGGGCAACTTACTTTCAGAGAGTGTTGGTGGTGCAATCGACATCAACATACAAATCTTTGATAGTTCCGAAAGCTGCATTACAGAAATAAATTCCGATATCAATATTTTTGGTTCGGCAGACTCGGACTGTCGTGACAAAGAAACGTTTTTAAATGATACGACCAATAAGGTGTGCAGGAAATTAACTGATGATGAGATTATTGAAAGAAGTTGTCAAAGAATTCCAGCACTGCAAAATTGTACTCCTGAAGCTTTAAATTGCACAGTATCTGTAGAAAAAGTTACGGTGACATCTCAACCTGTTAAGATAAAAGATCCAAAAACTTCTATTACTAAATCTGTAAGTGACGGAAAGTTCTGGTGTGATGTGTGTAATAAAAGTGAGTATAAAAAGAGTCGTTTTGTTGCTCACATTTTGAGGCATTCTGATATCAAGGGTTATAAATGTGACAGATGTCAGAAACGGTTTTATTCTTCCGACACTCTATATAATCATAGGAAAAGATTCTGCAAATACAAGAAAAACTCAAAACACATAAAGATGCCTAATGTTACACCATCATCTTCAAAGACTAAGAATAATCATTCATCTAAAACTGTACCTTCTGAAAACAATTTAAAATCAAAGACTATTGATGACTCTAACGCAAGCATGCAGCAACAATTAGCAAATGAAATAATAAAAGCAGATAAAAGGACAGTTATGAGCAAACCGGTGAAAAAAAAGAAACGTACACTAACAGAACGTTATTTTCGCTGCAAGTTGTGCGGCTATAATTTAAGTAATAAGCAAAAGTACAAAGTGCACCTTTTGAGGCATGCAAAAGATAAACGATTTATGTGTTCCGAGTGTCCGCAAGCATTTTATGAGAATTGGGAGCTTCACCGGCACAAGCGAATCCGGCATAGTGATACACTACAAACAACCCCAAGCAAACAAAATGAGAAAACGAAACCTTCGACTGGACCCAAAGAGATTGCTTCCGCTACAAATGAAACGAGACAGATTAGCAGCGCTACATTGAATAAGAACCTCACCAAACACACAAACAGTAATCACAACATGAAAGTTAGGAAGAAAAAAAAGTTTTATTGTGACGTGTGCAACTTGGAGTTTTCCAGTAGAGATCATGCGAATGTACATACGGGTGCCAAACCGTACAGCTGCAAGGTCTGCAGCAAAATGTTTGCAGCTTACAGCACAGTCAGAAAACATCAGTACACTCATATGAAAGACAGGAAAACTGCAGAGAAAGTAAAGCCTCCAAGAACAATGTACACATGCGATGTATGCAAGAAGTCCTTTAGAACCAAAGACCTTTTGTGTTCACACAGTTGTCGTAATGAATCAGGGGACTCAGTGTACCGATGCCAAATCTGCAAGACTGCGTTCGTTGGACGTGCTTCTCTAATTGAGCATATGCGTGTACATATTCAGGAGGATTCAACCAACTTGGAAATGCTTGAACCAACATTGACAAATTAAAAATGTATATTATTATTGATATGGTAGTAGTAATTTATGCTTTATTTTAGGTGGTACTGTACATAGTTCGCGATTTTTTTACTCGCCAACTAATCATCAATTAAAATCACTTTACACATATGCATAGTATTTTAAGAAATTAAAAAATTTTTCTCAAACATCTTTATTTTAGCTTTTAAAGCAGAACTGATGCAATCTCTCTCCTCCACCTCTCTCTTTTGGTAGATTTAATTCCTATGCAAATGTTCAATCATAAAATAGTCACTATAAAAGTCGTTGGGACAGTAAACAGCTATTGAAAGCTGTAATATATGTATTGTAATGGGCTTTATAGTGTATAAGATGTTTTAATAAGTTTACCTGTTACTTCAGCAGATGAGATTGGATTTTTCCACTTCGTTTTATTACATCTCTCTTATGTAAATAACTTCTACATTTTTTATGTACCATCTGATAAAAACTGACAGTCAGTTTTCTCAAGATTTGAGTTGCAGCATTAAATTGTATTTTTTCAATGGAAGTCATGGTTGACTTGCAATGATATGCATCTTACAAATCCGGTTTTTCCTTTTAGACTAAATACTAGTAAAATAAAATTTCTGAATTTCTAAATGTCACTTGATTATCATGAGCCCTACTTTAACACTTTTTGGCGAGCTTGATGAAATGATATTTGGATTTTTCAAATAATTGAACTGTCACTATTGACTCTTGTGCGTGTAACGTGTTACTGCTGCAATATTCATTTCTGAGTATCTGGGAGTGATGACACAGAGGCCTACTTCATATCTCTACAAAAACATAACTAAATATAAAAGAATACCACTTGCTTCGACTACATTAAAATATCTGAATTACACGTTGCGAAGCGTGTTAAAAGTGGAATTCATTTATCATTTGGCATACATGTACATCATCCCATTCATCTAAAACATCAACCAGACGCTTTTATGGGACTAATTGTAAATTAATACAAGTGCCTTGATCTGACTTCAATTCAAATTTAATATGTGTATTGCTAGCCTGAATCAGATCGATTAGGATTCTGAAGAACTTCGACGAGTAGGTTAAGAAGCATATACTGATAATCAAATGGAAATGTTGCATAAACGACAAATACACAATATTTCTCATATTCGTGGAAGTCGCCCATGAGGGAAAAAGCGTGCTGTAAGATTCACCATGATCAAAGTGGTTACCCAAGAGAAAAAATTTGATCATGCAGCGTCATTGCTGTCAGAGGTTTAGGTATACACAGCTATGCTATCACTACATCTAAATGTTTTAATAAAAAAAAACGACGTACAAGGTAAGACCAATAAGCTAATACTAAAGATAATCTGAATTATCTCGAGTGTCAGAAAATTATGAATCAAGACTGGTGACATATGATGATCATATTATCCCTGACTCTTTTCAACATCTTCACCAGACATGCTGATTGCACTTTGCTTTGCTTTCCTAGCCAGTCTTAGGTTTTCTTTTTTTTTATTCTTTCTGTAAAGAAGTAATGATAGCTGTCTACATGAACTATCAAACTTCCAACCATAGCAGTCAAAGAACTTAAGTTGATTTCAGAAATTCAATTTGTTTCCACTCTGGTTATTCCACTACCCATCATCCAGATAGTGGAACAAATTGTAGAATATTTTGTCGAAAGGAAACAACTGTATTCTTACTTAATGTAATCAAGGAAATTGACAAGTTATGGCATAATGGGGTAATGTTCAAGACAGCCTCAACATCTAACATGCTACTGATGATTAAGCTTCTTCAATTCCTTCTGTTTAGAAATTTGATGACGTACAATTATTGGAAAAGAAAATCTGAGTTGGGATCTTACACAACTCTATACTGTCCCTCCATATCCAAGGTATATCAAAACTGACTAACATTATATTATCTTGGTATGTTGATGACATAATCTACTGAAAAACTGGTGTGATAGATGTAGACTAGGTATTACTTCCAAAAGGAGCGCTTTTCACCAGAAGCCTTCATCGATAAAATAACCTAATCATTTAGAATTTGCTCTTGAATGTGAGTGCAACTTACAATACAGTGGCTATAGAAAATTAATCTGGAAGCCACATATAAAGGGTCTTTCATTAAGCGCTTCCTATCTTTAAATTTAAATAAACCTGCAAAGCTTGCAACGCATAGCGAAGTGGCGAAGCAGTCTCCCAAATTTTTGAAATCGCGTTTCCGGGTTAAAGGTCACGTAGTATTTCAAAGTTTTATGTTTAAATTAATCAGTGTTCCAAGACGAGTTGATTGATATGCTACATGTCCTGTGTTGCTATTTTGAAAATTTGAAATCGTAAAGGTCACTAACGCTGACCTTTGACTAATCAGTTTCAAAATCACTAGCAAACAAGCCTTTTTTGGTCACCTGTCGATTGGTGAAAACAGAATTTGAAAATTCCCAGCCGTTCTTGAGTTATTGCTCGGACGGACGGACGGACAGACAACATGAAGTTAGTGACTTCGCTTCGCGTCGCCACTTAATAAAACAAAGTGTGAGATATCATCGAAATTTTTTATTCGTTTGAAAGGCCTATCGATCCATTATGTATGGAATATAACATCGTGCAAACAAATGTCCGCCGCGGCTTCGCTGGGTGGTGCGCATCCGAAATGTCCAATTTTCCAAGACTCTGGCGCACAAATCAGGCTGCATTTGACCGATGGCATGGGTTATGTTGGTTTTGAGGGCCGCCGTGGTTTGTGGCTTATTCGCATAGACCTGCGACTTAAGAAAACCCCACAAGAAAAAGTCTAACGAGGTCAAATCGCATGATCTCGGTGGCCACTTCACATCACCTCCACATGAGATGACCATGTCCTCAAATCGCTCGTGCAGAATGTCCAACGTAGCATAAGCTGTCTGGCACGTAGTATATATCCGTCACAAGGGTGTACGTTGGCAAAGAATTTCTGTGGTCTGGTTCTGATGTATTCTTGTATGGTTGAGTACCAAGTTCATAATGCAGCTGTTTATTTCAGATAAACCATATTACGTTTACTGCAACACAAAGCCATTAGTCATTTGAACATTAAGATTGAGTTTGGTTCTCAATATTGATTAGTGTGCATAATTGTGACTGAACATTTAATGCCCTTATTACTGATCTTGATAGTAGATATGGTTGAAATTCATATTAAGGGAAACACCTTAGTTTGATACTTTAGAGAGTTAACTTGAATATTCCAGAGAAAGACATTTTATTAGTCGTTTGTTGTAAGTGAAAAATTGCTTGTGTAAGATTAAGATTGCATGTTAAGATGACAGAGGTATTGGCAAAACATGCTAGGATGACTGGTATTTACATCTGACATGTAAATGTTAAACAGTAGTGGTCCCAATATGTCACCTTGTGGAATTCCTGCTCTTATAGTCTTAGTTTCAGAAATAACAAGATTAATTTTGACGACAAAGTTTCTATTTTCTTGAGAGAGAATACTATTGCTTTGATATAGTTAGATATATTCAACTTAGGTAGTTTATTCTTTAATGGGTTATATCACTTTGCTGCCCGAAAAAAAGCCTTTTGTCAAGAATTTTTTTGAGCATTCTTTTATAATAATCATGAACAACCAATACACCAATCGATTAAGCAACTCTTCAGGAGTAAGAAAAAATTTTTTTATCGAAAATTTGTTGCAAAATGGAGGCTGTAGTAGTGCACGAACAAAACTAAATTTTTCAAAGGTCTTCCGCGGCGAGCAGTAAAAGTCTCCTAGATCACCATCTGGAAGCATAAATTTTTTTTCATAAACTACATGAGTTTAGCTAGTGAAGTACACACGATCATAATTTCAGGAATTTTTTCGCAAACTGGCGAGACCTTGAACAAAAAATTTGAATTTTCGACAAATATCGACTTTGTTTATAAAAAAAAAATCCTGTTGACCAATTGTAATTCGCTAGATAATCAATCACACGATGAAGTTACAGTTCAATTTTTAAGTCGATCGGATGAAAACTCTTCGAGTTCTGCTGCTCGCCGATTTCAAAAGCATGGTTTCGAGAAATACGCTTTTGAAGTTTGGGAACGCTGTAACTTTTACTATGATTTTCGACCCAAGCCCACGTCTGCTCCCTCCGAAAACGGCACACCGCCTTTGCACTCTGTACATATCACCACTTGTGTCATGAAATCAATAAAACGATACCCAAAAGACTCATTTACTTCTCTTTCACACTTATTATTATCAAGTTTGAGTTTCTTCGTCGACGCGCTCACAACCTCCGGAAAATACTTATCTCTTGTTCTATGGGAAACCTCTATATGTCTTACTCTCCCCGTCTTCATCTCTTTTCTACAACATGGTATCCAATATGTGGTTAGTGCAAAAAATGAACAAATTATCTTTGTAAAAGTAGAAAAATAGAGCAAAGAAGTGTTCAACTTTTACAGTGTCAAAATAGAGCATAAGAAATCCATTAAAAAATGCTTAATATTTAAGCATACTTAGCAATGCTACTACCGGGCCTCACCTTGCATCAAGTGCTTCAGGAACAACTATAGGATGACTCTGTAAAATATGTCAATTTTTTTGCACATTCAGCAAGCCATAGGAAATGTCTACATCTAGACGGTTTTATGCCCTAATAAATAAATAACCAGCCAATGAATGCTTGGCTTCTTAAGCAGATCTTTTGCATCTTCTTCATAGTGATGACCCAATCCATAAGTGACACTACAATATTGATGAGCTTGCTATGACCCTCCATGACAGTGGAGTGATTTCATGAACAATAAACTAATTAGAGAAATAGTATGATAGGTGGAGACTAATCGTGAACCTCAAAAAGAACATGGTAGTTCTATTCTCCATACGGGATTTGCGATTTGCATAATGGTGCCATCAAAGTCAAGAAAATCCACTAACTTGTAGAAAACCCATAAAGCAGAAAAAATCAATACCATACATCCATAACTAAAAAGGGACTTGAAGAATTACTAAACCAGAACGAAAGGGTTCTCAAATATATAAAAGAAAGGCAACCCAGAAAAACAGTGTAGAAAAAATAAGTGATATGAAATACATGTAATGTCGATATCATTATTTACATGAAGATAAACATCAAAGGGCAAGCACAAACTGATTATCTATATGTAAACGAATGGCATTCTAAATCTATTATTTATACAATTGTATAAAATGCATCGTAAAAGAAGCAATTAGATGACATGTAAATGATAATTGAAGAAAAATTGGCTAGTCTATATATGAGCCCCGCTGTTGAAAATAAATCATTGCTATTTGAGGGGGCATCAATTAGGTGAAATAAATAAGGTGGTGCAATTGTTGCATTAGGCTCACCGTTAGATTAGCTTTCAAATAATAATAAATTACAATTGCAAATTCAAACAAGAGAAAAGGTAACAGGTACCAAAACAACTGGAAAGATATGTGTAAGACTACCTAGAGCACACAGGACTACTTAAGAATAAATATTTTATGGTTACAAATCTTTCTAACACTAATTTGTTTGGTAGATACTTTAAAGCAAGCAGTTCAACAAATGCTGCATAATGGATCAAATTGGAACTTGGATGTGTGATTCAATCTAAGAAAGGATTTTGTCTATATTAATGATTCATGTCTTTTCTATGAAATGAAATGAAAGCCAGAACAGATATCAAAGACCTGAAAGTCAAAATATGACTGTCACTTCAGAAATCATTAACAAAGTACATGATATAGTCTTGACCAATAGAAAAATGAATGTGCACAAGTTGGTACAAGCCACAGACACCTCAATTGAGATTTTGAATCATGAATTCCAAATGAAAAAATTTTGCACAAGATGGATGCTGTCTGTTTACTTCAAAGCACAAACAAACCTGCAAGTGTTTAAAAATATATGTAATGGAAAATAGAATTCTACATAATATTCCAATTACCGATTTCTTAAGAGGAATAGCGTATCAGTTAAAATTTTAATTATTTATGTACAATTATTCATTTAATTGCAATATTAATTAACTTTGTCAATTATTTTAGTCGCCTAATTTTAATTGTCATAAATAAATTTTTTGAAATTAAAATGTTTTCCTTCACTTTTTCTATTAACCAACTATAGTAAAGATAATTGACAATTATAAATAGTAATAAATAATGTAATATATTAATAATTAGTAATAATTAATAATTTGAGAATTGAAATCGTTATCAATCAAAATTATTTTAATTCACAATGCAAAATTATGTTAATTTAAGTAATTTAGTTATTAAATTGTAATATTATCTACTTTGTCGCTCAAATGGCTCGTCACTAATGTGACTGTCGATGGAGTGACCCAAACCAGGGAAGAACACATCTGTAACAATAAGAGCATGTAGGACCACTTCAATGAAGACAATGCAAATAGCTTTGGTGATGCTTATCCACTTGGATCATAAAAAAGGGCACATAAAAGTCGACAAAAAATAATTACTGAAGAGTAGATCTACAATAGATGGGAACATAATAAACATTGAAAAGAAAAACGTGTCATACACGTGCGTTAGACAGACAATAAGTAAATCAGCAGGGTTGAGTGATTTTGAACTGGCATGGTACTAACATTACAACAAATCGGTTCGTGAAATAACGGCCTTGCTATAGGCGTTTAAATCAACTGTAAATTATGCCACTACAAAATGGAAACGTCTGGGTTACGAAACAATCACAGAACGAACTGCCATTGAACTATGAGACAATAGAATCTCACTGCACCATCTGGTAATTTAATAAACGCGTTTGAGTTTAGCGGATGCCAGGAGTATATTTCTTATCAAAGTGTATTGAACCAACAGTTCAGTTTTCTGGCAGAGATATCATGGTTTAGGACTATTTTTCTTGGTTCAGCCTGAGTAGCCAGAAGGATGAACCTCGAGATGTATCTTGATATTCTTGACAATTTTGTGTTTTCAACTCTTTGACAACACTTTGGTATGAAACCTTTCCTGTACGAACAGTATAACTGTTCTGTCCACACGGCAAAAGTTACTTTAATGATGGTACGGCTCTAACTCCCCACGTTCGCTTTCTCTGCCCAGTGATCGCACACCATCTCTGATGCAGAGTGATGTGGCAAGCACCATGCGTTAGACAACCGTCATTGTTGCCCCTTGTTCGAATGACATCAGAGAGCACTGGGGAATGAACCCGGGTCCGTCAGCATCACAGCCCACCCCTCAACCACAAGACCACACTGGGTTCAAAATGTTATTTTGCCATGGTTAGAAGAAATGGATGTTGAAAAACTGGATTGGCCTTCACAGATCTCACTGAACACTTCTGCAAAAAATTGAAACGTAGATTATACGCAAAGCTAATCGTCCATCTTTAGTGGCTGGACTCGCTGTAAGTCTTGTAGACAAATGAAAGACAATTCCTATAAACTCATCAAAATTTGATGGAAATCAATGCAGGGTGTGAATTGTACTAAAAGTGTGCTGACATCCTATTAATATATGCCATGAGTTTCTGATTCTACAACAGTTGATGTTTAGATATTTTTGGCCATATTAATATATAAATTTAAGCAGTGAAGTGAACTATTTCCGAAAATAGCTAAAAATACAACATCCCTTGGAAAAGTAATATCAGATTTTTAAAATGCTCAGACTACCTAGAAAAGAGGAATACTATGCAGTACATTTAGAAATACTAAAGAGTAATCGCAAAAAAACGCCTTTAAATGGCCAGAAACAAAAAATACAATTAAGTCATTTCGCCATTCAAAAATTGTCTGAAATTAGACTTGAAATTCCTCCTCATCCAAACTGTTTGCCTGATCTAGCTTTCAGATTGTCATCCGTTTCCAAAACTAACAATTTTCTTGGTTGGACAAATATTAGAAGCAAACAAAGAGGTAATTCACAGTGTAAACAAACATGTTCAGGCCCTCAAAGAAATTATAATCATTAACAAAATGGGTCCATCAAACTTTTTAATTCGTTGTAAACTTTTACAATAATTCCACATATCTTTTAAATAGATTTATTACAAATTTATAAATACATCGAAAACTATCAACCAGCATAAAAGCAATGTTAACATCATTCGTGTACATTTAACAGAATATAAAATTTATCCACTCATAAGTACAATTCGTATCAAAAATTGTAGCAACTACACTTCCTTTTTATATCTAAGTACCTTTACACACTTCAACAATTTCCTTTAGCAGACTCCTTCTCAAGCAAACAATAATGTGAGAAATATTTATAAGAAAACAAAATTTGATTCATAGTGCAGTAAATTCAACAATTCAACAAATACCAAGTTGATATTTATGGCAGTGACAAACAAATGTAAGAATATCAACGTTGATTTTAATCAGAAAGGCAGATTTGATTGGTCTGAAGGGTTTCATACTGGCACTTCACATCCCAGTCGTTTATGATTCTGCTTAATCACAAATCCGTAATTTTAGTTGACTAGCAACACTGGAAAACTGAAATTTCATTTCACTTACACAACTTAGCACTTTATCTGTGAAATTAATGGAACCTAAAGTAACTATCACAATCTTAAGCACAATCTGTAATTAAGCTATGTACAAGTACCGAGAGTCAGTCCACATCAAATTGTGCAAACCTCTGCTCACAATGATAAAAACAGCTGCAATGATTTCCTCCACTTGCCGTGCTATTTTTCTGCACAATCTAATTTTTATAACTGTCTGGTGCAGTCACTTCACACGATTCACCGAAGTCAAGCCCAATCACTTATTCAACAACGTTTCTTGCTCGCTCTGCTTCATAAGGTTACCAGATAGAGTGGGATCTTTTATGCGGTTCCTCTTGAAGAAGCCCACTCTCCACAATATGAAGATTAGCAGGATCAGCAGCAGCAAACCTGCAGCTACTGCAAGGGCAATGATCCATGCCGGCACGCCAGTCTCCAGTTGAATAGAGAGGTCGGGATATGCGTTAGTTTCAATCTAAATAAATAAAATTCTTACTTCATTTAATACTTAAAAATCCACCTTACCATCATAAACACTTGACTGTTCTCGTGCTGCTCTACAGTTGGATCCAGAAAACTAATTTCACCACTTGAAATCACCCGAACCCAATCAACCTGACTGTAATCCTCCACAAAAGTTGAGTTCCATAATCTAGATCTGACCACTACAGTCGAGAGTTTTCCTTTAGCAAACTTAGAAAATTTACAGTATATTGACACACACTTTGCCGAATCTGTTCTGCAGTCCTACAAAAGATACTTTTATTATGTAAGTGTATAAAGAAAGATTAAATAACTTACCATAGTAACAACCTTTCGTTTCTTTCCATCTGGCCCCACAACGGTATCAGCAGGGATTACATAATCTGCATTCCGTCTTCTGCGCATGAGCTTTTGCAAATATGAATCCTCTCTTTTCTCTGAATAGCTGTAGGAATTTGATAAAGTTCCAGTTGTCGTGTTATATGAACTTCTCTGATTAAATGAAGTATCTTGCAGGTTGCGCGAGTTTGAATTGTGAATGGCTACTGTAGTGAGATTTAACGTGTTGATGGCATCCTCAGGTTCAACGTAGCACTTATCTTTATCAGTGCCTGTAAAGCAAAAATTGTATGCTGTGCATGAAACATTTCTATCAATCTAACCATCTTGTATATAAACATCTTCCAGGTATAGCAGCCATTTTCCTTGTGGTTGTTTGTTTCCTACTTGCCATGGCCACTTGATCGTCAGCTGCAGGTCTGCGTCCATCGGGCCCAGCTGCTGGATTTGATATTCGTGCAAGACGACTCTTCCCACATCATCGAAAGTTTTCATTGCCGATTCGCCTTTAACTTCACCACTGTAAACTACCGTCTTTGTGAAGTTACCTCTGTAACAAGAAGGAGCCATTTTACAATCTTGCAAACAAATATGTGTATGTAAGTAAGATTTTAATCTTTTATGCAAACGATATATTAAATATAATGGGAAGTTGGATATGGGAAGAATGTAATTGATACTCTGTGAACACCAAAGTTTGACATTGCAATGTTTCAACAGATTCAAATCAAATTATTTTTCCAGAATGTTTATAACTAATGAGAGGATCATTGGATCAATTTGTGAAGAAATAGCCCACTTTTTACAATTGCCATAAATCTTTTTTTAGTGAATAAGTACAAGACGTGGACAACAAGTATGAATGTAAGAAGAATTGGCTCAAAAAAAGAGATGTAAGACAGTAATGTTTACATGCATAATTCCCAAACATCACGTTACTAATAACTATTAATATGATTGTATAGTCCCTGAGGAGTTTGCTGACCCGATCTGGTCCTGCTGCTTTGTTTATTTTTAACTTCTTTATCATTTCTTCGTTCTGCCTTGATGAATATATCTTCATTTTTTGCTTGATTTCTTCCATTATCATCTTTTATAATTCTTTTCTATTCATTTGTTCTTGTTTTACTTCCTCAAATTATTCTTTCCAATGTTTATTGGCACTTTTTGTTTCTACATTTGTTTTCTCATCTGTTTCTTGGCCCGTTTCAACAATCTTTTCTTGCTACTTTTTTCTTTGTGAATACTATTTGACGTTCCTGATCAAATTGTCCCTCTTTTTATTATTATGTGGCCGCGCTACAGGGGGCATTCGGAAATTTTATTACATTATGTTGCAAAGTCTCTTCTCAATTGAAATGTTATATATAGTATCACTTTAGTTTTTAATTCTTTACTGATCATAAATGCTATCCCACTTGCTTCTTGTTTTTATTGTTTCAATAATACACAATATATTTTTCATTGTCGATTTTTCTTACTTCTTTCCATCTTATGTCTTGTAATGTTGATAGTTTGCAGCGCTTCTCTCACTATCTTCTCTAATTTAATCTATTTAATAACGTTTTGATACTCCAAGTTCTATTCTTCAGTTTTTTTACTTTTCAATTTACGTCCGATACATTTGCGTTTCTCCTTCGTCATTCTCTTCTTTCTTGTAGGTTTTAATATGTAGCTTGCCACTTGATCATACAGATCTTATTGGGTTTCTTTTTAGTGTCCTTAAGCATTTGTTTCATCATCTTTACTATCGTAATTCTAATGTAGCATTTTTCTCAACTTCACAGTTGGTTTGATTTTTATGTCTCTTCACCAGTGTGCAAATTTAAATTTCACTCTTTTTATGTCTGAACAGCTTGCTACACGTTGCGCTTCGTCATTGATGTTTATTCCAAATTCTTTTACTGTGGCTTTATTGTTAGATTTCTGTTCTTGTTTATCTAATCTTTGAAATAATTTCTTGTAATAAAAAATGTTTTTTTCTGTTTGTTCTTTGCTTTTTATTATTTTGATACCTGATTTAACTTTTAATTTGCTAACTATTGCCCTCAGTGTTTATACTATCAAACCATAATAAGTAGCATACATCAGTGGAACATGATATCAATCAATGTGTTATGTCTTGCGTTATGTGTATTGGTCACTCTAGTGATATCTCTCTTAGTTCGTAAACAAACAAATATCGTGTATTTTAGGAAAATAGCTTCTAACTGTCACCCAGATCAAGTTAATTTGACCTAGCAAAAATTTGTTGGTCTCAACGTGTACCATTCAATAGTATTTAACAAGCTGAGTCAAATGAGACTGCTTTTAACTATACAAAGCAAAGCATTAAACAAATAAAAAAATTAAATTTTCTATAGTAAGTTAATAGAAAACTAGATTTAACCTTGAAATCGTAAAATAAATAAATCGACCTTCTCTCTAACTCTAAAATTGGCGTACTTAAACTAGATTAGGTTGGGTTAAAATAAGATAATTTGAATTATTTTAGATTAACGTAAGTCAAACAAGGTACCCTCTCAAGGAATCACAAGGCCTTGTTGTTGTGTGAGCACTGAATACCTACAACCTGATAGAAGCTGTATCCCTACCAGAAAAAACATTGTGGATGAGTGAAAAAACCAAAAACACTTCAATTCTCAAGAGACACTTGCTTAAGCTTCCGTTATAGGAACAGGCAAATCTGGGATAGCTAACCATTTAATACCTCACACTTTAATTATTTTTCAAGGGCGTACCAAATGTATATTATACAAGGACTTGCAGCTTGGAACCTTATTGACTAGTCTACAAAAGCAAACATCATACAATATATTATATGGAACACAAGAATGAAATACCTTCTCCATATTGTCGACCTAATTTGTGAGATTCTTCATAAGTAAGAAACAAATGAAGAAAATAAAGGAGAGAAGTGTCACATGCAAGAAATAAATCTAATATAACACTATAACTAATCGTTTTGCTTAATTGGGACTCAATATTATAACCACCACCCAGGATAGAAGAGTATGGAACGCAATATACTGCAGAAGGCAATTGTACGTGGATAATTCGAGATAAATATGGAGAAAAGCAAAACAATTGGAGGAGCCTAAAGATGCAGTATATAAAAAAAATTAAAATGATAACAAAATAGTAAATGACAATGATATTTCTCCAAAACAGTTAATTAAGAAAATAAAAATGTGCGAACAAAGAAAGTCTGATAAGAAACACAATAATTTGTACGAAAAGAAATCAAAAGGAAAATACATAATTCGTGAAAGGAATTAAATAAATAATCAGAAAATCAGTTGTGCAGTAACGACACAGTGTAGTAAGAAATATTTCAAAGATATCAAAAAACCAATGATTGAGGACTATATAACGACCAATCACCAAAAGAAGAAGAACCATGCAAGGAAATGGGAAAAAAGGTAAAGTATAAAATCTATAATAAATCCTGATAAAGTTAATGTTCTTCTCCTTCTAAGCTGTATTTTCTTAACAGAATTGAAGCCGCCTATGGGATCTATAGGCTATATAAATATTAGTGGTGAATTAATTCACTCCACTTTATATTTTCTTACTTCACACTTTGATGTACTTGTTCCTTCATCACCTATTTTCCTCCACGTTTTCTGTCATTCGCCTTTTCCTCCAATTGTAATTCTTATGACTTTTATATCATTAATTCCTTGCTCTTTCCATCGTAGCTTGAGTCTTCTCTGTGGTTATTTCCATTTTGTTATCCTCTTTACTCATTTTAAGTCTACGGCAGTACCATCTTCTTCTTTCTGCTTTAATTTCTCTGACTATATTTTTGTTTTTTAGTATTTTCTCAATCTCGTTCTTCAATCTTCTCTTATATTCTAAAATTTCTTAATCTTCTATATTGATCTTCATTTATTTTCTTCCTTGCAAAAATTTTTTCCTGTTACTTTTCTTCCAAAAGCTTTTAGTTTTTAGTATCTACCTCTTCATTTATATCATTTTACTGGTTTATTAATGTTCCTAGATATTCAAAACTTTCTGCTCGAAATTATTTATTTCTATGGCCTAACGTTATTTTTCCAAGCAATTTTCATATATTCAGATTTATATGATTTCCAACGCTTTTTCTTTCACTTTTTTACATATATTCTGTATTGCCTCATCCAAGCTTTCTCCTTGATATCAGAGTGTTGTCATCTGCGTACGCCACCACTTAAATAGACTATTTCAGTATTGTTCTTTTTATGTCACAGTTCTTTATTATTTCTTCCACTGCTAGGTTAAATAACTTCGCTGATAATCCGTCTCCTTGCAGTGCTGCCTTATTGATATTAATTTCTTTTATTAATCCTTCATGTGTAAGTAGTGTCGCTTTTCAACTTTCCATAGTCATTGCTATTATTTTTACGTACACCTAAATTCCTTGCATCACTTATAATCACACTTCTTCTTAACGTGTTAAATACCTGTTCAAAATCTATAAATATTATCTCTATTTGAATATCTTGTTCATAATATTTCTTTACTATTGGATTCACTACGTCAATTCCGTTCATAATCGATCTTCCTTGTTTGGGTCCGTTCTGGAATTTCCCTAAGACCTTTTTTGCGACTCTTTGTAATATTGATCATATAGTTGCAGTTAGTATCTTCCGTAATGTTTTTCTTATATAATTTTCACGGCATAGTATATCTTTTTTATATGGGTATTAAAACTCCATTGTTTCATTACTCCACATTTGTTTCATTAGTTGTTTAACTTAATTTCTTCCATTTCTAATCAATTCACCACGTATATTATCTGACCCTACCGTTTTCTTTTAATTTAGATTTTGGGTTATTTTGTTAAATCCTCTTCTGCTAGCTCTTTTGTTTCTTCTTTTCTTTTTCTGTTTTCTCATTTGCAATCATTTCATGTCTCCCTCTATTTCTGTTGGTTCCTTTTGTATGAATTTCTCATTATTTCTTATCTACGTTAGTGTCGGTAGTTCTTTCCTTTCTTTATTTTTTATTATTATATATTATTTCTATTGTTCTGATGTTCTATTTCTTACTCCACTTTTTTGTTTTCCTTTTATCATGACTTTTTTGTTGTTATGCTTCTGCCCGTCTTCACTCCTCTTGCTAATTATCTTTCTAAGTTTTTTGATGGCTCTTATTTATTGGAGACACATTTCAATTCTTCTCTCACAATACAGTTGAGCTTGTATTCTTCTCTCTTTAAATATTTCGTTGTCTATATAAACTCTCGTTCGCCTCAACTTAATTTTCCTTTACATTACCTTCTTTTTGTTTTCCTAAGAATTTAATTGTGCAATAAATACTTTCTAATTCTGTTTCCCCTTTACACATTATCTATTTTTAACTTCTGTTTCAATGTTAATCATATCTTTTACTGGCTGCTACATTCCTTTAAACTGATCTTTTAATTCGATCCCATTTACTATAATTTTAATTATACGTTTCTCTCTTTCCCTCTCCCCCCCCCCCCTCTCTCGCGTACGTCTCTAGTTTATTTTCAGATTGCTAATCCTTTTTCTAGCTCTACTTTTCTTTTTATCAGTCTCTTACTATTTCTTCCCATTCCTTTCTAAATTTTTGTAGTTCTTTCTTCCATTTAGTAAATTCTACATTCACATCCAAGTCTCCAGACAAAGTTGTTAATAGTGTAAGTTATCTTATTACTACTAAAACGAGAAAAATACAATACAATTATATCGATAGAAAGTATTATAAAGGAGATAGAGAAGAAGGAACTAAAATTAGCTACAAAAACAAAATGGAGGAAAATTAGAAATCAAAGAAAAACTATTACGTAATAAAAGGAAAATGTTAATGTAAAGCATTTTATAGTGTTGTATACAACACCAACATGAACCAAAGTATTATCAATAAAGAAATACCTTACTAGACCTAAATGAAGAAGGCGTGTGAAGAAGGTGCTATCAGAGGCAGCATGGGCAATATCTGGAATAATGTCGATTGATCTAATGATAGAACAAGGAACCAAGACTTACGAGAAAGCACAGAAAAAGGCGAAATAAATGAATGAAATATATTAAATAAATGGTTAATTAGATGAAGACATAACACACAGAAAACACAATGGACAAGAAGATTAATGCAACATGGAGCAAAATAGAAAAATTAAAAATTTGGAGTACTAAGCTACTGCTTAACACAATTTGAAGCAGTTGTGGTGAATTTAGAAAATATTCAAAGGAGTAAATAAAGTAAAAAAGAAAATGCCACATTTATGGCGGAGAAACCATTGACCCAAACCTTTGGATTTTCCATTAAGATCAACTCTGAAATAATGTAGACATACTTAAGGAAAAAATCGCTAATTACTACGTAATTAATAAAATGATAACAAAGAAATAAAAATGGATGGTTCAAGCGGTTAAGGCACGGGCTGCAGTGCAGACGGGCCCGGGTTGAACTCCCAGAGCTGTCTGATTCCTGGCACGTGTCCTACTCAGTCACTAAATATAATTTCGAACAAGGGGTAATAATGGCGGTCATCTAGGGCGCGGTACATCAGCCTATATACATTTATTAACTATATAACAAATATCTGCTCGAAGAATGTTAATATGTCACACATAAAAATAATTGGAATGACAGTACAGTTGGAAAGAATTTACAGCAATTATTAACAAAAATTATGGAAACTTAAGGAGTAAATATGAAAGTAAATGAGACGAGTTCAATGAGGGTGATGAACCTGAATTAATTTTTGTAACAGAGATTGTTTAATTAAGAGTAAAGATCAAACTGAAATACAGTGATAACGGTAAGAATTTCAAATGTCCCATTGTATTAAAAAGGACCTACAGACAAAGATGAAAAACAAAGGAATATGTTACACATGGGTATGAACAGTGGGGAAAAAACGAGAAATTTTAAAATGGAAATATAAAGAACGAAATAAATTATTTATATCTCAAAGGCAAGATTCAATAACATGTCCATAAAAATCTGGACAATTTAATCCTTCTACTCTAACAGGTCGACTACAGTATATCTTGGAAACAATCTCAGACTGTTAATTTGGGTATTTTGAGGGCAACATTATTATTGTTCTTGCAATACACTTTTACTATAAACATACAATATGCATCAATGATAATTAAGTGCCAAGATGTCTCATAAAACTCGGCATGATGTTAATATTAGAAGACCTATCAAACTTAATTTGTAACTTTGCGTTCTTAATGTTTATGTTCTATTATAATTTTTCATTTTAGATTTTTAATCATAACTTTCAGGAAGCCTTAAATTATAAACTGGGAATTTTGATAAGTTAGTATTACTGCTAATGTTACAAATATAACTGAACTAGAGATCAGAAATAATTTGGGTTTCAAAATAAAAAAAGCAAAAATATATTTAAAAACTCAAAGATGTCCATCGCCTTCTCTGTAATTCCTGCAATAGACCAATTGTTTCTTCCATTTAATTGCTTTATCATCAAAATACAGAATACCTTTGTGAGCATTCTTTACTTTGACTTAAAACACTTCATGGTAGCACTGGATAGAGTAGTGCAACATAGACCTTTTTGTCAGTATAACGCCACCAAAGTCCAGTGTCCTTAATGTCTTTCGGTTATGACATTCTAAACATGTTCTCAGCTGGCAAGAATATGACCACAATTTTTTAGGATACGGAGACTATTAACTAAAGATCTCTATTAACAGCACCGCATACTTGGCAACTCCCCATAAATTCGTTGTCCTTTCAAAATAATGGGCTGGGAAAAGTAGGCAAAAAGTGTGCTTTCATCATATAACAAGCGTGTCACATAAGTGTTAAAGAACGTCCACCAGATGAGGTTCCATGTGCTGTCACACCCACTCTCCTCCCCTAATTTGGACCCTTCTCATTACAGCATTTTTGAAGAAATACCTATGCGATATAATTTCTAAAATTTCAAAAAAAAATTGAAAGTACCTCTTAAATGAAAATAAAAGATAGCCAATGAAGTCTACTATTGTCAACATGCCAATACAAAGGTGTGTATCATTAATACGACAAAATTTATATGACCGGTGGTATTTTAGAATACCTGTGTGTCCAATACATTCTGGACCTTTTTCAAAGCTGCCAATATTTTTTGCTCATGCATCTTACATACTTTCCTCCATGTTTCTCTACACTTAATTTATTTATTAGCCATGTCGAGGCAACAATATTTATTACAGTTGGTTAAATGGATGTCACAAATCAGTGTCCTTTATTTGTGTCCTCAAAGTTCTTACTTCAACACTGATTCAAAATGCCACGTGCAGAAATTAATAAGGTGTTACAAGTTATCATCAAAAAGTCCTATTTGAAGCGCCCTATCATCATCTGTAGATGACAGGAGTTGCTATTGCAACAATGCAGTAACATACTGGATGATCACAATGGATGGCGTTGTATATGAAATCGGTTGTTTCACCGCTGTTTCTTTTAAGTTCTATATAGTTACATAGTACACTCTTTGTAGCACTCGTGAGATTCAACTATGGATTTTTTTCAGATAAGGTCAAACATATTATGAGATATAACAAACAAATGGCTCACTTAAACATAGAGCAGCTCTTTGAGAGAAGATTTCAAAAAAAATGTAGCCGGTAATCGCAAGAGATAAATTCTGAATTATAATAACCCTTCTCTAACACATTTTTATGAATGCAATAAAACTTGCAGATTAGATTCCAATATGAAAATGGTTAAAAGCAAACAATTTTTCGCCCTCTTTAAAGATAGAGGAATATAAGATTATGCACTGGATAATTATATTAAAAGAGTGTTGGTCTTTTAAGAGAGGTAAAGAGTACAAACCCAGGTTCAATCCTGCGCTCAGATGCCTGGTGGGTGGAATAATTGGTCACTAAAAAAATTGAGTATCTCTGTTCACTTAAAAGAAAATTCAACTGCTTAAGTCGTGCAATGCTTACCACATCATCCCATATCAGAGATGGTGTGGAACAACTGGGCAGTGAGTGCAAAAACATATGGAAGCCTTGACCTCACAGTTCACAAGCCATGATCCCACACAGGGTTGTGTTATTATTATAAGAAAGGAAAAGACGAAGAAAAAAGTAGCAAATAAAATAAAAAAGATTGAAAAAGAATAGATAAGATCCCTCATATTTCTAGTCAACATTGCCAATTAGATTTATATTCATTTTTAAATAAAAATGTTAGACTTAAATATCATGTTTTTTAAAGGCAGAGGAATCTAGAAGCACAATTCAATTTTTTTAATTTCTCTGTAGATTTTACAGAAGTTTTTTTAAATATTTGAATCTATAAGAAACCAATGATCTTAATATTAATTCATTTTATATATTATAGTATAGATAGTATAGAAGAAAAGTATGTAAAATACAACTTTTCTTGTCAATAGTCCTTCCTGTACTTAGCATTATAATAATAATAATAATTATTATTATTATTGAAGAACCAACTGTGTCCTGTATTTTTCTTGATGTTTACATATTATACAGATAAATCTGAGGACAGGTTAAATAATTTTTTTATCCAATATGTATGTAATCGTTCATGCATTTCTTTGTATGTGGCTGCCTACAGAACATCAGAGAGCGTACGTTGCGTTCAGCACTTCTCAAACGTATAGAGTTCACAATTAACAGCTGCAAAGTGGCGTAGACAACATTTGGAAGGGGATCGAATAACTTTTATTTTGTCTATCAGGGGATATAGTGGAAAATTCCCATGAACAAGAAACTCTGACAGGATTCCAAGTAAAGTTCAGTGTACTTTTCTGAAAAACTGTGATTTCAAATGATATCACTATGATTGGAATTGGACCTTTTCTAACAAAGTTATGAGAATATGTGTAACAAAAAAAAAGTTGAAAGCGAGAAGGTGATTATGAAAGAAAAAAAATGAAACCCTCAGTTGAAATTAATTTAATGATTTTTTCAATACAAACTGTCGCCACCTCTACTCCTAATTGCACTTTCCAAGTGATTACGCATGGATCGGATGACTTTTCCTATGCTGTCTTGGAGATTGCTTCCCACTCTTCCGACGTCTCCTATCATTGCCATGTAGGTACATCCTGGACTCGTCCGTGATTAATATCTAACTTGGCCAAGGTTCGAAATGTTCGCAAGCAAATTTTAGTTACCTTTGCTTTTGGACTGCAGTCAGCTTGGGACCCGTAGCTGCCTTTTTTTTTTGGTTTAGGTTGGCTGGCTTCAGTCTTCTTCTCACTGATCGCACTCAGCTCTTGCTTGAAATCAACACCAGTCATATGTCGGTTTCTGAGGGATATTGAGACGAGAAATCGATCGGCTCTCTCCCTTGTCATGCACCTACGCCCGCCTCCTTGCCGGCGGACATAGCCACCGGTTTCCCAGTACTGAAGTCACACTCTCGACACAGTTAATTGACTCAGATTTAGTCGATTTTACACGGCGCTCTGACCGAGGTTCTCTCTCAACAATGCAACTGCCTGGGCTACTTCGACGGCTGTGGTATCCATTTTCTTGAGAATCACTCGAGAGCTTATGTCACTTACTTATTTACGTCAACTTCAGATAAGTGACTGAGATGAAAATTTATATTTTTGACAACATTGGAGAAATTGATATTTTTTCATTGTTCAAATTATTTTTGGTGATTTAAATGGATAAATAAAATCAATACTCAGTCAAAATGTCTAGAAACATTAGCAGATCAATTTTTGACCCTCCGCCTAGTATTTAAAATGTTTTGGTTAGAGTTTAGTGTAGGACGGATTTTAAAAGCTCGTTAGCTTAGGAAGAACGGGATCCATTAGAAGGCGCCATGAGATTTTTTCGAAGAAACGAAGGGGAAGCTCGGAATGTGATATGTAGAGATAACAACAGCAATGAAATTTCATGATGATGTCGACACGAAGTAAGCATCTTTTTAAAACAAATTGGGAAAAAAACTAAAATTTGCAATTTGAAAAAAGCAGCCTTATTTTAAAAAACTTAAAAGGTGAGCTCGGGACAATTCTTTCCGCTAGAAGGCGTTCTTGCTTTAACCGTTTTATACAAACGTAAAATTTCACTTTCTGAAAATTTATACGATTGAAAATACGTTCTGGTCAGTTTTTCCACTCAATGAATGTTTAAATCTGCATTTACACTGACCAAACAAGGCTGTGTAAGGGCAAAAACTTGTTTAATGTAACATTCCTTCAGGAAAGTGTTGCTTTGACCTGTAATAATAATATCTATGGGAATTAGCATTCTAAGGGCCCAAAAATGTTATCTTCGTCGTTACACAATCTCTTTGCAACCTGCAATGCTTTAATGGATTGCAGAAATAGAGCCAAGGTTGTTTCATTTTGATTTTACTAAAGTAAACTACACACAAATGGCCGAGTTACTCATTGTTGTCTTATGTGTTTCTGCTAGTATCAAACAATCCTATGAAATCACTTATGGTCCTAGTCAAAGGCGCCTTTTAGTTGTGTCTTGAAGTGAACTAACACATTGGGTTTAGTTACTACTTTTATCATGGATACATATGCTGAAATATACAGGGTCTGTATTTTAAGTAATATGAATATTTTTGTCCTGACGCGAATATACGTCATAGAGCGCTGGGACCGGTTGGAGTCGGTATAGGGGAGTTTGACCTTGAATACACTCCAAGCGGCAATCGCCTGCTGGCTTCCGTTGAAGTATGATCACGCGCAGTGCGGACGTCTGCAAAGAAGTGTGTGCAAGCTTAAAATGCAGCAAAGCATTGAACAGCGTTACGCAATCAAATTTTGTGCTCGCCTTGGAAAATCTGGTGCATCAACGCTGGAAATATTCGGCAAGAGTACGGCAATGAAAGCTTGTCACAAGCTCAAGTTTTTAGGTGGCACAAAATGTTCAAAGAATGCCAGGAGAGCGTGGAGGACAAACCCCGCACAGGTCGCTCGTCAACCTCACGAACAACGTGTAGAGATTTGTCGATAAAATGGTTGTTCACAAAATCATCGTCGAGGATCTTGGGATGAGGAAGATTTGCGCCAAACTCGTCCCGAAGGTTTTGACGAACGAGCAAATGCAAAACCGTGAGATCATATAGAAAGATCTTTTGGAACGCATTGAAGAAACCCCCCAGTTTTTTTGACAATGTCATTACCGGAGATGAAAGCTGGATCTTTGAATACGACCTCGAAACAAAACGGCAGAGCACCGAATGGCACACTCCACAATTGCCTCGACCAAAAAAAGCTCGCATGTCCAAGTCCAGAATCAAAGCAATGCTGACTATGTTTTTCGACAAGAAAGGTGTGGTCCACTTGGAATTTATGCCTGAAGGACAGACAGTCAATGGTGCCTTCTACGTGGAAATGTTAAAAAGATTGAAGAGACGGGTCAACCGAGTGTAACCAGAAATTGCCACCGATTGGAAGCTCTATTATGACAATGCGCCATGTCACACCTGCTTCGTAGTTACAGAGTACCTGACGAAAAATGGCATCACAACCATACCTCAGCCTCCCTACAGCCTCGACGTTGCCCCTGCAGACTTTTTCCTCTTTCCCAGAGTGAAAACCGCCCTCAAAGGAAACAAAGGAAACCACGGAAACTTGGATGCTGCCAAAGCAGCTTGCACGCGTGCTCTGAACGATGTTTCAGTTGCTGCCTTCCAGGGGCGTACGAAGCGTGGAAAACTCACCTGCAGAAGTGTGTTGGCGTTCAAGGAGAATACTTTGGAGACTATTAAAGTTTTGTAGTGATATCTGTAATAAATTTTGTTTTGTGGATTTATTCCCATTACTTAAAATACAGACCTTGTATAGTTAGGTTTGTCACATATTTCGGGAAACTCAGTATGAACCTCAGATAAGGGATGTATCATTGACGATCGCATTATTTTAAGGTGTTAACATTCCTTAATGGAGCCTATGAGAAATGTTTATTTGGATACCCCCCCCCCCCCCATCAACAATTTAAAGGTCGACTAAACCTATCGACTAAAATGCCAAGTGACGAAGTCAAGCTCAATTTTTGCCTCTACCACGTAGTCGTAAAAATAGTAGAAATTTGAATTTCTGAATCTAAAAAAAAGGTTGATGCAAGTACATTGAGGGTTAAACTTTGAAAAGGAATTAGTCAAAGAATTTTATAAAGTCTAGGATATTCTCTTGGTAAAAAATCCAATGCAACCTAACAAACAGAGGAGAAGGAGTTTAGTATTCTTAAATGAGAGACAATGAGAAAAGCAAAAATGTTTTTTTTGCTATTTAAAAAGCTTCTGGGCCTTTATCAAGTGACGTATAAGAAATAACGAAAACTTTTCATGCAGATAATATTTTAGTATATATTTCTGAATATCACTAAACATGAATAATGAATGCTTAATGTCTTCTTCCAGCAAATTTAGATAACTTTTTGAAAGCTTCTGCATGTTTCTCAATTTACTTGAGATGAAGGGGCCTTTGGGAATCTATTGGTTACAATAGAAAATATTAATAAACTTTTGATAAAAAATATTTAAAATTCTAGTCGCTGGTGTCTTTAAAACGCTCTACTAGTATAAATATAGATGTTAAATTCATACAAAATAATTTTAAAAGTTACAAACATTATAAAGATGTTAGATAGACTAGACACTAGCGTTGTTCTGTGTGTAATTCCGTAATGAGGATTTAAATTCAGTCTTGCACTTACCTGATAAGTTTTACTTCAGCTTTCCTGCTGATCACAGCGGTCAACTCTGTGCTAGTCTGCTTTGAAAGCTCCACCGACGTAGAATTCACGAAAACCAAAAAGCGCAGCTCGTTTTCGAAATTGGTGGCCGACTGACCCTCCAAGTCCTTCGTGAAGAACCGTAACTGCAAAGACAGCGGCATGTTTTTCCGCAGTGGGTTTCCCAGGTCGCAATACACGATGGTCTGGTTGTTTTCGTTCCTAGTCTCCCATTTATAGCTCCTCTGAAAAAGATCAGTTTTCTAGCGCTAATATTACCTTTACATCAACTTACAGTTTTGTTAGCAATATCGATGTACTTTATAGAGAGTGGGAAAACAAAGAACAGCCGCGCTTCGTAGGCAGGATCACCCTCGTTGGTTACGTTCACTTCCACCTCCAGCTCGTCACGTTTGCCCAGATTCAGCACATATTTTGCTCCCACCGTTTCTGCAAATTTGCTTGCTGTAGCTTTTTATTCTACGACAAAGTTAATAACATACCGTTCAGAATTAATCTGGCGCTCATTATCATTTTGCTTTGGCAAATCTCGTCCTCTCCACAATCCTTCTGGAAGGTCGCTTGAAACTCTTTCACCGACGTCTGATTTAGAATGGCCGAATGCGGCTCATTGTTTGCTATGGTGTAATTTACCCGAAACTATAAAACAGGCAAGTAATTCGAAGGGATGAACCAAATTGAACATTAAAATCATACTCGGATAGGAGTTAGAATATCCTTGGTGGTGTTTAAGAAGTACACGGTTTCTTCTTGGCAATAGTTTTTCTTATTCCTCAAGAGAGGAATATGTCTAACTTGGTAATTGTGGATAATGTTGGGATCGTTCTGCTTGAACCATACCCTGGAAGTTCCTTTCCCGAACAGTTCCTTGATGTCGCATCGGACAACAGTGTTATTAATGTTACTTATACTCTCTGCTGAAGTGATTTTGAAGCACGCTTTGAAGGAGAAGCTAAAATGGATTACGATTAAGTAAGGGTAACAAGGCGTACGATCTTACACAAACTTACCATTTATGCGGAGTCTCCCTGTCCTTAGTGCAGCCCGGGCGTGTGGTGTCGATATTCTTCAGTTCTTTCCCAGTGATTTCCGTTTCAATTCCAATAATGGGACGCGCTCTAAATAAGAGTATGGCATCCGAGTCATAGGCGCCCACTAGTAAATCTGGATATCCATTGTTATCCATGTCCATTCCGCCGCTTAGCGAGTAGCCGAGGGTCCGAATACCTCCCCACTCGGGGTGAATTTTCTGCAAGATTCACTCTCAAGTGTCGGCCGAATAAATTACTTCGCGCTTACTTGTGAGTAGGTCGGAATGATGCCGTTTTTGCTTCCCAAGTAGATATAAATGGCGCCGTCTCCTTCGTAGGGGGCGCCCACCGCGAGGTCAATGTAGCCGTCGCGGTTTATGTCACCCAGGTTGGCCAGGGCGAACCCAAACCGCGACTCCAGTTTTCCCCTGAGCACAAGGTCGCTCTTGCAGCGCAGCGAGGTGCAGTTCCGCAGGTTGTAGTAGACGTAGACACCGCCGCCCTCGTCGGAGCTGAAGTAGAAGGGCGCGGACACCAACAGGTCGTCAAAGCTGCAACAGACTGCGCTCGCACCAAACGGAGGGTTCATGGGCCTGAACTTACTCGTCCCCATTGAAGTCGGCCGCCAGCAGCTCGTAGCCGAAGTTGGAGGCGAACTGCTCGCCGTCTATGATCAGGGAGATGTTCATTTCCAGCTCTGGCTGCTGCTTGTTGAAGATGTACACCTGCCCGTGCTCGTGCGAGCGCGGCGCGCCGGCCACGTACGAAACGTTCTGTTCATAGAAGAAGTTTCCGGCAGCGACACTCATTCCTGTAGAATTTCGGTGGATTTAATACACCATTATGTAACTTCTGTCTTTTCCTAGTTTGAATTTTCAACCCTCTTCAGACACACACTCAGCCAACAGGTCATCCAATGCAATATTTTAAAAGTATAGTATATATGGCACATTTGCCATACCCAACTCCTAATAATACGGTCTTTTCTGGAAAGTTTATGGAAAAACCTTTTTTTGTCGGTAATAGATACGTCACGTTAATGGCGTCTGAGACAAGATTTTATTTTTAAATACTTGACATGAAAAAAATAACGTGGAACATCAACTGAAGTGGGAAAAAAATTGAGAAAAAAATTCCAACAGAAAAACGGTAAGAAAAACTTGGGAAAAATGCACGAAGAAGACACCAAAAGAGAATATGACGGAGGCAATGATTTATTGACCTTGCTAGTTACAACCCTCCACGGTTTCCAACGTAGGATACACGGGGGTCAATTTAGGAATAAGTTATTAACAGTTAATGGGCTTTTAGGCTTCCTCCACGAATAGGAGTTAATTTTTTGTCACAGGGGACAAAAGGTTAAAAACCACTGCTCTACAGCCATGTGCTCATTCCACCTATCGTTCACTCCCTTCCTTAATTGGGTAAAATTGAATTTAAATAAATTAGAACACTACCTAAATAGCTGTATTTGTCGATAGGCTCCGGTTTGTCGTTGAGAGGGCCGAGATAGACGTTCTTGTCCCTCGACAAGAAGTCGTCCGCAATGGAAAGAACGAACAACGTTCCTCTCCAAGTGAACGGCCCTGGCGAGCCTATCAGCGCTGTGCCGTCGCTGAGCAGGGCTAAACTGGTCCCTGCCTGGCAGTAACCGAACTGCTGATGTTCTCTGCAAGCACAGTGGTTGGAAAAGGCACGGAAAGTCAAACAGCAGCTTACAATGTCACGGGCCTTCCCTTGCAGGGCTCCCATTGCTCTTCCCATTCCAGCTCGTTATTCAAAGAGTAACATAAACCCAGACCGTGCTGGTTCACCTGGAGGTTTTGACTCCAAATGTACCTATGTGCACATACAATTACTTTACCGCCAGGCCCTTGGGATCGCACATTTACCCCTAGCCACTGGTTGTTTTTTATTTCGTCGATCCCCGGCGGCCGCAGCCGGACTGGGGCCTTTTTGATTACTTCGTCGTAATCAAAGTCCGGAGCTAAAATGTCACGGCGTAAGGCACTTCAGAAGCGACGCGTGGTTGCAGTCCATTCGCGCAACCTCCAAACAACTTAAAGATATTTTGGCGAAGAATGGACTGCAACCAGTGTCAGTTAGTAAGTAAAATCTGCAGAAAACGTTAAAGCACTTGTCTGAATCGGAATTAAGCAACATTCGTCGTTCTCTAAATGCAACTCCGCCGTGCACCCTCCAAACAACTGCTTTAAGTTGATGCTGACGATGTGTTAATACTGTCTGGTGCAACTGAGGTGAACTATACTTCAAAACTCGGTAAAGAAAATCAAAGCCAATGCTCTATGTACAAAACACACGTGACCGGCGTTTTAAATTCACACAATCATACAACTCATGGCATTTTGGTTTGGGACGTGGTCTCAAAGAGTTCGTAAGACATGTTAATTCCAGTAACAGTTTAGTTATCGTTATTTCATTGACGTAAAACCAAAAAGCTGGAAAACCAACTCTACTGCAGTAACGTTGTGATTGGTGGTTTTAGTAGTTTAGACTGCTTGACACACAAAAAAGACAATTTAGCCGTCAATTAGTTTCTGTGAGTCTGACTTTTAATTAATACCATGCAGAATTACAGTGTCGAAAAGTTAAAAAAGTTGTTACAGTTCAAATCCATAGTTGGAGGGTTAAATAGCCCGCTTTTCTCACCTTCCGGTTTCGAGTTTAATACAAGAAAAATTACTGCATGTAGTATTAACTTTTGCTGATAATGTTTCGTCGACCCAACTCCTCGGGTCTTGTGCTATTCGCTCGACTTGAGCCACTTCCGCAAGTTCAATGATCAAAGCAAGCATCGAACAGAACTATGCTAACATTCCACTAGGCAAAAGAAGCGTGCATGCAACAGATTTCGTGCAAATTAGCAAAATACGCATGCAGGCCGGCGCGGCGCCGGGGCGCCCGCGCCGGTGGAGACCACCACTTACGCACATACTTCCCCTCGGCCGCTGGACGAGCGCCCCAAAAACAAAAATACAATTACACAATAGCCCCAACAAAACACACGTAGGGCTAAAACAAAAACTACGTAGTATTCTATCACTGGATGTATCCAGTAGCCTACACAAAAATTTCAAAAATTTGTGGTATCGCACAAATCAGCCAACAGTCCCCTACGAAATCAGGACGAAAGCACAAGTCACTAGTAACGGAACACTCGACTATCCTCTAACGTCTAGTCTAACAAATTTTGACAAAATTGCTACTCTATGTGCTCAAGAGTATGATGTTTCGTCCTAGAACAGCTTTTAAAGTGTAGTGTCTGATATCTAAACTGTTGAGTTTGGAAAATGGAGAAACTTACACCTCAAGCCATCGGTCTGGATTTGAATACAGTCGAGCTGGTCTTCAAAGTTAACAATAGGACACTTGAAAAGTGCCCCCGACTTGTTGGTTTGGGGCTGCAAGTTTTGGCCCAATGGGGCTCCCACCAACAACCTAAAACAAAAGTAAACCAAGCGTAAGTATCATTTTGGGTAGTAATTAGCATATGTTCTTTAGTATACCTGTTTGTATACAAATCACATAATTCCCCGGACAAAAAATTGGTCAATTTTGGCTAAATTAAATGTCCGCTAATAGGGACGCAGGAAAGTATACGTAAATTTGACACAAACGCCATATTTTTTTCTGTCAACCCAGCGTCATTTGTTTAGTTTAAGGCTTGCCATTTATTACTATGGAGTCACATTCGATTAAAGGCCGTGTAAAAGTGATTAAAGAACACTGCAAAAATGGTGAAAAAATAAAAAACACCTATCGAGCCCTCCGCGATTTCTTCGGTCGTCATAATCGTTCAAATGAGACCACTATCGGTCGTTTGGTGCAAAAACTGAAAGCTACTGGTTCTATTGGTGATAATTCAAAAAGTGGACGATCCAAAAGTGTTCGCACGTCAGCAAGTATCGTTGCGATGAAGGAGAATGTGAAAGAGGACCCAAAACTCTCAATAACTCGTCGATCGCAAAAATTGGGCATTTGGGAAACCAGCTTACGCCGTATTATGCACAAATATTTGAATTGACACATTTACAAAATCCAACTGACTCAAGAACTCAAGCCAATTGACCATTTGAATCGACGTGTGTTTTCTGAATGGCTCCCCCAATGTCGTGTAATTGACCGAATTTATCATCAAAAATAATCTTCAGCGACGAGGCGCATTACCCATTAAATGGGACATTGAACAAGCAAAACTGTCGCGTTTGGGGCAACGAGAATCCAAGAAAATATCACGAACAACCAATGCCTCTTCAAAAAGTGACTGGTGTGCTCTGTTGTCAAAAAGTGTTACTGAGCCATCTTTTTTTGAAAATGAGGCTGGAGATGCGATTACTATGAATTCTGAGAAATACCGCGTCATGATTAAATGGTTATTTCTTCCCAAAACTTAATCAAACATGTTATTTTCAACAAGATTGTGCAACATGCCACACAACACGTGCAAATATCGAGTTATTGCAGTCACTTTAATTTCAAGAAATGGAAATGTCAATTTATCTGCTTGTTCGTGCAATTTTACGACGCCTTTAGACTTTTTTGTGGAGATATCTGAAAAGTACCTAAAGTGTACGTGAATAAACCAGCCATCATCCAAGACCTCAAGAATAACATAATTGGCGAGATAAATGCCATTGAAGCGACTCTTGTGTGAAAATGTTATCGAAAATTTCGATCATCGCATCGACGTCTGTGAAGCCAGTCGTCATGAACCTTTGAGTGATATCATTTTTCATACATAAATGTTTAATATAAAATACTCTACTTGATTTTACAACCATTACTGTAGTTTCAATAAGCGTTTGCTTTTCTGCGCCTAAATTGACGGGCCCTTTATGTACACGGTAATTGCAACTTATAGGGCAGATGTTCCCTTTTAATGTTCAATCTGGATATTATAAACAACATCAATGCAGCTTACCGCAATTTAAATATAAACTCACATAATTTTCCAATGCCAATCTGAAGATTTGACAATATGATAAAGCACAGAGTGATTCAAAATGAGGAACTCAATTTCATACGGCTATATTTCCTGAACTATATATTACATGTAAATGGTTCACCTAAAATTTCGAATACTACCGTTAAAGCACTTGCGTCTAGCACAGTCATACACCAACGTTAGTCGTGAGCGAGATGATTACAGTACAAGGTTTTTTGTATTCGTGAGTTCAGTAAAACAATGTGCATTTCGTCGTCATTACAATATTCCACCTCCAACAAGGAAGAACATTTGTCGTTAGAAACTGGATGTTTGTGTAAAGGCAAAAGGACGGGTCGATTGCGTACACCAGAAGAGAATATGGAACAAATTCGAGAGAGTTTAGAGCGCAGCTCAAACTTGTACAAACAATTGTCTGTATTGAGGTGGCGTTTAATGTTCAAATCATCAACGACAAGCTAAAGCGCGTAGGATTTTCTGATAGTATGCTCGAAAACTTGCAATATGACATTTTTTTGCCGCGTTCAATTTTAGTATAGAAATAGCATTCCACCTAAGTCGGAAAGTCATCCGACACATTGTTCAAATATGGTGGTTATAAAATCCCCATGCAATACTGGAACATGAGGGGGACTTTCTGAAAGTTAATGTATTCTGTGCCATATCGAGAACAAAAGTTTATGGAACTTTCTTTTCGATAGTAACAAGGTTGCTGAGATAATGTATCTGACAATTTGCCAAAATTGCCTTCAAATGAATGAAGATTTAGAAAACTTCATTTTCCAACAGGACAGAGTTCCACCCATTATCACCAGTGTGTTCGATGTTTTCCGAACTTCAACGATGGATAGGTCACATGGGGAATAAAGACTCTTGATCTCACACCTTGCGATATTTTCTTGTGAATGTTCGTAAAAGAAGCTGTTTATGTACCACCTCTACCAACAACTTAGACAACATAAGAATCCTGCTGCTGTTCAGATGTTATCCTTGCAGCTGGAGAGGGAAACATTGAACATTTATAAACTTGAACGTGAGTACAATCAAAAGTAAATTAAATCATATTTGTCACTGATCCTAATTTTGAATGATAAACGAACAAAGTTGGGTCCTTCATTTTGAGTCGCCTTGCATTCTCAAGCCCGTACACGTGGACGTTGTGATCTTGAAAAATAGAGGTGAGAGAACATTGTATTAATTGCTTAATATTAAAAAATCAATTATTCTGGGCAACCATTTATGAAACAGCACCCTGTATAGTTTTCTCTCTTCAAATTTCCTGAATGACCTATGTTTTCACAAGTACATTAAAACGCAAAATCATGAGATATCGCATAAAGGCAGCCAACGTCTTAAGAAAAAAACAACATGAGATAGTTCAGAAGACCTTTAGGTCTAATTATAACATTATTTTTAACCAAAACTGCAGCCAATTTTTGACTCTTTTGGTTTATTTATTTAATATTTGGGGCACAAGCAGTGAGAATGTGAACATGTAGCCTAAATTCCTTTAATGTCAACCTCAAATTTTCACAGTGCCCCCCCATTTCCACAAACGAGGCTTTGGCGACCGTATATTTGGCGGTATAACCATAACCTACACACTTCTATTCTGAAGAAAGAAATGACATGACTAGCTTGGTAGTATGGCTTATACAAAATGAGTTGAACATCACGCCGAAGGAAAAATAGAAAACACCGCGTGGTAGCTTTATTGCCCAAGATATCAGCACTATGACATCTTCAATAGTTAAATATTCCGGAAGTACACAGTTTTAGACATACGACGACACCAGATAGATTTAATACTGGTGAAATAGAGTGACTGCGACCACAGCATGGATATGATAACATGCGATCTAAAATTTAAAAAAACTAAAAAAAAAAGGTATTTTTGGCAACTGAGGATGTTACAGAGAGATGTGAGACAGAAGTTTGAAGAAAATCTAAATAGGATAAAGTATCAAACAATATAGATCAGCCGTGGAATAATATTAAAATAAATTTAATCGCATCTGTAGAAGAGATCATACCACAACAAGAAAGTGCATTATCGGCAGAACAGAATAACATCACTGGAGAAAATTATATCAATTCAGTAAGATGAACGAAACAGGAACAGTTACAGGAGAAAGATAAATGGTGCCAACTTACAGTGGATAGCTTTGTTGATTTGAAGAAAGCTTTTGGCAAGGATAAGAATGGCT
The DNA here is from genome assembly GCA_036346155.1 of Sinelater perroti. NCBI lineage: Eukaryota > Metazoa > Arthropoda > Insecta > Coleoptera > Elateridae > Sinelater > Sinelater perroti. The sequence goes on along the minus strand of JARFIY010000316.1, from coordinate 309,091 downwards.
AGCACTATTGATAGTTATCGAAAAGTAGGAATGAAATACAATAACCTAAAGTTATAAACTCCTTATACCACGGACATGACAGCAGTAATAAGTCAAGGAGATACCCAAATAGAGTAATCGTAGATAAAGAGGATAGTATTTGCACTATCAACTACTGGGTGATGTAGAGATAAATTAAGTGGAACTGAAAAAGAATGCAGATGCAGAAAATCTTGAAGAATACATAACCCAACCTGAGTACGATAAGGCTATACAAGAACTTAAACAAACAAAGCAGTAGGAATAGACAGATTGTCGGCAGAAAGAAAAACATCACTGGATCGTCTCACAAAAAATTATATCAATTAGTAAGATGTACGAAACAGGAAGATTTCAGGAGAAAGATAATGGTGCCAACTTACATTTATAGCTTTCGTTGATTTGAAGAAAGCTTTTGGCAAGGTAAAATGGGCTACACTTTGATATTTTACGAAAAGTAGGAATGAAATACAAAAACAAAAGTTATGAACTCCTTATACCACGGACAGACAGCAGTAATAAGTCAAGGAGATACCCAAAGAGAAGCGTCAATACAGCTAGGAGTCAAACAGGGATGTGCGTTGTCGCCACTCTTATTCAACCTCTATATACAATACAATCAGAGAATCAATAAACATTGGAATAAATATACACTGGAAGAAAATAAATATGATACCATACGCTGATGATATAACAGTTAGAACTGAAAGCAAATAAGGTTTATAACAATAATTGAATGTAACGGGCTTAATTATGAAAGAATACAATATAAAAATAAACGACCTTACAACAAAAACAATGGTGTGCAAAGGATGTCAGACATGGGAACATACAACCAACATTGAATGGAAAAAGAATAAAGGTAGCATTACAATTAAAGACAAAAGAAGCAAAAGATAAATCATGCCTAGATTACAGCAAACTAATGTTTCTCAACTAACACCCAGTAAAATTTCTTTCGACAGAAAAAAACAATTTCTACACACCTTCGTATGGAGTATCGCGCTATACGGGGCTAAAACTCGGACAATTAGAAACAGCGAAGAGAGAACAATATATATGCATTCGAGTTAATGGTGCTACAGGAAAATGTTAAGGCAAGATGGGTTGATAGAATATCAAATAATGATATTAGAGAGAGTAGAACAAGAAGGAACGTTAATGAAAGAGAGAATGAGAAGAAGAGACATATGTTACAGCATTCGGGTCTGCTACAAATAATAATAGAAGGTATGGCAGATAGGAAGAACACACAAGACAAACGTAAATTACATAATAAACGACGTGGATTGCTCCAGTTACCGAGAAATAAAAAAACTGTCCGAAAATAGAAAAAAATGGAGAAAAGTAGTGCTGAACAAACCAATCCACAAGATTCACCACCTAGGAAGAAAAAAGGTCTAAAATCGAAATCATTACACTCCGCAATGCCTAAACTGTTCCTTTAAATAAAAATTTTTTATGCTTTGGCATCTTTAAACCAGTTTTCATCCTACATACTTTATATTACCAATTTTATATATTTGCAAGGCAGGCCCGAAAAACATGACGTTAACATCAAAATAGAACAAAAACAAAATCTGAACTAGTGATCTCCATAGCAAATTTTACATTTTTATTTATAGTTTGAAATTTGAAATTCAACTGTGACACGCGTTCGGCAAAATGTTGTTAAATTAAATCGTGCAATTCCCCGGGGGGACAGTTCACATCCGTTTCCTAATATGGGCTATGGGAAGTGGCCATAGCCGATGCGGAAAGGGTGCAGCGAAGAATAAATCCAAAAGCAACGTAAACAGCGACGACATGGGGAGCTGCTCCAGGAAGCGGCGCTGCCGCAGCAAGAGGCGCAAGAGCAGGTGCTCCAAGAGGCGGAAGAGGCGGAGCTGCAAGAAGCGCAGGACATGCTACCCCTGCTACCGGGCCGGCAAGATGACCCGCAACCCGTTCCTCAACTTCCTGCGGATTTTCCGCAAGAAGCACTGCGGCTGGTCCGTGCGCAAGATCGCCGTGGAGGGCGCGCGCAAGTGGTGCTCCATGACGCGCAAGCAGAGGCAGAGGTTCATCAGCCAGGCGTGCAGGACGCCGAAGCGGCGCGCCTGCAAGCGGCGCCGCAGGTCGAAGTGCGGGCGGCGCAAGCGGAAGTCTTGCAGGAGGAAGCGAAGGTCCTGTAAACGGAAGCGGCGCAGGTCCTGCAGCAAGAGGAGGAAGCGCAGGTCTTGCAGCAGGAAACGGCGGCGCAGGTCCTGCAGGAGGCGCAGGAAGAGCAAGTGCCGCAGGAAGAGGAAGAGCTGCAGGCGCAGGAGGAAGTCGTGCCCCGACGCGATGGCCGCCGTCGGCCTCAGGGGCGGCAGCTCCGACCGCGAGCGCGCTTCGCGCGAGTCCAAACGGTCTTCACCACGTGTGCCCACGCAGCAGTCGAACGACTTGGACTTGATGTAGGGGCGGCCCCCACTTTCGAGGGATTTTGAGTGATTTCTACCCGTTCAAATGAAGTCTACGCACCTGTGAGTTCAGCAGATTGTAATATCAGTGGTCTTTTAAAAATCTGTAGTGTTTATATATACAATTAATTATACAACAGTTTTATTATAATTATACATGCAAATATATTTATACCCACCTAATTAAGAAGTTTTTCGTATTGTAGTCTGTACCTCAACTGATTATGATCTAGCGAAAATGACAATACTCTTTATAGTCATAAGTTTTTTAGAATGATCTTCTAAGGTAAACCATATCTTTATTTGAAAAAAACGTAGGGAAGGGGATCTTCAGTTTCAAAAGTTTGACCAACTGCAAACCATAAAGGGCATGGCTCTCAACTTTCTTTAGATGAATTAATGGAACAACGAATTCCAAAAGGCAGGCCATTTTTAATTTAATCATCAAATTTAATGGAGTTAAGCCTGTTCCGGCTCTATGTTCTACTTCATTCTCAGCCTTTACACTTCACACCGTCCTATTTGCTAGTCGTGGGAATCCATTGCATCCAAGTATTTTAGCATTCGATTGATGTGTTCCTTTCATCTAGATTGACTTTCATATAGTTTATCTTTTAAACTTTTAAATCCCTCTGTCTTCGTTACGAATTCCTTGACGGATCTCAAATATTGCATTTCAGCCTTCTTCTTCTTATGGTTCATGTTTTAAGCCCATAAAGAAGTACTGCTCTAGTGGTATAGAAATTCAGTTGTGTTTCTTTAATGGCTTCGCTTTGCATATATCTTAAAATTTATATATTTTGTTTCCCACATATTTCATCATATGTTAAGTTGCACCCTAGATACTGAAAAATACTAATTTGTTCCAGGCATTAGTTGTCTATTAAAATCTTTGTCCTGACTAGATATTTCTCTTTAAACGCCATTATTTCGTTTTTTTATGGATATATTTATAGTTATGTATATAAACTAGTAAAAAGGCAAATCAAGCTAAATATTTGGTTCAAAGTTTCGTCTATAATTGAAGAGAAAATGAGCCAATAACCGTTTTATCAGCCATATATAAGGATAATAATATTTATTTGGCTATATTCAGTTTCACATAAAAGTTGTGCTGCATGCGCCTACTAACGGCAAGAAATGGCCGCGTAGTGCATGAATCACTGATAGGTGGCGCAAACTCTCTAATTACTTAATGATAATTTATGTTTTGACCTATAACAGGTCAGCCGTGACCTAAATCAAAAATCTTAAACTTTCATGCGAGGTTTGGCAACAAACCGGTTCGAATGAGGTATTGGCCCTTGATATCGGTTCATAACTGGAGGAGGAGTTGTAAAGTTAGTTATAAACACACACATTTTTGCAGTTTTATAGAGTAAGATTAAGAAGTATGGGTTACTCATTAGTTTATTGTTGTGTGCTCGTTTTTATCTGTTTTATTGTGGAAACCGATGGTGATTTTTGAATTTAATATAGCTTTGATTAGATGAGATAGTATTCCTTTTTTAGCTAGAATATTCTACAGGTTATGAGTGATAACTCTGTCATAACGTCTTTATGTAGTCAATAAATGCGACGTGTGTTTCTGCGTTGCATTTTCGTCTTTCTTCGATTATTAGTTCGAGTGTCAGTAAAGCACCAATACAAGATCGTCCTTTTCTGAAGCTACATTGTTCTTGTTTCAGCAATGTTTCGGCTATTATCTGGATCCTATTTTTTATTATACAACATACTTTTTGTAACCTGATGTAAGCAAACTTATTTCTCTGTAATTATTTGTATCGTGCATGATGCCCTTTTTAAAGAGAAATTTAAACTTTGTTATCTTCGATTTTGCGGAGGATTTGTTTCTTCCAGCACAAATTTATTAGATGTAGTGTTAACCTTCCATATTAATGTTATCTGTGTTAGTAGTTTTCGTTTTTTAATGACATTAATAATATCATCTACAGTTATGTCGTCTACTCGTATATTATTGTCAATTGTATTAAATTCGTCATTTTCATCACTTGTTCGTCACACCACAATTATCAATGGTAGTGGGTGGCCTATGTATAATGCTTTATTCTTCATTGTTTAGATGTTGTAATTGTTCCATAAGCGAGTTCTTGGTAACCTTATGACATTTTCAGTTTTATTAATATAATTTCTCTACTTCTATGGTACATTTTTCTAATTACTGTTTTTGCTTCTGCACATTTTTGTTTACACGTTTGTTTCGTTATTTCCATATTATTAATTCTTTCACATTCCCCTTTTTGTTACTTTGACTTAACGCTTCTGACGCAGCTTCTTGTAGAGATTCTATTATATATTACCATTCTTGCTCTGTCTTTTTGTACGTATGTCCTTTGTAAATAGTTCTTTAGTCTTGTTTGGTGAATTATATATTTTTTTGATTTCCATTTTTAAATGTAAGTTTTGTGTGTTTATTTTTCCGACAAAGCAATGTTCTAAACCGACGTCTCTTCTTCGTTATGCATGCACGTCTTGTACTAAGTTCTGCGCTTTTTCGTTTGTTAATAAATAATTGACCATAGAGCAGAGACATCTAGCAGACCACGTATATTTCTTTTGATTTCTTTTTTACGGAAGAAGGTGTTTATTACTCCCAGCTTATTAAAAGTGGCAAATTATCGTAATTCTACCCCATTTGTATGAATAGTTTATTTTCTGAGTCAAATATTTTTGATATAGGAATGTTTCCCACGCTTGCGTTCCAGTCTCCAATTATAATAAATTAATTGTTTTGATTGGTTATATTAAGCTATCTTTGTAGCTTTTTATGGAGTTCTAATCTTTCCTTTTTTTGTCTCTTTGGGGTATATAGTATACTCCTATAATAGTTACGGATCTTCTAAATTATATATATAAAAAAAATTATGAGTGCTACGCTACAGACGTACAACACGCTACCACAAAAAACGTTATAAACCAACCATAATAGGTTACAGTTTTAGCGCAGCCTTCAACGCCGCCTCAAAGAATATAACAATTACCGACCTCGGCGTGGACACCACCAGACCATGCAGAGTCGCAGGCGTATGCTGTGAAGGTACCGGAAGTGGAACCTTAACCCTAGCCTTATTTGACATCGAAACCGAAACAGCATCATTCAGTTCAAACATCAGCCCCCAAACAACCCTAAGTGGCGCAACATCCCCCAAACTATGGGTATGGAACAAAGGCCGAAACTACGAACACAGAATTGGATCCGAAATAATCGCAAGAATAGCAATCACCAACGGAAAAACACCAGTACTTGTGAGCGGCACTGTATACATCGAATATACAAAATACAATATACCGAATGTAGTTACATAACTTTTTGAATAAACCATGTACACCACTTGAGTATTTTTTGAGGAAGGGGGATGGACAAAGTGTAAACAGAGACAGAATACAATCACGTGTTAATGACGTCACTAGTGAGCATGCGCAGTAACCTGAAAACCGGACTCTAAAACAAAAACCCACCTGACCAAACGCGTACGCGCCGGTTAGTTGTTCTAGACCCGGCTGCTGCTGTCAAATCGTTCGTGCCTTTCCGTGCCGACCCGAGCGCCTCCGAAGGACAAATTTCGGCCGCGGCGGTAGGCGCGACCGATGTAATATATTTCCGGAACCGCAAGCGATGGAAAATTTTCGTTTGAGAGCGGGTAATAAAGCACTTATATATAAAAAAAAAATTATGAGTGCTGTCACACAGGTCAAAGGTCAAAGTTCAACTCTAACTGTGTATACGTAAATGCGTTGTCATGGCAACGACGTACGTCAATTATGTCAAACAGAGCTTTTTAATCGTGTTTTTATTTATTTTTAAAAACTACTATGCGAAGGGGCTCAAGCATGTCGGAGTTGGACAAGCTCTCCGGGGGGCCGCTGCCAGACCTCGTTATAATAATTATTTTATTAATAGTAAAGTGGTTTTCTGTTACATCTCACTGTTTTCATTTGTTAATTTTTTGTGTTATGATAATAATCATGTAGTACCTTCTCTATATTTTCTTCAATTATTTTCTTAGCTTTTCCACCCCCATTATGTCATTTTTCGTCAGCTCTATTTTTCTTAGTTCTTATCTGAAGTTCTGCTTCAATTTTGTTTTGTTCAACTTTTTGAGATTTCAATAGTTTAAAAATTTCCCTTACAGTAATATTAAGTTAGGGAAAAGCAAAAGAATAAGAGAGAATAATAGCACTAGACTGAATGACTCAAAAAACAGAAAGAAATACATCGTGGTTGAAAACCGCTTAACTGATTTACATTACGTTCGAGAATACTACATTATCACACATCTGCTTCCCTGCTTTTGTGGTTTGTCCAGTGCAAATCATGTTCACTTTTTTGGATCCTAGATCAAAGCACTGTGTGCGAGGTGTTTTGATATTACATCCTTGGGGCAGAAGCAGAGGCGGGTTTTTGCAAACCCATTCCAATCGCGGACCCAAATAGGATTTCGCTTCCCTATTTTTACAAATTTCTTCCTTTTGAAAACCGTTTATTGACATATCTGACCGTCTTAAGCCATTTATACGACCTACATGAATTTTTCCTCTAACCTTTAAAATACAAGCACCAATGAACTCATAGGCTGTCGTCCCACTAGTTCAGAACTTAGTAGGTGACATTTAATTCAGCGATTCTGCGGAGAAAAACAGATGCGTATCATTATTTGCGTATCTGTGGTCGGTTTTTTAGCCTTGTGACACAGATTTTTAAGTTCCACGCATCTTTGCAGAATACAACTATAACCTGGTAAGTAAATACATCAAGTAATTTTATCGGTCTTCCTTGGTGAGCAATTATTGGTTATGTTCAGTAGGTTTCATATGTCTCCATTTTACTTTATTCTCAAATTAAATTTTACCATTGTTGTTTTAGTGAATTGGACAACACAATAGAAATACCTGACGAAGTACCTTAGTAGGTTTTGCAGGAATCTGGCGAAGACTTATCTGACGTTTCGGAAGATAATTCATCAGATGAAGAACGCAAGGCTTACAATTGTGACGGAAATGAAGATAAAACTTCTTTCGCAAATTCTCTTAAAGATGGTAACCAAACTTCTATCGACATCGGTAATGAAGTGAGTCCAAAATAAAGTTCTAATTTTATCATACCACATCCAAACAGTATTCTCGTGCTTAGATAGTGTTACTCAAAATGCAAAACAAAAATTTAAAAAAATAATAACTACAGTGCAACCTCTTTAATCCGAACACCTCATTGCCAAGGTCTCTTCGGATTAACGAACTATGTACCATAAACAATAAAATAACATAAATAACTCACTAAACACAAAGAGAACATTCAACATACACATTATAAAAACATAAGTATATATATGTATGTATAAAGAAAAATATGCAAGTAACAAGGGCGTTATTTGTAGTCTTGTGGGGTGAAAAAATTTGTCATCTTCATTTACTTTTTATTTTTAATTTATGCTTCATGGGCTTGGGCTCATAATTCTTCATAATTCTATTTTCGAACATTATTTTGGATTACCCATTTGATACAAGTATTAAAGGCTAATACTGCATCACCATCCTTTATTGCACAGGGAATTCCGGGAACACCATCAGCCGGATTACTATCTGAATCAGTTAGAGATAATTTCTTGAATTATATCAGTTTCAGTTTGTAGTTCATCGCTGATTGCTTTAACATGTGTCTCTTCGATCTCTTCATTTATTAAGCTTTGGTTAAGCTTTTTCCCCAAGCCCAAAATTTCCTTCAGATCATTTTCTATCTCAACAGGTCTTCTTGGTTCAGCAATTTGTGTGGCTAACCTAGCCACTGGAATATCATCTCTTTCATCACTTTTGTCAAGCTGTCCATCATAAACTTCACGTGGCAAAATTTTATTCCATGATTTTTTAATTAACTCAGCGCTCATACGCTTCCAGGCGTCTAAAGAGAAAACGACGTCTTTCCAATTTACGTCTTTTAGTGGTTCCGACACATCGCAATTAGAGTCGACATTTTTTTTGGCCTGTATGACATGTTGATTCATGGGTTATATCAATGACGTGCAATTTGGTAGAAGGAACAATACAGAAATTTTATTATCGTCACTGGACAATTGGGTAGGGTGTGCAGGTGCATTATGCAAAATTAAAATGGCCTCCGAATTAAGATTGGGCTGCTTTATTTTACGTCTTACAGATGAAAAAAATTCATTGTAGAACCATTCAGTAAAAATGTCTTTAATTGCCCAAGTTCTCTTTTTTCTTTGTATGAAACGGGAAGTAAAAACATTTCCAAGAGCACACGGTTTCATATTCTTACTTAAGACCAACAATTTCAATTTGTGGGATCCAAACGCATTTGAACAGGGCGTAAAGGTGGAATGAGCCAAAGTTTTGGTTGGTAGAACTCTCCAGAAAAGTCCGCTTTCATCAGCATTATAAATTTGGTGAGAAGACAGATTTCTTCCTTTTATTAATTGGGCAAGCTTTTCCACAAAAGGTAAGACTGCACCATAGTCACTAGCTAGCAATTCTTCACAAACTGTTAACTGGCGAATTCCAAACCTTGATTTAAGTCTACACAATTTAAAGTCTACAGACTTTGCTATAGTAAACTGAATAAACCGTAAGTAAGTGACTCTCACAGCAGCGCTGACACAGTTCAACTGACTTGTTACGACTTGTTACTACTAAAAATTCAAACCGACGCAGTACCACCTAAGGCAGTGGTGGGCGGTATAAACAACGATGAGTTTTTATTTCTTGTTTAGCGTTCGGATTACCGAGCCAGCGTTCGGACTATCATTTTGTAATTTTTTTTTAACATGTGTTCGGATTATAGAGGTTGCACTGTATTTGTACTATGTGCTAAGTACCACTGTGCAAAATAGTGTTTTGTCCTATGATAATCTTTCTTTTTACATATACTCCTTGTATACTTCTTCCAGAACAAAATATTGTGTACACTAATGGTTGTGGTTTTCGTCCCTTTATTAGAATACCAGAGGAATATATGATCCTAACCAATGAGACTGGAGGGAGCCATGTACTCCACCCATTTTCATATGAAATATGATCCTATCTGACTAATTTCTATAAAGCTATTTAACGTATATATGATGAAAAAAGCTCGAATATATTTAAAAATGGTAGTCCAAGGGTTAAATCTCAGAAATTGTACGTTATGAAAACAAAATTATATTTATTTACATTCGAAATTCTTCATTTGACTACTTATTATCACCAACATTACAATAACAAAATGAAAAATTTATAATCATATTATACAATCAATAGCAAAGGTAGGTCGTGGTCAATCTATTAAGACACATGCAATGCAAACGTAACCGAATTCTATTGATTTCTCCAGATGCTGGTGGGTGGCCTACTTAGTCACTAAAACTGAGTGAGTACTACTGGCGCCTAATTCGAATATCGAATAGTAATGCGCTTAGGGCGCGATCTTTGCTACATCAATAGTTTGCAACGACCTTAACTGTTCAGTTCGCAAGCCGTGCTCCCTTGCTGAGTGTAAAGTCTCACTGTTATGAATCTCTAACATATTATGATACTGGTTTTTCAAATTTGGAAAAATACTTATGAAACTATAACAATATCAATTTATTAATTAGAAAGATTTTACAAAATTTAAAAAATGTTAAGAATGTCTAACTACTGGTTTATCTGACATTTTCAAGTTCTCTTTCGTTAAGTTCCAAGTTTGCATTAAACATTTTAGCCGCATAATCTACATCATAAACTGTTACTTAAAAATATCTCCTCACACATTACCAAAATTTGCTTCAGAATTTTTGTTACTGCATAAATAAATCCTATATACTATATACTATATATATATATATATATATATATATATATATATATATATATATATATATATATATATATATATATATATATATATATATATATATATATATATTGATATGTAATACATTTGTAATGCCATATGATTTTAACAGATATTTTAATATTCAAATCATGTTATGCAGTAAAAACACTAATAAATGCTTAGAATGACCACCTGTTGTCAACACATCTCTAGGCCTTTGTGGCATTATACGTTCAGCGAATACATATAGCAATAAATCATCATGACACACCCCTGAACCGTTCCTGAAACGCAGAAAGATGTGCGCCGAAGCTAGGTTTGCAGTGTAGCATTTTATATTTACCTCTTTGCATTAAACAGATGAATCAAAAGTTAAAAACTCAATATACAAATGAAGTCCCCACTTCTAACCACAACAAGTTAGCCTCAGTACTAACACATTAATGCCGAAAAATGAGTCAGTGTGTACCTGACTAATAAAATACCCGCACTTTTTTAAACCGACCAATAACAGACAGTTATTTAAAATGAGTGGGAATGTTTGACAGTTTTATTACTAGATGTATTCGCTGAACATATTATATGTACTTATTACTTGTATTGCACAGTGTATGTAAAGCAGTAGTTCACAATGAACTGTAATATTTTATAGGAAGATTTCCAAAAACAAATATATCACACAAAATTAACTTAACTATTAAACATACACTACTGCTCATGGAAGTGTAGACACTTTATTAAAATTCAGTTATACAGTGAATAACTACACTTTTCATAATAATTTTTGTTTTGTATAACCCTTTCTCATATCCTTAGACAATATTGTTCCGAATAAAAATAATTAGTCACTTGTAGACTTTCTGTCCTATTCCTTGTTTTAAAGGTTTGTTTATATTGACAAAAAAAAGGGTGTCGTCCGGAGCTCGGACCTCCGAGCTCATCAGTTTATCATCACACCTTGTGCTGCTTACTTGGGTTTATTCACGTCTCGTTTTGAACATTTGCAATCAATAGCCCGTAATAAGCCTCTCTCCATAGAAACTCGCTCCCACTTTACATCAAGAAAGGCTATCAGTACGTAATATTGCTAAAACATTAATGGTTTGTACTTCAATTATTAATATTAGATTACAACAGACAGATCAGTCTTAAGAATCGCCGTCGCCCTGGGCCATCACGAGTAACATCCGAAGCAAAGGATCAGTTCATCAGACTGATCAATAGGAGAAATGGAAGATTAATTACCCTAGATATTGCTGTGGAGTTTAAACGGGAATGTAATAAAGCAATATCAGTCCGCAGAATAAAGCGGTCGTATTGCGACCAAAAAAAAACCGTTGTTACGGTGTGGTAATAAGACTTAATGGCTTCAGTGGGTACAAAAGCATCGCTCCTGGACAATTTAAGAGTGGAAAAACGTATTATAGATAGACGAATCGAAATTTGAAATTTTCAGTCGGAAAAGGATAATTTTCAAGCGTTGATCTAAGACTGAAAAGATGATCCAGGACTGTAATGTTTCGATTGTCAACCACGGAGACAGGCATATTTTAGTGTTTTTTTTTGGCTGGTGTGTGGGACTTAACAAAAGTCGATGGTATTATGAGGAAAGAACAGTATAAACAAATTTTAACGAAAAAAGGCATACCATCGTGCGTTGCGATTAACCGAGAAGTGATTCGTGATAATACAAGACAACGATCCTAAACATACTTCATAGCATTCTAAGGGCGGGCTATCTAGCAAACCAAGAAGAATAAAAAATGCTCAAAATGATGACATGGCCACTACAGATTCCAGACCTTAACCCCATAGAGTTGCTATGGGATAAGCTGGACAGAACAATAAGAAAAAAATCGAAAGAACGCCTAGGATAGGACAAGCAGTATTAAATACAAAAGGCGTTTTTTTATGAAACAAATGTTTAATATTCAATATTCTTACAATGAAGTGTATTAATTCATTTTTTATTTAGTATCTTGTAAAACACAAATAAAAACAACCCTAAAAAATAAAATAAATTACTAAATGAAAAATATATTAATGCTGTTTTTCAGCAATGTCTGAACATTCCCAATTTGGGCTCTGAATTTGATACACTCATAAAAATATAAATTTCGAGTTAGTAGCTATTTTCCACTTTTATTCTGATGAAACATAACTCGCATAAATATGATATTCCAAAATGGAACCAAACATTTGACAACTTCGTTCTACAGCTCAGGCTATTCTAGTATAAAAAAAACTTTGACAACTTCGTTCTACAGCTCAGGCTATTCTAGTATAAAAAAAACTGATCAGGGCTTTGGGAAAAAGAATTTACTATCAATATTACGTCAGTTGAAGTTTTACTTTTATGTTTGTTGTAATCTCAGCAAGTTGAAAAGAATTGTCCAAAAACGGATTCAGTATCCATATCCAATCGACATAAATGTTTTACATTTATTTGGAAAAATAGTTACGCAGTTGTCGTTTTAAATTGTGCAAACTCATTATTGAAAGACCAGTCAAAATGTACGTATCTTCCATAAGTTCTTCAACACACTGGAATGAATCAAACTTCTTTTTCCCAATTAAAGTCAAATATAAATCATATAAAGAATTTTATCCATTATCTATTAAACTTCTTCAATATACTCAAAATATTCAAAAGATATGAAGAAATAGACAGCTATTTTTAATTTGAGTCTGTAACGCTCCATTTAGGAAATAACAGTTTTAATAATACTTTTTCAACGAACAATTTAAACAAACAAAAATTTTGACGTAAGAGCTCTGCGGTGCAAAAAACTGTGTACCATTTGACATAATTTTTTGTAATTTAACCATAAAATCATATCCTTGTCTTATTATGGCTTTGGCCCCATCAGTGAATTCACAATCAGTACGTATTTAGTCCAACAATATGACCCAAATGTCAATACTGCACGGTGGAACGATGTACGCATAATAACAGACGTGGCTCTGGACCCAGCATCTGTATAATCTGATACCAGTTGTCCAGGTACTGGTCGATTGCTGCTAATCACTCGCGATTCAGAGAAACACTATGAGCCTCGGAACAGGAGAGAAATAGGACAAGATTTGAAACGTGGAACATCACATCTCTTACAGGGAAATAATGCGAGATAATAGACGAAATGGAGAAATATAAGATTCAAATACTAGGAATCTCAGAAATTAAAAAAAAGTAAATGTCTTTAAAAACATGGACAGAAGGTGCACTTTTTGAATGCGGGCACACTAGTCGGAAATGGAACAAAAAAAAGTGTAGGAATACTGCTCAGCAAATATATGCGCCCACGAAAAATGCAGCTGTATAAGATAAAGAAACTTTCTATGAAAACTTCCAAATATCCATAGAGAAAATGCAAAACGACAATAGACACGTAGTTATTATGGGGGATTGGAACGCCCATTTAGGAAATAACAGAGCATGGACACGGCACAATGGGAGGGCAAGATCTAGAAGAGTATGTAAACGAAAATGGTAACAGAATGTTAGATTGTAACGAACCAATTTTATGATAGATTACATCACGTATACGAGAAATATGAGATACGCACTGAACGATGTAAAGGTAATAAGAGAGGCGGAGTTAAACACGAAACACACACACTGGTGATTGCTGACACGACCATTAGGAAACCGCTTAAAAAAACGAACGAAGAGCTATACAAAGATCAAAATGGAAACTTTAGAAACCCAGAAATAAGACAAGAATATGAAAACAAATTAACTGAAAACCTAAACAAATTGGAAGGACAATAATCTCAAGGAGAAAATCAATAGACCCTAAATAAAAGATGGAAGGCTTTAAAAGAAACCCTAATAAAAACAGCAAAGGATGTCTGGAGAAAACGAAATAAAACAAGACCCAACATATAAGCAAACAAAATGGTGGAATGAAAAAGTAAAGAATAATATGAAAACTAAAAAAAAAGCCTAGAAGAAATATATAATAAATAAAATTGAACAAAATAGAAGGGAATACCTAGTAAAACGATATGAAGCAAAGGAAGCGGTAAAACAAACAAAGAAAGACACATGGGAGGAATTTGGTAAAAAGATAGAAGACAATTATATAGAAAATCAAAAACAATTTTAGAATATAGTTAAGCGGTTAAAGAAAAATAGAGCACCAAAAGTACGAAATATTAGGGATGAGACAGAAATATTACAAACAAGAACGAAAGAAATATTGAAAACATGGAAAGATTACTACACAACCAAATTTAAAGATAAAGAAGTAGAAATGCGGAGAAAGGAAAAGGTAATAGTCAAAACAATGAGGAAGAAATAACAGAAGAAGATATAAAAAAAGCTCTAACGAAAACAAAAAATGGTAAGGCACCGGGAGAAGATAATATAGCTCCAGAAATGTTGAAAAAAGGTGGTCCGATCATAACTAGATGGATAAAAAAAGGAGCCTTCGATCAGGTGTCCACAAAATACATCTGGAAAGCGTTAAGATTTAGAAGTAAGCCCAAAACTACGAGCGATCATTAAGAACATGAATAATAACGTAATTGGAAAGACAAGATTAAATAACCAAATATCGGAAGAATTTCAAATGGAAAGGGGTATCAAACAAGGGGACAGCCTAAGCCCGCTCCTGTTAGTGATTTACATGGACTACATAAACAAAAAATGCAAAACAAAATAAGAACCACTCACACAGGATACCACAACTTAAATCCAGTAATGACACAAGACCTAATATACGCCGATGATAGATTACTTATAGCAAGATATAGCAACATAAACATATAGAAAAAACACCTAAAAGAAAGTAAAATGACTATTAATAAAAAAAAATAAAAGTAATGCATGTCACAAAACAGAAAAATGAAGAAGAAATAGATATACAAATAGACGGGAAACAAATTTAAACAGTATAAACATACGAATATCTTGGAGTGCCAATCGGTAAAGACAGAAGCAAAAAATAAAACAGAATAAGCAAAAGAAATAGAATATACTACCAAGTAAATACCACATTGATAGATTGATTGATAGTATGAAAGCGAAAATACATCTATATAAGACAATATATACCCCTACACATCTATACGCATCCGAGACATGGGTGATAACAAATAAACAAAAGTCCAAAATAACAACTGCAGAGATGAAATACTTAAGGCGAGTAATGGCTAAAACAAAAGGACAGAGTACACAGAGACGTATACGACATGAACTAGAACTTACACCGCTAGTGAAAGACATAAAAATGAAACAACTTCACTGGTATGGGACACCTGGCCCGAATGAGTAATGAACGCTATCCGAAAAAGATTTTCTAGATGAGGTGTGATGGAAAAAGGGATACAGGAAGACCCAAACGAAAGTGGGAAGGCAACATCTATGAATCAATTAGAGAAAGAGGACAGACCCTAACACAAATTCGAACCCTTGCAAGGAATAGACAATCGTTCAAACAACGGCTCAAATCCCCAACACCGTGAGGCACGATGATAGAAGAGAAAGAAGGAAAGAAACAAAATATCATACTTATTAGTGCATTTTATATAAATGTCCTGTTGGCTGTAATGGCATACAAAATAAAATATCTTCCGTAATGCCATTTTTAGTAACATATCTTACGAATGTTATAAAACGGGTACAGTTAAAAATATATGTAGATTAATCCATCTGTAGTAAGAAGTACAAGCACTTTTCAATATTTTTCACAATTTTATTCGAATATCTTCTGGCATGTCGCATATTATCGCATGTTATTTTAACAGCTTCTTTTTCATCATCTGTTATTGATATCACTTCAATAGCTGCTGTTTTTTTTAACTGAATATTTGCTATTTAAATGTTAAAGTAAATTTGACCACTAATAATAATAATTGTACGGCTTTAACGCCTCACGTGGGAGCACGTCCTGCAAACTAAGAGGTTAAGGTTAGGTTCGCTCACTGTGCCCGGTCGTCGCACACCATCTCTGGTGCGAGGCGATGTGGCAAGCACCGCGCCTCAGACGACCGCTATTGTGAGCGCAGGTACTCAATTATTTTTAGTGACTGAGTAGGCCACCCGCCAGGCATCAGAGAGCACTGGGAATTGAACCCGCGTCCGTTAGCATCGCAGCCCGCGCCTTAACCACTGGACCACTCTGGGGGTCAAATTTGATGACTTTCTTTTAACAAGACTTCCCCAATATAGTTTATTGGAAATAACGATAAAATTATATTTAAGATACTCATCGCTGTATAACTTGTTTTTCTTTTTATTCTTGTCACTTCCAGACAGACAGTTATAATAATCTTTTTAATAGTTATGACTTCTAACTTATTATTATATATTTGATATTGAATTAAGTAGTCAACAACACACAAGTTGAAAATGATGCCTCGTAGCGCTTTGCTGCTTATATAAGACCAAACTGAACTTCGCAACATGCTATAGTGCCAATCTCTATGACAGAGAGTTCCAGAAACAAGAAAAAACATGACAAAAGTCGCGCTATTTAGCTGAAAACTGTATGTGACGTCTTAGTATTCAAAGTTGCATGTTAGCGGGCACTAGCAGTGTAGTAACAAAAAAAATCCTTGTTCTTCTATAATTTTCTGAATTTTCGCTGCATACCTACGGATAGCTTCATGATCAGGCGACGCACATTCGCCTTGAATTCTTATGTTGTGAATGCCAAACCAGCTTTTTGAATTTTTCAAGTCAACTTAATTACCACAACATCTAAACTGACAGAAAATTCTTCATTTTTTAAGAGGGTGAAATGAAATCCTATCATCCGTCCAAGTGCTAAGTGCCTTTTCTATTTTCTCAATTATTGGCATATGGGGGCGAGCTGCGTAATTTATAGCTATCGAAGATCCCACAGCAACAGTACCTCTACTTCTCTTTTCGTTATTGTTAATAGTTTTGACTGTTGCTTCATTTAAATTTGGAATTTTTGCAATGTGTGATGGTTTTTCTGCTTAAAAATTAAATTAAAAAAAAATCTATAAGACGATTATTTTTTTAAATTTCTACATCTAAAAAAATAAAGGCCATAATAAAGAAAAATCGGGTATTCTATCAATTGAATTTTATTTCACATGTATTAAGTACACATAGAGTGTAATTTAGATTTCCATATGCATATATACGTGAAATAGAAGAAGTCAAATATTATACGACGATTTCCGCAATTTATCTCATCGTGTTAGAGCGAAATCGTGTTGCAGGAAGGTTACCTGTACGGCAAGCGTCGGCGGTGGGGTGGGATCGGGGAGTTGAGAGTATGGCTCTTTAGAAAAGTTTGAGAACCACTGCTTTAGAGAGCCACTACTGTTTTTACAAGCTGAAGATTACAATTTGTAATTTAATTGGTCAAGATTAAAACTACCAGACGATACGTAGAAAAGAAAAGAAACTCTAGCACTGACCAAAAAAGAAAATCTTAAGACATTTGTCTCCTGGCACAATATGTTTGGTGTTTTAATGTCTTCACCAAGAAATTAAATTACTACCTGACGTGCTCTTATCATACCACGATTTAAAAAAATTGATAGTTTCTTAGAGCCTCCAAAGCCTTTTCACGGTAAAAAGGTCAATATTTATTCCCTTCTGACATTTCTACTCTACCATAAAAAACTTACCTGTTCGTCATTCGTGGGTTTTCGAATTAGCTTCTTGTATAAAACGAATGAAACGTGTACCGCCAAATTTTGTATGGTGTTAATTGTAAATACGAACCGAATTTAGTTATAGAAATCAGAAATCAATTGTGGTCTTATATTTCTTTCCCCAACAATAAAAGTAATTTAACATTATAACTAATTTAGTATATTCAAAATAACTACTAAGTAAAAATATATATAAAATGAAAAGCATTATTGTATAGCTTTCAAATATAATAACAATAAAATATAATGCTATAACTAATCTTTATTGGGGTCCACAAATTTACATTATCCTGTTATTTCAACTGTAAGCGGCATATTCAACGCAAAGGGGGCGTGCCAGCTTTCAAATCACCCCAAAACAACACCAAAAACATCCATTTCGCCCAGGGGTCCCTGTAACTGCATTGAAACCCACTAGCTGGCATATCCATAAATAAATTCGACGACGATCATAGGCCCGCGCACGTGGCGGATAACATCGAGACATCTCCATCAATTTCTGAATTCTATCGTCGAAACGTCGGAGCGTTATCCATAATCCATATATATTTAGCTCCAGCATAAATAGGGGCGAGACGACCGTCTCGGCGATTCAAACCGAGAGACGGCTTTTGCAAAAAGAGCTGGCAAGCTTCCACCTTATCTCTGATGAATTGAATGCAGGACAGCGCGTCTGAGTCACGAGAACTTCCCCGTTCATAACTTTACAACTATGTAGCCGCGGTCGTAAGCAGGTACGTGAGGCGGAAGAAGTTGGAATAATAGAGAAAAATGGACGCTACCGCCCCTGTGCGAATGGACTGCCTAACATTTGCCATTGATTTTGTGAAAGGTTACGGCTGCATTTCTAAACCCTGCAATCGATTTGTTTGCCATCTTACGAAAGGCGGTTGGTGCATGTAGGTCAACGATGTTCATAATTGTCTTTTTTTTTAATTTAGTCGATCCTTGCTGGGGGATTTTAATGTTACGGGATATCCCATTTCCCAGCATGACCATGATCGTGGTTCTGAATAGCTTTGTGGTTTAATTGATCATCTGTTAAACTTCTAGTCCACAGTTTGTTTCAGAACATCACCTACAAGAGGAGATTTTCGTGTCACCAGTAAAAACCTTGTTAACTCTCTTTTAGCAATGATACTAAATGGCTCAAACGGAAACGATTAGTAATGTTCTATGAAGTGAACATGAACAAAATTTACAATTGTAAACGAGTTAAAAATTATTTCCTCACAATTGAGTGAAATTCTTGGAAGGCAATGAAAGTAAAGTGTTACGTAAAAAATATTTCCTGCAAAGGGAACTTAAACAAAACAATGTATATTATAAGGTCATAAGAGACTCTTCAAAGTCAAACGGTATCATAAAGGTGCAAATGAAAAAAAGGTTGCTCAAAATATAGCAAAAGACATTACCAAGAGTAGTAACCAAAGATCTTGTAATTTGCAAATATTTTAGGTAAAAATTCATGTATGCTTTAAAAGTAAAATAAAATTTAAAAAATCGCCCAGAAATATTCTCAGGGGAGTAGGTAATACGATAAGGGGTAAGAAAAGTCTTCATGGCGTAGTCCAGGATAGGAACGAAACAATCTTGCAGGCATACAAAAATAATTTCCTACAAGACTACAAGACAAAGCAATACAAAAACTGTCTGGTGGAATAAGCACCTAGAGACACTCATATTTCAGGTGAGAAGGCTGTTCAATAAAGTCAAAAACAACCAAGACTAGGATACTTATAGGAAAGCACTCACACAGTACAATAAAAAAATCCGCACAGCTAAAAGGAACTCTTGGAGGAAGTTCTGAAAAGAGTTTTAGCCACAGATGGTGCTCGTGGCCAAGTAGGACCCATCAAGAAGGCAGAGGTACAGCAGAAGAAAGTCTGGCCATACTATTGAAAAAACACATCCCTGGATCAATAAAAATGTCAGAGGAAGAGAAAACTCCAAAGCCCCGGGAGACTTGGTATAAACAAACTCGAGAGGACTGGAGAGAAGCGGCGGAAATAACTTGTCCGTACAAAAAGCTTTCTTCCTTACAAATAGCTTGGCGTCGATAAAATTCTGCTAATTCTGCTGCAGAAGAGTCGGGAATTTTTCATGCCATTCTTAGTCACTATCTTCAGGGCTTGCATTGCCTGAAGGCGCATGCCCCAAACATAGCGCAGGGTAAGAGTCGTAGGCAGAAATGTGGATTTTTCACCAAGCTCTTGCAAACCTAGCAGTCTCAAGTCTTCATGCAAAAAACTTCTTGAGAAACTGGTAGATAACTACGTTAGAGGCACCACACCGTGGAGATCTCTACTCAGTGAACGCCAATACGCATACCAAGCAGGGAAATCAACAAGCCTGGCATTGGATAACCTAAACATACTTTTGTAGAAAGGTATCCAAGACAAAGAGATTGCCTTAGCCCCGTTCATGGACATCTCCATTTGCCCCCTAATCGCCTAAGGCGAAAAGTATATACGACTCCCTATGCCTCCCTAGAGAGCTTAATAAAAAGGATTATCATATCTACCCTAGGCGAAGCAACTAGTGGAGTGAAAACAACCAGAGACTGTCCCTAAGCAGGAGTTATCTGCCCACTATCGTGGGCAGTCCATAAGAATGCACTACATAACAAGTAGAGGGCTTTCATTGCCCAGGATATGCAAATAATCTACTAATTTTTTGCGGGTACCATTGTGGAAAGACCGCAATCTGCCCTAAATATTACGATATGGTGCACAAAGGAAGGACTTCAAATTAGGCCCCTCAAAACTGTGTCAGTTTTGTTCACCAAAAGGAAAGTATTAGAAGGGATAAACCCATTGTGTTAAATGACATGGAAATCCCTTTTTCCCTAAAGGCTGAATATGTAGGGGTAATCTTCGATCAAAAGCACACATGAACTCAACATTTAGATATTATCACGCAAAGAGCCAAAGTAGTACTGGGAAGATGGAAAAGGTTATGTGGTAAGAGATAGTAAGGATGACTCTATGGTTATACACAAGAGTCATAAGACCTATGATAACCTATGAATCTGTGGCATGGTGGACAAAAACACCACAGAAAAAGGAGGAAGAGCTAATAGAATATTGACAATAAGCCTGATAAATAAAAGGATAAAGGTGTGAAATCCTCTCTTTGATAGTTAAAAAGATTTGATGAATTAGACAATCAGTATAATTCGTCGTGAATATTCACACTTTACCAACAATCACTATTTCCCCAAAATATTCTTATCTGCTTCACAACTAAATTCATCTTTCAAAATCTTCGAATAGAACAAACACCTGTTTAAATTCGAACATCCTGTTTTAACTACGCAAATAATGCAGCAGAAACGCCTTTAATTGAAAATCACTTAGCACCCCACGCTGACATACGTCGCTCGGCCATGCATCAAGCAGTCAACACGCGCACCCCTAATTTATGGCACAAAGAGCAGAATTTTCGGAAAGCCGGGATGGCGGTGTCACAAATAATTGGCCGCCACCCCTATGGGGGTGGATTGACGTGAGTCACCCCGTCGTTATGACATCTGCATAGTTTGCTCTTATTTATTTCTAACTACCGATATCGCCAGGGCTTACTTATATACATATTTGGGGCACGATGTGCAACGCTCGTATACTCCCCGTTGGACTTTTCTGCTTTATAGCAGTGGCTTCAGGAAATGTCAGCGATATTTTAAGACGTATGATGCGATTTTGTGGAAGAGTAAAAACGCAATATTCGCTACATTGTAACCAATTTATATTAATAGCACATGTCGAATGGTAGTTTTATATTACACTCTGAAGTAAATTTGCAATAAAAAAATTGCTATTAGTTCACTCAAATAAATTAATTTACTTGTCCAGCTCACTTTGAAAGTTGAAATGTTACTTTCTCCCAGAACGTTAACATACTTCTTCGTAAGAAATATTTTATGTTTCTATTAATGAGTCACACTGCACATGGTCCAATGAACTCGTGTAATAGAGCTATAAAAGCACTTGTACGTAACGAGCAATAAATCAGTCGTTTTTCTCCAAAATAATGAATTCAAGAATTATACTCGTAATCGTAAGTTTAACATAAAAAGACTTCAAAAGTAGTTTCCTTATAACCTGATTGTGAGTAAGACAATACCCACATGTAGGAAAGACTTTAAATTTACTCGAAATTCTAAACATCAATTGAAAGACTATTTTTGTGGCTTCAACAGCCACTATCCATCAATTTACTTGTTTATTATTCGTTCAAATCCACAATTTCCCCCATAAAATAATTAGATCAGTACTTTAAAATTATTATCACATTTGGGTTAACCGGATTCGAAGCGAATTATTTTCCATCATTTCACATGGAACTAGATCTAGAATATACAGAGGATACTTCAACAAGGTGACAGTCGTCAGATTAAGAAAAACCCATCAATTTAAATTTTGTTTTACACACTCATACCGCTTTAATTCGAATTTCAAAAAAACCCAAGACAAATGCTCAAAAGTTGGAGTTTCGGCACCATCTTTATACACATATTGTTTTTACTAACAAGAGAAGGTTGAGAATGCGATATCACCGATTAGGCTGAAACTTTCTTCGTATAACCTACCTAAGGGACAGTAAAGTGGTATTTTAGTCGAAAATTCCCCCTTTCAAAATAACGCCCTTCAATGTTGCAATTTGGCCCATAGGTGTAACATGGGATAAAATATTATGTAATGTTTACTAATATATGTAAAAAGTTTGTCTTGGGGGGATTGCTTCCCACTCTTCAATAAACGCCGCTCTCAGTTACATCACGCTCCCTGGTGCAAGATTTATTCAGTCCATTTTCGGTATATCGACGTCAGCCAAGTAGGTAGTGTCACTCGGGCTGTGTGGCTTCGTGCATTGTCGTACATTACCATGAAGTCTTCGCCAAGAAATCCCGCAAATGGAACATGTTCCCCCAGAATGGCCCTGATGTAGCGGTCTGCTTTTAAACCTCCTCTGCGTCCTCTACTAGGCCCAACTTAGTTTTTCCGTGCATGAAAATGCCCGCCCAGACAGTATCTTGAATACAGCAATGAGCAAATCGCTCCCCTGGCCTTCTATAGACCCGATGTCTCCTGTCTTTACCACGTAGGCACATCCTGGAACCGTCGGTTAACAATATCTAGCTCCAATGGCCGAGATCCCAATCGAGATGTTCGCGAACAAATTCCAGTTGCCTTTGTTTTTGGACTACAATCAGCTTGGGATCCCCTGCTGTCTTTTTTGGGGTCAGGTTAGCTGCGTTCAGTCTTCTTCTCACTGTCTAAGCGCGCTGGTGATCACACCTCTGACCGCACTCAGTTCTTGCTTGAGGTCAACGCCAGTCATTTGTTGATTTCTGAGAGATATTGAAACGAGAAATCAATCGTGTCTTTCCGTTGTCACGCGCCTACGGCCACCTTCTTGTCAGAGGACGTAGCCACCGGTTTCCCGGTACCGACGCCATACTTTAGACAGAGCTAATTGACTCAGATTTATTCAATTTACCGCGGACCTCTGACTGAAGCCTCTCTCAACAAAGGTACTAACTGGGCTGGTTCAGCGGCTGTGGTGTCCATTTTCTTGCGAATCACTCGAGCACTTTACTTACCTCAACTTCCAATAAGTGACTGAGATGAATTACCGGATTGCAAGCGTACTGTAGGCCAATCACAGTCGTCACGCACATGCGTTCCAATTAGCAAGATTCGTAAGACCCCTTCGTGACGCAATTTTTTTGAATGCGTCATCCGATTAATGCAATAGCAAAGTTTTTAAAGCTCAATAATGAAGATACTCCTTGCATGCTAATGTTTTATTTTCATTTCCTTAGACTGAAACAGGAGACAAAAATGCGCGTAGTTTATTGAGTCAATTGCTTTACTCTCAAGTGTAGTATGCTATCCCATGTTCAAACTTATGGGCCAATTGATAATTTTGAACGATATTTTGTAAAGAGAAATTTTTGACAAAAATGCCGCTTCAATTTTTACCTTAGCAATGAATAGATTACACGAAAAAGTTTCAGCCAAACCGGTGATATCGCATCCGCAGTCTATCCTTAATAGTTTAAGATGTAAAATCTGTGTCTGTTTCATTTTTTGAATGTTGTTATCTTCGATGTATTACAACAATATTGAAACTATTTTGAACAAGCCTATCCTGCACTATTTTTTTATAACAACAACAGTCACAAAAAACGTCATGGAAGCATTAGAAAATAAAATGAAGACCATGATGGAAGAAAACAATATGCTCAAATCGAAAGTAACAGAACTAGAACAAAAACTATTAAACATCGAAAAAGAAAAGCGCAAAAACAACCTAGTCTTTTTTGGACTCGAGGAATTAGGCAAAAACGAATGTGAGCTTGTAGACTATATAAAAGAAACAATAATAGACATAGGTGTACACATAGAGTGCCAAGAAATCAGCAACCTATACAGGATTGGGCGACGAACTAGCGACAAAAACCGACCAATAGTGGTCACATTCACAACTTTATAAAATAAGGCTCGTTTTCCACCAAATATCTACATCAAAAAAGACTTCTCAAAGGAAGTATTAGAAAAACGTAAACTGTTACAGCCCCTGGTTGAAGAAGAAGAAGAAAGGAATATTGCATTCATTAAATATGACAAAATAATAATCAAGACAGCTCCTCAACAAGATAAAAATCGTGATAAAAGGAAGAGAAAAGAGTCTGGCTCACCAAACACATCTTCACAAAAGAAAACCAACCTACAGAGCAAGGGGGCCAACAAACCTACAACCAAGGAAGTCCTGAAACCTGGCATACTCAACTATGTGGAACGCGGACGAAGTGCTTCTCTATCAGAGCAATCAAAAAACTAATAACCCATACCGACACCTCAAGACAAAACAAGCAAGTAAAAACAACTGACCCCGAAACACATGTAATAACCACCAACATCCGGAACCCAACCAAAGACTATACAACTTTATCCAAATCAACTTGGGAAAAATGCACCCCAAGCCGATTGGTCACCGTGGGGGAGGAAGACCACTATCTTCTAGCGAATAAAGAAAAACCAAGTAATATTTACATAGCCACTCTAAATACACTCTCATTAAGAATATCGGAAAAACTTCTCGAACTGGAAATAGCTCTAGAAAATATTAAATGGGACATCCTAGGCCTGAGTGAAGTAAGACGAATGGGAAACCAAATTGAAGAACATGATGACTACATCCTGTACTATATAGGTGAAACGAAGGGGCTAAATGGAGTTGGATTCATGGTGAAGAAGCACTTAATGAAAAAATAAATAGACAAAGCACATAACAGAATGGATTCCCCGGTTCCAAACTAAAAGAAAAAGAGGAAGACAAAGAAAACGATGGTCCGATGAAATAAAAAAAAAATAGCAGGTCCATTATGGCAGCAAACAGCTAAAATTAGGGAAGAGTGGAAAAAGCTAGAAGAGGCCTATGTGTCATAAAGACACGCCAGCGCCGAATAGAAATATTTAAAATGCAACATAAACAATTAACTTATAAACTATTGGCATATAAAGGCTATAATAATAAATAATAATAATAATAATCCTGCACTATTACATAATTATTTAGGATATTAGGATCTACTTACCATGATGGAAGAGTACGTCATCGTAGATGATACGGTATAAATTGTGAGCGAACATTCACAAGGTTGTGCAATATGTGTATCTGGAATATTCAGCACTTGGATAGTTAAGTTCTCTTTGTTACGCAAAGTTAACTTTTTAACTATGCGATTATTTAATAGTCAATAGTTATCTAATTATCAACAAGAAAGCTTTTATGTATGATAAACCCATTACCTTTTAATAAATGTTCACTGTTCTTCCGATTACAAATTATTAGTAACGATACTCCACCCCTAATTTAATCTAAATTATAAACATTAAAAATAATAAACATGACTTATACTTACATCCCACTACGTGATAACTATAAAACGAAGCTTATAAAATATAAGTTAACAATAAAATGTATCAATCAGCAGAATCACCATTCGAGAAAATATTTTTTGTAATAAACCGTATACATCTGCAACCAATGATACATGCTCTTGTCCTATTGCGTCACTAACAAAATTCTAATTTTAAACTTAAATAAATAATAATGACTTTTCTTCTGTTTGATTTATGCCACTTTATTTAATTGCCTAAGTATTTTTCAAAACTGTTATTTCCAAATCATTTTTGAACACTCTTGTTTATATTTTCGCGAAAGACTCCTTTGAGCGAAGAGAAATTCGTTATAAGAATATGACTGCAACGGCAGAAGGAATTGGTAGTTAAATAATATAATATCTGCAAAAAACTATGAGCAAAAGAAAAGTTCACATTTAAATTTCTTGAGTTTTGCCGCAATAGCTTCTTCTATTTAAAGCCTAGTTCAGAAATTAAAATAGCCTTGGTTGCATGTTAACACATCATCCATTTCTCATCACAAGTGATGAATGTTAAAAAAATAGATCCCCTTCTAGACAACAAAATAATGGTGAAATTTTTCAGTATTATGACAACCAGTTCTGAGAAGTTCTTATATCAAGAACTGCCAAAATAAAGCAATTGAAGTGCTTTGGTCATTGAGAGTAGATAGTAGACTATGAATCAACAAAAACTAATTTCTCAATCATCAATAGTTTTGATTCCAATTGAAATGATTTCAATGAGCAATACCTTCAACAGTAAAGACAACAAAGATTTTTCAATTCAATATATAGGATGTCCCACGAGGATGTTCCAAGGCTTCGTGTATAGGTCCTTGAAACATTTTAAGCAAAAAAGTACCAATAAACAACCGTTTTTGAGGCATCGGTGAAGCAACTTAGGGGTCTTTGGGGAGCGGGGGTGCTTGGTCGTTCTAGCTTTTCTTTTTCGCGATCGGTCATCTTTTTATCTGATGCTATGGTTACCAAAGATACTCGGTTTGATTTTTATTGTCTGTCACCATTGAAAATGATAAATGTGATAGTAGGGACAATTTAATTGGGTTTTTCCAAACTGATTTGGTTTCAATTTTTTAATTAATCTTGTAAAACTGGCGTATCAGTTCTCAAACGACGCACACGCCGACATGGTTTTCTTGTACGGCTATTGCAATGGTAATTAATCTGCAGCAGCAGAAGAGTACAGGACAGATATTCGAATCGTGGCTCTCCGTGTCACAAAACAATTCTATGCATTTTTCTTCCTCTCCGGGAAAATGCGACGTTTGTAAGCAGAAAACCTGATAGAGATAGTCGGACCAGTGTAAGACAAATTTCAGCAACTACAGGCCAAAGTAAAAGTTCAATTGTAAGGACCCTACATGCAAATAGGCTCTATCCCCACCATATCCAACTGGTTGTGTGATTAGTTGATTGAACACGATGGTATGATTGATGAAATTATATTCTGTGATGTGTCAACTTTCCTCCGGATGGAATAAAAAAAACTTTTAAACGAACATGTGTGGGAACTTCACATTAAACTATAGAAAATCACTTTTAGCATCAATTTACGGTTAATATCTGGGCTGAGTTAGTTGGAAATTCTTTGAGTTTTTAAAAGCAGACTTGTCAAATTTATTGGAAGAGGTTCCTGTAGGAATTAGAAGTAGGGTGTGGTACTACCAAGATGTAGTCCCTTCACATTACAGCCGAGTTGTTACCGATTGTTTAAACAAAAGTTTGCTTGACGATGGATTAGAATAAATGGTCGCATAAAATAACCCGCAAGGTTCCCTGATCTCAATTCTTTAGATTTCTTCTTTTGGGGTAAAGCCACTTGCGTATGGCAGAAACTACCCTGATTCAAGGGAAGTACTTAGTGCAAGAGTTCCGGAACTTTTCGATACGAGTCGTGAATTGATGAAGAACATTAACCGTTGAGGGGATCTACGACGTCGCATTGCTCAATGTTCTGAAATTGGAGGAGATCATTTTGAACAGCCTTAGTTTATTATAATTTTCTCATTCTTCTTAATTCGCCTTCTCCTGTCGAAGGTTGGCGATCTATCTGGCAATCATCGTTCTAGACACCGCTGCTCTGATGTACAGCTAAACCATCTTCGTAAGTCCTTTAGCAAGGAGTTTTGTGGTCTTCCAACTGATCTTCTGCCTTGCATTTTTCCTTCTATTATTAGTCTGAGTAACTCATACTTCTCCCCTCTCATTATATGTCCCATATACCTCGTTTTCTGTCTTTAATCGTGATTATGAGTTCAAGAGGTTTTCGCATTCGAGCAAGAACCTCCTTATTTATTATTCTTTGAACCCAGGATATTTTTAGGTACATTTTAAAAGCCTCCAGTTTTTTCTCTGTTATTGGTTCCAGAGTTCATCCTTCACACCCATAGAGCAGAACAGAAAATATATACCACCTGATCATGCGCACTCTAAGCTCTAGGCTGAGTTCACGCGTTGTAAAGAACTGGTTCATATTTACAAATGCTTTCCTTACTTGCTCAATCTAATTTCCCTTCTTGGGTCGCACTGGCTGTTAATACTTGTCCCTAGATATTTAATCGTTTTCACTTGTTCTATAGTATTGCCATTTATAGTTAGATTAGCATCTATGTTCCCTTTTGCGAAGACAAGGAACTTAGTTTTAGGTATGTTCATATGGAGGCCATAGTATTCACTATATTGTACTATGTGGTCCATCAGTAATTACAATCCTCCTATGTTGTCTGTTATTATTACGGTGTCATCCGCATATCTAATGTTATTTATTATAGTACCGTTTGCCTTTATACCTTCCATACTGTCATCTAGAGCTTCTTTGATAATAGCTTCAGAGTAGATGTTAAATAATAGTGGCGACAAAACGCAACCTTGTCTAACTCCTTTCTTGATCATTATAGTTTCTAATGTTTCGTTTTCAATTCTGACTTCTGCTGTTTGATGCCAGTAGAGTTGTGATTTATATCACAATAATCTCATCTTTATCGATACCAGTATTGTTAAGGATTTCTATAAGTTTGTCTTGTTTTATACAATCGAATGCTTTTCGATAATCGATAAAACAAGCGTCTACGTTTATGTTCATATCTCTGCACCTCTGTGTCAGCACGTTTAGCGAGAAGAGTGCTTCGCGAGTACCATAATCATTCCTGAACCCAAACTGTGTTCTATCAACTTGGGCGTCGCATTTTTTATAAATGCGTGTGTGTATAATTCTCAGAAAGATCTTGAGGACCTGTGACATCAGACTAATCGTTCGATATTCGTCGCAGGTTGACGCATTTGCCTTCTTCGGCACAGTTACAAATGTTGATTTTAGCCAGTCGGAGGTATAATACTTATTCTACGAATAGTATTAAATAACAAAGTTAGTATATCCAGCCCTTACCCTCCTTATCAGCTATTTTATAATAATATATATATAATAATTTAATTACCTCAGCGTGAATGTTATCTGGGCCAGTCGCCTTTTTGTTCTTTTGTGCTTTGATCGCGTGAATTAACTCACTTTTACTGATTTCTGGTCCTCTGTATCTGGCGGGTTCTCTGGTCTGTTGTCATTGAAAAGTTCTTCTATATATTGCTTCCATCTATTGAGTTTCTCTGTTATCCCTACGATTATTTCATTATTATTGTCTTTCAGGATTGTTACAGGAGGTTTCTGTCGTTGATTTGTCATTTCTTTGACTTTTCTGTACACTGAATAGATCGTGTTTTTCTTCAAGGTTTTCTATTTCTTTACATTCTCAGAAAGCCACGCTTCCTTTGCTTCCCTACATTTTTTGCGAATGGTTTTATTCAGTTCTTTATATTTCACGGGTATTGTTTTGTCTCGGTATTTTTGAGGTCATCCATTCTTTCTTTTCTCGCTTTCTCCATATACTATTTCTTGTTCCTGTATTTTTGTAATAGCTGATTTAACGTCTGTCCGAGTTTGTTCTACTTGTATCGGATTCAAGGTGACCACTCTCGTGGACACTTTGTATAGTAGAAAAAAATTTTCACTAGTAATTTCCAAAACGTGCAAAAACGTCAACCGAACCACCGTTACATCTCATTTGCATTCCTTGGAATCCATTACTTCGGGAAAATGCGAAACGTGCCGGCGATAGTGACATACATGCGTGATAATTCTCGACTAGCACATAACTGTTACCCGCGCCATTATCACGTAAACCTTGAGCGTTGCAGCAAACGCATTATGTTAACGTGCAGAAATTGCGCGTTGCCTTGCAACGGCGATAAAATGCAAGCGCTCTCGCAGAATTCCTAGCTATCGTTCGTTTCTAGATAGCCCATAATTTCTTCGCTAGTTAATTTCGTTCATAAAATTTATCTTCTGCATGTTTTTCTTTCATTTTTTGGCAACTTCACTAATACAGATAATTAAAATTAAAAGAAGATAGCAACACTCGGGGAAAAATAAGAAAGCAATAAGTGCTAGGAGAGTTTTTGGGTTTCGAAAACCGCTATTAAACATTTGAAACAATGAACTAAAAAAAGTAATGTAAAGAGTATCAACCTTTAGAAGCTTAAATGCGTTTTTAGCGTAATAAAGGGAGAATTCGAATTAGAAACTAAATAAGCGAGGCGATATTAAGAAACAATCAAATATTTTTTTAAATACAAAAGCAAGAGCATTAGATAAGCATAGCTACAATAACAATAACTCAAAATTACATTATTTAAATGGTGCCTTTTAACAAACTTTGCTCCTTCTCGCTTTTATTACATCGAAAAAACGATTTCAAATCAACTGGTTATTATTTAATAGTTGGCTCTTTTCGCCATCTGTTTTGAACTGTTCGCTTTTAATTGCAGATTGGTGGAGAGACTTTTGCACCTCGTAAAGTGCAACTGAAAATTCAAGGTTCCCATATGTTTGTCCTTACAGCATAATAGCGTCACCCATGAAATTAAACGCAAATGCTTAGTTAGTTTTAGTTACTGAGTAGGCCACCCGTCAACCATCTAAAACCTAGGATCGAACCCAGGTCTGTCCGCACCAAACCTAAGCATCTTAACCGCTCTATGCAAACTAACTGAATAATATTGTGTAAAATAAAAATTTTGAAATTTTAGCAGAAATAAAAAACTGAAAATCATTTAAACAAAGCCACTTTGATTATAAATGTAAATCTGAAGTCGCAATCTTCAATCTTGTGTTTATTGACTTTAAGGGTCGTTCCTTTATTCAATGATTTATAATTACTTTTTAAAAAATCTAAAATTAATCAAATTTAAATACTGTGGCATGAAAATAATTAAGTTTTCACAATACTTGTAAAATAAAGTTCCAAACTGAAATAGAAGTCATAAATTAGGCTTATAAATAATGCAGAAACTAAAAATTCTATCTAATGATCATTTCAATTTCAAAGTCAAAGCTAAATTAAATCCCCCATTCGTTGGAGAGGCCCCGTTTGTCATCCTCATGCATGCAATGACGAGACGTAGCTATTCAGGTCCCTAACCCGCGAAACTAAATTTAAATTGATCTCTCCGACTCATTCTAATTAACGCTGAATGTCGACTCTGAGCACAAAGGATTTGAACTTGACCTTGTTGAATTGGTCCTCGCTTTGGCAATCTCCGTATAAATAGGTGTAACCTTAGCTCGAACTATAATAGGATTAGTCAACAGCTCGATAGACGCTGCCTTATTTGGCCATTTGTATACGAGAGCTGCTAAAGAAGTTCTTCAATTGCACAAAGGTGTCGAAGGTTGTGCACATTTGAAGGCGGAACATTAAAGGAAACGGAAAGCGCAAATCAATCGGAAATAAAGGAAACGAGCGCCATTCAGCAGGTTCATTCAAATGCTACAACAGGACTGTCAATTAAAATCTCATTCATGGCCTTCTTGGTGGACAATTTGATGCTAAACAACACGGTGTAGAAGAGTAATGGACAAACGCGTGCATTACATTCTTACTACGGAATTCGCTTAAATTTCTTAACACGTAATTGTTCTTTAATCGGTGATGCATGCATTATTCATGACTGCAGCCTTCCTCGAAGCACCGCCAGCACAAATCAAATAATTGCCCAGAAAATAGCGGTTACTGCGCCGAGCTTGTTTACTGCCATCTTCCGCTCCGCGTGAAGCTGAAGCCAGCCGGGGTTTTCAGGAGGTCCGCTTCGGGGTGATGTCATCCTAGCTGGCTGCCCAAATTGAAAACACCTAATGAATATTTAATTGGAATTAGAGGAGATTGGCAGCAGCCCGGCTCGTTTGAGCTTAATAGGTCGACAGCCAGCCGCACAAAAACGCGAGCGAGCTTGCGAGTTCGGAGAAGAGTGATTCAGGTTGTGTAGAAGCAGATGCTGTTCAGCCAAAGAACGTGTTTGGTTCTTCAGCTGTTTTCGGTTTCCTTCGTCGAATAAGTTCAGCTTTCATAATAGTGGTTTTGTATTAATCCATTCCAAGCTCAAGATTCTTCTAGTGGTTTTAATTTCTTTATGTTAAGTAAAAGAAACGAAATTGTAAATAATCTTACTTAAGAGAGATCAATAAGAAACATTACAATATATATGAAGACAAACACCAATATAGGGCTATCCAAATTGGACTTGAGGAAGTTTTTCCTAAATAAAACACAAAATATTGAAACATTCCTAATTTTACTGCTATTACTTAACAATTTGCGTATAAAAAATAATGTTGACCACATGCCCCCATGACTCCAATGACACGCGATTATTCTTTTAGCCAAGTTTTCCATAACGCTTTCCCATAAATGCGTCTCTATTTCAGAAATTGCACGCCTGGTGTTCTTTTTTAGTTATGGAATCGTAGCACGTTTCTTAACATATACACTTTAGTTCAAATAGCCCTAGAGGAAAATTCTAATGGCGTTAAATTACCAGACCACGGTGGCTACATGATGTCACCCACCCTTCTACGAGTTGGTTTTATTGAAAAGTTGTTTATCATCTTCCATTAATGTACACCATTGGCAGTAACAGTGTTGCCAGCTTTGCCCTCAAAAAAGTACGGCCCAGTGATTCCTCCAGCCCGAAATTCACACCAAACGGTGCGTTTTTGCGGATGCAATTGTTTTTCGTGAATAGCACTTGGATTTCCACTACCCCAGGTACGACAAGTTTGACGATTCACAAAACCATTTAAACAAAAATGGGTTTCATTGCACGAGTTTTTTTTTCAAAAATTAGCTGTTCTCTAAAAATGTACGGCGTTTCTGGTGATCTTTGGTAGACTTTCTCATGTGTTTAGATACCAACTGAACAAATGCAAACTTCTAACATTCACAGAACGCAAACGGCGCTTCAAATCCTGAAGTTCAGTTCAGATCATAGAGTTAGTAGTACAATCGTCATTACTAAAACATTTCCTGCGGATAGGGCTAATTACACTTTTGCCCAATAGGACAGTCCTTAAAAATGTTTTTTTATAAATTGCTGCATTACTCAGAATTTTTTTCTAATAGCGCACATGTAACCTAAACACAAACGTCATAAATACATCAAGTTTTATGTGGTAATTTTAAACACTTGCTTTACAAACCGCGTACATCGCCGGTATTAAAAGGCACGCCATCGACTTCTTAAGTAGCTCTCGTGCATTAATAAAATAATGATGTTTATGTTCGGTTCTGGTGTTAAAAAATCGTAGTGGAATTCATATATTTTAAATAAAGATGACATTACTGCGGCTTAGGAAAGTGAGAAGCATTGGTGAAGTCAACGCGTTAAAAGTAAAAACGTAAAATAGTTACCGGAAATCCAGTGAGTAACAATTCTCCGCTATTTATCTGAATATCAAATGATAATTAGCAAGGATAAAATGTTATTCACGATTCAAACCGCGAGAGGAGTGACGTCACTTCCGCCAATGACCGTGATTTTTATTTTTGTCATCTCAGACATGGCCACGAACGAGTTCCTTGGTTTCTCACGGAAATAGCAAATGGGCGCGATTTCAAAATAATTTATGCATGTAAAAAGCCATTACACTTGAGCTTACAACATATGTCTCGTATTTCCTGTGGAACACGCATCTCACGCTCTCGGCCAATTCAGATAAGAATTTGTCATAGTTCCAGATAGTCGATCCTGCTTATGTGAAGACCGAATAATGCATTCTTAAATTATTTCAATTGATTTCTCGCGATTGGTAGTTTTGAGGAAGAAGTGAGTTAAATAATAATTAAAAACATAACACGTATCTAAGTTATATTTATTTTTGTTTAAATGAGAAAGCAACATAGCAGTTAGTGTTTCAAAAACTCTTATGAAAAGTGCAAGGTGGATGAACAGTAACTAGGAATTAAAATGAAGTTTATATTTCGAATAGAAGTTGTACATGTGTTACATTAGAAAATAAAGTCAAATAGAATACAATTCCCTGAAGGAAATTGCTTGGGATAGTGCCGAGAAACTTTTGAATTCGATCTTCAAGTTCTTAATTGTGCGAGGTTTTGTCCTGTATACCTCCTCATTTGCGTAGCCTCAGAGATAAAAATTATATAGAGTGACAAATAGATTTTTAAAAGACATTTATGACGTCACGTTGTCTCAACCAATGTCCTGGATAATGCTGGTCCAACCGCAAGTCTACAATAAGAACCAAACGGGACAGATACCGTTGCCCACACCTAATCTTCAAGCACCAGATTGGAAGAGTGCCATGGTACCACGCACAATATCTTGTTTACGTTACATGTACTATCCCTTCCAGCCAATTCTCGTACTATGGACGTGGAAATATAAAATTCCATTCTATACAGGGTCATTTAGGTGACTCTGGAATTTTGTAGGTTTTATTGCGGAAACTCAGGTTCGCAATCTTCTATTAGATAACATAACGTTAGCTTCACATAATTAACAACCTACAATAGTCAACAAAACGAATCGATAATACGACCGCAGAGCAGCTGCACTCGAATTCTTTTGCACCAGAAAGTCGACAGAAATTATAGTGTACCTTGGCTACAAAAATATCCACGTTTACGACCTTACTAAGAAGTAAAGGAAATATGACCACCAGAAAGAGGTAACTAATGACAGAAAAACTCATAGCACACTATCTCATTGCAATAGAAATGATGAATTCGTTCACAAATTAAAAGAAAAAATCGATCTGGGCGGAGTAGAACTTAACAAAAGAAATGGGCGTGGCGAGGTCGACGATCAGTCCAGCAGTGCACTAGGTCCTGCACTACAAATTTTTGGTCCTGAGGTACAAGCCTTTCAAAAGATGAAGAAAATTTTGACCTGTAAAGCCTTGTCCATTCCTTTATGTATTCGATTATTAAGATGTTATGTCTTCAGTATCTTCTTGTATGGCGTTGAAGAATGGATGCTCATGGAAGCAATGTGCAAAAGACTGGAAGCTTTTGAGAAGCTTTTGTCGCAAGATTTTGAAGATCTCATGGATGGACAGGGTCACAAATGAGGAAGTACTACGACGCATAAACAAACAACGTGAAATTCTTAATCAAAAGAAGAAAACTTAAGGCACTTAAAGAAGAAAAAATAAGAAGAGGAATCGCCAACTGTTAACTGAAAAAAATAGTATGGACTGGAAGTTAAAAGTCTAAGCACTGCTGCACATCAAGCACGACAGCGCTGGCTTACTGAGATCCTTTTCAGACGAAAAGAATCCCCAAAATGAGGTTGGATCTACCAAAATACTTCTGAAGTTCCTATCGTTATTAATATAGTTTCCAGCTTCTGTAATAGTGCTGGGGCTTAGGAGCAGTGAAAGGGATGTCACTTTTTAAAGAAGGCCTGGAGGTGACTGCTGACAGCTATATCAACGTGGTGCAGACAGTTGTCAAGCCCTGGATAAAGGAGGTGGTCGCTAGGCGGGAATACGTGTTCCAGATGACTGTTCTCTAGGCCAAAAAACAAGGAAAACACAGGAATGATTATACAACAATTTGTATTACTTTCAGACCCGACTGCAATCTCATCGACTACTACGTATGGAGCATGATCGTGACGAACGTCAATGAGAGGTCTGACAACATCAAGAACAGTTGAAAGGCCTCCATCATGGAGACAATGACACATATGGACAAGTAGAAAGTTTTGTTGGCTTGTACCAGATTTAGCTCCCGGCTCAAGAAGGTCGTATCTGCTGATAAGGATTAGATTGAATAATATGATTATCCATATTAAAAAGCTGAAAAAACAGTTTATGTTCACTAAAGTATCACAAGAAAGTAAAATGGCGATGCATGCAAGCTACGTCTTGTCGGAGTTGACAGCTAAACCTTTTCCTGAAGGTGATTTCACCAAGGAATCTCCAAATAAAGCTACAGAAATCTCTTCGTCTTGAAATAGAGTTGGGGAATGTCACTAATTCCGCTGATAATTTTTTGTTGAAATTTTCCATAACCGTTTTGCATAAATGTGGCTGAATGTCGTTAATATAGCGCTTAATTTCCTCCTTCAAGGCGTGGGTGGTCATGGGCTTGTTGACATAAACTTTAGACTTCAAGAAACCTCAAAGAAAGAAGTCTAACGACGTTAAATTGTACAATCTGGGCGGCCAATTCTGATCACCAAAACGGAAAATTACACGATCAGGAAATGACTGATGCAGTAATTTAATTGTTTCGTAGGCTGTATGGCATGTGGCACCGTCTTGTTGAAACCACATGTCGTCTACATCCATATCTTGCAATTTAGGCATAAAAACTGGATTATCATGTCACGATAGCGAGCCCCATTAACTGTTATTCCCTGACCAGCCGCATTTTCTAAGAGAATGGTCCGATAATGCCTCCAGTCCAAAATTCGCACCAAACTGACACGTTGTGGATGCATTTGTTGCTCAATAATCACTCGTAGATTTTCTGAACCCCAAATGCTACAATTTTGAGGATTAACGAAGCCCTCAAGATGAAAATGAGCCTCATCGCTGAAAATGATTTTGTCCGAAAAATCAGCGTCCACTTGTTATTGTTCCATAATCCATTTAACGAAGTCTCTTCGCTGTTCGTGGTCAGTAGGCCGTAGTTCTTAAGTGAATTGAACTTTATAAGCATAAAAATGCAAATCTGTCGTGAGAATACGCTGTAGAGAGCTTCTTGAAATGTCCAAATCTTGACAACAGAGCCAAATTGATGTTCCTAGACTCTCAGCAACACTCTCACAAACTGCTTCGATGTTTTGTGTTAAACGACTTGTTGAAGGGCAGCCAGAGTATCTATTGTCAATTATTCATCCAGTGTCCCTGAATTTTTAAATTCATCTCTGCACAGTTAATTAATTTAAATCACTATTCCGACCATATTTTATACGAAAATTGCGAACTGTAGCTGCCAAACTTTCTTTATTTGTAAAATATTACTCAACAATGAAAATGCGTTGTACTTTCATGTAGAACTCCATTTTTAATAACCCTCAACTGTCAGTTATCACGCTGTCTTTTTTTTCGTCGACACTCTACCACACCAATGGCACAAAATTCAAATCTTGCGTGAATTTTGGGACACCCATACATAAAGAAGTATTACGCATGAAACCAATAAACATTTTTCAGCGAATTAAACACTGAATATTTTGGTTTTTCCAACTATATTGCGATTTTTAAACAATTCTTTACTTAAAAGAACTATGTTAGTTCTCAGTAACTAAAAATTAAGACATCACCTTGTCTTGACACACTGTGTTTGCAAGATTTATCCTTCATGTTTGATACACTAAAATACGAATAAAATTTAAAACTGCCACGAAAAAATCAGATCATTCTGAACTTGTGCGACTGAGTTAAAGCCTTCAAATGTAAGCTAGTTTTTTGAAAATGAAGATTTAACGCACTTTTCGACTTGAGACAAATAAATCAAGATTAGGTGAAACTACATCGTATCAAAAATACGCAAAGACAATTGTAAGCCTTAGAATTAAATTTGAAACAAGGTTTGCAATTTTGATTTTGGAAGGCAAGTTTTCTTTGTATCTTTCGATTTTTTCAATAAATGTAAAATCAATAGCTAATAAAATACAAATATAGTAATTGAGATCCAGTGCGATTTAGGAAAAAATCACTGAATTTCACAAATATTTACCTGCCAGGTTTGAAAATACTCGAAAATTCCAATATAAAATTATTTCAATGTTTGGAAGTACTTATCGGTGTGAGCAATTATTTACAATTCTGAAACGAAATAAATCTCCTGTCGGATCCAGAATTAGTGTCATTCAACTTTGAAAGTAATCACTGCAAACAAGATTTCGCTCAAAGAAGGAAAGATAATATCAAAGAAGAAAGACGCCAAATATCAGCAAGACAACATTAATTTTATTGTTGTTCTAGTTCTGTTCTACATTATTATTTTCAAAATAAACCTACGTTTTTACGAAAATTGAAGTTTTTGTTTTTTGTGGCCCATCTAAACTTAAACCTTGTTTATTTGGTCCTTGGTAGCCTTTCAGTTTGACATGCTTGCTGTACAAGTAGTCTAGGCTGTTTTTAATGCTCTTCACCCATCTTGTATTTAAATTTTCTCAAAACTATGTGCGGTTTTCTAAAACAAAACTTAAAATTATTTAATTAAAATAAAGGGAGATATGGCCCAAGTTAATTTAAAGCAAACTAATTAAATTGTAATTAAAATTATACTATGGGTGTTCGGGAATAAACGATATGGATGTGAACGTGTGAAGTTAATCCATATTGTAACAAACCATTACTATCTAATCTAAACTAAATAAGGTGCTACCATCAAATTATTTATTTTGATAATGGCGGGCCGAAATATCTGGCTTTCGCCGATAAATACGAAGCGTCCTGCGAGGGATAAGATAAAAATAATATAAAATACAAATGGACTATTCCATTCAAAAAATAAAATTTTTGCCTTAGTGGGTTTTAAAAAATAAGGGAAACGTGTTTTTGTATTTTTCGTAAACATTTTCAAGAAAAAAAATAAAAATGGTTTCCCGCCTAGTCACGTAACACGATTAAGAGAGAGACTACTAATTAAAAAAATAAGCAAAATTGCAACCAATAATAGACGATCTTATCCTATTGCGTCACTAGCAAAACACCAATTATAAACCTGATTTAAATAAATTATACTGATTTTCTTTTGTATTATTTATGGTAATGTACTTAATTACCTAGGTATTTTTAAAAGTGTTATTTCCAGAAATTTTTATTTTTGTGGAATAATCTATTCACCCAAAGTTCCTAAAAAAATGTAGAAGTTACGATAGTTGCTGAAGTTGACCTTTCTGTAAGTTCAAAACGAAAATTGGCGATTAAACTCGTCCTATATTACAAAAATTCAGATTAAAAAAACTAATTTAATATCTGTAAAGTGAAAAATATTTTCTTGAAACGGTAATCAGCATTACTCAATGATTTTATTAATAATAAAATGGTAAAAGTCTTGCTGGTGCAATTGAAAAATTTTTAATAAAATTTTATTTAAAAGATTAAAATTACAAAAAACCTTTTGCACGTCAGTTGGGTGACCTGTGCAGAGTAAAATTGTTCGATAAAGCACTCGCATGCTTTCTGTAAAGTAGCGTTATCCATATTAGCAAATGTTGCTTCGATAGGGCTATATAAAGATGTCTCATTGGGGTGTCTGGACTTGTTAAATTAAGGCTATTCGAAGTTCAGAATTCTTTAGACCAGAACACGTTACCCGATAACTAGTTTTGAACTACATGGCTCGTATGTGACGGTGCACCATCCTGCTGAAATACAAATCGCCTCCCCGAAGCCACAGTTTTCATCCACGGTATCACGACATTCATCAGAACACATACATAAACCTCTTTCGTGACAGTTTCCTCCAAAATCAACGCCGCAGCTCTTTCTACAATTGCTGGAGAAAGACTTTATAATCACGACTCTTCGGTTTTACTTCGCATTTTTTTTGCAATAGTTCGTTCATTTCTGATTATTATGACTGTTTGCGAAGAACATATGGCTTTCACGAACATCTACAACATCCTATCACGGTAGTCCTATATG
Organism: Sinelater perroti; assembly: GCA_036346155.1. Lineage (NCBI taxonomy): Eukaryota > Metazoa > Arthropoda > Insecta > Coleoptera > Elateridae > Sinelater > Sinelater perroti. The sequence goes on along the minus strand of JARFIY010000316.1, from coordinate 269,249 downwards.
GCGGGATATTGAAATTTAAATTTGTTCGGATTTAAGCGCCGTGTCCTGTATACTGCTTCCATATTGCACAGGTAACCTAAAGAAAACGTCGTTTGAACTAAAATTAAAAATAATCCACCCAATTTGTTTCAATTCCTTTAGAAAACATCAATAGAATTTTCAAAACCACGATCTCAGTTTGCCAGTTTTTTTATATTTATCAGGTGTCTTCAAGTTCTAAGGACTACAATTTTTTTCTCGGTAATGAGGTAATTTTAAAGAACGCGGGATATTTCTGAATTTGTAATATAGATGGAAGCACCATATAATGCACACAGGTGGAATTATCGTTGTTGCAATGAGTGTTGTTTTGTATACTTCAAATGGCGACGTTTAGTGTTCAGAACAACGTGTAATCATCCGTTTTTTCCTCTTGCGTGGTAAAACGCCCTTGTCGCTAATTCAGTTAGGCGTATTAAAAATGCGCGTTCGCATGTGTGAAAGTTTAAAGAAGGTGCAGAGTTGTGTGACAATGGCCACGAGCCAACTGGACCGATACCATGATTGCGCGATTGAAGCAAGTGGTTATGGTAGAACGTCGATTAAGTGTGTGCGATATCGTCTCTAAGCTAGTCATTTCCGTCGGAGCTGTAAAATTCATTTTGCATGATGATCTGCAAATGCGGAAAATCTCTTCAAGGTGATGATGACCGACGAAGACAAGACTATGCGGATAGCAATGTCTCAGGACATGTTAATACGTAATGCCGCCATAAATTTCCAACCATGAAAAATATTTTTCGAGGCCGCTCATTTTCCAATTAAACCGCTATTGTATCAGCGATTTTCCAGTGGGCCAAAGACACCCCTAAAGAAGTGTTCTCAGCAACCATGGAATCATGGCGACGACGTTGTGAAAAATGTGTGCGTCTAGACGGAGATTACGTTGAGAAGTAACTAAAGTTCCAACTTTCTTGGGTAAGTACTTCTTTAGAAAAAAATTGAAGACCTTGGAACTCTAACGCACTTCGTGAGAGGATAACTTCACGAAGATTACCTTCAGTGTAGAGAAGGCATTTACGTCTCCATACAGACATTCATTACGTAAAATGTTGGTTTTAAAGACATTGTTCCTAGATGGGTCTATCAATTAGTTACAAACCTGCTATGGCTGACACATCAACTAATCAAATAAATATGGTCGTTAAAATATAAAACGAGCAAGATAAAAACATTAAAAAGGTTAGGAAAGGTCCTGAGAGAAAAATAAAACAATTCAATCAAAATATTGCCCAGGGTTCAGATTTCCAAAGTCCACTCTTGAACATTAATATTTGCAGGATACTCAAATTTGTTGTGTTGTGCTATGCTGACCTTTCAACTTCACTGAAGGATTCTCTGTCAAAAATAATATTCAAGTGATAAAGCAGAAAAAACCTCAGTGCTTGTCTATTTAATGAATAGTCTGTTTTGGGTGTGCAGCTCGGTGCATCGCCAACAAAAAACCGGCTAAGAGGCCGATTAATGCCATAAGCGCTGAAGTGCTCACTTCTGTTCTTCAAAGACCCTCCTGGAGCCGGGCGCACGCTCTGCACCCGAGGCCCGACTTTTATGGGACCCTTATCAGGCCGAAAGGCACGGGGGCCGCGAAACAGCCGTTTAGGCTTATTAATAACCCGCAACGCTATCTGCCGCGCCGCCAGCTACCGAGGGCAAAAATAACCCTCTTGGGACGTCATATCGCAACCACCGCGGGACAGGAACTAATAGAAGTCGAGAACAGGATGTGCGATTAGGATTAATGGACCTCAGAAAAAGGCGCGGTGCGGCAGTTCCGGCCCGGCGCACCACCAAAATGTAATGAAAATAGAAACGTGGAGGAAATGTTAACAACTAGCAGAAGGCGCCCCGCGGCGGCGCTAATTAATTCCGAGCGGAGAGCGCGTTTTTCGTGCCGCCGTTAATACAAATTAGATGAGGCTAAATTGCTTCGGAGACATGCGATAATGGCCGCGACTGCACCCCCAGCAGCTTAAGGAAATAGTAAAAGCTGACGCGCTATTATATAATTATTTGGTTTAATTACATATCTAAATTATTATTACCCACCGGGTTTATTTGGATTAACTATTAGAAATTTATTTTTTTAATGTAAGCTGCAGATTGAATTCTAGTCTTAATAAAAATCGAGTATTAAGTAAATACTATGTATTATAAATGTTGTGTGGGGAGCTCTACCCCATATAGTTTCCCTGATGATCACTTCAGTTTTGGTCGGATTGCAGCACTAGGTCTTGTGACCACTGTCGTTGCGATCGTCTCGTAACAGCCGCTTGATTGGCGAGTTGTTTAATGATATGGTTAGGGAGACTTGACTTCAGATCGTAGTAGAGATCTTCGTTAGTTATGTAGTCAGCATTCTGAAGGTCTTCCATTGGAATCTCCGAAGGATTCTAGTATGCCTTAGTGCAGCCCTAGAGTTCAATTCCATATGACCCAAAATGGTTTCCGAACAACCTTGTAGGGTAGGATTTTATTCGATAAGATCATTGTGAGTGTCTTTGTAGTAAGTTTTTAGTCCGGTTGTGTCCTATATCCCGAGATATTTCACTTGACTCTTTATCGAAATTCGAGTGTTATTAATACCGGTTTGCAGGCATTCGGCATGTCTCAAGGTAAAGTTAACTTGTGCAGATTTGTCCATCTCAATTATCCGTCCTAATTTTCCATTTCCAATAGGTTGAGATATCTTTGCAGGAGTCCGATTGTTATTTTAGGTGACTGGTTAACTGATAGTATAGCTGTGTCGCCTGCGAATGTAGTTAGTACAGTATGGTCTGTGGTTGGTGCATCCAAAATGCAGAGCCCATGAAGCTGCCCTGCGACAATGCAGATATGATTTGGTAGAAGTTTGATACTGCATTGTTCATTTTAACTTCATATGTTCTGACTGTGAGATGACTTTATCATTAAGTATAGATGGTGAGGTGCAGTTTAAGTTTGTATAACAGTCCGCTGTGCTATACTTTATTGAACACCTGTTATATGTTTAAAAAGTTTGCTGGGCAGGCACTTTGTTTTCTAGGCTTTCCATAATGTGAGTGATGATTCGGCTTTGGTGTATAGTTGAGTGACATTCGCAAAATCCGAATTGGTGCGATGGGATAAGTTGGTCTAGGCCAATAACGTACTCATTGCGTTTAAGTAGAAGAACTGAAAGCAAGGGCAAGCAACTTATTGGTTTGCAGGTTTGTAGCTGGGTGGGTGTTTTTTCAGGTTTAGAAATCATTACAACCTGAGCTCGTTTAAATATTGCAGTTGATGAATACAATGGCTTTCCTGGCCATTATAGTAGGATAAGATCATATCCGGGGGCTTTGCGTAGATTTGCTCGTTTTATTTGCTGAGAGACTTCTATCGGCGTGAAGGTTTCGAGTGACGGTGACTGTTGACAAGCAACCTCAAGAAAGGATTTTATTTCTCTGTCGTCATTGTTATTTTGTGATTGGGGCGTTTTAAATACGTCAGCTAAGGGTTCGGCAAACGTCTTTGTTTTGTCCGTATCCAATCTAGCACAAGTACCATCGAGTTTTCTGATAGGAGTACTTAAGTTTTTTTCTTTCTATATAGTCATCATCAGGTGGGAGCTTCGTGATATATTGTTTGTAGATTTCATTGTAGGCTTCGAGTAGTATGGTTTGCAATTAATGAGTTGAAGAAAGTTTTGCCCCGTCTATTTCTGGTTCTCCGGTATTGTTTCCTCGCCCGCCCCCCCATTTTCGGCGTTCAGGTCTGGTATATAAAGGGAAATGTTGTTTGATGCAGCTGGAGTGTATATGCTGGATTTGAAGTGACTTTCCGTGCAATATCTTGTGTTGTTTCATCAGATTCTTGAACCTTTTTTATTCTGATGGGAAGATTGATTTCGGTTTCTAAGTGGCTATAGTTTTATTATAAAAAATTTATTTTGCATAATATAATCAATTAAACAGCATAAGAAATATTAGGGTTATTTAGGTTTCTAAATTTTTACTTTTTGATTCTAATTTTTGTCTTCTCTCTCTTATCCTATCCAATCATTAACCATGTACTGCTTTTTTATAGTTCTAAGTTTTTCATATCTGATGATAATTCGAATTTTTCTGAGTCTATGCTTTTCACTTTATGTTTGTATGTTCTTTTTTAAATTTTGCCTTAATACTTATATATTCTAGTACCATTTTAGGATAAGATAATTAAAGCCACCTTTAATAAATCAACTTTTGTTAATAGTAATTAGACTAATTAGTAATTCTTATGTAGAGTATCGTAATGTACTCAACTAATAATTAATGCAACCATCATTTCCGTTTCTATTGTTACGTTTTGAATAAACACCGGATCTGATCTTTTTGGTTTTCATTATGTTACTGTGTTTTCTATTTTATTTTTTTACCTAGAGTATCTTATAATTGCATCCTAATATATATCTCTTTTTTTTTTGAAGCAGCATTTAAAATTTTCATGAGCTGATCCACCATCTATCATCTTCCTTTTGAGTCTATTACCTCTTGTTTCTTCCTAAGGACGCGGTGTCATAATCACATAAATATTTAAAATATCCGTAGTTTATTGTCCTTACAACATAATAATACATTAGATAAATCCTTAAGATACTCGGAAACTGCTTCATAGCCAAGGGAGACCTACAACACCAAAAATACATTCTAGGATCTAGAAATGGAACTACCGTAAGCGATGACAAATACTAATTTACAGGGTCAAAAGCGACTAGACATTAAAAAATGGCTATAGAATTTGTGGTATAACTGAAATAATGATCTAATCTCTAAATAGACAATAGCAAATAGGATTTTGCATTTCCCGCATAACATCACAAATGCAGACGGTATTTGACTTTATTTTCATACAAGATAGTACACCATCCCATTTTGCTCATACTATAGGTACGTTGGTAGATCAGCATTTTCCAGAAGATTGGCTGGGATGACGCTGACTTCATAAAATGGTTTGCAGTTAGTCCAGATCTCGCGTTATATGATATTTATTAGTGAGGCTACGCAAAGGAGGAGGTGTACAAAACAAGGACTCGCACACTAGAAGATTTAGTGGCACGGATTCAGGAAATTCTTAGCGGTATTCCAAACTACTTCCTCTAAAAGATTGTGCATTCCATTGTCGGTTGTTTGAGAAAACGTTAAAATTTAAAGAGTTGATTTCATTTTCCTATATAGTAAAGTTTAATTATTTCAATAAATTTGTATTAAAAATATAGACTTTATTATTAATTTTTAATGCCTAATTATTTTTTACTCAGTCAATTACTTATCAATACGGTAGGTCTACTTATTAGTCATGTGATCTAAATAAAATCGCTTCTTTGCGTAATCAAAACAGTTAACAAAAAAATTGCATTTAAATATGTCTTAAACTAACATCAGATTATTTACCAATTTTAGTAAATAGACACATCTACGTATTAAGGAAACCAAAAAGACCATCACTGATTAACAAACGGACGGACTGGAATTGTTTTAAAAAAATATTAAATGAATAGGAATTCTTAAGTTTAATCAAACACAAAAGAAATACATTCAATAATAGTTAAGCAAAAACTAGCAGAAAAAAGAAAAGCTCATAAAAAGATTCATCTAATAAAAGTTTTTAGATAAAGAAATATATAACAAAAGTTCAAAGAGTAAATACAAAAATTGAAAACAAGACATCCAAGAATACCTTACAGAACTAACTAAGGGCTCTAGATTATTCACCATGGAAGACCACCCGAAAAACCAACAATCTCAAGGGTAAATTCCATCATTATAATCTAATGATAATACATGGGTAATAGAGAGCAAAGAAAAGACCACAGCTTTTGCGGAATATTCCTACATTTCAAACATTAATTGCAGATCCCACATCAATTAGTCATACTACTCAAAAAAATACTACCAAACAAGGTAGAAACAATAATATACTCAGATATAAACCCAAAAAAGTTTTCAAAATAAGATTTGATCCACGGAAAAATACTGAAAGAACTCTCCCAAAGAATACAGCATTAGTCTAAATACCATTTTCAGAGTCAACTACTTTCCTTGTCGAAAACCATAATAATATAACGTCTTATCGTTCTATTAGCCTTCTTCAAACTTTGTCTAAAAATCTAATATTCAATTTGCCTTCAAAAAGATACATGGAGTTATAAAATAATCACACAAATTAGTCAAAAAAATCAGCAATGACCTAGAAGGCAAACGTTACTGTTTTGCACTTTTTACTGCTATAAGTCAAGTCTTTGTCAACCATTTAGGCCCATTTTACTAGTTTGTAAAAAGCTTCCTAATACTCGCGAAAAATATTATTTTTACGCATGTTCCATTGTTTTTTCGTGTTTACATACAATCTTTATGTTTGGATTACAGATGGCAATTGACAAGTTTTGATCCGCCATTGTTTGAAATAGGAACAGGTTTTTTGAAGCCAAAATCCGCTTGGCGGAATAGTGAAGTAGTACCGAACGAAAACGCCGTAAATGCCGAGCGGTCAGCGAGCAACTGGGGCACTTGTTTACGAAATCTTAAAGCAAACGTATCCGACTTTGGACAATCACAAACCAGCAGATTGGTACTGTGGATGGAAAAAATAATACACAAGGAAAAGCGGTCCAATACTGAGGCATCCATTGACAAAAAATGATATGACGTACTCATATATTCCCAAACTAAAGTTCAATAAAGGATCCTAGCAAAAGTTTGAAGTTTAACAAAAAGCAAACTCTTACTTTACAAGACCATATTAAAACCAATCTGGACATACATATGACCTTCCCCCTTGCACCTCAACCAGTAACTTAAATCTCCAAATTCTTCAGCGTTTTCAAAGTAGAGTTCTTCGAGATGTAATAATGGCCCTTGGATTGATGTAGAAGTAATTTTTTTTTACATAAAATAAAACACGATATTTTTGTAGAATGAATAAATTTTAAATAACAACATATTTTCCATTTTCTTCAATAACCTTTTGCCATCTTTATGGCAACTTCGTGACTTCACATTCGTAGAACTTCTGGTTTTATCAGCAAAAACTAAGTGCGATTCCACAGCATCATCATTCAAAGTTACTATTCATGTTTTGTAAAGATAGAAATAAATGGTCAGATGATGGTGCCAGATCAAGGCTATGTGATGGATTTCACATCAGTTCTCAACCACACTGCAATAATTTTTGACGAGCCACTAAAGATGTCTATGGCCTAGCATTGGCATGGGGCCAAACGATTCTTCTACAATTTGCCAATTCTGGATGCTTTTCTTTGATTTCTTCATTCTGTTTCATTAATTGCTGATAGTCCACACCTGAATTGATTGTTTGGTTTTTAGAAGAAGCTCAAAATACACCACACGTTTTTTTTTTTATGCAATTTAGCTTTCAATGTGGTTTATGCCAATAGGTTTCTGTTCCACGATCTTTTTGGATTGATATTATTGTAAATAATCCATTCTTCATGGCTGTTATACCTTTCAAAAATGGATAATCATTTTCACTATGTTTGAGGTAATTGCAGATAGTGATGTGTTGTGTTAGGTAATTTTCTTTTTATATATGCAAAACCTAAATATCGAGCTTTTAACAAATTCAAGCGTCTGCAAATGTTTGTCGATGGTTTTTCACCAATCTCACATGTTAAAATATGACGAATTTGCTCATCATCAACTTCAATTTGTCGACCAGAACGTTGGTAACCTTTGAATGAAAAATCACCAAAACGAAATTTGCTACAGCAATTCTGATAAGTGCGATAACGCTATAAACTTCACATATCTCTTTGTGGGTATCGGCAGCTTTCATTCTTTTACAAAAACAAAAAATCAAAATATGAAAGAAATGTTCGTTTCTGAAAAATGACTAGTCATTCGTAAAATCCGAACTACCTTTGTAACAATTCCATAAAATATTACACTCTGACTTTTTTATAAGCCCAAATCTGCCAATCTGATAATGTAATGTTCATGTAAGTGAATCTTTATAATAAGAATGCGTTCATTAGGATTACATGACATGCATTAATATTTTTAAGTAGGTTAGAGCTATCATAACGTATACTTTATAGACCTTATGTACCGGACATATTGTATATATGCACCGTGAGAGCAATGCCTCAAAATTGTTTGTCATTGGAAGAGCCTTTTAAAAATGTGGCACAGTAATTTTAAGACACGAAAAAAATTGTGCGTATGCAGGCTAGAAGCACAGCTTGCTGTTCCTCTTCCATTTACGAGCACAAAGAAGTTCCTTGTTGATCATATCTGTCTGCTCGTACAACAACAGTCAGCGCCGACCCATTTCCGTTATCTCCACAAAATTAAAATGCTTTTAAGCGGCCACATTTGTATCCGGCACACTTTGTGAGATTGCGGGCCGGCTTAATCCGCGCCACCGATTAAAGGCCCACGAAATCTCAACCGCTCGAAAAAATATGCACCCGCTTCTGAGGGGCGCGGACCTGGAAGGCCGAGTGTCTTCCGTCAAAGCAATGAATGCCGATTTATTAGGCCTCCTTTCAGACCGTGTGAGGATTTCACGGCCGGGGGCTAGCCAGGTATGCGAGCTGTCGCCCTGCCAGGTAAAATCGGTAATCCGGCAGTTACGCTGGATTTGGAACTTGGAGAGGCGTAGAAATCTCGGCAAGCTTTCAAGGAGGAACGTAAATTTGGAACTATGACGAATGTTGCCCTGCATGTCCGAGGCGCGTTCTTCAAAGCGTTTTTACACTGGGGAGTTCGAAAGCCATTACATTTTTTGGTACTTCGTGAAAGTTTTATTACAAAACCGTGTACAGTAAATGTTTCTGAAGTTTTGATCGTTTCAATAACAGGAGAACGCGGAAGAGAGCTAAAACGGGCTAATAACAAAATTTTCTTTAGATATTTTTTGAGTTGAAATGATTTATTTTATTTCTTACTTGATGGGTTATTTGTGTAATAAAAATAAAAAGCACTCTTTTTCTTCTTTTATCTAGTGCTGTCTTTTAGTTTTCTATTAACAATCGGAATATACATACGTATTAAAAGTTCTAAGCTAATTTTTTGTTTATGTGTGTCATGCTAAAAATAACACCCAGTTGCATTATTTAAAGAAATTTTAAAACACAAGGAAACAGAACAGATATACCTGATTAATGTAAGTGCTATTTCTAAACCTAGGTTTCCATATCTGTTGGCTATTTTCTACGCAGGCGTCGTTGATGCGAATTATGTAATGAAGGCCAGATACTTGGGTTCGATGAGATTGAAATTTCCGTACGTGACTAGACATATATTGGTCCATAACTCCTTTGACACTTGATATCTTGATGTCCTCATGTAGGGATCGATTCGATACGTATTGTGGAGGACCGTAAGGTTTTAAATTAAAACCTTTGCAGAATATCAACATTGAATGAACTAGAGCACTTTCAAAGTTCAATCCCATTTGTTCAGATAGGTTTTACAGAGTAGGGAATTATTTTCTAACAAAAAACAAAATTTTCTTCCTATAATAAATATAATTTTTTTACTTTCAGGTCCATTTCTTTTCTTTAGAATATGTGCTTTCCATGTAAATCTGCTATCCATGTGCATTCTCAGGTATCTCAACTCTTTTAGTTGTGTATTTCAATACCATTTTCTAATATTGATGGATACCGTTGCTTTTGAAAGATAAAAATGTCTTGTTTCATTGACCTTTATACGCCATTTGGTCATCCAGTTGTTTATTGAGTTTATATAATTTTCTACGTAGTGACTAGCTATTTAGGGATCTTCGTGACAAAAGTGGACAGCAGTATCGTCTGCGAAAGTTTCTATCAAGCTGTTGTCTGAAGTAGGATTTAAAAAAAAGCTATATTGGCGTTAAAGAATTTCTTGATTTGAACTGAGAGCCATACTTTATCAAATGTCTGCTGAACTTCGAAAAAGATTGTAAAGTAGTATTTTGTGACTTCCATGGCTTTATTTATTACATCTACTATGCGATAGCATTGTTGTATAGTACAGTGTTTGCGCCTAAAACCAAACTGGTGTTGGGAAAGCAATACTACAAATCATATTCATAAATTCTCCTAATAATTAATTTTTTCAGTAGTTTAGATGTTAGCCGTTAACTTAATCGGTGGTTTTCCTGGTTTTGGTATCATACAAATTTACGTTAATTTGATCTTGAAGGCCAGTACGTCAGGCGAAGGATTACATTAAATAGTATTGATAGAAAACGTTTATCCCGTTTAAGTAGTTCCATCAAGACTTGACAAGATATGAGATCATAACCCGGAGCTTTTCTGCTATTGAACTATTCGATTTATTTTCTTAAAGGGTTACATCAGTCAGGAGCACTGAAAAGTAAGGCTATTTTTGGGAATTTTTTTCTCCACTACTAATAAAGCAATCAGAGTAAAGTTTTAAGGGTTTATTATACATATTAAAAGGTGTACAAGAATATTTTTATTGTGATTTTTAAAACAAAATGGCGTCGTAAAAGTTCAATCACCAGAGACGTCTTTTTTTAAGGAGGAAAACGGTGTGCAGGTAGCAATGTCCAGACAGCACTTATAACGATACAAAAATGTTTTATTATTTCATATGAGTTCTTCTTTGGAAGTATCTGGGGATTTTAAAAAATATTGATTTTTACAAATTTGGCATACATTTGAAGGTTATTTTTGGTTTTTTGATGACAAAATCGATCTTAAATTGTTTATAAAAATGTTATTATTAATTAATCATAAAACCCCCAGGCACTTCCATAGATAATATATTTAAGAAGCTATAGTTACAATTTCAAGTTAATCGGATGAAAATTCCAAAAACATAGTTTCGAGAAAATCGCGTTTGAAGTTTTGAAAAAACTGCCGTTACAGCGTCGTATGGCTTTTCCGAGTCGATTTCAAATGTTTTCTAAAGCCATCTATAGTTCATAGGAGAAAGCTTAAGTAACCCACATCAGCAAAGGTAACCAGCTTAGCTAAAACGCTCCAAAATGCGAATTTTCAGACATTTAAGATCGTTCGGAGGGACCTCGGAAAATGAGCTGTAAATATTTTAAAAAGTTTTCCCACTCATAAATGTGATAGAATATCATTTTTAGATAGTTAATATACATTTTAAGCCAATAAAATGTTTGCTGACTGATGCAATCCCTTAAAGCATGGATGCAATATATTCAAATTAGAACGCAGATAGACAAAAGAATGTAATAGAAAGGGAAACATAGTAAAAGAAGCAACAAAAAGCATAAAAGGAATTCTGGAGAAAGTTTGGAGAAGAGATAACAGAACTACACAAACAAGGCAGCACGAAATTGTGGACAAGAATAAAAAGACTAAGAGGAGATAAAATAAAATGAATAAAAAACTTACCGGGGCAAGTACGAACAGATGCAAAAAGAATGCTAGGAATGTGGAAACAACACTACACAAATATTACACGATAGAGCCAGAAAACAGTCCAAACAGAGAACAAATAGAACACCAACATGAAATTAAGAGGAAAGAAGTTAAAGATGCAATAGAAACAATAAAAATCGGTAAGGTAAGTGGAGAAGATGGCATAGCACCAGATATGGTTAAATAGATGGTCCAAAAAAAATTGAAGTGAAAAAATAACCTAATAATAAAACCAAGAGAACTACAATGGAAAGAAAAATAGAAGAAAGAAAGAAATTATACTTAACATTTATTGACTTAAAAGCTGCCTCCGATACAGTAGGCAGACGGGAAATATGAAAGACCTTGAAGAACTTGAAAGTAAATAGTAGTTTAATAAACGCAACAGAAGCATGTACGAAATAGTAAGAGCAAAAGTGCAACAAAAAAAGACAACGATCAAACGAATTCATAATGCTTAAATGAAGCCTTCGCTCCTTACTAGTTATTATCGTTATGGACAAGATAAACAAACAAATAAAAGAAAAACACATACAGATGGATACAGGAATTGAATACAAAAATCTGGATGCAATCAAAGCGCCTTTTATATGCATGAAAATGGAAGTGAATAGCAAAACAAAAGTTATAAACGCAAATAAAGACAAAAAACAACCAAAATAATAAAGAAATTAAATGCAAAATCAAAACACTGGATAAAGTATCGATATATAAATTCCTGGGAGAGTAGGAAAATAGAGAGAGAAATAATAATAGAGCAAATAAATCAACAGAAATATATTATACCATAAATAAAACTATACTACTAGGGCATAACAGTAAAGAAAAAAATCCATAATATGCTAACAACTATAACAATCGCGTTAGACTAAATTAAAATAAATAATATCAAAATGAAGCACCGCAGACAAATCGCAGAGAAAACCAAGTGGGACAGACTAAAAAATGAGAAGATCAGAGAAATAGTGAAACAAGAACCAATAATGGAAAAATAAGGAAGAATCAATTAAATTAGTACACAGTGAGAATGGAACCAAATAGAATCACAAAGAAAGTAATGGAAATTAGAGGATCAACCAAAAAGCGAAGAGAAAAACCAAGAAGAAAATCAATTGACCAAATTCGAGAAATAGGATCAGAAATAGGAAAGACAGCAGAAGAAGTAGAACTACTAGCAAGGGATAGGAACGAAAGAAAAACTGGTTGCAGAACCACAAACCAATATCCAACGCCTAGAAAGGCAAAAGGATTAGAGAAGAAAAATCATATTTATTTTCTTAATTCTGCAGATGAAAAGAGTTGGTAGTAGTATCTGCAATGGCGCCGTTAAGTAGTCTTCCACTTCTGAATCAGGTTAACTTGAATAGAGATTAAATGTACTTTGTAAACCTCGGAGTCTGATCAACGTGCCGTTTAGTTTATTATACGCGGATTATGTAACTGAGACTTTTTAAAATTTTCTAGCTTCTCAGAGAGAACATGCACACTGTTGATTTCGCACTTCTTTTAGCTTCCTTTCTAACTGATTACTTAAACGATTACATACTCTCTTGTGCGAAGGATCATATGTGAGTTGCTATACCGCTCGTGCTTTACGCTTTTAGGCTACCAGTCTTTTGATTTCATGTGAAATATTTATTGAAGTTTGTCTCACACACTCATTCGGTGGAGTGGCATACCACCCTGCTTCTTGTAACGTTTTAATAAAGTGGTTTTTATTTTTCTTCAATTCTTCTGGATCTTTTAAGCTAACATTTAAGTCCAATTTGTGTTCAACATATGCTCTAAATACATTCCAAAACTGTACGCCAACGGTATATCACTGGACAATGTTCTCTAAAGGCAGTGGTAGTGCTAAGACTAACAATAACTAGGCCAGTATGTGGAGGTACTTGACGATAAGTAACAGTGATTTCTTTCATGAATAACATTATATAGTTCTCTACCTCTTGTAGCTTCGCATTGAAGTCTCCTCTTACGAAAAATCGAGATCCCAGTGTATCGAAGAAATGTGACAGTTTTTCTTTTGTAAAGCGATATCTTGAACAGTAAATTGCAAAGATGACTAACTGAGTAGATAATCTTCTAACTTGCATTGTTGAAGTTTGCAGGTATTCCTCTTCATATATGGATAATTCAAGATGAATGATAGTGCTTTGAAATGTATTGTAAGTTAAAAAATAGAACAAATATAAAAAATAACTAAGTAGTTATAAACATATTTGTAGAATGTATTAAAGAAGCTTTATAATCACAAAATTCCCAAGAAATGCTTTTAAGTGAACATAAAAATACAAAGATGTCGAATTTTTTTTCTAAATATAACTTAATCCGCTGATCAGTATACAGCAACAATTTTAAGTTTGCGGCTCTTAGCAGAAGAAACAACGCAAAATATTTTAAAATAATCCTCAGCACATCACTCACTAAATGTCCATTTAGTTGCAACAGCACTACATAATTCAACAGTTTAAATTTAAAACCCTCGTTTCAGTATGCACCCCTATTTTTAAACTTTGATGCATCACGTTACAAGAAACAAAAAAGGAATCCATAAAAAACTGTCATTCTCTATTTCTGTTCATTAGACTGTATTTATGTTATTGATATACAACACCGTTGCCCTCTCCCCCCGGCACGGGGTGAGGGATGGTGAAATTATCAAATCGCCTTAAAAATTTAAAAGAAATTCTTCAAAGGTCCAAAATAGCGTGCTTAATTAAAATTGTAAAAATAGTTGTTTTAACTGTTCCATATTTTTATTTTACAATCAAATCTATTAATTTCAGAAAGCGCAACAAATATTTTAGTTACGTGTGTTCAATTTTCAACGGTATTACAAAAGGTTCTATCAAGATATGACGCTTCAAAGAATAAACATGAAAAGCCGGCTCTTTTTGAACAACTGAAAGTAATATTCGTGAGATTACATCTACCATAGCTTCTGGAATCTATCACGTTGAAGAGTATCGAATTACAGATACAGTTTGCAGCCCTTATCGACATTTGGAAACAATTTAGTTATAATCAAGAGTATGAATTTCATAAAGCACTTTCCCAAACATTTTCCAATGATTTACGAGCCGTTTGTCCTCATTGCGCCCGTTATTGCCGCATTGTTTTCGTTCTTTGCGCGATCGACCCTTTGTCCCCATTCATATTAATGCCGCTCGCTCTCGATAAAGCCGCATTGTTTTGAGCACAAGCATTGTTCCGCCGTTGTTTACATCTTAATTTTCGCTGGCCAGGAAACGTGCAGTTGAAGTTTGGGGAAGGGTGTTCCGATAGGTGGACGACAATGGGCGTTGTCGGCGAGAAGAATGCGCGTACCATGCCGTCTGACAAATTGCATAACAATAGATTGGGCTGGCACCTTCGCAGCACGACGTGGAATCAAATGAAAATGAGGCTGTTGGAATGTACTGCCCGGCGTGTTGCCCAGGAAGTAACCAATAAAGTTCTTGGATGCACCGTCGAAGAAAGTAATTTTATGCATAATTTCTCAATCATTTAAACCAATACGCCTCAAAATCTGTTCCAAAAATAACCGAAATGACTATTTTAACGAAATTATTGGCGCCTTTTGTTGGTAGAAGATTAATTTATGAAATGTCAACCTTCCTTAATAATTCGTAAAAATTCATGACGTTTCGTTTACTAGATGCCAAGATAGGATGCATTAAATGATAGTAATTGAAGAACAAAGAATCAACATTTTCTCCCCCCCCCCCTCCCTCGTCTGTTGTTTGCAGTCTTCTAACTGGTTTGTAACAGTTTTCCACGTACGTCGATCTTGTGTCATTTCTTTTACTTCCTTTTAGGTTCTTGCGTTTACATAACTGGTTATTTGTTTGATGTATTTCCTTCTATTTGTCTTCTATGATTTTGTTTAGCATGCCTTTGCCTCGTAGCATATGGCCTATGAGTTAACATCTTTTTTGTATTGTCTTAATCAGTTGTCATTTTTAACCTATTTTTCTGAGGACTTCCTTATTTGTTGCTCGTTTCATCAAACTGATTTTGAGTATTCTTCTGTAGCACCACAGTCCCAGTGCTTCCAGGTGTTTTCTTTCTGGTACTCCCAAGGTACACGCCAGCCAGAGTGGTCCAAGTGGTCGAGACGCGGACTGGGATGAGGACGGACCCGGGTTCCATTCCCGGTGCTCTCTGATATCTGGCGGGTGGCGTACTCAGTGATTGAAAATAATTTGAGTAACTGTGCTCGTTCGAGCAAGGGGTAATAATGGCGGTCGTCTAAAGCGCGGTGCTTGTCACATCGCTCTGCATCAAAGATGGTGCGCGACGACCGGGCAGTAAAGTCTAATATATGAGAGTCTTGACCTCTCAAAGGTAGAGTTTTCGCATCCATATAGTGCATCGCTTCATACAAAGGACTGTAAAAATGCTTTTCTTGTCTGTAGGGAGATGTTTTTTGACGCCATTAAATTCTTTTTGTTAAGAAAAGGCTTCTTTGCTTGGTGGATACGATTTCTTATTCCTTTCCTACATCTTCCAATCAATACGTTCTGTACTGAAAATGGCTTAAATGCTTAAAATTCCTTATGGAAATAATTATTTGTCACAAATACAAGAGAATGTGGTATGATGATCAGGTCGATCAGTTGAAGTGATGACCGAAAAAAATAACAAAGCTCGTGATTCAAGGGAACGGGACTTGGAATAACCAAGACAATAAGTGCTTGCGTTTTAACTGAAAAGTATCGTCTATGGAAGCTAAATTCTAAATCTGCCCCACGGATGTTCAAAAATTGCCACTGATTTTTTGACCAACAATTTCTATTCGCCAAGCTGTATTTGGCAATAAAAGGAAATCGTTTTGTAGCAAATGAAGTCATTCAATGGTCAACTACCAATAATCTCAACACCATTCCAATTGACGACGTAAAAAGTCATTTGATGCACTTTTTGAACGTGCGAGTTGTATTTATGCCAAAGGAGAATATTTCAAATCAAATAAATTTACTTTTATTAAGATTTATTAACTTTTTTTAACTATTCCGGTTGTTTTTGAAACAGAGTATAGTACATATGCTAATTAAGAAGTTGTTTTTGCGTAATCGTCGCACATAAATAAAGGTGCTATTATATTATACGTGCGACGTGATTTCCGGTAGACTAGTTAGCTTGTAGATAAGAAGCTTAACCAGATGTCTAACCTTCGCAAAGTTATCAAAAGCTATAAAAGCAACGGAAAGGCTTTTTAGTTCGTTAATTAGTTGGTTAGCTAGTTAGTTACCCTTCCTTCGTTGCTTAGTCGCCGAATATTTTAATCACTTTGTGGGAATAAATATTATAAATGACTGTAAGTAAATTTAATCAATAAATAAAAAGAAGTAATAAGAAGCAGCTAACCCGTAATCTGGGAGAGTCCCTTTTTAAAAAAAGACACCGGGTTTCGATAAATATAATTTACTTAGTGGAAGTGAGAATAAAAAATGTTAAAAAACACATAGTACGAAGTAATTGCAAATAGTTTAAAAAGACGGATAAAATGTAATTCTCAATTTAAGGTTTTCAAATTAAAATAAAACTTTAAATACTCGAATAACTAAACTTTAAAAATTACTGATATTTTAATCATAGATAATGTAAAAATAAATTTAAGTCGAGGTTCTCATGAAACTCGACCAAAAATTCGATTTTTTTGCCTTTTTTATACCTTATTATGTGTAGAATATGTTCCCAAAACGATTTTATCGAAAACAATTTTATAAAAAAAATTGCATTTAACGCAAAATCACGCAACAATAGACTTTGCACGGTAGACCGCATTTTATCCTAATATTTTTGAAATACGCGCTTATGTCATAAATTCTATGGTAAGTGTAGTTACCTGAAGTACCATAAGATGTCAGGGTGTTGACTATGATTTTAGAAAGTTTACCTCGCTATATACTTTCAAAAAATCGTTAACCAAATCTTTAAATGCGTTTTACTCGAAACCATGTTTTTGAAACTCGTGGGAACTGTAATTAAAAAATAATCAATAATTTTTTTATTTTAAATGAAATTAAATTTATTGAAGCCTACACCTACGGAAAGATTAGTTTTGCTGTTAATTTTTTTGTTATAACACTTTAAAGAGCGAAAAAAATTAAAAAATCGGTACCGAAAATTCGCATGTACGCCATGTTATTAATTTTCGACTTTTTGTTGATATTGGTATAAGCTCCAACAAATATATATATATTTAACAAATCTTTTTGAAATTTTGATTTCAGATAATTTTTACGAGTGCTGAATTTCCCACACTTTGGACACCTTTTCTTCGGACGGTCACATTACCGAACGAATATCTAATTAAGTCATTATTATTTTTTTAAATTTGTTTCTGTATTCACTTCATTTGCTTCCTTCTATGAAGAAAAATCAAGAAAACCATGTAATTTTTGGGTCGCTAGATGAGAACCTCCCCTTAAGCTGATCTCGATAAACCCGTAATCGAGCAAAAACGTCTATTTAAAGAAGATAGTTTTAATTCTTTGGTGAAGATACATATATTCAAGACTTACAGAACAAATTCTCTCAAATTATATAAGGCAATAACTCTCAATAGAGACAAAACACGTTTGTAGATTCAATTTTTTTCATGTAAGTTCACAATCCCTGTAGATTTCAATTCAATAATTTTAAAGATTTTTAAAATCAAAGTTCTGTCTTTTTAGAAAATATTGGATGGATTTTAAGAATTCTTAATAATTACGGTACAATTTTTGATTCAATGAAGATGGAAGGTTATTGTTTTTGAGACATAACAAAAAGTCTTTTTACTGGAGAGAAAGTTGAAGAGAATTGCAAATTCAGTATTTTCCTTTCTTCTTATTTCTTGTGTTTTTTAACGTCGAATTTTGAGTTAGTGCCTTCTGCTGTCGCTTATTTAACCTAACCTAATCCTCTTAAGTATTTTCTGTATATTAAAATAAAAGTCCTAATATCAATTGTTAGAAAACTGAAGGAAGTACAAATAAGTCTCCGCCGTTTTTATCAAAAATTGGGCATTTATTGTGAAAGAATAGAACCTTATGTTTTATTCAAAATATTGTCCATCGCTAACCACTATTTTTTCCCATCTTTCTGGCAGCGTCGGAAGAATGCTTGATCTTTTGAGGCTATCCACGAATCGACCCAATTTTTGGTATCTTTATATGATGTGCTGCTCAGACAGGCCATGTGCTATCGATCAGAAACAAGCGTCTGGTGAATACGGCGGGACTTTTCAATTGAGTGTTTCCAAGTGGACGAGCATCATCATGCAGGAGAATAATTTGGTGGTGTTTGGAGTAGTAGTGGGCGCGTTTTTCCTCGAGAGCTCAGCTCAATCTCATCAATTGTGTTCGGTAAAGAGCCCCAGTAATGGTTTTGTTCGGTTTGAGCAACTCATAATACACGAGATCAAGCTGATCCCACCAAATACACAACATGAGCTTTTTCCATGAATATTCGGCTTGGCTGTCGATGTTGGAGGATGGTCACGTGGTCCCCACGATTTCGTTTTCTTTGCGTTATTGTAGTGGATCCACTTTTCATCACTAGCGACTATACGATGCAAAAAACCCTTTCGCTTATGTTTGGCAAGCTAAATCGGCGTTTAACGTTTCTAGGCTTCAGTTCATGTGGAACCCAATTTACTTGCTTTTGAATCATTTCCAACGATTTTAAACGATATGAAATTGCTTGTTGACTCACTCTAATGTAAGTGCAAGTTCTTCTTGCGTTTGGCAGGAATCTTCCTCCAATAATGCTTCCAATTCCGCGTCTTCGTAGACTTTCGGCCTTCCGCTACGTTCTTTGTCTTCGACGTCAAACTCACCGTTCTTAAACTTATGAAACCACTCACGACAACTTCTCTGACTTAAAGCAGCCTCACCATATGCCTTTACAAGCAATCGATGCGCCTCAGCTGAAGATGATGTCCAACTTTACGATATGACGTTTTACATCTGACAATTTCAACCATATATTAACTGGTGGGGACATCTTTTATCAAACGGCGGAGATGTATTTGTACTCCCTTTAAAAATCAAACTTAACGATTATTGTATTATAGTAATTTAGAAAATTTAAGCTTCAGGTGGTATAAAATAAAACTCAAAGCAGAAATAGTGATTAACTCAACTACTTAATCGTAATAATATATAACATATTTGGAATCTAATACTTGTACAACAGGTTTAACAGAAACTGTTACAAATGATAAAAAGCAACCATAAAAAAATTTGAAGGCAACTAACAGGACATCCAAATTGTATATATGATACACAATTAATAAATATGGATTGGGACGTTAATAGGACAAATAAAAAAAAACATTATGCAAGACAAAAAAATAAAAACCAATATAAAAAAAGGTGAACGTCCAACAGCAAATAAAATAATGTAGAACATAATTCACAAATAAATAAGAATGTCACCTTACACCTTAGGGTAAACGGTTTTTAGATTTTATATATATATATATATATACCCAAAAGCAAAAAAGAAACGATGTTACGTAAGAGTAACAACAAAATACAAATGATAAAAGTTGTTAGAAAATCTAAACGAAATTTATGAAGAAGAAAGCCGAAGCGTACTAACTAAACATCCATATTGACTTGGCGAGAATTATTCATCGGAATGGTTCTCACAAATTACACGTACAAAGAAGAAATCTAAGATGCAAAAGTTAAAAAAGACCAGAGGTCATCAGCAGTTATTTTTACAAAAGATGCTATTAAACACGGAGTCCAAGATTTGCAAGAAAATATTGAAATTAATACAAAATCTGAAGAAGATAATCACGATTACATATGTAAAAGATAACAAAAAAAATATAAGCGTAAGTAACATTCATTGATACGATAAGTAAGAAGACAAGCAAATGATTTTTAAAACATCAAGAATCATGAGAAAGTACGAAAATTGTTAAATACAAATAGCATGCTAAATAAAAAGATTACAATAATTGATGGTTTAGATAAAACAGAAAGAATATTAAGCCGATTAACATTTCATATATTTATGGATATAAAATAAGAGCAAAGCTTGAAGTAAATGAAAAAGGACAGAACAGATGTATTTAAGGATCTAAGAATAAAGTCTTTCAACACCACGTTGGTCGTTTTACATAGTTATAACCCTCCACTGTTGACTTATGATAGATCCAGTAAAAAGTATCGAAAAATTTACAAAGCTTAAAGTAGACAGCTATCACAAATCATCAGCAATAGCTACCTTAGAGTATATAATAATCCACCTAAAAGTCGATACGATTAAAATGGAATTGGACGACTACAAAAATAATTAGAAAACCAACTAAAATTAAAAATGCATTACAAATAAACCGTGCATTAAAGAGCGTATTTACAAGAAAGAAGAGGTAGTCAGAAAAGTCAAGTTTCGATATTTACTTATAAAAACTGAAACTGACTAACAGACCAAATATTAAAATAACCTAGCAAAAAACAATCGTACAAAGGGATTAGTTTATATATAAAAAGATATGTCAAATAAAGCAGCTTAGTAATTCATGTGAGGAGAGTTAGAAAAAGGGGAAGGGGGTAAAGAGAGTAGTAAGAGGTAGATAGCGAAAGAGAAGGAAGAGAGACCCACTAAAGAAATACAGCTAAATATTAAGTTTAATGTTTAATGTATAAAGAATAAACTAAAAATAATAAGTTCTAAGAAAAAAACATAAGCGCCAGTGTGGCTGCGTGATTGAGGCACGTAGCTGCTGTGTAGACGTACCCGGGTACATTTCTGGGGCTCACAAGCCTGGGGGTGGCCTACTCAGTCACCGGAAATAATCGAGTACCTGCGCTAATTTCAAAGAAAAGGTAATAATGGGCTGTACTCCCTACGCAGGTCATTAGTTTCACAATTACAATAAGAAAAACATAATATATAAAAATATATAAATCATACAGAAAAGACGTAAGAAAAAAGTTTTAACTATCTTAAAGATGAAAATATCGTGACCTTCACCCCTTATAAAAATGGGAAATAAATAATTGGCGAGTTAATTACTGTAAGGGCAATTCAACATTTTCTACAAAAAAGACTCCCTCCGTTATTGTTGTCTTTTAATCACTGCCTACTATTTCTTATATGTAAATATTTTATTGGTTTATTATTGTTTTCCATAAAGAATCATAAGACTTTCTCCACCTCGTCGTTTTTTACTTCGTTAGTTTATTTTATAAAAAATTCTAATGTTTCCTGCATACAGCTAAAAATATTTTTACATCCAAAATGTCCACACAGACTTTTATATTTTAGTTTATTTAATTTAAATGTTTGAGTTTTGATAGTAAAATAATTGTAAGGTGTCAGTTCAACGGCATAACTGTATCTCGCCTGTATTATTTGTCCTTAGCTGGGATGGATATAATTTTAGATCATTATGCGTGTTATTTTACGGATGTTGCGTTCAAAACTACCAATTTTCTTTCGTCTGGGTATCATTACTATGCCCTTTAAAACCATTAGATGTTTTATGGCTTTCTCAAATTAGAAAAAATACCACTATCTATTATTAGGTGTCCAGGTGACTAATATCATAGTAACGCACAAGATACGTATCTCCCACATTTCACCCAACTTTTGCCCTTGCAAACTGAATAAACAACCCTCCACATGTTTATTACCCCAAAGAGCATTTTTTATTCCATTTCGCTTCGAGATGGGGCATTAAGCGTCTGGAGGGCCACACCTCCTCCGCCGACAAGTTTGTTTAGTAGGCCGAGAAGAATGTAAAACTTGTCACTTTGTTTGGACAGCATTTTATTTGTGCTCACGAATAATGAGCGAACGGATTCTTGCAGGAGGGACCGTCCCGCTAAAAATACTCCAGTTATGGCGCGAGATAACGCACCCCCGGTCCATGTCAATCCGCTCGGAAATAGGAGATGCATAGACTAGGAAAGGCTGCTTGAGCACCCATTATTTTTCCCAGACCATTACCCGAGAAGAAATAATCGAATCGCAGTTCGATCCCTCGCCCATCAAACCGCGGGGGCTGCATATGAATGGTTGCCGGGACCAAACCCCGCCGGGCGCAGCTCAAGAATGCGCGGTCATTACAAAGCCGTGACGGCCGTGAAACAATGCCCGCCGTTATTATCCGACGGTTATTTTGACGCCCACGGTTAAACGACGCTGGCGGCGCGTTTTGCTTAGAAAGCTCGGCGTAACCTGGACGGTAAGTCGTTACGCCGACGAGGTAGGAGAGTGATTGCTGAGCTTAGTCTGCGGCCAGAGTTGCAACGGGATGTTATGACTTCGCGGTCGCATTATTTTTGCTAAGACGACCTTGTGTGGGCGCGTCTAATTTTACCCGAATCGCCAGTGACCGGCTCTGAGGTCAGATGTGGCCATTTATGTAAGCAAGCCAACGATGGAAATGAAACGAAACTAGTTTCGATCATTAAATCTAAAATAAACTTAGTCAAAATATGAAATTGCTACAACGCTGAGATGATTAGGTCTGAATTCAGTATTTTAGTATTACGTCAGTCAGTACCTGTTGATAAAGCTTTTCAATGTTTTTATGACTTTATTAGACTACTCCCATGAGGAGAGCCTGAAACCCCCATAGGGCGCGTCTACAGGTGGCGAATAGAGAAATACCTTTCAGATTTGAAAGGGCAGGACCTCCTGCAGACCAACAGATACTGCAGCCTCTCGTACCCAGATTGGGTGGCCACAAACAGCGCTTGTTCTCCATGTTAGAGACAACTGATAGAAAACCTAGGAAAGCTACGGGTATGTATTTCCCCCGAAATATAATAGGTTTGAATATAAAATTGGCTAATATGATCACCAACGTTTTCAGAGGGTAAGGCACCGGAAGAAGAAGAAGAAAAATAGATCAGTTATATGGCAGTTTTTTGAAGGTGCGTAAGTCACAAGTTCTTAATCGATTATTATTTTTCTGATTCTACCTCATTCCATCTGAATTTAAATTATTCTCTGATACTACATCATCTTCACCTATATCAACCCATTTTGGACGTACGCCAATGAATGTCATACTTGTTTATTTTGCGCTTTCTCTATCCAGTTGAATCCATCTGATGAGAATGGAATATGATGCGTAGGCGTGAATAAGGACTTCATTGGGCACGTCATTTGGGGGTTAGACAACGAAGACTGGGCATATGTAGTATGGGGTCGTCGCATTTGCACTTTGCACTAAAAGAATACATTAATTGTTTTAGTAAAGTTGGGATATTCGTTTCTAAAAATTATTCCATTGATTCAGAAGGCTTTCGGAAACGATCCAATGGGTATAGCATGAATAAGTGCATGGTATAAACGATTTAGAGATGGCCAAAAATCTATTAAAAATTATCTACGTTCTGGAAGACTAACAATGAGTAGAACATCGGAAAATGTTGAATATCTATGGTCTACAACCAACAAGAATCGGCAACTAACAATCCGAGAAGTAGAAGATGAACTGGTGATTCCAAAAATTAATGGGTACGAAATTTTTCCTAAAAATCTTATGAAATGTGTTGTGCTAAAATTCGTTTCCTGGCATCGCCCAGAAAATTGAGTAATTATAATATTCGTTCATTAACTTTATATTGTTTTAATTGCGCTATGTTTGAAAGCAACTCCTATGGCAACGAAAAGTAATATTAGTTACCGTAACTTTTGTTAAGAGGCCAGAACTTGCCATTTGGGGCTAATTTATGCTGATAATGATAAATAATGTTAGATAAAAGAAACGACCTTTTAAAAGATTATCCGGGTTTTTGATTTAGAAGTTTGCAAGACGATGCTTAATTAAATTTTTCATTAACCACACACTTTTCGATATAATTATAGTCAGATCGAAGATGGTTTTAGTTATCGAGGTACATAAACAGGCAACTAATGTATAGTATACAAATGATAATCTTCCTGTGGTAATGAGGTAGGAGCTCAGAGTACAACGTTTTGAGGTGGCATTAATCTTAATATAAATTTGGTCGATAATGTTATGTAAAGCTGAAGGTAAATAGTCTCTGGTTGTAGAGCCTCTGCTTTTTTCCTGCTGTGTTTCGTAATTATTACTCCCAGCTTCGCTAAGCTTCCCCATTTTATATTTTAATTTGTGCAAGCAATTCTAAATAATTGAGATAGGTACTATAAAATTTGGGGTTTATGCGAGATCAAAAAGAACAACTGCATTCATTGTGTATGTACAGACTAATGAATATAGAGGAAACTGCAGCAGCAAAGCAGTTAACGTTGTACCGCACAACAAATTTTAATTGCTCTTAGTACTCGAAGAAAAATTGTGTTCCTTCAGAATACCTCAGTTAACTGTCCGGGTGCGCTCCTCGACGAGGAATGAAATCTTAGCAAGTGTGACAAAGTCTCTTCCATTTTAAAGAATAACTTATTTGTCATGAAAAGGCAAAAGTAAAAGCACAGTCACCTTTAAGATCTCCACACGACTACCTTATAGCCATGGAAATATGCACTATGTGCAAATGGACCAATGTTCGACAACAATTTGTTTACCCATTATTCTTCGGAAACGCGACACTAGAAGGTCAGGGCAGTACAGAGTAAAGAAGTTCGGGGAGAGGCATCTGAACTTCACCAAAGCAATTCGATTGATTGCTGATTTTCAAGGAATCACCTCATAAATGGTAGAAAGCAATATTCTTCATTAAATTACCCACTACTGTCAATGATGTTTCAATTCGAGAAAACTGTCGTAATTCAAAAATAATACTAATTTTCTCAGGTAAAAAGCACAGTATAATCCTCATGTTGGTGGAGGTAAAATAGGTCGGTAAAGAAGTATTTCACCTACCATGAGTTATGCAAATTTGTATGTGTCCAACAACCCCACAAGAAGAATGCTATAAAATGGTATGACTGTTCAACATTATTATAATACTGCCCCATAGTCTGTTTGTAACATATGAACCAATCTCATCATCCCCGCTTTGACATTAATCCTGTCAGCATCGGGGAAAAAATATTCCGCCTTTGTAGATAAAAGAGCAGATTGGAGAGAAATACTGAATGTAATGAGATCATAGTTAATTCCTACCTCTGGAGATTGACCAAGGCATCACAACAAAATATCAATCTAAAACATTTCTTCGCCCAATCCAAACGACAAAGCTGAACGAAGCTCAAGAATTTGATATCGCTAACCCTATTTACTAACGCCTTCAATTAATGGAAACATTATAGAATCTTGTAGCAAGATAAAGAATTTCTATCGGATACCGACGTAGCAAGATTATCGTAAACAAGATGTAGGGCCTATATTGTTGATGATGTAACTTATTTAATCTTTTCTATGCCACTGGAAGTTCACTGTGTAGTCCTTTAGGAAATGTCTGTAAAATGGCATAATTCTGTCCCCAATACCTAAAGCATGTAATCTCATTCCATATGACAAAAAATGACATCAATTTTCATTTAGCTTTCTCGACAGGACAACGCTTTAGGAAAAGCTGAACGAAATTGAAAAAGAATGGTATTAAGAGTAGAATACAAATCAGTCCGGAGAAAAATGTACCTACTTTCCACTACATAAGATTCACATAACTTAAAATCCTTGGGGCGATATTAAAATATACCTAAAGATCTCACTTGAAAAAATTTGCGAACATAGAAAAACTACCAGTACATACTCTTAAGTTCCACAATGCACATACAAAGCAGGCTATACCTTAGTAGCAAACTAACTTTAGACGCCACATTTTTTTTAGTACAATCTAAAGATCATACAAGAGCGGCCTAACAATTTTTTTTATTAAACATAAAATCACCAATCAGAATACAATAGTATCTTATAAGCTGTGTTGACCTGATAATTGGCGTGGTAAGAGCTCGTCCAACGATGGGTTCTTGTTAATGAAAGTTTGAGTCTTCTGATCATTTCTTAATGTGGGAGGCCAGACAGCAGAGGATTGATGTGGACTGTGATTTTGTTGAGATTTTTTGTTGTTATATCCTGTATGACTTATGTTATGAATGGAATATCCAGGTCTACATGTACCAACCTGGTTGGTTATATACCACGGTGTGTTGGTTAATAATCGTAGTATTTTAGACTGGAATCGTTGCATGATAGCGATGTTTGACTTGCTGGCACAGTCGTACAGCTCCACAACATAAGTCTATATGGGCTTAATGATAGTTTTGTATGTTAGAAGTGATAGAGGTGAATTTCTTCCAAGGAGGCAGTAAAGGGCTTTGAGTCGTAGTTCTATGTTTTGCTTTTTTGTTAATATGGTCCCGCCAAGTGAGTTTGTTGCCGAGGTGAAGACCCAAATATTTCATGGAGGTAGTTTGGGGGATCTCAATATTGTTTGGATGAATTGGTGGATAGTGTTCTTTTCTCATGGCGAACGCCACGCGGTTTTATTTCATTTCGGCGACTTTCGTCTTCCATTTCTTCAATCTTCGAGAAGAATAAGGTGGCTCTAAACTTGACGTTAGGCGATGTTTATATCATTGTGTTGTGCAAGTAAAATCGTATCGTCGGCAAAAAGTACCTATCATTGTAGTAAGAGTGATTGGGAGGTCTGAGGTATATAATAGATAAAGAAAGGGACCCAGGATACTGCCCTAAGGTACACCGGAAATTGATTGGGTATAGTGCTAAAGGATCTAATGAATAAGATACAAATCCAAAATATTCTATAAAAGCTGAAACATATATCATAAACACACCTACTATTATTTTTCCACATACTCACTTTAAATATTCAAATTCGATCGGATTATCTACTTATTGGTACCGTAACCAAAAATGAAAAAAAACAACTACTGGATTTACTAAACTACGCAGTTACCAATGATATAATACCTATATTAAAACAAAATCGAACTTAAGACTTATCGCGCTTCATTTCGCAGTTAGCACAACCATAATCACCAAACAACTACCCCTCCGACTCCTTACTAAATGCACGCATTGGGAGCAGTTCAAAAACTACTTGGATAAAAATCTCGACTTCGCCATTAGAATGAAAGACAATGATAATGATGCTGCTGCTCAATATTTTACCACCATGCTACAAAAAGCATGCCAAGCCGCACCTCACTAACATCCATAACCAAATGTAAGACCTCAGTGTCGAAAAATACAGAATTTAGAAAAATATCAAAGAACAATAAACACACAAGATAAAACTTCCTATAACACAGTTGTACGCCAACTGCACAATGTATTAATGGAAGAACGCAATAAATACTTCAAATACTATATATCTGATTCTCTTCTGGTGATCATACTATATGGAAGATAACTAAGAAATTTAAAAGATCAGTAACAGTAATCTTATAAATTAGAAAATATGACAATAGCTTATTCAGACCAAATAAAGATGAATAGGATCAAATATCAAATATTTTTACAACCCCCTCATAAAGAAAATATAATGATAACAAAATATAATTACTTCTGGACGTTCCGTGATATCTACATTTAGCGATGTCATTATTTTCTTCAGCTTAAGCTCGCCAGTAAATTAAACATAGAAATATTCAAACAGACCCCTCATTTATGATTTGATAGAAGGAGAAATATTGTAATATATTCCAAAAAATGTGTTAGTGTTTTTGGCAATATATAAATTAGCATTTTAAGAATAATTTACTTTCCGATACAGTAGAAGTATACTCAAATCATGATTGCCACCCAAGCAATCCACATCCTACTCACCAATAAGACTCCCACCCGTAATATCAAAGATATTGGAAAGATTACTATTAAAACTAGTTAAGAAAACAATAGACCTCAATCAGATAGTACCATCTTATCAATTCGAATTTCGTGAACACTATTAAACAATATATCAAAATCATCCGATCGTCATTAACATAATGAAGAGTGGTAAGACAAGAAAGATATGCACGATTGCATTTCTAGACATAAACAAGGCATGGTATAAAGATTTGTTATACAAATTCATACATATCTATGTCCTGTTAAAATCGTACATTGATGATGGGCTGTTCTAAATTAAGATAAAGTTTTAGGCTACCATCAAACTATGCCTGTAATTCGGCAACATGATGTGCTGAAGCCACTTATCTACTTGATCTATTCCCCTGTCTTACTTATCACAGATAATACTGTCATCGCTATATTTAAAGATGACACGGCTATCCTGGTAGTTAGCGAAACACCATAAGTAGCAGCAGAATACCTACATCACCACCTTAACCTACTATAGGCCTGGACCAACAAACGAAGAATAACATACAGCAGTAAAAAATCCACGCAAATAACCCTTACCAACAGACAAATAATTTGTTCGCAAACCAGATTTAACATCCCAATACCAACGAAAAAAGAAATAAACTACCTTACTCTTATACAAAATAATTTTGAAGTCCATCTGGACTTAGGATCCAACTATGGGGTTGCACAAAGGCATCTCCACTAAAATACTGCAGCAGTTCCAATTCAAAACCCTCCGCAGCCTCACAAACTCTTCATGGTACATCAAAAACCATAATCTTCACATAGATCTGAAAAACCCATATGCAATCAGTGAAATTCAATGACTCATAAGGGCATACAACTATAAGTTAGCAGGACATGGAAGGGATCTTGTAAAGCAACCCAACCATTAGACTTCAACGAAATTGGCCACAGAACCTTATTACACAGCCTAATCAAAAATAATATATATTTATCCGGGGGACTGGTTATATCCCCCATAAAGTTTATTTATTACGTAACTGATTATAGTAGACTGTAAATATGCAATTGAATAAAACAATATTTACTTAGTACGTGTTACGAGTTGGTATATTCCTACGTGACATAATACTTGTCTAAGAACAGTGAAAGCCTACATAGCAACGGTTTGCAATTCGATTTGGTCTTTTGATTTTTATTTTAGTTATTCAGTAGACTGAAACGATCTGGACGGTTCAGGAAATGTTGCATGACCTCCTACCAACTAATTATTCAGCTAAGCTTTTGTTTTATTTCATGTCGGGTCGGGTAGTTTCACTTCATGCCGTTCCACCCAATTAATTAAAACAGAGCATTTAATTTACATACACCTCCACATTTAATGTCAAATTTCCCTCGTAGAGATAACTAATAGATTCTTTAGGTAGAAGCCCAGTTATAATTCGCATGGTGATAACACCTTTGTGTCAATCATGGTTAATGATCACTGTATGTAAAAGGTTTTCCAATAAAATATGATTTTAAAATGAAATATCAACCGTACATAAAATGTTATAACTGCCACCAGATGCCATTTGTATTTAATATACTCTGACAATTCATTATGGCAAAATATACGCTTCAAGGACGATTGATTATTGTCCAAAATTTTTATGAAATAGACGTTCTTTTGTGACCTATCTTTTGAAACCTATGGTTCACATAATCGAATCTCGTCGAGTCGTTCAAAAATTTGAAAAGGATTTGACTCTTCACGATGTGAAAATACTAATAAGACGTCGAAATGTAGAGAACATTGTTGTAAGAGATAACATTGCAGAGGCTCCAAGTTTATCGATTCCTCGTCGTGCTTTAGAATTAGGGCTTAGAAGAACAACTTAGCGAAAAGATTTGTGTTTACACCCGTATAAGATTGAGTTAACCCAAAAACTGAAACCACAGGGCCATCGCAACTGCCGTGACTGCATGGATTTTAGAGCAATTTGAAACGAATCATAGTTTTGGGTAAAAATTATCTTCTCAGATGAAGCTCATTTCTAGTTAAGTGGATATGCTAACAAACAAAACAACCCAGAAGAGATTTACGAGAAACCCTTGCATCCGTAAAAGGTCACCGTATGGTGTGGTTCATGGTATTGTGGCATCATTAGTCCATTTTTCCAAAACGAGGTAGGAGATGCAGTTACGGTGATTGATGAGCGGTACCAACTAATGTTAACAGATTTTTTGTAGGCAAAATTAGACGAAATTGATTTGGAGGACATGTGGTTTCAACAAGATGGTGCCACATGCCATAGTGCTAATGCCACTATTAAAGTATTGCAAGGAATGTTTAGTGAAAAGATAATTTCAAGAACTGCAACTGTTAGTTGGCTTCCAAGAAGTTGCAATTTAACTCCTTCAGATTACTTTTTGTGGGGTTACTTGAAATCTATAGTATATACAAGCAAACCACAAACCTTTAATGTATTAAGATTGAACATCGAACGCTGCATTCGTAATATTAGACCAGAGCTATTGCACAAAGTCATAGAAAATTGGGTTCATCGAATTTGGTTATGTGCACTTAAATGATGTGTTATTCAAAACATAATGTAATATCAAAAGTTTGATTGTATCTGAAATAGTTTTTATTTTATTTTATTTTAAAATCATATCGTTCTTATTGAAAAATTCTTTACCTAATAGTATGACTTCATACAAATGGTGGGATACTGCTAGTGTGGTCACGTGGTTGGTGCGCGGGCTGCGGTGTGGACAGACCTGGGTTCCATTCCCAGAGCTCTCTGATACTTTGGATTTAAAGGTGATCTTTGTGAATATGATAGCATCAACCTTTCGCCAATTATTGAGCCAATCTTCAAGATTATCGAAGTGAACATGTAGCTGGTTTGCGGTTCCTTGTGAATCGCAGTGACTGAAAAGTATGGGGGTATCGCCTGATGAGGTGGCGATTGATGTGTTGTTAATTGTTGGAAGATCGGTCATGAAAATAGGGTACAAAATTGTGCGGAGTACACTACCCTGTGGTACATTTAATAGAATAGTTTAAAGATGTTTTGAGGTTGAATTTAGTTTGAACTCATTCATTATTTTGTAGCACTTTTATATGGTGAAATACTGCTGTTGGTTTGGAGCCAAATTGGCGTTTGGGTAAAATTTCAAAAAGGTCGATTCCAATTTTTTGATTTCTGGGCAGCATTTTGTCAAATATTTTTGATCACAAGCGTAATAAACTGATAGGTCGATACGAATTTGAAGATTTTCTCGGTTTGTGCATCATTAAAATCTATAAAAATTTTCAGTGATGGTATTGTAAATTGTGTTAAGAGTACCAAGTGTTTTCTTGGTAACTGTTTAATCATTTGGAGATATAGTTTTTATATGCAGAAGTTTCTCTTTTATTTCTGACAGAGAAAATGAAAGACAGCACATGTGCACTAAGTTAAGCAAGAATTTAATCGTGTTTAAATTAACTTAGGTAATATTCTGATTTTTCACTAGCAAGACAACCAAAATTTATTTATTTGTTAAAAACTGCGTCATACGCAAATTGCTAGACTTATTCTAATTTAAAGTCACCGATATTTTTAAGCAATGATATAGAAATATTGTGTAGTCTTCATACATAAGTAGGATTCTACTAAATTAAATTGTGAAAGTTATTGTCGGATTAACTGTGCAAAATTCTTTATATTAATTTCTAATAATTTTTAGTATTTGATAAAATTATTATCAATAAGTCAACAAGAAAAAAGCAAAACTGAATTCAGAACTGCCCATATGAACAATTCTAACAATACAGACTTGGCACCTTTCCACGCCTTCTCATTTTTAAAGCAAACAAAACGGGATTTGCTTTTAGAACCCCCATTAAAATAATTTGTGGTCACATAAAATTAAGTGTTTGCATTAAATGCCAATATTTGATTTCCACTGAGAAACTTAAACATGGTGAACGACTGTTTTATTCGATCATAAATGTTACGTCATCAATTATTCAATGTAATATCTGCAAATAATTTAAGGACGCTATCATTTTGTTTTTGAAAACACATTTAGTTGGGTCACTATTTGTTTCTCTTTTTACGATCTTCATTGGTTCAGTAGAGGCCATATGAAGATCAAAAAAGATAAGACATTTGTTTCAACTAAAGGGTAATCCAAATTGAATTTTATGTTTTACTGTATAAAATACAAAATATTTGAACAATCCGAATTCTATTGCTATGCCTTCCACGACTTAGCAAAGTTTGACATCAGTACGACTCTATTTCAGCAATTACATGTCTGAGTTTCTTTCTAGAATCATAGGGTTGTTGAGTAAAAAAATCCCTAAACTGCGGTGACCAAACACGATCAGGAAATTTGTTTTAAATAAAATGAGTGTTTCACGTGCTGCGTGGATATGTAGCTCCGTCTTGTTGAAACTTCATGCCATTCAAGTTCAAATCGTTAGTTTAATTAAAAATATATATTTAGCATTTCTCAATAACGTAAACCATTAACAGTAACAATATTTCTAGCTTCGTTCTCAAAAAATTACGCCCGCTAATACTTTTTTGGCGCACGTACCGGCACTGCAGCCTTAAGGGCTTATTGTGCCTACTAACATGCAGTTAACTTAATACTACATCACACACACCCATGGGTTGAGCGAGACTCGAACTCGCCCGCGCCGGCTCCAGGACAGAGGAGCGATGATCTTCACCACCGATCCAACGCGGCTCCCCACTAATACTTA
The DNA here is from genome assembly GCA_036346155.1 of Sinelater perroti. Taxonomy (NCBI): domain Eukaryota; kingdom Metazoa; phylum Arthropoda; class Insecta; order Coleoptera; family Elateridae; genus Sinelater; species Sinelater perroti. The sequence goes on along the minus strand of JARFIY010000316.1, from coordinate 236,432 downwards.
CAGACCTAATGCACACCAAAGCGCTGTGTTCTTTAAAACATACAATACCGCCCTTACGTATTAGGACACTTGGTTTTTTGTCAATAAATCGTAAGTGGTAATATTAACTTAACGTGTCTTTGCATATTTAACAAAGGACACTTCAGTAATATTTCCATAATAAAATTCTGATCGTTCGACAATTGAATAAAAAACAAATTCAAGAAAGTAGTAATCTACGCCGACGTTGCTGTCATCAAAACTGTTATTTTGTAGTGCTGATAAATTGAAGTTTTCTAGCAAAAAATTCGAAATAACAAGCAAAAAGTACTAATAAATCCTTACGGATCAGCCTGCGTCGTTTAATTACGGTTTTGTTTATGTTTGATACTGCAATTTGCAGTTTTTCTAATCATTTGCCTAATCTGGCTTCTTTAACGCATAATTCAACACTGTAATTAGGATCTCAGAGATCAGTTTTAGGCTCTTCATAAAGAAGACACCTCAATCAGAGAAATCGGCGAAAAACTGTAATGTCGAAGTCATCAGTGGCAAAAGCCGTATGTTGGTTTGCAAGATCCCCTCGAAATCGCGAGTAGTGGAAAGCCAAGGAAAAAGTCTGAAAGCGAAAATCACTTTGTGGTTTTGTTAAGCAAGCGAGCCGGGACTAAAACCGCGATCAAGAACTGAATATAACTCGGCCTAATCCAATTTCACACATTGCCGTAAAGCGTCGATTGCAGGTCTGAAAGGGTGTGCCGTAGAAAATAAACCCCGTATAAGATTACAAAAGAAGAAGAAAATGCTGTAAGGGATACGTGAAAATTAAAATCGGGGCCTTGCAAATTGCCAAAAAGTTCTATTTATAGACCAATCGACGTTTGAAACATTCTTCCATAAACGGCGGAACTTCGTTCTACAATTAAGCATGGTGAAGGTTCTATCATGATGTGGAGTTGCTTTGGTGGCGAAGTTTGGAGATTTTGTGAAGGTGGAGGGCAAGATGCAGAAAGAAGATTACTTCGAAATATTAAAAAACCACGCCGTGCCATCGGTACTCGCAAGTTTGTATTACAACAAGATAATGACCCAAAGCATCCCGCAAGAAATATTTAGTGAGAATGGTAAATCACCATAGAGCCTCGGCTGCAACCCAATCGAGTTGCTCTGGGATTACTTAAATCGGGACATCCGCAAATGCTGGCCATCGCCAGCGAGAGACAGTTGTGGAAAATAGCACAGGACGCCTGGAAGCAGATAAACGACAATGTCCTCGGAAAATTCGCAAAAAGAATGGGGCGTGTATGTAGAGCCGTTATCGCTGCTAAAGGTAGGTACATCGAGGAGTCCAAAATTTAATGAAAAATGCAGTGTGACGTATCAATATTCATTTGTGAGTGCTGTATTGAATAAATATTTTTAACGACGATTTGTTTTTGACTAAATTTGTTTTAAGACAATTTAACATTTCATAACTGTCTTAAAACTTAAGGGCGGTAGTGTAGTTCACAAATGTATGGCGTTTCTGATAGTCCTTTCTTTAAGATCTTGAGTAAATTAAATTCTATGCTCCTTGTTAAAATGCGTTGAGTAATGTCTATAAAAGTTCAATTGCTGAGAACGGCGACGAATTGACATGTTTGGTGCTTCATGCAGATCTTCAATTGTCACCTGAAGGACCACTGTGTTGATTGGGAACCTTTACTTTATCAATAAGCATACGACTTGTTTCAAACTTGAAATAAATCGCAAATTACACACTCACTTGGTGCAATATTGGGCTCAAACAATGATCGAAGTTTCCTTAGTGTTGTGTTGGAAGTTTTCTAACTGATCCTCTGTTTTTATAATAAACTTGAACGATATTGATGCATTGTCGCACTGCACCGCAAACGGCGGTTCAATTTGGATCACCCTATAAATTAGTTGACAGAATTCTCAATAATGATGTAATTGAAACTAAATCAAATGAGTCTGCCTTCACCCAGAAAATTCATTCTCTTATTGCATTTTCAATCAAGGGACATCATTTATGAATCGTTTTATATTTAAATTTATTTAAATTTATATCGACGATGTTTTACAACTTCCCAGTACACAGGATAAAATTATTAAGCCAACCAACGCAAATGCAAGCGACATATGCAAACGAATCTTGAGGTCATATCTTTAGGTGTGCCGCATGTACTTAAAATCAGAAAAAATAAGGCATGGAGAAACAGAAATGTTGCCAGACGAGTGGTGCACAGAAAAATTTTGCCCACGTTCCTTCATATCTGCTGTCCGGCGATGGTGAGCCTGAAAGATGGAGTATTCACATGCCTTTACAATTTTTATATTATGAAGTCGTGAGACTCCTATATAAACCAAAATTTTATCATAAAATGCTGCAATGGCAAAGTAAAGCTGGCCGAATATATGCTCAGTTCGGCGTTGCAACATTAAACACTGAATGGTGTCGAAAAGCAATAAAACGTTATTTCGACGCCGGGCGTCATCAAGCCGAGTTTATATTTAAAGAATGATTTCAAAAGTATACAACTCCCGTTAACGGGGTCAGCACTTCGCTAGTTCTAGTGAAATTCCTGCCGGTGTCTATATTTAAGCAGAAGTTCCTAGTCGTTATCTTACGAAAGTAAATAATTATGAAAACAAAATTAATCTATTTCAAGTTTGTATTCCATTATTCGAAGAAATCCGTTCGAACTTCGGCTCATTTGATCCAGCGTTGCTCCACTTTCTTGATTCTTCCTAAAAAGTAATTTTCTTTACCATCGTTAAGCTAAACATTTACTTCAATCTCCTCTCTTTGCAGTCAGGAGTATTTTGAGTTTTAAAAATAGGTTGGAGTTCGAAGAAGTTATATGGATGAGAAACGTTTTCCAACTTCAGTTCTGTGAACTGTTGAATTATAACACTGAATAGTTGCAATGGAACAATATTTTTTAGGATTATTCCGCGGCGTTTTTTAAATTCTTGCTTTAAGCTTGTGGGATTGTTCAGTAACCGTTCTTTCTTTTTCGAGGTAATCATTCGGCAAACACTGATGCTAACACTTTCCTTTTAGCCAAGTGAAATGGCTTTGCTTTCACCAGAATGATTTCATCATTTTCAATGCATTGCTTTGATTGCATTGCACTTTCTGGTGTGTAACGGCGAATACAGTTTTTTTGTACTTCGCAGGATATTTTCCTGAACCCAATTCAATATACAAAATAAACTACTCATTCATAAGAAATTCCCATGGGTTCTTCCACTTCACACGCCTTTGTTCGGTGATCCGCCAAAATAATATTATAAACTTTTTCCACAATCTCTGGTGTGTTTTTTGGACGCCTCAAACGCAGTTCATTACTTGTTTGGATATGATCACGTTTGAATTCCAAAGCCCAGTAATATACTGTAAAAATGTAGATGATTAATGTTGAAGAACAGCATTTAACCTGGATCAAATTTCCGTTGTAGTTGTTTCTTCCAAATGAAAAGAATTGTTATGAATAGTATAATGCATTACAAAGTTGGACTTCCCTTACGCTTCTCGGCCTCTTTCGATTTATTTTGGAAATAAAGAGATTAAAAACAAACAAAGCTAATTCAAGTTTGCGCGACGTAAAGTTCAAGACGTATGTAGAAACACCGTCATTTGTGCAGTAACGCGTCACAAGGTTTTTCCTAACAATTTCCCAATAGATTTCATAACTGTTTTTGACTATGTAAGATACTGTTAGTGCACTACTGCACTGACATTGATTTTTCTAGGTACGACTTTCTCCATGAGAATACCGAAACCTTCAAATACCCATCCTCTAATTGGTCATCAGGGCACGGGAGCATTCAATCTCAAAACCAGGACACCAAGATGTAAATGCCTAGTGATTAGTATTTTAAGTTAAAGCACTACCTAATATAGCTATGTAAATAGTGTATGTACGTGCATCGATCTTCTTATTGGACACCAAATCATTAGCTCTATATACACATCACAGCATCAGGACACGTAGTATTCACTCTCCTGTCTACATTAGGAACACCAGACCACTAAACAACTACTGATCATCGAGACCCCTTGTAGCTATATTTAAGCAACGTCCTTAGTAATAAACTTATAACTTGCGTCAAGACTTTTTAGTGTCTTCGTGAAGACTAGTTGTCTTGAAAAAAATTCTTGATTGGACTTAGTTTATACTCAATACTTAAAATGTCGTAATTTTCGATCAAATATTTTCAGAGCCTCTGTTGCAAATTTCCTAAGCTTCACACATTTTAACCATCTGTAATATATGTACATAGGTTCACGGGTTGAACCACATTATTGTTCACAATGTTGTCAAAAGAATTTAGCTCTTCTTCACTCGAGGCTTCAATCTGTCTACTCTCCAAGAAGGTTATGAATCTTTGGCTATTTATTGGTTTGAAACCGAAAATTTGATGGGAATATTGTTTGGCAGGAGATGCACTAAACTGGAGAAAATTTGTTAGTTCGGAGCTGTTGCACAATTGATGACGAAAATTCATAAAAGGTTTCCAAATCACCATTAAGCGTTGGTTATCATCTCTTGTATTCAGGCATTGAGGGCCTTACTTTATTGCAATTGCCTTAATAGTATTCCGCTGTTAGGATGGAAAATGAGAGTAATTGCCTTTGAATAAAAAAAGTTTATTTTGGCGCCTTCTTATTTATGTTAACTTATCGACTTTTCCCTCTGAGGAGTCTATAACCCCTAGAGGGCGCGTCCCCAGGTGGCGGATGGGAGAATACCCTCCAGGTATGGAGGGTAGACAGGAAATAAAATACACCACGCGGACCAACAGGCTGAAATCCAGATAGTAGTTCGTTGACACAACAAATGTTAACCTCAACGACGTGGCTGAATGTGGGGTTACATTTCGATGTATGGAAATGTAATATATGTAATGGCATACAAGGTCTTGGTGAGTTAAACTACAACTAACTCGCCAAGCCACAAGGTTAGCATGACGTTTCAAAGCCAATACCCTTCATATGAATATGAAGCAGAAGGATAAAACAAATTTGCCCCAGGTGGGTAGGATCTACAATCCGCAGGCTGCCTCAAGGATTCTGGGAGAGAGAAGATCTCGGTCAAAAAAAAACAACGAAAATAAGGATACCAATGCACCTAAAAAAAAACTTTACAACCGGTGGTAATGTACGGATCTGAAACGTGAACCTTCACAAAAAAAAAAAACAAACTTTGTATCAATCAAAGAGCAATGGAAAGAAGGATGCTGAACGTAAGCCAGAAAGACCACAAAACTAATGAATGATCCTAGAAAAGCCAAAAGTAGCCAATATAGTCGAACGAGTAGCACGCTTGAAGTGGAACTGAGCGGGTCATACAGCGGGAAAATAAGGGGGATGGTGTAATAAGATTATAAGATGGAGACCATGGGCACAGAGTCGAAGCAAGGGCAGACCCACGATGAGGTAGTTAGATAATCTCAAAAAGGCGGCTGGACTGTGCTGGTACGGAGAGGTGCAAGACAAGAAAAAGTGGAAGACTATGGGGAAGGCGTATATCCAAAACAGAATAGAAAAAGGCTGATGGAGACGGAGATATCGCCTTTTCGTATGGCTTGAGAGTGCTCATATATTCCTGTTTTCGATCTATACAAGCCAGTCTCCACGAGGTATATGCTTCTTGAGATTCTTTAAGGCACCGATCCTTATCTACGCAAAATTTTATTGCTATTGCCTCTAATGTAAAATGAAAACACTTCTTGTTGATTGGGAAGGTCTTGCCATTGGGGTGTGCATTTTTGTTGATATTTTTTATTAGATAAAATAAGAGTTTGTTGGAATACTCGTTTTGTAGTAGAGAACGATGATTTTAATAAATGCAGAGGAACTGGGATATCAGTAAATAAACAACATTAAAAGTTGACCATAGCATTGTCTTCACGTTTAGAAAAGTTTTGAGCATTTTTTGGAAACAGTGAGAACTATGGGACATATGTGTTAATTGAAATTAATTTTTTAGTATATAAATTCATTTCAAGATCTAATTAATTGAATTGTTCTTATGTAATTTTTTTATATCCGCTGCTCTTGAACACCTAGAATTCAAGGAATACATTTTACCACCTGGTACTGTTAGTGGAAGCCTGTGGCTATTAAATGTATGTCCAACTTTTATTCTCACCGTTCTTTTTTGTCAGCTAAGTAGTCATACTATTTTTAAATTAATAGGAGAAACATTTATGTAACAGACTTTTATTTAATTTCTCATTTTAAAGTTAGCCATCAACAAAACAACTTCAAGTTTTGGCAAATTCTATAAAAAAATACCATTAGATATTTCGTTATCCGATACTTGAAAGCGATAAATTAGATCTGCGTTCGTTCCATATCAGATATAATATAAATATTATTGAACTAGTCTATTCTTTTCATAAAGTTATTTCTATTCTCTAGACTTTAGAACAAATTCATTGTTCCGAATACAATCAAAACTATCGTGCGCAGCTCAGTGGTTTAATTTTTGAGATTGTTTCTAATAATAGTTTCCAAAAAGTATTAAATACAAATGCAACTGCAGTGATAAAATGTCCTATACCCCGAATCACTGGTTTTAATTTTTCATAAAAGAATCTTTGTTCGACAATTAACCATAACAAATATGTAGTCTTACCATCAACTTTTGATTCTGATCATGCAGAAAAGATAACATGTAAGTCATTGTTTGTTACGTTTTAGAATTGATACACCGTTTATGTTTAGCTTCGATGGCAACATGGAAAAATTACGTTTTATGGTGGTTACGAGAAAAAAATCGGAAAATCAACAACTGGATCATATTTACATTATAACTCTAAAGGACCCAGCTAAGACGGAGATAACCGTATATGATCAAGACTCCCATACTTGCAAATGCAAAAACTCAGCACAAGAAAGCTTAGCGATAGCTTATGAACTGAATTTTTCATATCTATATGAATATTAGAGGGTAATCAAGACAAACAGTAATTTGATCGGAAAACTTTCATTCGTTGATTAAATTATATCTCGGATAGATATACACCATACCCAAAACTAATCCCACATTTATATTTCTTAAATCTGTCAATAAAAGACAGCATTTGCTAGTTTTTCTTTTACGGCTATCATACTAGACAATTGTGGACAAAATGTTTGTTTAACAAAGTTGCTATATAGAGATTTTTATAAAAGAAATAGTATGGTGTCTAGTGTTTTTTACATGCCACTTTAACATAGACATTAGAACGTAGTATATGCATTTAAAAATGATATTGCATATAGCTTACGATTCTTACTGGAAATTAAGATGCATGGGCAATGGTAAATAAATCTGATGTGGCATCTTTTCCCCAAAGTCGCAAGAGATGCCACACTCTTCTTTCGAGAGAATCAATACGGTCATTATGTTCAAATGCTAAGTGCTTCTTAATAATATATAAAAGCAAAGAAAAGTAATCATAACAAAATGTCCTAAATAGAAGATATTCACGCGACAAAACCTCGTGAAAGAGGAGAAAATGTTGTGGTGACCACTTGCAACACTGCAAAAAAATTTCTACCTTCAGTACTTATTTATAAAAGGGGTAAAAAAAGTGTGTCTCCCTCATGGTTTTGGTGTTTATATGAAACACAAAACTGCTCTTAAGGTAGTTCAAGAATCACTTTCTATAACGGGAACCTCCTCAGAAGAATAATGTTGACACTCGTTGATGATAATAATGTGACAACCAGGGGGAAAAGACATGGATGCATCGTGATAGACGCATAGTAGCAGAAATATCAAATTGGTTTCTAATACGAAAAGCACGGAAAAGAGTTGCAGATGAGCTTCTGTTCCTTCACTACCTGATATTGTTTGCCCTGTATCGAGGGTTTACATTTCGAAGTCAAACTCCCATGTGTCGCTAATCCTGAAACAACTTACATCTTCCTCATCTCATTTCAAACCATCTCGGGCTGTTACTTCTACAAATTGTTCTGCCGTTTCATATAATCAATCCTTTTACCTTTCTTTTACTAAACATGATCACGAAATTAACTCTACTCCTTACTCAAATACAGGCAAATAGTCTGCAACAGCTTGTCAAAACATATAATTAAAGTTAAAAGCTTCCAAGAAAAGAATATTAAAAAAAGAATAAATAAAATCGAAATATACCTTTACCCAAGTAGATGGGAGCAGTTGTGGAAGATAACAGGAAAGATAATGAAGAGAACATTGGGAAAACTATTACACCACCAAAGAAAGAACAGACTGAATTTGTTGCCGAGACTACAAGAAATGGATGGAGAATTGTACCATATATTGCTGCAGAGAAAGAAACAAAACAAGTCCATTGAGAAAGTTGCGAGGGTTCAAATAAACCATTCTTCTATTTCTGTTTCATCGTTTCGTAAAAAATAAATAACATGACAATCGACTTTGATTACAAAAGAAAGAGGTAACATCCAGACAATCCATTTCTCCTTTTAGTTGTTTATCTAACAACCTTGACGTTAACTTTTTGTACTGCATATTGGATGTTTAGATATTAAAATATTTGAAAGTATTGTTTGTCACCTGAAAGAAAATTTTGCGACAATAGTAATGGTATAACCAACCAGATAATTACACGATTTTCGCACTATTCTTTTTAAACTTCAAACAACTTCTTTATCGATCTCACTGGTCTCAGTAAATAATTAGACCTCCAATTTCACGATTTTCAAGAATGACCATTGGTTATACTTTCTAGATGAGATATAATAGTAATGGGTCTCCGATGTTCCATATTTTTGATATCACTCCAATAAAAGGATATCCGGAGAGGTAGATACTTTTGATCTAATTAATCAAGACCCGCAGTCGGAGCCATTTATCAGTTTCAATTTCAATTCAGCTCATCAAGTGCCAATTCAGATTTCAGGTCGCACGAAAGGCAAAAAGGGAGCGCCCTGTCTACAAGGGCCGTCTCGAGGGGGCGGCGCAATTTCAATTTGCGCAAGGTGTGGTGGTAATGGATGGCCCGTCGTGTCGCCTTCGCCGCGATACCTTATCATTACTATGATTACCAACCAGGGCGGCCGGTGGGAAGCTGGCCGGGCCATAAACTCTTTACGCGCTCGTTGCTATTTCCATGCTCAGGCGGCAGCTCTTCGGCTGGAGCCGCGATGACTTCTGGTAAACATCGAGACAGCGCTGCTTTGGAATCCGCGCGATGCTTAATCGGTTAATTGTACAGTAAATAGGAAGCCGGCCGTATATCAGCTCCGATGGCGTCGTGGCTGCTGTTTATGAGCTCTAAACTTTTGCGCTGGTGCGTCGATGTTCAACGACCTCTGCTGCAAACGCGCCGATAGGAAGAAAGTCAATAAACGCACCGATGCAGCCAGCAGTCACTTTGATACACTTTTTCGCGTTCTCATAACGCAAGGCTGGCGGGCAGTAATGGAAGAAAATTCCATAACGCATTCCTTATCGTCTGGGCAGGATATTACAGAAGCACTGTACGACTTCCTCAACCCCCGATTCAAATCAATTAGGTCTAAGTTGAATAGGGAATATAAATGGTTATTGCAGGCAAGAACGGCAGCAACTTTTTATTGGAGAAACAATACCATTAGCGTTGAGATGTGGGAGCAGCCGACCATGTACTATTGTATTCAGATTCATTAAGCAATTACGGTACCGTTATCTTTTACGGCTAGTTTGAAAGTTCAAAGACGTTAGGATACAAGATGATTTCATAAACAATTTCAAAATCTCTATTCACACAATTTGAAAGAAATGTTTTCGATACCTTCAATATTTCAATGCGTAATTGTTGGTATACATCTTATCTTTTCCTAATCCCAGAGAAATTAATTCAAAGGCATCAAATCGCTTGATTCTGATAACTATATCATCAACCAATTGGCTCTACAGCATGAGACACCGTTTTGTTGGAGCTATATGTCTCTTAAATGTATATTAAAATAGTGCATCGTGGTCGGAGTTTTGGAAACTGCGACGAACATTTTCAGAAGAAAATATTCTGAAAATTAAGTTACTGTCCATGAGTTTTCGCTTTTATACTCGTGCGAGTATAGTAGGGATGGTGTTAGAGGGGGGTGGTTGATGATACCGGGTTGATTATTAACGTATTTAAGCTAGCTGCTGACGTCAATCAGATCTTTACAGTACTGGGGTCTGTTTTTTGTCCCTTAAGAGCGATAAACCAAGATTTAGGTAGATTGAATCCGTTGTCCCAGTTAAAATTATTTTTATATTTATAAATCTCCGCCAACTCTCTACATAATCTCGGGTAAAATTCCTATATGTTAAGAATGATTGTAAAATTCGTTTAACATCGTTTAGTAGCGAAGCTTCTTTGACAGTAACCATATGTTATTTTCATTTTCAAAAAAGTACGTCGTTGAATATATTTTTAGAATGATGAATACGTGATTGATGATTTATTTGATATATCGATTTTGCTTTTGTTAATTAAATCTTGTATGTTTTCTCAAATTAAAAGGAAATCTAATACAAAATTAATAAACAAATTTTCTGAAATCTAGAGATTCAGTCGGTTCACAAACGACTGAATTTTATTCTGAAGAATGTATTGCTAATGCATTCCAACCAACTAATATATTATTGTGGTCCGTTTCATATATCAATTAGTCCTAATTGGCTGAGTATGTTTACGAGCTGTCTAAACCTCATCCGTATTTTTAAATTAAATTAAATCTACCCAAGCTAATTAGCTAGTTCACATCGACTATCACAGCTGTTCACCACAGATTACCACCATTAACCGCCAAATGTTTGAGGCCGTTGGTTGCTTTTACTTCATGCATAATCCAGGTCAAGTTTTAGTTATATTTGAGCAAGAGAAGATAAGACTAGCGTTTCCTTTCTGTGGCCACACAAGCATGGGCAGTCTTATTTCTTTTAAAAAGACAAAATTTAATTGGCCTTTTTAAACTAGACCTAAAAAATGATTTGAAAAGAAGAATATTAGAAGACCTTACTACAATAAAAGTGAAACTAATTAGCAATTGGGCAAAAAATTTAAGGAAACGAAGGAAAGAAAAAATATGAAAGTTTTATAACTCCAAAACTTAATGGAAAATCAGCAGACATAAGAAAACATAAGCTTTATTATTAGTTATTGTTATTAATCCAAAACTAACAAAAAATAGAACTCAAAAAGAAATAGATAAACATGAAATCAGGCGTAATTTTATGTATTATCTGAAGGGGAAGAATTGTAAAGTCTAGTGTTCAGGGAAATCAGTGATACTAATCTCGATTTAGAAAAAGAAAATGGTAAAAACACAAAATTCATTATTCAAGAAGTCCCACATTACCCCCCACCGTACACAAAATGTGTCAGAAGAAATAATCGAACCAGAACACAAATAAACTTTAGTATATAATCAAACCATGAAATGAAAACAAAATTAAAGACAACGTAAATTTCAAAGTACAATTAGAACCAAAAACGTATTAATAGAATTCGAAAAAATTCGATTAAACTGGCTAGCTAGAATATTTGAGGATGCCCCATAAACAACTGGAAAAACATAGGTGCAGATCTAACAAGATTTGATTAAGATATTCAAAAAAACCGATAAAAATATGTCTAAATGTATTTACGATTATACAAAAGCAACGATGAAAAACAAGATGCAAAAAAAGGGAAATAGAAAAGGAGGAAAAATAGAGAATAAAATTAAAACTGCTGAAGAATAAAATATAAAAAAAGAACTGACTAAATCATGAATGTGCCCATTCAGTCTTCAGAAATTTGGAAAAAATTATTAAACCTTTCGTTAGGTTAACACCACATCGCAGTTCTATTTTCGCTATATAAAATATCTCACGCAATTATTCAACGCCGTCCTCCGCACAACAAACTTTCCGTCTCAGTGGAAGGCTGCGCACATTATTCTAATTCTAAAACCCGGTAAATCGCCAAACGAACTAAAATCCTATCGACCAATAAGTCTTTTGCCTATTGTTTCAAAGATATTTGAGCAGCTATTCCTGAAAAGAATCACCACGACTATTGAAGATAACAAATTAGTGTCCAGCCACCAGTTTAGCTTCCGACGTGGGTATTCCAAAATACAGCAGGCCCATCGACTAGTTCAGATAATTAATAAAGCCTTTGAAAACCAACAATATTGTTCAGCAGCCTTTCTTGACATCTCACTGTGATTTGATAAGCTATGGCACACTGGTCTCATTTGTAAACTGTCTTCTCCTTCCACTGAATTGTTTCCTTATTCTTGAATCTTACCTAGACAATAGACACTTCCTGGTAAAATTTGAAACTGAGTACGCCAAACTGTTGCCAATACAAGCTGGAGTACTCCAAGTACTTAAGCCCTTTCTGTATCTGCTACACACTTCAGATCTGGCAACTACCCCAAAAGCTATAACAGCAACATCTGCCGACGATACTGCAATTCTAGCCTGTGACAGTGATCCCGATATTGCCTCCCAGAAATTACAAGCAAGCCTAACAGCAATGTAACAATGGTTGAACAAATGGCGGATGAAAGTGAATGAGTGTAAGTCTGTCCATATAACGTTCACTACCCGTCGAGATACATGTCCCTCGGTCCGTTTAAACAATAATCAACTGCCTCAAAAAAATGAAGGCAAATATCTTGGACTGTATCTCGACAGAAGACTTACTTGGCACAAGAATGTATTCATAAAGAGGAAACAACTAAGAATCACTTATACCAAAATGTATTGGATGTCCAAACTCACCTTGAATAACAAACTTCTACTATATAAATCCATAATCAACCTGGTATGGACATACGGTATCCAACTGTGGGGCACCGTTTCTAAATCTAACATAGCAATATTAGAACGATTCCAATCGAAAGTATTACAGACGGTCGTAAACGCTCCCTGGTTCGTGCCGAACACAGTCTTCCTGAAGACCTCAAAATGACAACAGTCAAACAAGAAATTCTACGGAATAGAGTAAATTCGCAAAACAAATTTTTGCTGTCTAAGAATAACTGATTCGTAGTACTAACAGATATTTGAAATATGAACATTTCGCATTTGGTCGATTCAAAAATAAGCCAATATAAAAAAAATATTTAAGAAAACAATCATTTTCAGTTTCAGAAGAATAGATATACCGCAATTGAGCAGGGTGGCAAGGGAGGAGGGAGAGAGGAAGTAGGAGAGGAAGGAAGGGAGAGAAGAAGAAAAGGAAGACAGGGAGGGGAAAGGAAGGAATAGGGAGGAGAAAAATTGAGAGAGAGGGATAGAGAAAGAGTGAGAAGGGGTAAGAGGGGGAGGGAGAGAGTTAATAAAATAAATTATCTCTGATGACTACTAAACCGACACGATAGTCAGACCACGAAAAAATAGGATAAAGTTGTGGTAAAATAACCACAATTGTCTGATAATCACAAGGCCTCTCTACAAACTCTTTTTTTATAGCTTACATAAACATTTTATTTTAACAACGAGATATCAGCGTAAAGATATTTTTTTGTATCTCTAAACCATTTACTATCTCAAGAATGTTCTGATATAATTCTTACATTCCAATGCATTCCCATTTCATAGTAATAGTAGTTTAGATGAACGAAAATATTTAATTATCTCAGTGAGCCTGGAGGAATTGTCTGGTGTACGATGCTTATTAGGTCAGTCGATTCTACAGACGCTTATCACAAAGTAAACTGACGTACTTAAATTAATTAGTTAGCAGTTCCGAACCTGCACAGGGACTTTCTCCTTATTAAAAAATAAAGCGCGCTCCTCATATGTGTGGAAACCTGCATCCACACACGGGCGGAAGTTTAACCACCTGCTAAAATATGCTGATAAACCGCCACAATGAAGTTGTAATATCGTCTACTGGATAAATAAGAGGATACTTATCTGCTTTATGGCTCCATGCGTGTTCCTTATCTAAATATATCGTCACGAGCCGGCCATTTATGGGAGCTAGCTATTAATTTACAAAGCTTCTGCTGGCTTCGGCGTTAGTGACGTTCGTCATACCACTTTTGGCTGCCGGAAAGGTTGTGTCGGTTTCTTAAAAAGACGGTACACAAAGAGGCTTATTCATGTGCCACCGAATGTTCCTTAGATTTCAATATTTAATAACAGATCCGCAATACCAACTGCTGTTTTATTCGTTTTTGACGTCTGTCTGTGTTGGTCTTGGTATGACTTTAAATTCTTTAGTAATACCGCCGAGTTGCCATAGAAATCTTCCATCTTAACATATTTCACTTAATTATATATAAAATCACATTGTTAACGAATAACCTTAGTATAAATATGAATAAAACCTTCTGAACCATGAATTAGAAGTCATTACGTAACTGTATAAAGGGGGAATACCAAATTATTTTATATATTAGCATAACCCAAAAAATTATGGTAATCTGAAAAGAATAAAATCATGTTGAGCCTCAAGGTTATGAAAACACGAAATACTGAAAAATATAACTAGATGTTCCGTAAGACAGGTTACGTGTATGAAATATATAGCGAGGGCCTATAAATACACGCATGAAAACCTACAGTGACCTAGCACATTTTTATCTCTTTATATAAAGTATTAGTCAAACGTAGCCTCCAACTTTCACTAACTAAGTAAATCAGTACTTCGTAATGGTTTTATTTCTTTTTATAGGAAAGATCATATTTCTGCACATTTTTAAGTTTCAATTGCTCCTACTTGACAAAGTCGTCTGAATTGAAGAAAGAGGGAATAATGACAACATTAACTGACATTATGGACATCCGACTTTCAGTTAAAGAAATGATTACGTATCCATACGAATAATTGAAAAGAAGAAAAGATTTAAACATACAAAGTTATACAATGCAAGATCTAAAAATATAAAGATGGCGACTCAAGAAAAAGTTACTTCAAAAGAAATACAATTCAGAGAGAGTGGAAAAACCGAATAAATTGAGGATAAATGGTAGGAAATGACTAAAGAAAGGCTAAATATCACAATTACGAAAAAAGAACAAAAATTGAAGAAAAGAAATTTTAAAAAGTTACGTCAAGATTAACATCTAAAGCAGATAATGTTTTTGAAACAAAAAACCTTTTCCAAAAAAGTTCAATATCAAACTTTTTCGATGCCCTTAAAATGTTCAGGAATCTATTGGTTACAACAGTGAAGAGTTAATAATCTAGAGTGTCTACATTCTAGAACGATACAAGTTCGAAATTCTACAATATGCTACTCTGGGTAAAGTGAGGATGTTATGAAGTAAATTCATAATTAAATAGGAACTTCAGGAAGAAATCAGTATTTCTTGTAATTTATTGAATGGGAGAGAAGAGTTTTAGCAGTTGGTTTATATGTTCTGTTGTAACTTTTACCTAATTGATAGTCTGCCCTATATTTAAAATGGTTAAAACTTGTATAGCAACAGCTTTAGTCGCCACCTAAGTGTAAGTATTAGTCTTACTGCTATATTATCTCATTACGGAGTGGTTTCGTAGTAATTTGGAGTGAAAGTAATAATTTACGCTAAAAATGTTCTCGCCTTCTCTATCTGATTTTTCAAGTTTTCAGTTGCATTTAATCTTTGTAAACACGTTTTGGCAAGCTCCAGGTAAGGTAAAAGGGTGAAAATGACGCTGCATTTCGGTTGTAATAATTAAACAAGATATTTATTTTAAAGAGAGCTTTCCTCATTGAGGAGTAGTCTATATACAAGTCCTAAACTGTTTCCTAAGGTCATCACTACGACGATATCTCCTTTTACTTCGTTGGGGACTTTGAAGTGATTGAAAATCGTTACAGATACTGACAGCAAAAGACATAGTTATAAACACAATTACTTGCCATCGGATATATTGTCCCATAGAGTCTTAAAAATGATGATGAATGATGATCAAAAATCCATAGTTGTTTGAAAAATTACTTCAGTTTAAAGTTGTTTAAATCTTGGTTAAAAACTGATTCTGAAAAGAAAACAATTGTCAAATGTGAGAAAACCAATATCATAATGTAATTAAGATATTGGGTGTCTCAAAGGAAAAGCAGAATTTAAATTGTGCGCCATTTTTTCTTGCAAGGTTGGCAGCATTCGGCTTGGTGATATTTTGTAGTAAACACACCACGGTTAGTCAATATGGAGCGTTACTCAATGGAGGAGTGAGTGACGATTGTTAAAATTCATTACAAGTACGAAGAATGTTTCACCGAGACTATGTGCAAATTACATGGTATTTTGGGAGGAAAACTGCATCAAAAAAACAATTATAAAAATACTAATTAAAAATTATTAACAAGGAGATTCGGTTACAAACAAAAAAAAAACATGCCAACTGTTTAGCGGAAAATATTGCTGCTGCAAACGATAGTGTGACGAAGCGTCCAGAAACCTCAATCCGCCGCCGTTAGTCACAAACATTTTAAGAACCACCATGTAGCAGATTTTCACGAATTATCTGCATCTGGGCCAACTTAAGATTCAGCTTATCCAAGAGCTAAAGCCAGACAGCCATTTGAAATGCCAGATATTTGGCGATTGAGTGATAGAAAAACAAGAATTCGACGGCAATGTTGCCAAGAAAATCATCTTTAGTGACGAGGCGCATTTCCACCTTAGTGCGTATGCCAATAAACAAAATTGTCACGTTTGGGGCATACAGAATCCTCGGGTCATTCAAAAACGACCTACGCAACCCAAAGAATAACGGTTTGGTGTAGATTTTATGCTTGTGGAGTGATTAGATAGTTCAATTTTGAAAATGAGGCCAAAATGCAGTTACTATCAATGTTCGATGTTATTAAGAGATGCCAGTGGATTTTTTGTGGCCTCATTTGAACGGCATTTTGATGACTTGTGGTTTCAGCAGGACGGCACACGATGCGTGAAATAACCTATTTGCTGGGGCAAATCTTGCGACTTCACACCGCGCGATTTTTTCCTCTGGGGATTTGTAAAGGCCAAAGCTTACGCTACGAAAATAAAAACGATTTCTGAATTAAAAGCAAAAATTCGAAGAGTTATCGACGAAGTTGAGCCACAGTTTGCGAAAAAATGACCGAGAATTTTGTCAAAAGAATTCGAGTGTGTCAAATGAGCCGTGAAGGACATTTGTTAAATATCCTACTCCACATTTAATGGAAATGTCACAAATAATAAATAAATAAAATGTTCTTATCTAAAGTTAAAACCTGCGTTTCTTTTGAGACACCCTTTGTAAGGTGACATAGACTAAAATACCTAAAAAAATCAAACCACGTGAAAAAATACTTAAGATTTAAGGAAATTCAAAAATACTATCTTTCACGAGTCATTTCTCTAATGTTTATTTGAAACACATAGAGCGAAACAAATTTGTCCATCCTAGTTTGAACTTGCTACTATAACCCACTCAGTTCCTTTAAAATAAACTATGAGCGAAGGAACGCTGTTTGTGTTTTCGCACAACTCCCAGAAAACACTCAACAAATTATATGTTACATCATTTCTTATTTAAGACTCGCCTGACAAATCCACAATCTGGAAAAATTCACTTCGGAAAAAATGTTTATACGGCAACAAATACTCATGGCACAAATGTTGAATTTATCTTCGATGCAGATAAGGTGTGAATTTAAGATCACCGCGGCGTATTTCGTTAAGATAAGAAAGCCAAATATTGTCGCGGCGGTAGATCTACGTTAGCAGACTCTATTTACTCCATTTATCTCCAGTGGAAGACTCCGAAGCTCCGTTATCAGTTTATAGTCCGGACTAATCTATTCTCTCTCATCACGGACCATTAATTTCATTATGCCGAACTAGTGACCATTCCATTGCCACGATGCAGCAGACGCCGGCTGCCCCATAAGGACACGGTAGACCAACCGCGATGACCTTTGCTTGGCCTTATAGGGAGAGCGTTATGAGCCCAGGTAGGAAGGCTCCGCTGCCAATTTCCTCTTCCCGAGCGAGATCGATGCTAATTTGGATTTTACACAACAATGGGGCCGTTGTAGCGACACATCGGAACAATTTGCCGTTCACGCTCCGGGGCCGATTCGGCTGTGGCCACATGCTGTGGAATTTGCTGAATCGACGCGGAGTCATTAATTCGTTCTATTTTGGCAACGCAGAATGGGGAATGCAGCAAGTGCATTGTAGCGTGATGGTCTATTATTCGCTGATATACCTTTGTGTGGAAGTATATGATTTATTTTCCTGTCATTAAGTGGTGCATACGGAAGTGCATAAAGCAGCGGTGGTTGTTTTCAACGTTTTTCCCTTCTACTCTTTCAATTACAGCATTATAGTGCCGATCTTAAAAATTCGTGTCGGTAACATATTTTATAACGTTCTGATATTTAAATACTTTATCATTATTAAGTGGCGAAGCGAAGCGGAGTCACTAACTTCATGTTGTCCGCCCGTCCGTTCGTCCGTCCGAGCAAAACTCGAGAACGGCTGGGAATTTCAAAATTCTGTTTTCACCAATCGACAGGTGACCAAAAAGGCTTGTTTGCTAGTGATTTTGAAACTGATCGGATAGAGGGTTCTCAAATTTGGGAGACTGCTTCGCCACTTCGCTATGCGTTGCAAGCTTTGCAGGTTTATTTGATTTCAAAAATGTGCGATATTTAGCAGAATTTTTAGCATTTAATCTATTTTTTACAGTTTTTTTCGAGTTGAAAAGTAATATCTTTGTTTTTACTTTAGTCAAAACAATTCCCTACCAAAACAAATACACTCAAGGCCTTATTTAAGGTATTTGGTACCCTCGGCTGAAAATTTTACCCGCCTTTCCTAAAATTGTCGTATGTTTGGGATGTTGTCAAAAAATTACAAGGAAATTGATTGTTTAAGCAAACATTTATTTAATTTTTTCAATTTTCGTTACATACATACACGACAATGCAATGTTCACATACATTCACTCATAGATTGGGAAGAACTTTAAAAAAATTCCATTTCATCCAAAAGCTTCTATTTGAAAAATATTTCTTTTCCTGACTTTAGAATTAGTAAACAACTGGACTATGTCAACAAAAGAAAACTCTGTACAAACTAAATAAAGTGCAAGGCACGTTATTTTTCTTGTTTTAATGTTGATCTCAAGAAGGTTTTCGATGTCTTCAGTTTAGCTAGCAACTACCACACTTAGAACGATGATAGTATTTGGAAAAGTAAACTCTATGGATTGCGAGTTATTCGCGCCATATTACGTAGCGTTGGCGCCGCAACCCTTCTATACTGCGTTCAGCGAATACATATAGTAATAAAATTGTCAAAATTCCCGCTTATTTTAAATAACTGTTCGTTATTGGCCGTTTTAAAAAAATACGAGTATTTCAGTAGTCAGGTACACACTGACTCATTTTTGGGCACTCGTGTGTTAGTATTGCGGGTAACTTGATGTTTTTAGAAGTCGTGATTTAATTTGTATCTCACTATTAATCATTGTGTGTTGTAAAGTGAGTTTTAAATTTCGAACACAAAATAGTGTTATAAATATTACATTGTAAATCTAGCTTCGGCGTACATCTTTCTGCGCTTCAGGGGCGGTTTAGGGGTGTGTCATGATGATTTATTACTATATATATTCGCTGAATGTATAGTAGGTACCTGAAAACCGTGTAGTTTGCCCACAGAGTTATTAATTAGCTGAAGACAGAGGCGCTGTAATTACTGTTTCTAATTTTAAACTATTTATTTTTCAGACCACATTATCCATATATTTTTCGGAAAACTTTTCATTTTGTCAAAATCCAGTGACAAAGATGTGACTGGCGCTAAAAGAAGCCAACCTGACCACCAAGTGTGGTTAAAACACGTAAAAATTCATACGCATTTTTAGTTTTAACTATTTTCAACTTTTGAATAAATTTTTCCAGCTGCAAATCTAACTGTTTGTTTAGAATAAGTGTCATTTTGTTTGAAATATTTTTTTGTGAATTTTAAAATACACGCGATTCCAAATATTTTGCATACGCATCATTTTCTGAGAGCACTAGGGCATAATATAAAATTTCGTGAGATTAGATTAATAAATATGTAAATCTATTTGTTAATAAATTAAATTTGTTGCATTTTAAAATTATACCGGTTGTTTTTCAGGTTTTCCGCGAATTTTTTTCCTAGATTCAGTGCGAACAACACTATGGAAGGCTAGCACAGCAAATTCATCATCGTTAGCAGAACTGGGGTTACTGCATAAATACCGAAAATAATTTATATTAATTTTGATAAAAGAATAGAAAACTTGCTTCACAAATTTACGGGATCAAAAATTTAAAATCCCGTTTAAAAAAGTTGGACAAAATTAAAGAAGGGATACATAAGTGGAACAAGTGATCGAACAGCAGACAAACACAATTTGGAAAATCACTAGAACGAATAGAAAAACTAAATAAAGTAGATGTGAAGAACGGAAAAAATATGATGACTTAGGCAGTGGAAAGGGTGAAAAGAAATTGACAAGAAAAAACAGAAACAGAAAAAAGGAAAGATAAATTAATTTTTGGGACATGGAGTGTGAGAACACTGATGGAAGCAAGTTAAAAAATATTAAACTGATATTTTAGCAATGCAAGAGATGAGATAGAAGAAATTATGGATCACAAAGATTATAGTATGCGTCACAGGAAGGTAAGGAAAATTATTTTGGATCAATATGTAAATAATTAATAAAGGTTTTTACACCCGCAAATTAAAGACTAGCTATATTTAAATTAAGAAATATATATTTAATGTAGTTACACTAAACGTACACGCACCAACAGAAGTTAAAGATGTAGATAAGGAAGAAGGATTAAATACAGTGCTGGAAAAAAATATTAGAAAAATTGGGTACAAATGATATTAAGATCATTATAGGTGATTTAAATGCAAAGGTTGAAAACGAAGAAATTTACAAAGAAATAGTAGGTAGTCATATTCTGCATAAGGAAAGTAGTGAGAATGGAAGAAAACTTATAATTTTGCAGAAAGGGGTATGGTGGTATGTAGTACAAACAAAAAATCAAATAGATTATGTGTTAATGGACTCAAGACATTTGTCAGATATACAAGACATTAGAAGTTATAGAAGAGCAGATGGAAACCTAGTGTTGGTCAAATATAAACAGAAGATAGTTACAATAAGGGAGAAAGAAAAAGACAGAAAAATGCTGTACAATTCAGACATGTTAACAAAAGATCAAAATTTACAACGGTACTTCGTAGATGCATTACAAAAAAACCTAGAGAGAAGACGAAGGAAACGAAATAGTGTGGAAGAAAGATGGGTACAGATGAAGATAATCATAACAGGAACGGCAAAAGAAGTACCAGGAAAGAAAAACAACAAAAACAAGATTTGTTCGATAAAAATGCCCTAAAATACTAGAAAAAAGAAATAAGTTAACAGTAAACATGATTAAAGAAAACATCCAACAATTTAAAAACAAATATAATAGTAAAGTAAAAGAAGTGAAAAGAGAAATATGTAAAAAAAAGGGATTGGGAGCATAAGAAACTAGAAAAGATGGAGTGTTATGAACAACAAAAAAAAAAAGACATTTTTATAGAGGTATATTACCAAAAAAAAAAAAAAAAATTCCCGCCAAGAACGACATTATGTAGGGATTAAGACGGAGAAATAAATGGGAAAAGAGAAATGTTAATAAAGAGATGGAAAGATTGT
Source organism: Sinelater perroti (assembly GCA_036346155.1). Lineage (NCBI taxonomy): Eukaryota > Metazoa > Arthropoda > Insecta > Coleoptera > Elateridae > Sinelater > Sinelater perroti. The sequence goes on along the minus strand of JARFIY010000316.1, from coordinate 214,820 downwards.
TTTGAAAACCTATTGAACATAGAGTATGGCCAATAATTTGGAGTTAGAAAAATGCAAAACCAGGATGAGTCGATAATGGAACCACCAACATGCGAAGAATTTGAAGAAGTAATTAATAACATGAAAAAAACAAAGCACCAGGCGAAGATACAATTTCTATTAAATTAATTAAATATGGCAGAGACTCAATAAAACAAAGTTTGGAAAGAAGAATACATGCCAAGAGACTGGAACATGGCGATAATCAGACCACTACATAAAAAAGGGTACAAAACTAGATGCCAAAGTTATAGGGGTTGGAAACGATTGTATCAACACAGTCCTTAATATCATTTTTTAATTGGTCTTCTTCTTGGTTTATTGTTAAAATGTACCAGGAAAAAGTGCTTAACAATAATTACAGCGTCTCGGTCTTTAGGTAGTTAACAATTCTGCGGCGCAAACTACACGACTCTCAGGTACCTAGAAGGGTTACGAAATTCTATGTCCCATGACTTCAACTATGCTGGGAGTCTTTGTGGTTCCAATTATTTTTTGGTTTGGTATTCTAACCTTCTTTGTCGATACTTTTATTAATTCTTAAAAATGCTGCTAAACGCATACATTCCTCAGGAAGTGTTTTATCTAAATTATAAGCATACTTTTCAATAGCTGATTTGCTCTCTGCCGTATTGCCATTTTTCATTTGAATGGTTTTCCATAGAAATCCGAAATCTTTATCTATTTCTGCAGAGATTGTTCTTTGTACTAACTTGACCTTCAAAAATCAATTGCAGTATAATCTGTTCTTGTCACGAAAGATTGTCCAAAAAACCCATAATTTTCCTCTGGTTTTTCTTCTTATAATATCTGTTTTGTAGACGTCAATTTCACACATCAATTTGGCTTTGTTTTCCAACAGAAAAATCATCTTCGTTTCGAAGAGTGTTTATAAAAGTTTCTAAAGTATTGCATACAGTAATAAATTTTGTTGTATCTATACTTCTGGACAGTTGACAAAACATTGGTCCAGAAACATATCATTAATGCCATTTCAAGATTCTTAAATATTTTTAATATCACATTTGCTTGATAGTGTGTCTTTCGTCTGATTACTATCATGAGTAATGTAGAGCGTCAAAAATCTCGTTATATGGTTTATATAATAATGCTTGATTGGCAAATATGAGACTACAAGATATCTAATCTTTTGGTCGAGAACTAAAACAGTTGTAGATTTATTGTTCTAAGGAAAAAAATCAACAAAGTACTTGCTGCTCTCCGTAGGTGTAGAGCCAACTAATTGTAAAGAGTAGCCCGCGCAAAGAATGTATGTGGCCAGAGGATTTACTTATTTTATTCTAGCCTGAAGATCTTTGTAGCACCCAGATATGTTGGCATTGTTCTACCGTTATTTAGATCGAGACTTACAAGATCTACGGTCAACATTACAGAATTCACCATATCTTCACCTTTATGGTCATACTTAGGAATAAACGTCAAAAATCGTTCAAAAGGAATTCCTGTAGCATATCACAAAAGCTAGTTGGTCTGAGTGCGACACGTTTGGCGTTGAATGTACAATTACGAAATAATACTTGCAATATACAATCTTTTGGGCAATATCTGCCTTATCGTAGTCCGTTAATTGCGTATTGATTTCATTAACACTTGTATTTGATAAGTATGAGAAAATATCTGTTTCTTTATTTCCAAATTTTGCTAGATATTCGGCCATAAAAGGATTGAATTTTGTAATCAGTTCACCAATACAAAGCTTTTTGCTTGTATCTTTGTGAAACTCTACTTCTATTAATAAGTTTTGAAATACAGTCTCCACGTTTTAAGTTGATCTCATGATCGTTTATTATATGGCTACTTTTCAAATTATCAAACATCTTAGAAACGTCGTTCCTCCATAGAGTTTGCACGAAGCCTGAAATATCTGTCCGGTTGATTTTAAATAAACCAACCAATTTCGCTAGATGCGTCCTCCATTTATTAGTTTTTCATAAAACTGATTGGGACTAAATTTGGGTAATTTGGGCTTCAGGTCACTTAACTACATGGCGATTATTGTGATTGCTGCAGACTAAGTGAGAAAAAGGTGTCTAGTTTTAGTATTTTCTTGATCACAGAATCCTGCCGTTCAAAACGCTCTTTTCTGAATTCTGCTTCACTTGGTAATTTAAAATATCTCGACCATCCTTGTCACTTATTGTTTAGCCTTTATGATAAATAAAATATGAATTGAACGACGATTTAATTCAAGACTAAACTTTATTCATAAGGGTTGCAATGGTGCACAATAATTGCAAATTAAAATACTATTAGCGCAACGCTCAACGGTGACTATAACTTCATTAATTTGTTTGTAACATTGTTGTTCACTGTATGACTTCTCCTTATTCGATTGTCGCGAATTCCCATCTGTTCCGTTTTATAATAAAAAATGCGGTTTTAAAACGAATCAAAAGTTCTGGAATTTGAACTAAAGGGCGCGCCCTCCAATTTTTGGCACCCTAGGCTACAGCTTACTCAGCGTTATGCGTTAATTAGGCCTTGAATGCACTTATTTGTTTGGTTCCTTTTTCTTATTTATAGTTAAAGCTACCATTTAATATGGTATATCTAAAAGCTACGATTGCAAATTATAGAAGAGTACTACAGTCTTCTTTTTACCATATACTAAACACCTTTTGGAGGGTAAAATTCAATGTCTATGTAAATTACGTCTACTAATACAACTATTTGGTGAATAGCAAAAATCAAGCTTCAGAAATTTATATTCTTTATTACTTAGCTATATTAAACTTTTCTGTTTCACTTAAATATCATTTGTGAAATTAGGACCGCTTCTATAGTTGTTAGTAATTAATATAGTGTTTATTTGTTATAAACCGAAAAAAGTAGAATTGTAACGGTTTCTCTTAGTTTAGAATCATTAGATGCCAAGATTAATTAATAAGACAGTGCACAACTTATGTAGGTATATAGGAGAAAAATATTGTTAAGGATTTAAATTAATGTTTTTGGATATAACATGAAAGCTCTTTATAAAATTTTTCCTCGATTTAAAATTGTTTCAGTTAGAGCAAGATGTCTGCAAAATTTGAAGTGCAGCGCCTTTTGATCCAATTAAAGTAACAAAATATTTTGATGAAGTTAAACTGTTTACCTCGCGATTTTTTCTTTTTGTAGTCTTAAAAATCTTTGCGTTGTGAAATTTCTTGTAATTAAACAGCTTTCATATTAGATTCTACTAGCATTCCAATAATATCATTTTTTTTATAAATATAAAGAATTCAAATAACAGAATGTTAATACAACTTTACTAGCTTTAACCAGTTGTCATAGGTTCCCATCAATTTCACCTAAAAAGGCAGAAAGAAAAGCGTTCAGAACGTAATGGAGGCAAATGCAGTTTCTATTAACAGTCACCATAAAAATTTTTACACAGAAGTCAGTTAACTAAGGTGGCATCTTTAGATGTAAACTGGCTGATTATATTCTTATCAATGAAGAAACGATTATCCATTTGTTACTGCTGCTGTACGAGGGTGGTCCCATAAGTACCCGGCCTGACCTAGAGATGGCGGTAGTTGTTTGAAAAATATCACTGTATTAGAAAGTACACAATCTATAAAGCATATGTTTCAAGTTTGAAGCCGCCACGTTGTTTAGTATTTGTTTGGCAGCCATCAATAGTGAACGTTGTCAGTGAATTTGTGAAAATGGAGAAAATTGGTCATCGTTATGTGATGCAATACTTTTATTTGAAAGGCCTTAGCCCAACCAATACAAAAGCTGAACTGGATTCTACTCTGGGTGAGTCTGCTCCTTCCTTTACAACAGTAAAATATTGGGTAGCAGAGTGTAAACTAGGCCGTACGAGCTGCCAAGACGAGCATCGCAGTGGTCGACCGAATGAGGAGACGACTCCAGAAATGGTGAAGAAAATCCACAAAGCGGTACTGGATGATCGTCGACTGAAATTGTACGAGCTAGCAGACATAGTAGGCATTTCAAAAAGTGCGGTACATCGCATATTATCTGAAAATTTGGACATGAGAAAACTATGTGCAAGATGAGTGCCTCGTTTGCTCACACTCGAGCAAAAACAGGGTCGTGAAGATGTTACAATTGAGCGTTTAGCGAAGTTTCACAGCAACAAAGCAGAATTTTTGTGCCGGTTCATAACCATGGATGAAACATGGGTTCATCACTTCACACCCGAGACAAAAGAACAATCAAAACAATGGACTCAAAAGGGAGAACCGGCTCCAAATAAGGCGAAGACCGTTTCATCTGCAGGCAAGGTCATGGCGTCGGTTTTTTGGGATGCGCGTGGGATAATTTTCATCAACTATCTTGAAAAAGGAAAAACTATCAACGGCGAGTATTATGCGAACTTATTGCAACGTTTGAGCGAAGAAATTAAGCAAAAACGGCTGCATTTGGCTAAGAAGAAAGTGTTGTTTCATCAAGACAATCCACCAGCTCACAAATCCGTTATTGCAATGGCCAAAATTAATGAATTAAAGTTTGAATTGCTACCTCGTGCACCCTTTTCGCCAGATTTAGCCCCCTCGGATTATTTTCTGTTCCAAAACTTGAAAAAATGGCTCAGTGGTCAAGATTTTCCAACTATGAAGAAGTGATGTCGACAGTTAATGGCTATTTTGAGGAGCAAGACAGTTTTTATTAGAAACAGGGTATCGAACTTATTGAACATCGCTGGGAAAAATGTATAGAGCTGAAAGATTATGTTGAAAAATAAATATATTTTTTTCCAAAATTTTTGAGTTTTCTTTGTTGGGTCGGGTACTTCTGGGACCAACCTCGTAAAATTCTAAATTTTGTAATAATGTAGTGGAGTTTTTCATATTAGATTCTTCGAAGCTCACTTTTTTGAAAGCACAGGTTCCATATTACTTACTATTGAAGCATTTCTCCTTACTAGATCAAAATGTTTTAGAAACAAAATAGTAAAGAACAGCGCAATTCAAAATTTTCTACAATAAATATTCTTTATAAAATCTTTCGAGGTATTTGCTGTAACTAATACTTCAGCTATTTTTACAATCTTCAAATGCGACTTTTTTGATGGTGTCATCGATAATCGTTCATGATACGATTTAATCCAAGCCGAATTAAATAATGCCCACTTTATGTAAGCAGTTTTTGATGTGGCGCAAACTGAAACAGCAGATTTGCTGCAGTTTTCAATAAAACTCCACATTCAATTGAATTTAATTGGCGTTAATGATTTGTTAAATACATATCTCGTTAAGTCTGGTTAAGTATGCAAGTCATTCAGATCATCTTTTGCTTGTACTTTCCAAATCTGCATGTAATCCTCAAAACCGAGTTTGGAATTCCAGTTATTTTTATTATTTTCATTAGCAAGTAAATCGCCAAGATTTCTTGTATCAAATCATAAAACCTTTTTAAATAGTATTCTTGATAAATTACTAAAGGTGAGAAACAACTTCCTTTTATTCAAAGCACCTTCGCCACTTTCATTGTCTAACCCGTACAAATAACTACCCGGTCATTAAACTTATCTGTATACGTATTTACACTATAGGAAGTTCATAGGAATTAACACATTAAAAATGTCAATAACTCATTTTCAATTAAATTAACTCATACAAAGGCAGAACATGTGTTTTAAACATTACCAATACAAATTCGCTAGTTTATCTAGTGTACCAATAAAACCACTGCGGCAACAATGGCCAAGCTATTATTATTAACGGCAATAAACCCCATTTACGAACTTAATTCTGCGTAGCAGCTGGCGGTACAGCATTATACACAAAGCGATAGGATTTACAACCCGACGAAGAAGGAAGCCGATTAAGTTGTTTGCATGACTCACAGTTGCGTTTGAAGTGTTTATTGCTAAATATAACCATTTCACAGAAGTGCTAAGATTTTTGTCTTCTTGAAAAGCGACTTGACTAATTTTGGTGAAATATTTTCTTTGATGTTCAAAATTGATAGAAAATTCCGAAAATGAGGAATAATTTATGAGGATTTCGTGTCTTAAGAATCGTTGCTCTATCAAGCGTATTTTCTTTTTTCGTTCCTAGAATTTCTCCGTCAGAGATATTTAAAAGTGGACAGGTCGCTGTTGAATCTGAAAATGTATATGTTGATGAAAATCAAATGTTGGCGACCACTATGATAATTATTTATTGGCTTCATACACGACTAATCTTCCTTCGCGCATCCGAAATGCATGAAACAAGTTCAGTTTTTGAAAAACACGTGTCTTTCAGCCTTCTGCACGAGTTAGACGTAGTGCAAATGGATTCATTGATGTAGATCTTTGTATTAGATGTAATGATCATCTATGTATTACTCATTTTCACGTTTTTCAATCAAACAATTACTTAAGGCCGTATTTCTACCCATAAAAATTTCTTTCTTATGTCATTGGTTTACATTTGATCCGTTTGAATCAAATTCTCAGAAAACACGCTTTATTCGATTCTTGATTGGACTGCAATGCTCTTTTTTCGAATAATTTATAAAATTAATTAAAAAAAATTATCTTGACTAATATATAAAGATCTCATTTTTATTTTTATTACATAAAAATATTTAAAAATAACTAAATTTCATGGGGTAAAAGATTATGACAATTTACTGTGATATAGCTGAGTGGGACGGGTCAAATAATTGTGGAAGTTAAGGTATCGAAATTCACTGTCCAATAGGAAACGAGGTCACCTTTTTGAGATTTGTGTGCAGCATATTTTCCGTCTTTCATACTACTCTTCCCTCTTCATTAAATTTTACATAAAAAAAAATACTAAATGTCCAGGCTAACACGTCGTAAGAGTTATGTGAATGGGCGAAGAAACTCGTAAAGGTCTTTAACATCAAATAGAAAGTCTGTTAGAAAAATCTAAGAAAATATTTTCTTTTTGAAAATGCATACACATTCAAAATTTCTTAAATTTAGAGATCACTTTTCAACTTGAATTGAACCTCAAACGGGAACTGTGAATTTTTGACTAATATCAACAAAACGTGAATTTACATTTAACCTAGCTTTCATATCAATTTAATGATTTAGATTAATTTTAGAGAAAAGGTAGTATGCCCTAAATTCTGACAGTTTTTTCAGAAAAAGTTAACCAACAACAAATATTATCACCCCCCCCCCATTAAATACTTTCGAAATCATTTATTTTGAGAAAAGTATGTTTAAAACGTTTTAAACGGAGGGATAAAAATTTTAAATCCACAGTCAGATATTTAAAGAGGCCAAATGTAAGAAATAATATAGTCTCCGGCATGTTCTTCGTGGTCTTTAGAGTTTTTAGAAGTTAAACGTTCTTTCCAGAAAACGGCTGATATAAATTTCACAATTGATAACAGAATTTCCGGAAGAAATGCCAACGATTTGGAAAATCGTTCTGCAATAAAATTAGCTGTGTCTAACAATTAATCTGATGTTTATTTGAATAAGTGTAAATTAAAATTTAATTAATTTTGTTGTAGTTTAGGCACCACGAACGTCCAGTAATTTTATAAATATATTTGCTGGAAATTCTGACGTAGCTCAAGATTGATGAATATCTAAATATTAAGAGGTTCGAAAATACTGCACAAAAATGTTCTAAGAAAACAAGCAGTGGGTTTGGCATCCTTTTTGTAAACCGCTGGAAAGTTCCGATCTCAAGTATCTTTATTAATCGTGAACATATTGCTGGTCATTTGTTACAGTTTCGTCTCGACACGCACGCTAATTTTTAATATGCAATAATTCCGAATCAAACTCACGACTGTAATACAAATTTTGTGCGTAAAAATACGATATGTTTATTCCATTGTTGCAAAACAACAGCAAACAGAGCGACATGAAGATGCATATTCATAATAAAAATTACTATTGTTACTTGTTAATAATCCGTTTCCTACATTTGGTTATTATACGTACACATTTTAACGTTACTTAAATATGTATCTAAATTTTACCATTTCCTATAAATTATCTGGGTCTATTAAATCGCGTATATTAATAATCTCTCCATTTTAAATTTATTTAATTTAAATCCACCAAGTTTGTTCCTTAATCTAAATAAAAAGGCCGAAGAAACAAACTATCAAAGTGTTATAAACCTATTTCATACTCGGGGCTTCAAGCATTCTAGATCTCTGAAATCTCAGAAAGGTAACGCAGTAAAGTACACACAAATTTCTACTTCTTTTTAACCGTAGCAGATCCAATGAGCAATTAAAGTGATAAAATACAATAAGCGGATCAAAATCGTAAACATAATGTTATCAAAGTTTTTACCAGTCAGACAAAGATCACGAAATGTATAAAATAAAACTTATATAAACTAAACGTTATAAAAATAGGTTTTAAAATTTTAATCACATATATTATGATGCGACTGCAAAATAAATCAACTACTCACATTTAGCCAATTAAATTATTAAGAGCCATCTAATGTTAGCATTGTTTTAATGATCAGTCCCTTTGGGAGAGACTTGGTGGATAGGTGAAGTTCCGGAAATGAATAAAATGAAATAAAATGAATAAAATCCAAACAATGGAAATATTAGAAACAAAAAAGAAAGGAAGTGCAATAAAGAATACGTGCTCAGATACTAAAGACCCCTAAAAGTCAACCGTGCTGTGGAAGGTGTACGAATTATTACAGTAAGTGAGCCAGAGAAGAAGGCTATAAATTCAAGGCTAGTGACAATAACATAAATCGCCAAATAAGAACATTACGAATAATATAAATCTACACACTGAGGGAGAATGCAACATTAAATAATAAGAATGTACTTTATAAAAATCACCGAGCAGTAGAAAAAATGCAAAACAAAAATCAACACATAATACTTGTATAACCATAAATACTTTCATAAGCTCACATTTAAAGCAGAAGAATTAGGGCATAAAAGTATGATTACATAATGTATAATAGGAATAAGACACGCAACAAATTATATAAAGATAATACGTGGCGCAGAATTAAACACGATGCATAGGCTAAAAGCAGCAGATACAGATAAGAAAACCAGCTAAAGATATATAAGAAAATCAAACTAGAAGCACTTGATTGATACGAGAATAGGCAAGAATACCTGAAGGGAACAATTGAGATTCCAGAAGAAAGAGGAAGAAGAACGACGCCGTGAGGAAGAATTGATAACTAATGAGAACTGAAAGAAATTCACGAATATAGTACTACAAACAGCGGAAAACTCACTTGTAGTTTAAAAATAATTAGATAAAACGCTGGAACGAAAAAGTGAAGAGCAAAGTAAAAGAAAAATGGGCCTGGCATGAAAAGAAACAAATCGTAAAACAGGCAAAGAGAGTGAGCTGGGAACATTTTGGAAAAATAATCCAGGATAACTAGATAGAAAAAACTAAGAACAAAAAATAAAAATTGAGAACTGACAAAAAATACACTGAAATCCCCTGGTATATGCGATATACTGGACTACATATTTACACTCTTCAGAAATGAAATAAGAAATACCGATTTGAGCCATCTAAATCCAGTCTTGGTACAAGACTTGCTGTGCACTGGTAACATCTTAATTATAGCAACAAGTGAAAAACAACTGTAGAAGTTATTAATATGAGAGAAGGAATTAGAAAAAAAAGGTTTGAAGGTAAATATAGAAAATGGTAAAGTAATGCAAGTAACAAGAGGCGAAAAAATATCGATACAACTAGATGGAAAGCAACCCAACCAAAAGATCTAGGAGCTATAATAAATAAAATTGGGAAAATACAAAAAGAAATAATAACTAACGAATAGAATCTATTACCAAATAAAAAACACATTGATAGGAAAAAAGGAACTAAGCAGAAGAAAGTGCAGTACATGCACACCAAATTATATGCAACAGAATCTGGGAAATGAGATATTTTAGAAAGATAGTTGGAAAAAAAAGAAACAGAGTCATACAAGGTTTGTGTAAAAAGTATCCGGAACATTTTTTTCCTTACGCGACTGTTCGTCGTAGCGCACTCGCACCGCGCATGATCGATGGTGGGGGGATGTGACCTTTAAGACGCGACAAGCGCCAGTCGCCTGAGAGCCTTCGTTCAGGCAAGATCGTGTTTTTAGTGAACTCCTATCGAGTGACTCGGTGTAAGCGCAAAATGCAGCGAACGATTGAACAGCGGTACGCCATCAAATTTTGTGTTGGACTGGGGTAATCGGGTAAGGAGCCAAGTGTTCAAAGAAGAAAGCAGGTCATAAACTGCAGTTTTTAAGCGGCACAAGCTCTTCAAAGTTTTTTTTTTATTAAATGTCTTTTTCCTGGACATTTTTTAAATTATAATCTGATCATAGCATTGATCAATGAATAATTTGTTTCTAACTTAAATTGCTACAGGTTGAAACTGAACTAAGGATCTGCTCACTAGTTCACCTCAGGTTTTGATAATTAAACTACACTAATTTTAACGTGTAACTACCGCACAAGTACTCTGATTTTCACTCATTTCACTACACTAGTTCGAAGAGTTTAGTCCTCTTCAGTCTTTTTGTCAGGTTGGTGTCGTCGAGGAGCTGGAGTGCCTCAGCATTCACGTGTTGGAGAAGTCGTTGTTTATGACGTCTTGCGACTTTGGAAATAGTTTGATTAACTGTCTCTATTTCAAGGTCCTTATGGAGGTCACAGTTATGGAAGTACCAAGGTGCATCGACCATGTCTCTCAGTACTTTGTTTTGTAGTCGTTGAATGATTTGGATATTGCTTTTGCTAGCACAGCCCCAAAGTTGTAGGCCATATGTCCATACTGGTTTTAGAACTTGCTTATAAAGAAGCAATTTATTATGAATGGATAACTTGGAGTTCCTTCCTAGTAATCAATACATTTTTCTATATTCAAAGTTGGCCGAGAGAGTGTGGAGGACGAGCCCCGCGCTGGACGGCCACCGACATCAAGAACTGACGACAACGTACAACGTGTGCGTGAAGTGCTGAATTCAGACCGGCGGTTATCAAGCTTATCAAATGGCATTGATAAGATGACAGTGCACAACATTATCACTGAAAATTTGGCGACGCGAAAGATCTGCGCTAAACTCTTCCCGAAGGTCTTGTCGGACAATCAAAAGCAGAGACATGTATCTGCTTGCAAAGACCTTCTGCAACGCGTTGAAGAATACCCCGGCTTTTTGGATGATTCCCCAACCCCCCTACAGTCCCGACTTGACACCAACAGACTATTTTGTATTCGCAAAAGAAAAATTCTTCCTCAAAGGACACCACCATGGGACCCTAAGTGCCGTCAAAGAAGCTTACACGCGTACCCTACCCTTAAGGACGTTCCGGAATTCGCCATCAAGACGTGGAAAAGCCGCTGGCAAAAGTGCGTCGACGCTCAAGGATGTACTTTGAAAGCTTTTGAGGTATTGTAGCAATATCTCAAATAAATATATTTTTCCGGAACTTCTCCCGATACTTTTTATACAAACCTTACGCGACGAGCTAAATCAAAGATCGCTAGTAAAAAAAGTTGAAATAAAAACCGCCCCAATTATATGGACACCTGAATATAATGACTAACACTAGATATCCCAAACAAATATATGGTAGGAAATGTAAAAGAAAAAGATCCCGAAGAAGACGCAGGAGCACCTGAGAAGATAACATTGTAGATGTCGCCATGAAAAGAGAGAAGATTTTAGAACAGACCAAGTTTCTCACAAGAGACAACAGCACACAAAAATTGGCTCAAAACCCCGATATAGTAAAGTATAAGGGAAAAGAGGAAGTAAGTAAGTAAGTAAATAAATGAGTATTCGATCAGTACACACTAATTATAAAAATCAAAGATGTCATTTTCATAGAAACCTTGAAATAGTAACTTTACTGCGGCTCTAAGTATAGAATATCCTCTTGATTTGTCACATAGGGAAAGTGAATGGCAAATAATACTTTAGCAAGGAAATGGCAGACAACAAATTTTTAATGTATTTAAAGTTTGAAATAATAAGAATAAAATTTAAATGGAACTATAAAGTGGATCTAACATTATTGGGATCTATGTATATATTGGATTAAAGAAAATTTAATTTTTTGAAAAACAACTTTAACAAAACTGAGCTTAAAGATAACGGAAATTTAGTTTTATTTTGATTTACTTTTTTACAGTTTAACAATGCATAGTCAATGTAGTATTAAAAAAATGACAAAAACTAGATCAAAGCAGCCAAGGAAGTGCATACAAAAACAAGAAATCGCTATCTGTGAAACTGTCACTACTATTTTTAACAATAACAAATGGCTGTTAAAATAACATGTGTTTATATTTGAAAATGCGATAACTGCATAACAGTTAATGTTCCTTAGAATATTTTATCTTAGAAAAGAAAGAAATAAATTGATGGCATGATCTTATTTTTATAATGATTGTGTAAAACATGTTCGACTATCAACTGAGCAACTTGTTTTGATAGTACTGCAATAATCACTAAAACCAAATTTATGTTTCAGTAACTGATCATTTCGTTCCACCTAACTGGATATTGTCGCCCAGAAATCCAGGATCTCTAATAATATGAGAAAGGGCTTTCATATATTGTGGTTCATTCCTTTTAAATAAAACACCTTCATTAATGAGGATTTCATATCAGCAAGCGTAACTGATCTAAAATCACAAGATAGATCTGTGCAGCCTCTACCAAATCTTCCTGTTCCGAGTACAAAGTGTGCAATAAAACTGCCAGCGAAAAAAATATTAAGAAAGAGACTGTAAAAGAAATTAAAACGGAACCAATTGCATTTATTTAAGTGAACATTCTTTTAATCCTTGTCAAGCGCTTCAAAAAGAATTCGTAATTTCTGTGATTCTCCCTTGAGAATTTTGAGATTCTCGGGGTTTTCTCGACTAAGGTGTTATGCAATATCCTTAATTAACTCCTATGAAGACTAAGCACAAAGATTTAAGTTACTAAAATATGGTAAACAATGTTTTGGTTATCCTTCTCACTCAACGGTTGATGAATTTGGGTCTTCTAGGCGAAAGTTTTAAATCTCCTCATTATTGAATGTAATGAAGATTTTTAATCAAATTTTTCGTATCTCTGTTGAGCTGAGCGTGGTCGACCTGTGCTTCCTTTATTATTGAGCTCACTTTTCGGAACCAACCATTTTCCATTAAACGGTAATTTTAGATGTTAACATTTTTTAAAAATTAATATTGAAAATTGAATTGCACATTTTTTAATATGGTAAAGTTACTTATCGAAGTAGGGTTCTTCTTTACCAACCTTGTACTATATTTCGATCATTTGAACATTTTTGAAAGCCAAACATGAAGATATTTAAAGAGACATCGATAGCATTTTCTGTATATGTAACGTGGTTTCTACCGGAATAGGTCAGACGACAACACTTTGTCTAATAAAATAGACTTATTGGAAGTGTGGTACCTCTGCCATTGTCAATTCTGATAAAGTATCCTTAGCTAATAGTACAAATCGTAATAGTGGTTCTTCTTTTTCCTCTCCTAATAACACACCCGTTTCTTCAATTCACATATTTAATCTAGAATATACCTTTTCAAACATGAAAGTGGTCACATCAGAAATGATTGTTTCATTCGAAAACAGCAGAACGAAAAACCAAAAGATAAATCTTAAATTCTTACTGATACATTGAAGAAACTTGCCCTAGAAGAAAAAATAAACTCAATGTTTCTTCAAAATATAGGAGAACAAACTGCGTTTTTGTAGCTGTACCAAAACGGGATTTTGATACAACCAGTATCAATAAAAACATCCAAAAAAGGTAATTACGATTCAATAAACGATTAAATAAAGAAGTAGAAACTACTTTCTTGAAATATTAAAATGTAAGGGTAGTTTTGTCGAATGAGGTAGTAAAAGAACATTTAAATGTTACGTTCCTGAAGTCAAAGACGTACTAGACAATTTGTAAGTTAAATATTTTCAATGATTAAATTACAATAATTTTTAATTTATAACAGGACCAAAAATAATTATAATATAAAAATTGAGCCTTGGTTAAGTTTTGCAGGAGAATTTATTTGTTAAATACAATCTGACTTGCAGTTTAGATCTATGAAACTACATCAGTGAATGACCTTTAACATCCTCAATTCTCATTAAAATCTATAAAAACAAAATTTGTTTAAAATTACATCGTCTTAAAACTTAAATGCTGCAGGTTAATTATTTAAAAAAATTCATTCCTTTTTTTGTAAAAGTCAATGTTTTAAATAATATATATACGTTTTGACAGTCTGTAGATTATTGCTCTGTATTTAATAAATATTTTTATTCATTTAAGTTGTCTTGTATGTATTATTTTTTTTTATACATTCTGGTCTAAGATGCACCACATTTTGATCAGAGGGACAACGGACTGTTGTCTGGCTATTTTTCTTTAGCAGTTTTTCAACCGGGGTAAAATAACATAGTGAATATATTTTCTTAACTTAATTAGGCAAAATTGGGACGGAGAAAATTAAGAAAGTTTAAACTGGTCAAAAGTACAATTCTCGTGTATATTAACCTTTGTATTTGTAAGACACCTAGATTGATAAGACGATACTACAGGAAAAACGAGAGTGCCACTAAAACTAGCTAAATCAGATGGCTTTAACTATAATTGTAAATTTTAGAAAATTTACAGATTACTAACATTCTGTACCAATTTAGCAAAATCTTCCAGATTGATACTGAAGGAGAGTTTTTCACTCCCACTTGTTCTTTTTGATTTATTTATGCTTATAGAATATTTCAAATTTTGATACCATTGATACATTGATGTTAAATTTGTAACTCATCCAAATAAAAAAAATCTATGGAATGCAGATTTGAAAAAAAGCTCTATATACTTTTTTTGCGCACTTACAGACACTACAGCCTCAAGGGCTTATTGTGCCGACTAACATGCACTTATTCTAGGAGCGAGACTCGAACTCAGAGCCAACTGGGTGAACCATCTGAGCCACCGCGTCCCCTATCTATACACTTAAACAGAAACTAAACAAAGAAATGTGGCGTGATTATAGGCCCTTAATTTACACGAGGAGGTCCGTGCGTTTGGGGCTACTCTGGCTCCTTGCCGAATGGCCGGGCGGTCACAGATATCGGGCCGCTCATTTCGAACGCTTAAAGCACCTCTGCCACGGCCATTTGAATTTACTTCCCTCGAGCGGAGAGTCACGCCCATTCATGATGGACATAAGCATAAGCCGTTCATAAGAAATACGTATAATGCACTTAAGCCTTATGTAAACATTTGAAAGTTGCGCATGCTCAATTAAAGAAGCGGCAGCAATGTCCTTCCAGGCATTTTGCATAATTATATTGTCTTTGTATCTGTTATCCCTTTTATGGTGTTATTTACTAACTTAATTAATAGTTTCCCAATCCGTTGTAAAAACGAAGCCAAACTGTCGACAATACTAAAGTTAGGTAGGTTATGCAATTTCAGAATCAAAACAAACATTCTGTTACCGAAGCCAATATTAATCTAGGGGAAAATTTAAAATTACTGCAAATGAATGTAAGAAATACGTATAGTTGAATCGATTTCAACTTACGTATGAACGTAAAAATTACGTGAGTGCATTATGAACGAGCGCATAAGCTTTGCATTGATTCAACTTTACGTATTACGTATTTCTTATGGGTTGCTTACGCTTACGTCCATTATGAATGGGCGTTAAGTTAAACTGTTTCACGTTTTCAATCCAGGGAAAAAACTCATTGAGATTACATCGTATTATTATTTTTAAAATTCAGACTTTATATAAAAAATTTCTGTAGTTTTATAATAATACTTATGTATGTTTAAGTTAAATGTTCTTCATAACTATTGAGTAAGAACAGAATTTCACTGTAAATGTCTTAAAGAGTATATATAAGACAATCAAGGACAAAACCCGGATTTATCTATGATTATAAATAAGGGATGTTTAAAATATGTTCACTGATCTTTTAATATTAAGATAGGTGTCAAATTTCCCTAAATAAAAAAATGTAGATTTAGTACCATTGAGTATAACAAATAAAAATAAACAGCAAACATGCAAGCAATAATAGTGTAACAAATTTTTGAGCACCCCAATACCATCGTAAATATACAAACTATAATAGTTCGTCAATGTTACAAAAGGACGCGATAAGACTCCAGAATACATTTT
This sequence comes from Sinelater perroti, assembly GCA_036346155.1. Classification (NCBI taxonomy): domain Eukaryota; kingdom Metazoa; phylum Arthropoda; class Insecta; order Coleoptera; family Elateridae; genus Sinelater; species Sinelater perroti. Next base: position 198,661 of record JARFIY010000316.1, on the reverse strand, counting down.
GGATAAACAAATGGCACGCAGCGGAACCATAACAGTCAGTCGAGTATCAGGAAGCGAAGTGAACAGTTCTAGTAAAGATAAATTAGTTATATGGAGTGAATTACGTTACTGAATTTATTTTTACATAAATCCAAAGCGTTTTATTTACCAAAAGAACTAAGCTGTTGTAAATTATATGGAAAGTACTGCTACAATATGGCAAATTAAATTTTTATTTCTTTTATTTTCTTTAGTTGATAGAAAAAAGTTAATTGGAAAGCAAAAATTCGGTGCTAGAAGAAAATCGTAATACTCTATTGGATTTTGTCTTCGACATGTTCATATAGTTACAAATTAATGTTCTTTTTTTACAATTACTATTAAATAAAAGTACTAAGCTATGGAAAATAGCTGAGCATTGTGCATAACAATTGGAAGCTTTCTTCGCAGATACTAATTCAAGATCTGCACCTTCGTACGTACAAAATTGAACTCGACGGGTTGGTAAACGCGCATTTGAGGTTCGAATAATTTTCGCGTAACTCATGAAAAGCAAATGCTTCCCGAACGAGTCATTGTTTGTTGTGGATTTTGTTATACGATAACAGAGGTTTGTTGGCAGCAACTGGGAAACACTGAAGAAAACAAATTGGCTCGAGCAGGATAGTGCCACCTGCCATACAACTTGAGCAATAATCAATATGTTAGTTCAACAATTTTTTGGTTGCGCAGTCACAGAAGGGCCAACACGATTTTGTGATTTAAAGTCGTCCGACGCCAGCAATCCATAAACATCTCTGGAACGAAATACGACGTGTTATTGATGAAAATTATCAGAAGAAGCGCGAAACTGTAATCGAAAGTATTGCGAAAAAAGCAAGATTTTTAGCCAAAGTCAAAATGGCCACTTGTCAGACATAATTTAATATTGCAATTAACTATTTACAATTTATAGTTTATATTCCTTTACTATAAACTTTCTCTATTCCTTTCTGTCCTGTGCTAATCTCTTGTTGAGAATTTTCTCCATCGTATTGTCCCAGGTTTCCTTTCGTCTTCCTCTCTTTTTCTTCCAAGAAGTTTTGCTTTCCTATACTCTTCTCACCGGTACTGCCTTCCTTCTATATATTTTTCTATTGACTCTATATTAAATTATTCTCTAATTTGGTCATTTCTAATTCTTTCCAATCTTATTACTTCTTTAACTGGTCACAGATATTTCATTTCGGGCGCTCCTAATTTACTCTTATAGTTTCTTGATAGGGCCCATGTTTCACATTCGTATGTCACAGGCGGCCTGTATACATTGTTTTGTACACTTTTAATTCCCTCTGTACGGATAATAATAGTAATAAGTCCCATTATACCCTTATGGGTCATAGGGTTTTGATGTAATTATTCCATTTCTTCCTATCCATAGCTATTGTGGCAACTCTGGAAATGACTTTTTTGTTTCCACCTCTATCGTATTTCTCCATGTATTTTTTGGATGCCCTATTTTTCTTTTTCCTTCTGAATTCCATTTCAATATCCTATTACTAATTTCACCACCACTTCTTCGCAAGGTATGCTCCAACCATTCATATTTCCTCTTTTTTATCTCCGTATTTATGCCCACCTGATTTGTCTTTCTCCACAGCTCATCATTACTAATGGTCTCTGGCCACCACACTGTCAGTATACCCCCCCAGGCATCTGTTTACGAACACCCGCAGCTTTTGCTTTATCACTCCCGTAACCGCCCACGATTCTGACCCGTATAACAAAACCGGATTCACCATTGCATTAAACATTTGAATTTTAGTTTTGGTATTTAAATTGCTTGCGTTCCATACGACACTCAAGTTATATATGCCCCCCTTGCTTTATTTATTCTACTTTTTACGTCATTGAGACCTCCATCTAGCGCCGCCACTACACCCCCTAGGTAGACGAATTCATCAACTCTTTCTATTTCTTCACCATTTATTAATAGGTTTTTCGATCGATCTACATTTAGACACATACACTTTGTCTTCTTGATATTTACTTTTAGCCCAACTTTTTCTGACTCTTCCATCGGTGGTTTAGTGGTAGAATGTTCTGTACGGATACCTTTTTCTTATCTATGAGTCTTGCTTATTACATAATATATTCATTTTGCCTTTTCTATCCGATAGTTTAACCCCTTATCTGGCCTCCTTGTTTCGTCTATTATGATTCGCAAATATTGCAAACTCTCCACTTGTTCTATTAATTCGCCTTCTATTCTCATTTCTATTCCCTTTTCTTCGATATAACGATAATTTTTTTCCTTATTTATTTTCATTTAATTTTTTTTAGTACTTAGTTCCATATTTTAATATTTTCCTCTAGTCCTTTCTCATATCCCACTACGATTGTGAATGAACATTGTGAGATATTTATCACTTCCAGGTTTCTATACCTAGGAACAGTGCTTGATCCTCCATTGTGTCTTTTTAACTATTTCGTCCAAATAAGTAATTATATAATAAGTAATAGCGAGCTTAAACTTCCTCATTGCCTTACTCTCTGTTTCGTTACAAGTTCCTTCGATGTCATGTTTTTATTTTTTCTTTATTAAACGTTTCCATAATTTGACACTTGGTACTTTGTAGAATTGATTGATAAATTATTTTTTCAAGTAGTTTCATTCCAGGGGTTATCAGCGTTATTAGCTTCTTGAACTATTCAATTTAGGCCCATATTCCAGTTCTTTAGTATGAAGTCCTCTTTCCACACTCTTTCTTCCAGGTTTTCAATTTAAAGAGGTATTATGTACTTTAATATATAATGAAAACCTAATTCAAAAGTCGTTTTATTTAAAATTTATATCCAGTTTTCAATTTGGGACCTCATGAATATCATGTGATATATCTTCGTGACAAAGCTGCGAATCAAGATAATTTTTTATCAAATAAATGAAGAAACTTAAAGCTCATCAAAGACATTAGATAAGAACAGCGGTCAAATATTAATATTTTGCCTTATATCCAATTAGCATTATAAGGATTATTCTACTGTGGAATACATACATTTAATCTAAAGGCAGAGCTTTCAGTAGTTCTTGAAGCTCATAATACTCCGTTGTTTTGGACATAGAATATAATTTTATTTCCAAAACCCTCTTGGAATCTTTAGGGCTGAGCCGTTTGGCAACTTCTCCATGTATGGAAATTCAATAGTATGCAAAGTTGTTAATTTATATAAGGTATGTGGTGTCTCAACATTCCTGCTAGTTCGACCGGCCGTTTTTTACATATTTTGACAAGCTTGCTATTTATTGTCGCATTCATACATCGTTCGCTTACTCAGTGAAGTTGTAAAACGTTTTTCCGAGTAAAACAGAATTAATTCCAACTGAATTTTGAATGGCCTTACTCAGCATGTGTGATGTCACTCCAGAATTGTTGCAGCAACATTTTTCCGCTTCCCAAAGAATAGAATTGAGCAGTTCCTTGGTGTGTAAACCTAGCGCATTTACCTCTACACTAAACTCGAAAATATTTTATCCTTTCTCTAAAGCTGAAGCGTCCGTGTTTAGTCGCGACTGTACCATGATCGTTGCAATTAACGTAATTTATGTTTATGATCCTAATGCAGTTTAAGTCCAATAAATCACTTACAGCACACGAATTGATCTCGACAGCCATTAGGGACGACCTAGCCCCCATGCTTTTTATTCCTTGGCGCACGATTACCATCGTTATCGAATTACGGGGCAATTTCACATGATTCGTCCGCGCCGAGAGGAAGCGCGCCTCGCTTCATTTCGCGCGTCGCAGCGCCAGCAATTCGCGCGTCCGCTGCGTCGCCAATTTCAGCGTGAGAACGGCACATTTCAGGTTGCGTCACTGGTCCGGTTACGCTGAAATTCCTGAAATGCCTGCCCGCGCGCGCGGCGTGCATCATCGTCCTACCAGTGTTACCGCCGCAAACATGGCAGGCCTGAATTAACATATTTCCCAAGAAGCGGTTAGCGGCCGAGCTCGCGGAGAAACCTTCCGCCCACGAGCTAATTATGTATCGAATTAGTCGGCGAGAAAACCATATAAGGAGGCGTCGTGCAGCTCTTGCCGGCAATTCGAAAGTGAGTTATTCTCTCGCGTCTGCTATAAACTCGTGCGCTGCGCTGCCATATAATTAACGCGGGATAATGCTATGTCTCTGGAAAGAACAACGCCGGTAGGCGTTGGGCTCCGTTCCAGCAAAAAGAGGCAACAAAAGGGACGGCTGCATCATTGGGAGTTTAATTAATTAAATTATGCTGCTGGGATAATTGATGGTCCCAAATACAAAAGCATGCTTTATGGCTGACGCAGCGCTATATTCTGACTTCAAGGTGGAAAACCTTCGAGCGAGTAATTTCATAAAACTTCCTCATGCCTACTTCTGGATGTGTTTAAAGTAATTATTAATGTCGTCATTGAAAGTAATTAATAAAGGGTGTTCCATAAAAGGCGCCGAATTTGAAAATTCAATAGATCAGTAAAATTTTCATAAAAGTGGTTACATTTAACTTGCTTGTAGTCATCAGTAAGGGTAGTACAACACCTCATTAGTACCAAATGTTAAGCTGACCCGTTAGACTGGTGATTGCAATCACCTGATGCACTCTTCTAGAGAACTAACGAGGCTTTCACGACCGAATATCAGTGGGATAACTACGATTTATAATCTATTTATCTCCCTAGGAAATTCAAATTGCCTTAATTCCATATCTCTCATTATCTCTTACTTTTATGTTAGGAAAACAGTAACAGATGGCCCTCAGTTCCGGGCACATGTTAAATCACCCGAGGGTGCGAAGAATTTCCCGGCTTAACATAAAGCTAATAACAGAATTGCTACATGGAATGTCTGCACAATATACGCAGCAGGAAAGCTAGATAATATGATAAAGGAAACGAATAGAATAGAAATAGACATTTTAGAACTAAGAAATATGCCAAATAATATAGTAGTCAGGATCAATAAATAATAAGCCACATAGACACGAATTGGGTATCTTACAATTAGTAAATAAATGCGTTAAAAAATCAGTGATTAACAAAGTAGCCTACTCAGAACTAATAATCGCAATGCAGTTGGAAGAAACCCCACTAAATATCAATATTGTACAAGTCTACGTCTCAACAAAAGATAAGGCAAATTAAGCAATTGAAGAATTTTATAAGCAATTACATTAAGTAATCGCTTCGTTTAAATCGCAAGAAATAACCATAGTGATGGTAGGAAAAGTAGGAAGAGGCTAAGCAATGGAGAACTTAGTGGAAGAAAATTTATTAATCAAAAACACATATTATTTATATACTTGGAAATCGCCATACCGCAACCCCAATAACATATTGCAGTAAAAGATCAAATAGATTACTTACTCCGCTTTTAAAATAATATTACAAGTCCCTGCGTACCCAGAACCAGACATCTACTCTGATCGTAAGTCACTAATAGAAAATTTTACATTCGGAGGAAAATTATTAAAATCTAGAAAAGGGATAAGAAGATATAATATTGATGTCTTGAAAGAAATAGGAAGAAAAGAAAAACTTAGAAGAAATTGAAGCACAATTCAGAAGAAACGAACCAAATAAAAACCAAAATGAAGAGGCATACTGGAAAACAATAGAAACAAACAAACAACCAAAAAAGTGATTGGGTACAAAAAATAGAAAGTGAAGAAACCATGCACGGCGAGAAATTCTTGATAGAATGAAAGATAGACGAGTAGCAAAGATAAAACAAGACAAAGATAAATACGACGAAATACCCAATGACATACGAAACAAAACAAGACAGGCAAAGGAGGAATAGCTAGCAGACCAATGTCAAGAATGGCAAAAAGACTATACCAAATACACGATACTGTCAACTTCCACAAAGAGTTTAAACAAATTACAGGAAGTTATAAAAAAAAATAAGTATTATAAGACAAAATAATAAAATAATAACAGACGTAGAACTACGATCGACTTGAAAAACTACATTTATATCAAGATCATCCAATAATGCCGAATCAAAACGAAGCTCACAAACCCACAGACCAATCTATATTCAGAAGTGAAACATACGATACAAATTTTAAAGCAAGGAAAAGCACCAGCAGATGACAACATGCATACAGAAACATTGAAGTTATTAAATGCAACATGTTTATGTATTCTATTTAATAAAATCTATGATAGTGGAAACATACCAGATGAATGGCTAAGATCCACGTTTATCGCATTACCAAAAAAGAATAATGCCCATAACTGCAACGACCATAGACTAATAAGCCTAATAAGCCAAGTCTTAAAAGCCTCCCTAGAAATTCTGCATGTAAGAATATATACGAAATGCGAAGAATAGACAATAGTTAAGTTGAATTTAAAAACGCAACGGGCACAAGAGAAGCATTATATTGTATGCAAATTCTACCTCAAAAATGCAATGACCAACGAAAGGATGTCTTCATAGCTTTTAAAGACTACCAAAAAGCTTTTGACAACATAAGGCATTAAGCGATGCTTGATACATTAACAGAAATTGGACTAGTTATAAAAGACCTTAGAATTACAATAAAACTTTCCTAAGTCGAATCTTTAATATCCACCACAAAAATTTGTCTTTTGGAGAAGTTCGACATACGAAAGTTTGATTTTCAGAAGTGTATAAATTGAATTTCCGTATGTAAAATTTCTTTATAAGACGAATTTTTTGGTGGGTATTGAAGGTTAGACTGTCTGTATACTAACTACGGAAAACTACGGATAAATAACTTATTACCAACTCAAAAGTTACAAAGTTGTGTATTATCCCGATTATTATTTAACGTATATGTATACAGAATCTTCCAAATAGCACTATATAACCAAACAAAAGAAATCAAGGTTAATGGAACACCATAATGGGATATACAATACGCAGACGACACAGCCATCCTAGCAAACAATCTAGAGGGGATCTATTGGAATTATTAAATAGCATAAACAGAATAGGAAGCCAATTTGGACTTACTCATTAGCAGACAACAATATAACCAAGCTCAAATAACAGTCGACAACAAATCCTTAAGGAAATACGCATAAGAACAGCCAAGGCAAGTTTTTGTCACTTTTAATAAATACGTGCGCCAAAGGGAAACACACTTAAACTTAAGAATGGACATAATCAAATGTTATATATGGCCTACAGTAATATACAGTGCCGAAACCCACTAAAGATTAGATCAATTAACCGAATTAAGGCCTTCGGAAATGTGGACCATACGAAAACTACTACGGATCCCCTGGGTGGAACGAATCACAAATGAGGAAGTATTACGCAGAGCTAACACTAAAAGCGAACTATTACAAATAATAAAACAACAAAAAGTTTCATACCCGAGATATACACTACGAGGCAAAAGTGTAAAATATCAAACTTATTCTAATGGAAAAAATAGAAGGAAAAAGCAACACTCATGGTTAAGAAATCGGAAATGTAGCAGATATCTTTACACATGCGATGGATGAAAGATTCCACATCCTAAATTAAAGACATAGAAGTAATCAGTAAAATCTTCCATTTACGTATGTAACAGTGAGCCTGCAGCCATTTATGCATTCATCAAAATTACTGATAACTTTCTCGCAGATGTCTGACCCTATACCTCCAATAACGCGTATGATTTCCGCCTCCAGTTCTAGAACTGTGCGTGGTTGGTTAGGGTACACGTGTAATTTTACACATTCGAGTAAAAGAAATCACAGTGTGTAAGATCGCAAGACCTTGGCGGCCATTCCTGGTCACCGTAAGAAGAATTCACTTGTTGACAGGTGGGGCTCCATCCTGCTGAAACCAGAGATCATCAATCTCTATATCTTCAAAGTTAGGCCACAACCGAGTAGATATCATGTAGTCTCCTCATCATCTCGAAGTGATAATAGATAACAAAAATGATAAGTACAGGCCTGCAAACTTCAAAACAAAAAAATGCTGTTCGATTCAAATTCGGCGCCCTTTATATGCATAGTACATATAGTCGATAAATCCTTTTTTAGGCAATAGAATTAACACTACTTGGAAAATAATAATTTGCATAGTTTCAATTAAAGGTAGAATAATGAGAAAAATCCTTTTGAAATTCTACACGTGTTGAAAAAAAAAACAATAATAGTTTATATAAAGTTGCTCTTCTTAATGGATGGTATTGGGAAAATTAAGTGCTTGGGGCGGACCAAAACTAGTATGACAGAGCAGCAGATATGTTATTATCAAATTAAAATAATGAGTTTCCCTAATTACGATACTGCAGTTTGGAAAGCAATGGAAAAATACCATATGATATTTACCAGAAAATTATCATCATCATTGGTGGGAAAAGAATATCCCCTAGTCCCAGGCCCCCCTTAGATAAGGGACGAATGCGAAAAATCATTCATTGGGAATTGGCACGTGGAACGTGCGAAGTTTATATGAAGCTAGAAAAACCCTTAAAGTTATACAAGAACGAAAAGAATTGGTATACACCTGCTCGAAATTAGTGAAATGAGTTGGCCAAAACTCGGGAAAATGCCAAATCAATAAGTATATTGTGTATTATTCAGGATAAGAACCTGCAAATCACCACAACAGAGTTGGATTCATACTAAGCCCAACTGTAGCAAAAGTTAAAATTTTGGCCAATATTAGATCGAATTGCAATGATACAGAGCTGAATATTAAACCATTCAAAACGAACATAATATAGGTGTATGCTCCATATTATGAAATTTTAGAAATAAGTGAAAACTATGATAAAATATAAATCACGCTGAGAATTGGCGACTTTAATGGTAGAATAAGTAGAGTAAGACAAGAAGACATAGTTGGAGACTAGGAATTGAGAACACGTAATGATAGATGTAACAGGTTAATATAATAGGTCTAGTAAAAAGAAATCCATTATTTTTCCAATAGATTGTTTTAATAAATTGTATCTCGCGCTCTAAAAGTCCGATCGGTTTCCGTTAGATAGCGTTAGAAAGCTGACATTTCGTACTAAAAAAACTTATTTGACAGTTTTGTGAATGGTTGACTCAGTTTCGTTTGAGCTCACGTCAAAGATGGACACCAGCAAAGAGAAAATACGCTATATTTTACAGTTTTTGTTCGATAAAGGTGAAAACGCAAGCCAGACGGCTGAAAATGTGAATAGTGTTTATGGTTCTGATACTGTAACAGCCAATCAAGCGCAGTTTTGGTTTCGTAGTTTCTGTTCCGGTAATTTCGATGTCAAAAATGCACCACGCTCTGGAAGGCCAATTGTCGAATCTGTGGATAAAATCATGGAAATGGCCGAGTCCGATCGTCATATAAGCATTGTTTCTATTGCCCAGGAGCTAAACATTGCACAAAAACCATTTAGAATCATTTAAAAAAGGCTGGATACAAAAATAAGCTGAATGTACGGGTGCCAAACAAGTTAACGCGAAAAAATCTCATAGACCGAATCTCCATCTGTGAATCGCTGCTGAATCGCAACAAAGTCGACCCATTTCTGAAGCGGATGGTGACTGGCGATGAACAGTGGATTACTTAAGATAACGTTAAGCGAAAACGGTCGAGGTCGAAGCGCGGTGAGCCGGCGCAAACGATGGCCAAGCCAGGATTGACGGCCAGGAAGGTTTTGATCTGCGTTTGGTGAGATTGGCAAGGAATCATATACTATAAGCTGCTCTCCTACGGCCAAACTCTTAATTCGAACTTATGCTGTGAACAATTGGACCGTCTGAACGAAGCAATCGCCCAGAAGCGGCCATCTTCAGTCACTAAGGCAGGAATTGTGTTTCATCAAGACAATGGCCAGGCCATACACATCGATAGCGTCTCGCCCGAAGCTCCGGGAGCTTGGTTGGGAGGTTTTTATGCATCCACCTTATAGTCCGGACCTGGCACCAAGTGATTACCACCTGTTCCTGTCCATGGCGAACTATTTTGGTGGTGAAAAATTCACCTCAAGAGAGGCTTGTGAAAATCGACTGTCCCAGTTTTTTGCCAATAGGGACAAGGGCTTCTATGGGAAAGGCATAATGGAATTACCTTTAAGATGGCAACAAGTTATCGAACAATTTGACCTAAATCGGTTCATTCTAAGTATGTTAAATAAAACCTTCAATTTTATGCAAAAAGAATGGATTTCTTTTTACTAGACCTATTATTATGCCAAGAAAAAGATTTAATTACAAATACATTTTCTAAACTACCTCCACGAAGACTGTATACGTAGAAAGCTCCAGAAGACAATCCACACAAAATTATTCGTAATCAAATAGATTTCATTACCGTATATACGAGACTTCGTAATATTTTAACAGCAGACGTAAAGGCTACGGACGTGTCTGCGTCTCAAGACCATTAGAGCACCCCATTAAAAGACAACGATTGGATTTTTACAAGTTAAACGGCTTTGGAATTAAAGAAATTATTTTGTAACAACTACCGGAACATTTTCGAAGTTAGAAGATGAAAATTACTCTGAAACCAATAAAAATTGGAAAACATCAAACAAATAATATCTGAAAGAATAAAAATTCATTTAAAAGTTAAAGTACAACAAACAAAAAATATCAATGGATAACGAATAATATACTAAAAATAATGGAAGAGAGATGTCTCTTAAAGAATAGAGTTGAATACAAACACAAAGAAAATGCAAATAAATTCGAAAAAATTAGAAAATCTAAAGAAGGCTATTATACAAAAGAATGTATAGAAATCAAACAGATACTGAAAAGCATGACGAAAAAAGAGTAAACAAGAACAAAATTGACTAATAAAGGACGAAGAATTTTTTGAACCACCTACACAAGTACTTGTAAATGCAATAAAGACATTAGTCGGTAACAGAGCGCCTAGAATCGAGAATATACCATCCGGGTTATTAAAAAAATAGGGTGGGACCTTATAATAGCGATAAAGAACTTGATAAGCAAAATATGACCACAGTGTAGAAACAGAATTGTATGCCCGACACGCAAAAAGGGGGGCAAACTTGACTGCAAACATTTGAGAAGTATCTCACCGTTAAATATGGCTTAGAAGACGTTTACCATCATATTGAAGAACAAATTACAACCGCTATCCGGAAACGTAAAAGGTAAATACCAGGTAGGTTTTAGGCTAGGACGACCAACCACAACTCGGTAGTAAAACAAATATTAGAGAAGTGCTGGGAGTTTAACATAGACTGCATGTGGATTTTACTGAAGTCTATAATAACATCGACATAGAAAAGTACATAGATCATGATGGATTTCAATATCTCAGTTAAATTGGTCATACTAACTCACTTGACAATGGAAAAGAAGATACAATGATGGATTAATAACACAAAGCATATTACAGCTTATCGTTCATATTTAAATCAAGCGATGTACATAGTAAAATAAAGGTGAAATTCTACAAAACTCCACTTATACCATGTATTATGTAGGCGAGCCAGGGATATTGTCACAAAGAGCGGACGCAGCCATAAATGCATTTGAACGTAAGATTCAGAAGATATATGAATCAATTAAGGAAAGCGACCAATGGAGAATTAAATATAATTACGAGATATATGAACTCTTCAAAGAAGGCGATGCTGCAACCTTTACCAAACTAGATATTTAAAGGGACCAGAAATGTTCAAAAAATGAAGAGTCAAGAATATAAAAAAATATATTCCAACCACGCTATCAACCAGCAACTGGAAAGTGGTGATTTTAGATAAGGAGGCGAAAAATTGAGGATAGCAAATAGTCCGGTCACCGCCAGAGTGGTCCAGTGGTTGAGGCGCGGGCTGCAGTACGGACGGACCTGGGTTCAATTCCTGGTGCTCTCTGATGCCTGTCGGGTGGCCTATTCGGTCACTAAAAATAATTGAGTACTTGCGTTCACTCGAACAAGGTCGTCTAAGGCGCGGTGCTTGCCACATCGCCCCGCACAAGAGATGGTGCGCGACGGCCGGGCACATTGAGCGAACATATGAGAGCTTTAACCTCTGAGTTTGCAAGCCGTGCTCTCACGCGGGGCGTGAGAGCCGTACCATTATAGATAGTCCAGTCAAATTAGATTTTTACGTGCAAAAATTAAGTGCAGCTCGAAAAAATACCTAAAAAATTGAAAAAATTCCGTAGAATTGAATGGAATACTTTTCTAACACTTTCAACATCCGCTTCACTTTCAAAATAGTTTTTTCCGTTTAAAGAAGAAACTAAGCGTTGAAAAAAAATAGTTTCAGATACAAGTTATAGGAATTTTTAATACGGATCGAATAAGCCCAACCCAGTTTCGATATTTGCACATGTTAGTGCAACTACTAAAGAAAATTTTAAGCCCAATGCCGTGTCTGTAGATGTGGCGGTATTTGATTTATAGGGATTTAAAAAAACGCTTTTTTCGGAAAAGTCGATTTTTGCAAAAACTATAAAATATTTTTTAATTTTGAAAAAATTCTTTTATTCTACCCCCCAAGAGCTACACTTTCACCAATTTTAGTTGAAAAAAATTATTTTCCAAACACCAAAATTGCCAACTTATGTCTTATTGATTTTCGAGTGTTGCGGTGAATAACAGAGATAATGGGACACAACCTGTTCTAAGACAAAGGAAACGTAATTTGTAGAACATTTATCAAAAGTTTTTTAAAACTCACTCAGACCAACAAGATGATGTGAAAGCTAGTTACGGGCTCCATTATAATTATCGCCATATATAACTGCTTTTTCACCAAAAGAAGTAAGGCAAGATATTAACTATCTCAATAAAACCAAAAGGTACCAGAGACCATGATCTTATAACTGCTGAAATACTCGAGCAGCCTCCAAAGAAAGGAATACCATTGCTAACTACAATCTCTAATTCCGTTCTACGGTTAACAATTTAAGTTTGCCCAAATTATATTAATCCCAAAATTTGCTAGCGTTTCGCCAAAAATATCGATAGTTCTAGAAAAATTTGTGTATAAAAGGATAAAGCAGAATGAACTATCAAATGGTTCGATTTCATATTATAAATTTGAGTTTCGAAAACAACATATTTGCGTCCAGCAATGCCATTGAATGGAGGACATCATACGCAAAGTCTACCACTAATATTTCCACATATTTGAATAATATCTGAGTGTAGACACTTCCAAGTGACATTTAACAATGAAATTTCTCAAGTCGTTCCTATAAAATCTGGAGTATCATAAGGCGGTGTCTTAGGACCAGTATATTTGCTAATGATACGGTCATTATATCCATCGATAGAAATCTAAATTTTACCAGAAACAATTACAAGATCGCCTACTTTATTTAGAGGTTTCATTAAAGTATTGGAGAACACTAGCTAATGAACGAAAGTCTAAACATACCGCTTTCCATAACCTCCAGTTCAATTCAACAATCCACCCATTCCACAATCCAATTAAACAAGATGCCTAGGGCTACTTCTGGATAGTTAATTGACTTAGAAACAACATATAAAAAGTAAAATAAATGTTCTGGTTTGTTGGGAAAAAGTCTCCCGTATCCTTTAAAAACAATTAATTTATAAAATGACAATAAGACCCGTGTGAATGTACGGAATTCAGAGATTTCAAATAAAAACCTTCACGCTGATCTCAAGATACTGTTTGGAAGTGAAGTCTACAAGATCGAAACGCAAGTGGCTACAGCGTTTAGTCTGAAACCCAACTCACCTGCCCTCAACTTCTACAGAAGTAGTTTCATTGGAAGCTTCTGTATGACGCCCTTGACGACATAAAATTAGCTCATAGAATCTTTCATGCAATTCTGATTAATAATAAAGTTAAAGGGAAAAATGTACTTGCTACTCTATAAAAAAACAGTTCGTTTCTTAATTGCATAAAATAGACCCCCACAAATTGTAGCAATTTAGTATCAAAAGAAAAATAATATGGAAAGCAAATTTAAACTTAATCAGATTGATTGACTTTAAATGTATCATTTGGTAACATGAGATAGGGTGGAGTAGATCAATAGATTGGGATGATTTTGACCAGGAATAGCATGAGGGGAGATTGTGCAATCCCTCGCGATTCTTTATAAATGTGGGCTTTTTTTATAAGGTTGCAGATAATATATATCATGAATATAGCCCCATTAGTGAAACATCGAAAAGCACTCTCGTTTTATTGTAGTTATTTAAAAATGTTGAGTGTTGCAAAAATGATAAGCTTCCCGAGTAGATTTCAAATAATTTCTAGAGACATATACACACGTAGAAGTTTTGATATCCTATTTTATAAATCAGTAAAGTCGAAAAGCGTCTTGTTCCAGTATTATAGAAGCCCCCAATGCGCAACGTAGTGTTACCTTTAATATTAGTCGCATCATCCATCAACCAACTTCAGGATACCACGACTTACCTGGAAAAGGAAATTAAAATTAATTGGAGGTATCGTAAATTGCATGCCGCAAATTGCTAACTGCAGTGATCGCTCATGCAGATTTTGCGTATCGCCCGCTAAGTGGCGAGCTCATCACCGAGGCGCAACGGCATGAAATCGCCGCACTTGAATTCGAGCCGCGGCCCCTTTATCTAGTTGCAAGTCCGACTAGATTAGCTAGCTCGCGTCCCATTTTCAAAATAGACGCAGAAATGCGCGCCGGGGCGGCATTCATCTTCGTATCGGCCGAGGGCTAAAATTAAAAACCCCGGCCGGTGGGCCGAACAGGTTGCCCCATGCGCGCGGCAGCGGCCAAAAGCAATGTGTCGTTGAACTTTTTACGGCAATGCATGTGTATGTAGTCATATGCAGGCCAAGCCGGTCCTGTTACTTGATATGCGTGTACGCCTCTAATGCTAAACAAACGTACGAGTGCGGCTTAAATTAGGCGGTCTATTTGGGCGTTTACCACCAAATTGCTCGAACGCGGCGTCGGAGCGGGCAGCGCTCTTTGATTGCAGTCACTAGTGGAGTGAAAGCTGGGAAAGTGTTAACAAACCCAATTTTATATGCAAACGTTCGCCATAGTTCTTCTTAAAGTAACCAACATCTTTAACAACGCCGGTACTCCTTCATGGAAAAGGCGAGGAGAAGTCAGCAACCAATCGATAAAAAATTTGCAAATAGATGATAACTAGAACTTAAAAGAAGTCTTAAACAACAATAGTTGTAAGATTCACAATCAAACATGGTAAAATAAAATTTACACAAAAAATATATATCGGTTGTCTATTCTCGGACTGCCAAGGCATATTTGGAGTTTGGAAACCTAATATGTCGACCACAATGATAGTTAGACATCTTCAAAAGAAACATCCTCAAAGTATTTTTGACGATGATGTCCGCCGCAGCTTGGAACGAATCGTTAACCCTACATTGCATCATATAGTGCACGTATTTCTATATATTTCTTAAGAAAATGATCCTGCTCCATTACTGCAAGTTGTGACAGATATGAGACACTTCATGATGGTTCTCAGAGCAGCCGCTTGATGGCATAGTTGGTCAGTTGCAGATTATATAGAAGGAAGTCACCTTCTCTGATAACACGAGTAGACATAGTATATCTAAGTGAATATCAGTGAATGTTTATGGAACATAAGGTAAAAAAAAGACATTTTGTTGTTCTAACAGTGCGCAGAAAACATTCATATCTATCATATATAATAAACCTAGCTTGTGGTCAACATATAAAATGGCCTATATGTAATACATACTTTGTATGAGCAAAGTGATGATATCATAGTTTTGACTTTGTAATGTATATTTTACAATTTGGTAGTGTCCAAATTGAATCCAGGCAAACCACAAAAAATATTAAGAATGTTGCCGAAAAATACATTGGTCTACGTATTGTAATGTTATACATTGCAGGGATTACTGGAGATCATCATTTGGAAATAAATTAGCCCAAGAAATCATTTTAGTCAATCATTTTGAAAAAATTAAGAAATACATATATTTTGCAAATAATGAAAGATAGCTTCCAAATAAGACCAACAGTTCTGAAGAACTACGTGAACACTTTAAGCTCCCATGGAGAAATGTTTATCAATTTATGAGCAAATATGCCCAAATAAGGCGAGAAGTTATTTGAAACAGTACCTTACATCAAAGCTACACAAATAGGGCTACACACTTTTTGTGCTACTTGGAATATTCGGGCACTCTTATCATTTTGAGAACAACACAAATCAGGAAAATGATCCAATAGAGAAGCTATCGAATGAACCAGACCTGAGAGCTTCTGGTAATGTTTTTCATCTAAGCAGAGGGATCCTTAAAAACTGTAATTATAAAGTACAGGTATTGGACAAAATAATGAAAACACTTGTCAAAAGTGGGACATATTTTCACTCTGCCTGTTAACATTAGCCACTGCTATCATGTATCTTGTTTGTTGCAGGTAGCTTGGACTGCGAATTAATAGCAGAGTCAGGCAGTGTGGTTGTGGTCGCAGTGCAGGTGTCGTGAGTGATCAGTGTATCGGACCTGATAAAGTTTCAAAGAGGCCTAATTGTTGGTGCCTGCCTAGGATCTGTGAGCAAAACAGCTACGTTATATGGTGTAATACAAGGCATGGTCTTGAAAGTCATGACCTCATACACAGTGCACGGTAAAACAAAGTCAGCGAATAATAATAGTGACCGAAAGATGAAGCTGTAGGATCGGGATCGCCGGGCTTTGAAGAATATTGTGACGTTGCAGAAGAAAACAACGACCGAGTAGGTGACTTAATCAGCACCCAAACACGCCAGTGTTATCCAAAGCAGTGAGGCGGGAACTTCATAAAATGGGTATTAATGGGCGTGTTGCTATTGCCAAGTCCCTAATAACAGAAACGAATGCTCAAAGGCGATCTGCATAGAGCAATGCCCACAAAAACTGGACATTGGAGAACTGGTAATGTGTCGTTTGGTCAGACGAGTCACCCTTTACCCTCTTTTCTTCCCCCCCCTGAACGCGTGTTTTATCTGGCGAACACCCTCTGAAGCATACGATATATGGATTGTCTCCGGCCCACTGTCAATTATGGTGGCGACTATTATGGTCTGGGACTTATTCGTATTCGGTGAGCTCCCCCTACCCTGCCATATTACACGGTCTGGTCACAGCAGCAGTGTATAGAGAACTTTTGGTCCTCCAAATGGGGTAAACTTTATTTCCAGACGGGAATGCCATATTCTAGGATCATAATGCCCCCGTTCACACTACTGTCTCTGTTCAAAAGTGGCTTCAAGAATATGCTAATGAAGTTCAATATTTTCCTTGGCCCGCTCAATCCCCAAACCTGAATATCATTGAGCTTCTGTGAGCTGTTCGGAAAATAGGGTTCGGTGTCGATTTCCGCCTTCTTCATCTCTATCTTAGCTGGAGGCTGTGCTGCATAAAGAATAGCTTCAAATTCCATTCATCAATATTCAGGACTTGTATTGGCCTATTCGGTCCAGAACTCAAGCGGTACTGCGTGCTAAAGGTGGATCAAACACGGTATTAACACAAGGTGTGCCAACTTCCACAAGTGCTTTCATTATTTTGTTTAATACTTGTATATTATGACGACTATTACAAACATATTGACTTATTTATGTACCTAGCAAATCAGAAAATCTACATATTATGAACAGTTAGGAAAAATATAATTCTAAGCAGTAAATTGCCTTCAGAAAGTGAGATGAACAAAAAAGAAACCAGTCAGTCTGGTGAAGGAATTGACGTTTTATGCGACATATACAAAAACAAAAAAGTAATTTTGCTTCTGTCAACTTTAAATGGGGAAAAAAATTCCCATTTCTGAACAGATGAGAACGTGAGGATAAATGTGTCAATAAAATAGCCTAATGTTGTCAAGTACTACATCAAACACATAGACGGTGTTAACCTGCTTGATAGCTTGCTACAGAATACGTTCGAAGGAATAGGACCTGCAAATATTTTACCATCTGTTGGATGTGACTGCTGTAAATTCATGGTTGCTATATAGAAAAGCCCATGAACAAAATAAGACTAGTAGATTTTAAAGAAGTATTGTTAGAAGTCTATGCAAAATGAGGCACAAAAATCTTGGCAAGAGAGAAAGATCTAACAACACTGAACAGTAAATACAAATGAAGAAGAAATGGGGATCTGCTTAACATATGACGCCCAAAAATATTCGTCTGAATTAGCCATTGGGTCAGATTTGAAACCAACGCGATAATGCAGCAAATTGAGGTGGGGT
Organism: Sinelater perroti; assembly: GCA_036346155.1. Classification (NCBI taxonomy): domain Eukaryota; kingdom Metazoa; phylum Arthropoda; class Insecta; order Coleoptera; family Elateridae; genus Sinelater; species Sinelater perroti. Next base: position 180,521 of record JARFIY010000316.1, on the reverse strand, counting down.
GTGGTAGGGTGTCGTCAAACCCCCTTTAACTATTGGTACAGTCAAATTTTTGATACATTTATAACACTAAAAGAAAAAATGAGACTTTTTTGTAATAATTCAGTGTTTTGTACATTCACTAAACTGTTTGAGAGCTTTGAAGGAGGTAAGGATTTTTCGAAGGCCTAAAAGATTGTCAATAAACATGTACCATATGTGATACATATATAAAAATGTCAATAAAGTTATTTTAGTGTAATATTTGTTGCGTCTCCGGATGTATTTTATTAGGTGAATTTTTTATCATGTTTCTGGGAATTCATGTAGTAAAAGGTTAAGAGTTTCTAAACTCCGGAAACGGTCTAACATCCGAGAATATAATACATTAATACATAAAGACGTAATATAAAGTGAGTGCTAATCAACGCTATGGGAAAAATTGATTAATAATTTATTAGTGTTCCCACAGACCCTCATGTGAAATTATAATCTCCATTAGGCTTTTTCTCTGAATCCTGGCACCTAAATTTGCTACCAATTGTCTAAATGTAGCGATGGCAATAAATTTATATTAACCCCCTCAGTACTTTAGAGTATTTAAAACATTTTAATTTGCAACAGGCGGAGATGGGATTTGTTAGCAATTGTGGTCTCACGGGACATCTGTATTTGCAACATATGATTATTTTGGAACTATTGGCTGTATTTATTTCTTAATGTGTACTTAAGTAGTTGTTAATGAAAAAATGGTTCCGTTTATTAAACAATACAGGAAATCGAATGGATATCTACAAGTTTAGTGCGTATATTTTTGCCATTTCTTACTCACAAAAGGTGGTAGAAATAAGTATGACCTCCGTTAATATAGAAAAAAATGGAAAAAAATAAAAACAAAAGTTGATAGTTACTACAATAAATATGTCAATTATAACTTCAAGATTTAATGCTGCCGTTATATCGCAATGAAACAAGATGACAGTTCAATAATCTTTTCTTACTCTGTCATTGTGGGGCTAACAAATTTATGCAGGTGTGCCAATGTCCCGTTTCACTTAAAACACGCCTTCTGCCTTTGCCGAAACTTTCCGTTCAAGTTATTTCTTAATATGGACATTGTCAGTGCACAAGTCGTGGTTCTATATGCCAAATTCTTCATGTACCAACTTTAACGCACAAGCTTTTGAACAGAACTGTGCTGTAACTGCCGCACTATTTTCACAATTCTTGTAATAGGTAACACATTTCTTGCTTTTGCAGCAACAGTCAAAATGAAAGTAATTAAAGGCTATGGTGAGATGCACAAATTGATTATCAAACTACAAGAACGCAGCAAGTTTCTTTTCGATAATTTCATTTGACTTTTTTCACTTAAAACTTATTTCAGTTACTTAAAAATCCACAACCTTTTCTTGTTCCTTTTGCTCAAAGAGTGCCAAATAACTCTTTTATCTCAGTTTTCTAAATTTTCACGTAAATGCAAATTTTTGACTTCTTCTAATATAACTTCAATCTAGTTTTTTCCCTCAAAGAGTGCAATTTAATAATCAAAATTACCTCGATAACAAATGATAAATAAAATTTTTGCTCAAAATAAAGAGCAATTAAAATCATTAAAAAAATATTTGAAGACAGAAAACTAGAAATTGAAACTAAAAATAGCAGCTCGCCAGGTTCATATTAATAGTCTGTGCAAATATTTTTTTCTTTATTAAAAAAACCTACATTCAAATTAGTAAGTAAAAGAAATACTGGGAAAAATGAAAAATAATAAATCACCAGGTGAAAATGGAGTAGCGGCGGAAAACCTGAAGTACGGAGGTGATATGTTGTCGGAGCAGATTCTTGATATGATAATAAAGATATGGCAAGCAGAAAAAATGGCAAGGTCCCGGAATAAGGCGATAATCCTGCCAATTTACAAAAAGGGTGACAAGAGGGTTTGCGAGAATTACAGGGGAATAACACTCTTAGATGTCACGTATAAGGTATTGGCCACAATAATAAAGAGAAGATTGGAAGAATACGCGGAAGCCGAGCTAGGAGAGTACCAAGGGGGTTTTAGACAAAATAGATCCACAATAGACCAAATATTTTAAAGCAAATCCTGAACGGCTGCTACGAATATAACGTTGAAACGCATACGCTATTCATTGACTTCAAGGGCGCATACGATAATATAAACAGGAAGCAGTTAATGAAAGCGCTAGAAGAACTAACAATACCGGCTAAATTAATCAGATTAATAAGGATGACACTAAAAGACACAGACGCAACAGTTAAGAGTGGTACAAACCTTAGCGCAGAATTCAAAATAGACAAAGGATTAAGGCAAGGCGATCCTCTATCATGCGTGATGTTTAACCTAGCAGTAGAAGCGATAATTAGAAAGAGTGGAATAAATAGAAAAGGGACACTGTTTTACAAAAGCCATCAGTGTCTTGCTTACGCTGATGACGTGGTACTACTGGCTAGAAGTACAAAAGAAGTAGAAGAGGTCACAAAACAACTGATGGATTCTGCTGAAACAATGGGCTCCAGTTTAATAAGGACAAGACAAAATATATGGAGCTTAAGTTCAAAAAAGGTTACAAAGATAAAAAAAATCTATGCATCCCAAAAACAAAGAGAAATGTGGGGGTTGTAGCTTTTGAAGAAGTAGAGAACTACATGTATCTAGGTGTATTGGTGACCAATAAAATTGATGAAGAAAAGGAAGTGGATCTAAGAATAGCCAAAGGAAACAAATGCGCAGGAGGGCTGTATAAAATATTATGAGCAAAGGGGTTATCCAGAAACACAAAATTTAGGATCTATAAGTCAATATTAAGGCCAACGCTAACTTATGGATGCGAAACATGGGCCATGAACTAGATGATCCAGCGAAAAATAGAAACCTGGGAGAGAAAAATCCTAAGAAGGATACTGGGCGGGAAAAAGACAATAATGGACTGGTAAAGAAGAACGAATATGGAAATATATGATATGTACGGGGAAAAATCAGTAGGAGACTTTGTGAAGAATAGAAGACTACAATGGCTAGGACATTTGGTAAGAATGAAGGATGACAGAATTGTAAGGGATGTGGCCTGGAGAGCACCAGAGGGAGAATAAGATGGAATCAGGCGGTGGAAAATGACCTTGCAGAAAAAAGGATCAGAAATTGGAGGACCCTAGCAACGGATCGAAGGAAATGGAAAGATATTATATCTTGTTAAGAATACTTTTATGTTTGGTTATCTGTTATCAATTATTAATGTATGTTATGTAAACGGATTAAGTTCAAAGCTAAGATAGAAAATGTATTTTATGTGTAAGTAAATGTAAAGGCATAGCTCAAGGCCTACATGGCCTGTATATGCTACAAATATATATACATTCAAATTCTTAAGAAAGAGGTTCCTCATCCTCCCTTGAAATCTAAAGCTGAAAGCAAAAAAAATGGCACAAAGCTACATCGGGCTCGTAAGAAGACGGCTTAATTTGTCAAACCCACGTTTCCTCTAGCAGCATTTATAATACGATGGGTAATTTGGTTCATTATACTTCTGTTTGGTTATAATACTTTTCAGAGTAAAACAATAGACTCATTAGCTGCAAGCGAATTTCCGTCTCCTGCTTCAGTCTAAGGAAAATGAAAATAAAAACATTAACGTGCAAGGAGTATCTTTATTATTGAGCTTTAAAAAATGTTGCTATTGCATTAATCGCATTGAAAAATATATGTATCACGAACGGAGTTTTACGAATCTTTCTAATTGGAACGCACGTGCGCGACGACTTTGATTGGTCTATAGTACGCTTGCAAACCGGTAATTCATCTCGGTCACTCATCCGAAGTTGACGTAAGTAAGTGACGTGAGTGCTCGAGTGATTCGGAAGAAAATGAATACCACAGTCGTCAAAGGACCTCAGTCAAAGGGCCGTGGCAAATCGACTAAATTTGAGTCAATAAAATGAATCAAGAGTGTGGCATTGGTACCTGGAAACCGGTGGTTACGTCCGTCGGCAAGGAGGCGGCCGTAGGCGTGTGACAACGGAGAGATACGATCGATTTCTCGTCTCAATATCCTTCAGATATTCATATTCACATATGACTGACGTTGACCTCAAGGAAGAATTGAGTGCGGTCAGAAGTGCGGTCGCCAGCGCTTAGACGAGAAAAAGACTAAAGACGGCCAACCCGCCCGCAATAAAGGCAGCTACGGGTCCCAAGCTGACCAAAGCAAAGCAGTCCAAAATCAAAAGCGAAGCTCGCGAATATCTCTATTGGGATCTCGGCCATTAGAGTCTGATATTATTTACCGACGCGTCCGGGATGTGTCTACATGGATGCCATCCATGGATGAGATGTCGGGTCTATAGAAGGACAGGGGAACGATTTGCCCATTGCTGAATTCAAGAAACTGTCACATATGGAGATGGCTCGCATGTTCTAGACGGGCATTTTCATGCACGTAAGAACTGAGTTGGTTTTCGTGCATACTGGAAGACGAGGAGGAGGTTTAACAGCGGACCGCTGCATCAGAGACATTCTGAAGGAACATGTTGTTCCTTTTGCGGGATTGTTGGTGAAGACTTCATGCCAATGCACGATAATTCGCGGTGCTACACCGCGCGAGTGACCATTACCTAACCGGATGATGTCGGTATACCAAAAATGGACTGGCCTGCGTGAAGCCCAGACTTGAATCCAATTGAGCATGTTTGGGATGAGCTTAAGCGAAGAGTCCGGGCCAGAAATCTTGCACCAGGGAGTGTAGTGGAACTGAGAGCATAGGAAAAATCATCCGATCTATAGGTAATCGCCTGGAAAGTGCAATTAGGAGTAGAGGTAGCAATACCATGCATTGAAAAAATTATTAAATTAAATTCTACTGAGGATTTCATTTTTCCCTTACATAATCACCTTTTGCACCTATTGCTTCCGTTTTCCCACTTATAGGGTATATGGCTCTTTATCCTATTAGGCCACTTTAAACGAAAATCCGCTTTTAAATTTTTTTCTTAAAAATGATAGTTTTTCAATCTAATTCGGATGTTTTGCTCTTTGAGTAGTCTATTATCCATATAATTTCATATGTAAGATAACCTAACCGCATTGTTGATTGTTTGATGAATAAAACCAATTTGTAATACATTTTGGACAAGTTTGATTCTCTGAAATTACAAGTCACACCATTTTTTGACCGAATTAGTAAATTCGAGTATAAAACCAAAGATGAGTAATAATTACCCTTAATGCAGTGATATTTGTTTTTATTGGTAGCACGGTCGTTTTAAAAGCAAAGCAATTTTTAGAGGTTCTAAAATCAGATTAAAAAACAAATAAAAGAACTGAGCATTTAAAAGGAAGCTAAAAAAAGCTGAAACACAAATATTTAACAAATACAAATGACAGCAAATTAAATACAAAGCAAAGTGGAAGAGAAAAAACAAGCTTGTAAAAATATATAGAGACTCTGAAAAAAGTGATAACAATTACTATAAAATAGCCACAGAAGAATTTAATTTGCCTCAATCGCAATTTTTGTAGAAAAACAATAGGTAATAGAATTAAAAAGTATCAATCACTTAAAATTTTACAAAACACCCAGGAATTAAGGAATCACAGTGCCGCTGCAAATAATGATGGAATTCCTTAGAAAATAATAAAGGCTACGATAGAGATAAATGTAACAGTATGCGGGATACCAATAAATTAATTGTCAAACAAGAGACATTTCCTGGTGAATCGAAAATGGGAAAGTTGCTATTAAGAGGTTTTCCAAGAATTCAATTTAAAATTAAATAAAACAGAAGAGGATTACTGTTAAGTGTCTTGACGCCTTAGCTCGTTTCTAAGCCCTATACCCTTTGTTACAACCCCTTGAAGTGCAACTTTGTTTGATATGTGCTTATAATACTCCTCTAAGATGCTTCGTTGATCCTTTTACAACCTTTTTAAACGCGTTGTAGACGGGGTATATCGGTTATTAGAATAAGTAAAAGAAATTTACCCCAAAATTATTTCTATAAAATAATTTGCAAGCTTGCTAAGGTCATTCAAAAACGTTGAACTTTAAAAGATTGTTTCAAAAGGTGGAGAGGTTGCAGATATGCTAATCTGTTCCTTGAGTGATAATAAATAGTTTGGTATTACAACCATTTTTATAAAATAACTCATTCGAAAATATCAGGTAATAAAAAATTATCTAGAAAAGACCTGCGATTTAACTGAAATTTTTGTTTTATATTAAAGTATATACGATAGTATTTCCAAATAATCCAGAGTTAGTACTTAGGCATACGCTTAGGCATAATCTCAGAAAATAGTCTAATGGGTGTAAATCACAAGATCTTAGTCAGTTCAAGGTTATTTTATGAAATTATTAATCACCAAACTTTTCTAACTTTCAGTTGGTGATATCGCCAGAAGTGCGGCTTGTGGTATCACCCCCTTTGGAACCATATCCCATTCAGTTGATATCTTTCAAATGCGACGACAAAACTGTTATCTTCACTTGATAGTGCTCGCTGTTCAATGCAACGGTGTTTCCTTCCTCATTTGTAAAAAATGCAGTCAAATGATACCGTACCAATAAATGGACCATTTTTATGGATGTAAAGTTGTTTTTCAGCCAGAAGTAGGCTTCATTAGAAAAGAAAAAAATTGTCAAAAATTGTATTGTTTCCAGTTGCACTAAAGCCCAATCGGTGAATACATGACCCATTCAGTGATCAGAGGCGCTTCGGTTCTTGAGGTAAGACGATCTTAGATGCATATAAACGCAAATTCAACTACAAATTCTCTATTTGTGGCAAATTTTAGTCTTCAAGAATATTGAGTCGAATAACAATAATAATCTCCGCACTTCATGTATTATCGTATCGAGTAAATTCACTTTCTAATATTCCCCCAAATTCTAAATTTTTGAAAAGTAAAACAATACATGATTAAATTGATTGCACTAAATATAAATAAAAGTAAAATGAGATTCTGACGTTATGAACATTGTCGCCATATGCATTTCATTACATAAAAACTATAAAGAATCGTACCAAATATTTCATTGAGGAAATAAAAAAAAAAGTAGAAACAAAGGTGAATATATAGAAAACAAAATGTATGGTGTTGGAAACAGGAAATATACAAACCTGAGGTAACTTAAAGTGGAAGAAGAGAATATAGTTTTGAAAGAATGGAGAAATTTATATATCTGGGAGCAAAAATGGTCCCCAAAAAAGAAAAAGAAAGAAAGTTAGTGCTATGAGCCAAGAGAGTAGGTTGCAAGTGAAACCTAGGTTTTGAGTACAGAAGACATTAAAAAATTTTGAGACACAACAATACTAGGGATGATTTACGGAGATATAAAGAAAGAAAAGTATAGAAAAAAGAACAAACCAAGAACTCCAACATCTATATAAGAACCCCTCCACCACTGCAAGAATGCTAGGCTATGTATTACAAATGGAGAACAGCAGAGTCCCAAGAAACGTTACATTCGATAAAATGCATGGGAAAATAAGAAAGGGTGCAGAAGAAGACTTAGGCGAATTAAAAATTACTATCTAGAAAGCACATTTTTAAAGATAGAAGAAAATGGAAAAGAATGATAGATAAAGTCATCGGTCTTTTGAGCTGACACGATGATTAATTCACACTTCAATGAATTTCATTTATGTGGCAACAATTGCATCGAACATTGGAAATACCGTTAATTTAACTTTTTAGGATTAAATAATAAATGGACTTGAAAGAAAATAGAAGAAATGATCAAATAACTTTGAAACTACATATTTAAAGCATAAAATAAGTACAAAGTACCAAAAGGGTTAAATTCCATAAAAGGTATGGTGGTATGGTAGAAAGAGGAGATCCCAGAATATGCAGAGTCGGTAGAATAATTCCGGACACGAGCATGGAAAATAAAATAAAATTGAGACAGAAAGTGAGTGAAGAATGGCGATTAGAGGATTCTCATACAATAGATGCTGTCACAATGGTAGAAGAAATACGAAAAGATTCGCAGAATAAATACAAAATGTAAAAGTTAGGCGTTAGGATTGATGATATATATATATATATATATATATATATATATATATATATATATATATATATATATATATATATATATATTCAGATCAACATCAGCCTTTTACATCACAATAACGAAATAGTATTATAAACTATAATAAAAACATTAAAATACAAGGATACATTGATTATACTTGAATGAAAAGAAGAACATTGAGGCATGTAGTACATAATTCTTCTTGAACAACTAGCAACATTCCAACAGGTCTCACAAAGAGAAATGAAGTTGCTATCCGAATTTGTTTTAATTAGATGCATGTTTCAAGTTCTCTTTCTACCACCACAAACATATACCTGTCCACCCGCAAGTTGAGCGTAGCACGGCCTTGGTTCCCCACTTTTAATCCGCTCGGCCAGACTGCCTCGAAAAGGAAACTTCTTTGCATACGTGGGCACAGCCACTAATTAGAATAAATCCAGATAAGATAACTGACAAGCGAAGAAGACAAACTACCCAATTACAGGCTACATTGCGTAGCAATGCCGCGCGCTCGGACGCCACGGCGTTTCTGCGCTGCCTCTCTCCTTCTCTGCGGCCGGCAATCAGCTCCGGCAAAGGGAGCCGAGCTTTTTTGATGTGTACTCGCAATTTCTTCGGGCCGGCTGCAGCCTAAGTAGCAGTAAATCTGCAGGAAGAGCGGCCGGAATGGAGACACGTTTAAAAAGAGCTGTAGAACTGGTCGCAGGCGCCGGTGCATCAACTGTTGTTGACCTGGAGCCGAGGCCAGCCTTGCACCGGTGCCCGTGATCAACAGTCTCGCGTGCTTCAGGTGAGATGTGCGGCGGCCGACAAATTTCGCCTTCTAAACTGAATATAAAAATGATGTCCTTTATGATACCACAATATAAGTAGTTATTTGGCCATAGTTCACGAAAAGTTATCACAGATTCAATTTAGTTTGAGAGATATAACACATCATTCAATAAGTTCGTACTGCTAGGCAAATGCGATTTTATTCATTAAGATGGTCTCCTTCAAGAGTGATACATTCATTCTAACGCTTCTCTAACATTTCGATGCTTTTTGTAGAACTATTTATCTTTGGTCTCAAATAGGCTTCAGTTTCAGAAATCACTTCTTCATTGGAGACAAACCTCTTTCCCTGGGGCATTCTTTTTAGGTTTGCAAACAGGTATAGTCTCTGGGAGCCAGATCCGGAGAATACGATGGATGTGGAAGCAATTCAAAGTGCGATTCGTGCAATTTTACCATTGTTCCGATCGTCTTGTGACGTTGCATGGTCTTGGTGAAAGAGCACTTTTTCCTTCTTCATTTGAGGTCGTTTTTTCACAATTTTTTCCTTCAAACGCACTAACAACGCCATATAATATTCGCTATTAATGGTTATCCCTTTCTCAAGGTAATCAATGAATAAAATTACCGTGCGCATCCCAACATACAGAGGCCAAAACCTTACCCGCTGACACTTGCGCTTTTGGTCGCTTTAGGCGGCTTTCGCCCTTTGCTGTCCACTTAGCTGACCGCCGATTTGACTCTAGAGTGTAGTGATGGGTCCATGTTTCATCCATTGTCACTTACCCTATGAAAAAATCCTTTTTATTGCGTTAAAAAAGCTCCAAACAGCGTTCTAAATCGTTGACGCGTTGTTTTTGATCGACTGTGAGCAAACGCGGTACCCACTTCGAACAGAGCTTTCTCATAGACAAATGTTCATGCAAAATGGTGAGCGTACTACCTTCTGATATCTTTAAGGTGTCAGCTATCTCATGCAACTTCAATTTACGATCGGCCAAAACTATTTTGTGGACTTCTTTTATTTTCTGGAACAACTGCCGAATTTGGGCGACCAGAGCGCTTAGCATCATCGGTGTTTGTACTATCGCGTTTAAAATCAGCAAACCCCTTCTCGATAGAGCAGAGTTCGAACACTTGTCGAGCCATTACCTTGCTTGAACGGCATTTTTTCCCATTAAAAAGCAATGCTTTATCAACACAGGAATTCAGATTTTTTCATTGTTTTGAAAATTACAAAAGTAACGTCACTAAAATCACTGTAACTTGTGAACTAAACGTCAGATTGTCATGAAATTTTGACACGTATCATTTGAAGGTTACGTAGTACTTCCTAAAAATCATACGGATTTATCAATGGCGCCTCCTACAAACTTATTGAGTGATGTGTTATATATATCTTAATATTGAACTTTCAACTTTCGTTATATACATACACCTCAATACATTGTTTACACATTCACACATAAATTAAGAAAAATAACAACAGATGTCCATTTCACTTAAAAACATTTCTTTTACTGGCTTTAGAATTAGTCACCCTCTGGACTATGCCATCAAAAGAAAGGCTTGGTAGACACTCTCTTAAGAGCTGAAAAATATCGTTCTCCAATGCAGTTAGTAACTACCATACTTAGAAAAATCCTTAGACCGATGGCAGTATCGGAAAAGTAGCTACGTCTTATACTTCTATAATGCTTTTTTGTTGTTCTAATTCTTTTTTGTTTGGCATTCTTATCTTCTTTGTCAATACTTTTATTGATTCTTAAAATTGTACTAAATTCACAGAATCTTCAGAGAATGTTTTATCTAAATCCAGAAACATACTTTTCCAATAATTGATTTGTTCTCTGTCGTATTCTGTCATTTTCCATTTGAGTGTTCTCCCATAGAAATATTTCTAGAAATTGTTTGTATAATTGACTTCAGTAGAAAAATTTTAAGTTGTTTTCTGTAATACCTATCTTGTAAACGCCAGTTTCACAGATCAATTTTGCTTTGTTTTCTAACCTCCAAAACTAAAAGTACTGCATAAAGGAATGCCCTTTGTTATATGTGTACTTCCTCCTTGGAGCTTTTTGGTTACTTCTCCAGATTTGATAAAAACATACCATTAACGCCATTTCAAGACTCTTGCGTTTTTCAATACCACATTTGCTTCATACTGCGCGTCCTTGGTCTGATCACTATCATGGGTAATGTGTGTCAGAATATCAAGAACCTCCTAGTATCACTTTTTATAATGCTTGACTACCATCAGCAACGCTTTTAAAGATAAGGAGCTCTTTTTAAGGTGAAACTGAAAGATATACCATCTTTTGGTCGAAGAACTATAAGAGTTCTAAATAGTTATAGAAAGAAAAAAGCAACAGAACACTTGCTGCTCTGGGCAGCTGCAGAGTCAACTAGTTGTAAGGAGATTTTTACCACTCATTGTTCAAACTTTATGATAAATGAAATGTGAATTGAACGGCGATTTAATTGTAAACTAAACTTTATTCACAAAGCCTACATTGTTGCACAATAATTAAAAACTATAATATTATTAATGGTTACTATAAAAACCAATTTATTTACACCACTGTTGTCCGCTGTATAGTTTCTCCTACTCGATTGCCGCGAATGCCCATCTGATCCGCTTTATATTCAAACGCGCGAGAATTAGAAGGTTCAGGAATTGGAAGTCGAGGCCGGTACTAAAAATTGCGTGAACTGTGTTTGATCATACTGAATAATTAATTTGTGATATGTTGTTTCTGTTGTAATATAAATGTTTTTTATAATATACAATTTTAAAGTTTAATAATTATAACCTATTCAAAGTTTCTTTGATCGAGCTAATTTGTAATCAAGTCAAAATTTTGCGCTTCTCAAGCCTATTAATTAATCAGGCCCCTCTTCAGAATTAAATATTTGCCAAAGTTTCAACTAATTTATGATCGATTAATGTCAATAATATAATATTAGCTCAAAAAATACTTACATAACACATTCACTGTAACCAGAACTTATGATTATAAAATTCTTGTGATTGCTGTGTTGGAAAGTGAAAAGTGCAAGACACCCAGAAGCCTTAAATCTCAAACTGGTTCGTACATTTTACTTACTATTTAGCAATTCATGAATACTAGAACTCGCGTAGATTAAGAAACAACCTGGAACGGAAGCCTTAAAAGGACACAGAAATCACTCCCTCGTTGCAGAGTTAGTGTCGCGGGCAATAAGAGCATTAAAAACAATCGTCAATAGTCTACAACTGGATTTTACTTCATTAATTATATTTGTAAAAATTAATTGGATAGATTTTTGGTCTTCCTACGTATTTCTTAAAAATTATTTGAATAAAAAATATACACACACAAATAAGGCCAAGATCTGATAACTCATTCGTAATTTTTCCTTCCACTAAGAAACTGTTACGAATTTTTTAAGCTTATTAGATTTACAATTTCTATTGTTATCTAGATTTTCTGCAAATTTCAATAAATGAAATAAAATTATTTTGCTTAGCTTCTTGAATGAAAATTATGTTAATAGTTAAGATATCGCCAATGTAACTTATAAACCATATGAAGTAATAGGAACTACAGGCATGGAATGAAGCTTATTTTGAGTATAATTTCATTGGTCAAACGTTCAGCTAAATTATAAATAAAAGACTAGAAAATTGACTTATAGATAAAGCAACAATTAACATCAACACGTTATCGTTCTTTAAAGTGACAAAAGGTGAAAGATGTTCTGGTGCAATGGCTAACCATAATATAAAAATGTTGTCTCCTAGCATCTATGGTAAATTTTGCTTGTACTAATTATTTTTGACCTTTATTTACACAATATAATTGGGCTAACCCAATTTGTTTAATTCATATGTTATTTTATTCATAAAGGGTCGGCCAGATTGAAAGTTGGATTTAGATTTCGAGTCCTTTTTTATTTTACCTCATCAACTATGATACTTCTATAGATATCATCTATAACTCTTCCGATTAATAAATATCGAATGTAAAAAGCGGGTTATTATTAAAATGTATTAGAAATTCGATGAATTAATTGTTCGATGTTTTATTAGGTAATTTGATTAAATGAATGGAAGATCTCGTGAGTATAGCGTGAAGCAAGGTCCCGTAAGAATATTACTATAGTATCCCTGGTAAATGCAAAAACTCGGCATCGTGCACAATAACTGTACATTTCAAAAAACCCTTCAACGAATACTCACTAATCTGTATATTCACGCATATACAACTCAACTAACGCAAGAGCTTAAGTTTCCTCACAATTCGTCAATTGGTTGTTAGAGCGTCATGATGTGGATTCTCAGTTTAGTCATTAACAATGAGGCGTATTTACAACTCGACCAGTTCGTAAATAAACAAGATTGTAAAAAAGCAAATGAACTCTCAACGAGTCACTATTTGGTGTAATTTTTAGGCAGGTGACGTGATAAGTCTATACTTATTATAAGATAAAAACTTAAATCTGGAACCAATGTGGTTTCAGCAGGACGACGTCACCTGTCATATAGCTTGAGTAACAGTAGATTTATTACACCAGCAATTTCCTGGTCGCATAATTTCACGAAATTTTGACATCAACTGGCCAGCAAAAACTTGAGAACTACCCAGCTGATGGCCTTATAAACGAATTCTGACGTATTATCAACGAAATTGTAATAAAAATGTGTGCAAAAACAAAACAAGGTTTGCAACTGAAGCCGAGACAACCATTTATTAAACATAATTTTCCATATTTAATTCCAGATTGTGTACTTTAGTACTAAATAAATATCAAATCACAAAATCAACTTAAAGATGGTATTATTTAAAATTTAAACCCAGCATTCAATTGGGCCACTTTTAGCATAATAGATTTGACAGATGAATAATGGAAGTGTGTGTAATCTATTACGTATTTCTATATATAGAAATTAAAAAGGTAATTTGGAAGAAACCTCCGTTTGGGTATGCATGAGAATGGGCGGGGATAGACACTGTCCTGTGGTATTGTATGTAGTAGTTCTGTAAGCTGTGCGCAATGAAAGAAGAAAGTTGTGTTACAATTTACTCGTTCGCTAGATCAATTATAAAATGAACGTTGCCATAAAAAAATCCTGCCAAATGTGAATTGTAGGCGGTAATATCACTATGTGTGAAAAAAATGTCGCTAGCTGCGATTTATCGCGATATGTGTAATGTTTACTAATTAAAGATGATGAGTAAAGTGTTTAAACATAGATGCACTAATGTACACGATGAGGCAAGAAGTAACCACCAATCTGTAATTAGCGATGAACTGGTGCAGAAAGTTGACAAAATGTCCGCGAAGTCTATCGAATCCCGATATTTTAACTTTCTGTACACTTTCCCCAACATTTTGTTTCAGTATAGCAAGTTATATGCCCGTTGAATACCAAAATTCCTGTTTGAGGAGCACAAAACACTTCGATTGGGTAGTGCTTCGAACTTTCTCTCCGTTATGCTGAGGAAGGAGGATAATTTCTGAACATAATTGTGACGGGCAATGAGACCTGGGTGTGGTACGTGAACATCAAAACCAAACTGCAATCAATACAGTGGTTTTATACACACTCATCAAAGAAAACCAAAAAGTTCCAAATATTGCTTGCCAGAAATGTTATTACAACAGTATTCTGGGATATCAAGAAGTATTGCCAATAACGTTCCTGAAATGTAGTCGACCATCAATTCAGAAAACATTGTAAACTCACATGAGCCATCCAGAATAAGTGTCGCGGTATTGTGGCTTCCGGTGTGGTGTTTGTCCATGATAATGCTCGCTTGCACACTGCTAGACGTACCCAGCAACTTTTGACAAAGTTCGGTTAGAATAATTTTAACCTCTTTCAGGCACATGGTGTGTCTTCCCAGGCAAGATAGTTCCTTGTAAAAGAATAAGACGTTATGACAAGTACCTCATGTGCATGACGATTATGTCGAAACATAATGTACTGTTGCAGATCTTTAATGTGTATAATAAAGATTCTGTATCTACCCGTGTTTTCTTTGCGAATTGCCCTCGTACATGGTGTTAGGATGAATAATCATGCGAATAACGTGCACGTTTTGCCAACTAGAACGTTTTATTCACCACCAAGAAACACTAGCGTATAACTATTTTATGGGACTGTATTGCCGGGTTGCCAAATTGTCGATGTTAATCCTCCTGTGAAGAAAAAACCCGGTAATAGAGAGAATAACAAGGTACTAGATACTTAATGCTATTTTTTAATAAAAAGATCTGTAAATTGTTATCTGAAGCTACTGCTTAATTCTGTGAAAAGCATGTTATAGATCACATTGTTTTCTTTCCCCGACCCTTGTTTGTATTTGTTTCTCTCAAATTAGGTCTGTAAAGTTCATTTTCTTCCCATAAATTGAAAATGATTTTATGTACTTATATCCATCATTTCAGCTCTATTGTGTACTTCTATAAAAAACCTTTAATTTTGTTTTGTGCTAGTTGACACATCAATATGATTTATATTTAGCTTTTATTTAAAAAATTATAATAAAGAAAAACGAAGTCCCATTTTGAATCTATATTAACAATAAACTTATTACATCAAAATACCAATAATTTAGAACATCAGTTCTAGTAATGTCCTGATCTCATGATCTAATAAATATGCTTATAATGCACTAAGTAATAAAATTGAGGGCTCACAGAGCAATTCGACTTTTATGAGTTTTATTGCCCACGTTTCCGCTATAACTCATCTTTATCTCAACATTTTTTAATTACGCTACAACAAAGCCATTAAGAAAACCATAAAAGAAATAATGTGCCCATTTTTACACTATAAATAATGTCTTACATGGCTCACTTTAAAAAGCCACATCTCATTTTGTAAGAATGATAACGGCATCACAAGTATGG
Source organism: Sinelater perroti (assembly GCA_036346155.1). Taxonomy (NCBI): domain Eukaryota; kingdom Metazoa; phylum Arthropoda; class Insecta; order Coleoptera; family Elateridae; genus Sinelater; species Sinelater perroti. The sequence goes on along the minus strand of JARFIY010000316.1, from coordinate 164,811 downwards.
CATTTCAAGTCGACACAATAATTTAAACAAAATCATTTTATTTTCTTTCTTACTATTTATGGAAGATAATTGTATTTTTGCTAATTTGATTTTTTACAACAGAGGTTAATAAATTGTGGAAGTTTCATCTTCATTTTTTTTTAAATTTTATATATATAGAGGTAGCGTAAAAATGAGCACTTACTTGGTACAGAAATTATTTTACAATGGTGTTTTACTTGTGGTAAGTTATACCCTCCAAACTATAGGGGGTGTAAGAAGAACTAACGACCAGACAAGAACGTGCCAATTCTGCTATTCGTCCTGAACAATTATTCAGAAAAGATAAAAAATAAGCGTAACGATCACTAAAGGGAGTGAGCTAAGTCAAGCAATACATGACTGTGGACGTTTAGTGCATTCCACAGGAAATCCAACGTACTGGCCTGTGACATCAACAAGACACCAGATTTATTAGATTTCCTTATATCTAAGAATATATCGTCAAATGAAATCGAGATCCTTGATGAATTCGTTTTGAATTCAGATCAATACCCCGTGGTTTTGACAAAAATAAATCCAACTTTGACCAACAAACACGCTAATTGTAGAAAATGCCAGTAGTATTTAGGAAGGAATATTCAGTTAAATGTTTCCCCAAAGACTAGGAGATAAAAGTAAAAAATCTTATTGCCAAATTGCAAAACGCAGCATGCACTGCTACACAATAGCTGTTAAATACATTTAAAAGCAACAATTATACCACAGAAATTTGGGAACTAACAATAAGGAAAAGAGAAGCCAGAAAGAAATGGTGTAACACTAGAAATCTGAGCGATAAGGTATTTTCAATAGATTGTCAGCTATGATTAAATAAGAAGCCCATTAGTTGACTTACTGATGACTTGATAACAGATTACTACCTCTGGAAGACCGCTAAGAGAATAACAAAGGCAATATATTGCTAATATGCCACCAATTAATAAAGGAAAAACTTGGGTAGCAACCTGGAAAAAGCCAATGTGTTTTAAGAATTAAGAAGACACGAAAATCAACAAGTGGACTGGAAGAACCTATCCAGTCAGTGACCCCAAAGAAAGTAATAAAAAAAATCAAGACCAAACATCAGTTTCAATAAAGCTCCTGGTTTTAAACTAGTTATTGGCGAAATGTTAAAAAACTACTTACATATTATAAAAATAGTAATCTTAATTAATAGTGCTCTTAGACTAACGTAAAGTTTGGAGGTGCGTGGAATTGATTATGATTATCCGGGAAAAGACCTTAACGAAGTGCAGAGGGGGTATAGACCTATTTCCTTTCAATTGGTGTTATCAAAACTATTTGAAAAACTGATGCTCAATAGATTTAAACCAATCATCCAATAACAGACAGCTTGTTTCGAGATATCGATTGGGTTTTAGGAACAAACATTCAATAAACTAAAAAGAAAAAATAGTGTGCACGACCGTATCCTTGAGTGTAGCGTAATTGTTTGATCGTGTTTTGCATGATGCTCTATTTTTCAAGGTGGACAAACTCCTACCGGCCGAATATAGTTAGGTCGTACTTATCTGAGAGATTTTATTGCGTAAAATGAGATGAGTGTTTATACAAAAAAATAGAATAACAAATACGGAAGTATTGGAAAGTTTAACCTAAGAGGTATAAAAAAGACCAGACCTACACTATGTGATGAAGGACTCCTTAAAACAATTATAGTAGGAAGAGTTGAAGGAATAAACTCTTGAGGCAGTTCCTCCAATATGTTCCATTAGCAACTAATAAGTCATTTCTCACTACAACTCAGTTAAGTATCTGCGAATGCTATTGGATGCTAACTTAGATGGAAGAATCACGTAAAGAAGAAACGGTCCAAATTTCAAATAAAATAGACAAGTTATACTGGCTTATCAAAAAAAAAAAAAATTCTTACCAGTTTCAAAAAGTACTACTGTGTAAGTAATTTTTAAAACGTTTGTGCCTACGGCACCCAAGTAAGGATATACCAAGTCAGTAAATGTTAAGTCGATCTAAAATTTCCAAGATAAAGTGTTGCGGAACATCGTGTATGTTCCATGGTGTAATAAAACTACTGAAATTCACCGCAATCTACATGTCGAAACAGAAGAGAAGAGAGTACATCTTCATCTCAATAGAAAGCCATCCAGCTGCTGGACAAGACCAATCTGATGTAACGTCTTAAACGAGTGACGCTGCGGAAATTAGCCTGATTACATTAGCAAGATAAGGGACAACTGATTGGAACCATTGGGTAATAGTCAAATTTAAGAAGTCACAAGCAATTTAAGTTTGGTTGTAATACTAGGTGCTACGTTCTTTAGACTCCGGTGTATATAAAATAATAATATTAGTAACCTGTTGAGATTTGCCAGTTAAATTGTCGAGTGCGGCCACATGCAAATAGGCGATGCTTACTACCTCTCTTTCTCAGCAGAAGAGTTGGAGAGCAGGGAGAAAATAAAATACCACGTAGGGATCCAATTTCACACAAAAAGGAATGATTATAACAATCAAACCACAGACAATAATTTAAAACAAGATTTAAAAAATTAAATGGACATAAACCTGACGATTTCAAGATATAGCAAGCCCACCAAAACCCAAAACTACAATATAAACAACACTCCAAACACTGATTAAAATAATGATTGAAGAAATTATACCAGAATACATAGATGACTGGAGTAACCTAGAAGATATGCACACAACAATCTATGGTGCACAATAGTCAGAGTACAAACTACATAAAAGAAAAATAGTCAATAAACCTAAATGGCAAAGAAGAATAAAAAATAACATAAGCAAATTAAGAATTAACGTAAGCAGAATAGCTCAAAGAAAAAAGACAAACACTAAAAAATAATAAGCAGACATGTTCGATATTCGACACAAAAAACAAAAATATATTCGGCACGCTTACATAGACATATAGAGTCTACTGATAGGAAAACAAATAATACACTCTTCAACAACAACTTAAAGCTCTTTTATAAACAGTTAACAAATAACGAAGAAAACAAAGTGACAATACCTAGTAAAGACAAAATTACCAACATTTGAAAGAAAATGTGGTCAACTGTGCAGAACACAACTCAGATAAATAAATCAAAGAAAAGAAAGAAGGTACAGAAATGCAAGAATAAAACGAGTATCGAACAGCAACAGAAGAATTGACAAAAGTAATAAAAAATACACACAATTGGAAAAACAAATAAAGTAAGTGAAAACCATCATGTCTGACAGAAGAAAAACGTAAGTATTGCCAAAAAACAACGAAATAAAGAAAATTACTGGCCTATAACTTGTTTGCAAATTCTATAAAAATAATATAAGTGATATGTAAGATAATAGAACAACGTCTGACTGAAAGTAACGCTATAACAGAAGTACAAAAAGGTTGCAAGAAAGAGAGTCAAGGATGCAAGGAACAGTTAATTATAGACAGTGTAATTATAAAACAAACAAAAACGCTGAAGAAACGTACGAACCTGTTGCGTAGACAATAAAAATCATTTAACCCGGTACCACATTTCTGGCTAAAGAAGGTATTAAGCATCTATAAAATATATTCAATCATAGAAAACTTTCTCTCCATATGAGGAACAACAATACATCTACTGCAGATACAGAACAAATACAAATAGAAAACAAAAACATCAAACGAAAAATATGCCAAGATGATTCAATGAGTGCGCCTTATGGTTTTGTCTATGCTTAAGCCCTCTTTCAAATACTTTAAGCAATACAATAAATGGATTTCAAGTGAAATATTAAAAAATAAAAACATAATAAACCATCTACTATACATGGATGATATCAAAATATATGGACCAAGAAAAACACAGATAAAAGACATATTAAAAATAATAAAAGAAGTAACAGTAGTCATCAAAATGGGGTTCGAGTTAAGCAAAAGTAAAAAGTTAACAATAGGAAAAGGGAAATACAAAAACGAAATAATGACAATAACGATAGTGAGAAAACATCTCATGCAGCCATATAAAAATCATTTGATGTTTATCTTAAAAACAAAGCTAAAGTAAAAAATCTATTAATAGCAATAAATACCCTCCGTATACCTCTTCTGTCATAAAACGGCCAAAAATAGACTTAGAAAATATTAACACACTCACAAAAATACAGTTAACAAAAACAAAGAACATTACCTCAACTCAAGTAAAGAAAGACTAAAAATGAACAGGGAAGAAGGAGGAAGAGGGATTATGGATATTCATGTTCTTCATGCAAAACAAACATTCGGAGACCACTTTCACAACAAAACAACAAACCAACGGTTTCAAGAAACTAAAGGTTTTTTCGTCGTTATCCAAGATCAAGTAATAGCTGCACGACTTTACCAAAAATACATTATAAAAATGCAACAATAAATGATACATCCAGAAAAAGTCATCTACAGCATACAACAGGAAGATGTAAAATCTTAGCAGGAACGACACAACAGTGCAGCAAAAATTATACAACAGATGACACGCCCTATTACAACTATACATTAAAGGATGTTTTAGAAAACAAACGGTACAATTCATACTATGAAGTAATAATACATACAAACAAAAAATTATATTCAATAGCTCAAATATAAAATTGCTAGATAAAATAAAGAGAAACGTACAAGGACCGTACAATAGGACCGGAACTGATTTTTTTTTACAAAAAAAACAAATTGTCAATCACTTACTTGCACATGTCAGTCGTCAACGTACTCCTATCCGGAGTCATCACATTTTCTCCCACGTTCTGGGAGCATCTTTATACTTCTTCGAAAATGCTTTTGGCGGCGTACCCACTCCCGAACAGCCTGGATGACAAACCGTATACCTTGCAAGTACCATTTGAGTCTTCCTAACAGGTAAAGATCACTTGGAGCCAAATGGGAACTGTAAGGTGGATGTAGCAGAAAGTTCCACTCCAATTTCCGGAGGGTTCCCGTTGTTGTTTTGATCGGATATGGGCGTAAATTGTTTTAAAGCAAGGCTAACAGCTTTCCACCTGTCTTCCGCTTGGATCGGATCTTTTACTTCACATCTATTGCCAGGAGAACTGGTATACCGCCATTCGCGTGATACTGGTGGGACTCGAAATGAAATAGTGCACCCACGTTGGTCATTGTAAACTTCAAAAATGCATCACCTTCATCTTCAGACTGCTATAACAGACGCTGGCAGTTTGGATGCGCACCATTTTGTTCATGTCCGTGAAAGTGCGTGCAATTACGTTGCGATAGTGCAAGTGGTTTTCACGATGTCTTTTACACTACCAACGCTGATGTACAGTTTCTTAATGGTGCTGCGGTTATTCTCACGAATAAGCACGTCTCCACGATTAATGTTTGATTCGGTGACGGAAGTTAGCGGCCGACGATTATACGCTTTCTTCCCCACGCGCTTTATGCCTTCTCTGAAGCACTTACACCACTCAAATACACGGGTCCATGAGAGACGCTCTTTTCCATACTATTTTTGGAGTATGTGGTAAATTCAGCGGATAGGATGTTTTCTTTAACGAGGAATTTGATCACAATGCATTATTCCACGCTCCATTGTTCACTGTAGCAGTTCCCAAATAGGACTGAACAGGTTCTAACCAAACAAAAGGGAGGGTAGAGGTTGTGGTTCCACTCTCTCAAGGTCGCACAGTGCGGCTTGTTTACACACAAATCAGACCCAGTCATATTTAAACCACCTTGTACTTAACTGACATAGCCAAGCGAACAAATATAAACGGAACAGAAAATACAAAAATATATATACATTATTCCAATTAATAATGTCGGAACAGATTATGACATTTAGATAGTTAATCAGAAAGTGAATGCAAGTCTGACCACCCTCAATTACTGCCCTGTTAGTCGAGGTTTGAGTTAGGTGTTCAATTTTACGAAAAAGGCTATTTTTTTCTTTCTGAATACATACATAATACTTAGCAGGGCCATGTTTTAAATAAATTTTGGTAAATTTATAGCGAACATGTGCTTTTCATATACCTTTTTTTCTGTAAAAGGTAATTAGACTCCTGCCTCTAGCAAACTAGTGGTTCTAAAATATGCATTTTCAACACAAAAAAACAAAATAAAAATCATACATAAATTAAAGATTAGAAAAATGCTTTAAAACATTGGGTTGGCATAATAAATATTTTTAAATAGAACTTTAGAAAGACAATCCTTAACGAAGTATCAGAATATATCATTTAAATTAACCAAAATAATAGTTGTCTATTATACCCAGTTTATTTTAAAACTAAACAAAGAATTGTCTTTACTTGTTTTCGGTTTGGGTTTATACCACAATTACAATAAACCAAAATACTTTAATGTAATATTCGCATTACAAACAGAGCAAGCGAGTCCGAATTCCACGAAAAATAACAATGTGACATAATTTAATAGAAAATGCTTCTTCGTCCAAACTGTTCAGCGACTGGCGATCATTACCATAATCAATCAATTTGTCTTCATCCACTGCCGGATATAACCCCTCCTCTTATTTATGTTACATCTGTAGCATTCAGTTGCCCATTTCGTTCACCACACCATAAATATTTATGTACTTTCAAAGAGGCCCATCGAGAGCCTCCTGTTCCTTCTACCGACCGTCCGAGCGCTGGACACCAGCAACACGTACTTCCATATTATCCTCTTATAATGGCCCTAACGAACTTGATATTTATGTATTCCGACTCCGAGCCCGGCCCGTTTCGGCCCATGTAAATATTGCCCTATGCCTGCCTACCTGGCTAATAAATAATTCAAGCAGCGCGGCGCGTCGCCTGCGGCTGAGGCGACGTCCATCAGCGCAGATGCAGAAGTAATGCAACGAAGGACGGCGATTCCGTCAGACAATAAATACCAGCCAGGTATCCATTACAAAGCGGCGATAAGATCTGTGACCACCCACCGCGCCGTGGTGTTTGTTTTCCCATCCTGGACGGTACCGCACCATCGGGACGGGCACGGCCGAGAAGAAAGGGCCCATTTACAGTCGCCGGTGCTCGCGATGGGAACGGAACATCGCAGGATAAGCTAATCGCGACGAGTTAGTTTACGAACGGACCATCTGGTTTGTTTTAGCACAACAGCGCGCAATAAAGCGGTTGCTGCGAGATGGCTTTCAAATAAACAGTGACGTTATCTACCAATTTTTGATCGAGTTGCATTCATTCTCGGCTATAGTACATCAAAGCTGAACGCAAAAACGTGTAGTTGGTACAAATAGGTTTTCAACGCGAAAAGAAAAAAAGACTTCATATATTTAACACTTCAGGTGGTCATCCCAATTTGTGCCATAAACAATACTTGCAACCAAGAATGTGTCATGCTGTGAAAATAAAACAGAAGCTAAATATCTTAAGCGGCAAAATATTGTTTTAGAGAAAAAAGTAAAAAAATGAGAAAAAGTACAAGTTCACGTAGAAAAAAATCTTAAATTTGTTGTAAGATTTTACTACTACAAAATACTAAAGAATATAAAAATTTTAGTGTGTTCAAAAATAATTGGTACTACAGTTGTGTTCTCCTCGCTTTTTTCTATTAGAGAGAAGAGAGTATAAATTTCACTAGAAGTATTCTCCTTAACCCTTTGTGAAGTCTGTAACTCCCTAGAGGACACATCTCCAAGTGACGGATAGAGAATGTTCGATAGATACGTCGAATATAGATGCTAGCATTGTCTGATCCAAAACAGCTGGTTGCAAACGACTGTACCAATATTGGCCGGCCAAAAAGGAATTTCTAACCCCACGGCAAGCGTGAAAATTTTTGCCAAGCAACCCCCAAAGAAGATAAAGAAAATCACGAGTCTTAAAACAAAATACCTCAAGTGGGCAGGCCTACAAATCCACAATCCAGGTCTGTCCCACGAATTATGGAGAGGGCGGAGTGGCACAAACTCGCCGTTGCAAAACAAAGAAAAAAGTCCAAGAGCGCAAATAAAATTAAATGTCGCTAACTATAGTATACCTGTATTGAGAACAGTTGATATGTTGGAAGAATTGGAAGAGGAACTAAAAAGAATAAATAGGCATATCATTGCACTAGCAGAAATCTAGGAAAAAAGAGAATGGTTTCTGAAACTAATATCAGGAAACATCTTATAAAGAAAAAAAAAGCACGGGTTGGATTCATAATATTTAAAGGAACAACACCATATATAAAGAAATATCAAAGTACAAATATTGAAACATTGCAACCTGAACATCATTTAAGTGTACTACTAACATCAACAACTAATGAAGAAGACAGGGATATTTTGTATTGGTAACAATAGAACTGAAAGATCATTCTTCTAAATATACTTAACTACAAGAGACATTAATCCTAAAATACGCAAAAAAAGAAATTCAAGAAGGCAAAATAGGCATCTTTGGGTTTGGTCAAAGAAACGACAGAGACAAATACTTTTAAAAAAGAGCGAACAGAAAATGGGCTGGGATAAGCCCTGATGCAAGTATGAAGAACGAAAATGTACTTGCGCTAGCATCTAATAAATCAGTCAAGAACGTATAATTATTAAATAGATTTAAAACTGGTAGCAACCACAGAATGGTGAGTACTGACCAGAAACAATTAAGAAAAACAAAAATAAACAGGAAAATTGAAAGAGGGAATATTAATAGCAAGAGATATTGACAGTCTTAAAAAATATTAAGAAAAATAAAGCACTAGGAAAAGACAGGGTTACAAGAAGGGAGAGAAACACTACTCAAGACATTGAAAGTATTATTAAATAAATGTCTAGAACAAGCCAACATACCAGACCACCTACTAACCATAAGAACTTCAATAGAATAATATTATTAATATATGTGACCATTGTAATTAGCTTTTATAAAATAATTCCAGAAGAGATTTGATATAATATTGTATTATGAGCAGTGGAAAAAGCAATTCAACAAAGAGACTCGAGGACGACGTATTTAAGAAGCTAGACTGAGACGAGAAAGGTATTCAGATAAACAAGAAAATGCTCGATCATCCAAGATTTGCAAATGATATCGTGTCGATGTCTCACAGTTTTAAAGAACTACAGATGATGATCTGCGAGTTAGAAAAACAGTCAAAATAAATAAACTCCACGATGAATATGCAAAAAACCAACATAATGGTCAACCAAAAAAAAGAAGGCACATCGAAATACACAACTACAAAGTAGAATATATAAATGAATATATGTATACTTGGGACAGATGGTAAAATGGCCATGAAAAAGCAAATGTTAAACATAAATATAAAAGACAAAAAACTAAAGCAATATATGTCGTAGAACACACACCATCTCTGAAAAGGAGAAGGGCTGATTATACTATCTGATAGAGAGATAACAGGCGAAACAAAGAAATACAACACTGGAGATCATGGATAGTAAATATAGGAAGAGGATAATTTAAAGGATTGTCGGATTTAGTTGGTTAAGAAAACTGTAGGCAACTTGGGAGACCTATATTCGTTATTTGATGGAAAGGGGCTAACACAGATATATGTATTCTTCTTAAATGCCGGTAAACTTTTTCTATTGCTCCAGTAGTTTCTTTAAAGCTGCCGCAAACTACTTTTTGAATACAACACGACCCTATTTGTGGATAAAAGATTAAAGCTTGTCGTAGGAGGAGAACTTATTACCGTGCACTACTTTTTTTGTTGTAACAAACAGAACGTACTCGATTGACGTAAAATTCGGAGGATATGGGGCCTGAGCTGCATAGTTTACCCGAGAGCCTGGAGGATGGCAATGGTATGATGACACTGTCATGTTGCAGCAATTCTCTTGAAAGCATTGTTTCAGTGACTGGTATGTTCTCATGAGCGAGCAACCAATTCATCAGTAAAATTTCCTCCTGATCCTAAAAGATAACACCCCCCTGTTTTTAAATAAATAATTCTGAACGTAATTTCTCCAGATAGACTTTCAATGTGTTGATACTTCATAGACTGGCGTTTTTTCCCTCGGTGTTTCGCGCCTGTTGGCATATCTCCGCACGCTTCTGCTGAGCGGTGAAAATATGAGGAGCCTATTGTGCTTTTTTGTGATTTTTATCATCTTAAAGTCCTCATGGATGATGGTATATAAAATTTCGCTGTTACGGCCACCAGTGCATCGAATGTGATTCGTCAATTTGTCACTATCAAGTTGAACATACGCTAGATATCTGATTTGGGTATATCTCTTTTAGCACAATCTTTGCCGTCTTTGAACATCGATATTTAACAAAATACAGTTTTGTGACTCGGTGTTACGTTTTCACATACGGCTGCTAACATCAGAACTATGTGATCCATCACTACTCATGATTGTCTACATTCATTTTTTTTCGGTTACAGGAGGGATTCTATATTTCCTTTTGTGCGTTTTAGTAACGCCATATGTTAGAATCACGTGACACCATAGACCATGTTTACATACGCACTGACCGCGCATTTCAATTTGCGAGGGGGGGGTGCCTATCATTTTAGAATCCCTTAAATATTTAAATGTTTAAACATTCAGTAGAGTGATGTCCTAGATTATCACTATTGAAAACGACTCGTAGGTATTTGAAATCTAAATTTTATAGACTACATATTATTCTTTTAAAGAAAATAAATAATAAAATCGATTAGAAATGTGTGTTGTCTTTAAGGTTTCAGTTTCACTTTGTTTTTAGTCAAATTAACACAAAATAATACAACGATCATCGATTTGGCAGAAAAAAATAATTATAATAGAACTTCCTAGATTCTCCTAGAAAAAGTATAAATTTTAACTTAAAGCAATTTACCAAGGTGTGTTTATATGAATGTTTAAAACATTATGTCTGTTAAAGTAGATCATAGAAAATTGCCTAATTTAGTTTATATTGGAGAACTTCGCCAAATGTTTCCATGGAGATGGTAGAACCTAGAATGACTTGCTGAAAATGAATATATATGAATAATTTAATTCACAGAAAGTTAACGTAGATATTCTTGAAATTAGCAGTTATTGAGTAAACTTTAAAAAAGCAAAATTAAAAGCTTATTTTGTAGGCACAGCTAAGTTAAACTGCCATTCTTGGAATGAAACGCTAAGAAAATGTAGTATGTTGTAGAAATGTGTATACCACAATTTCATTTTGTACCCTTCAAATCTTAGCACCGCTTTTTCTTTGGCAGGAACTAAGAGGCAGACCAAATTTTTAGTGTGAAATTTAATGTTTTTTATGATTTCATTTTTCAAAGAGGGCGAGTATATAGAATTGCTTTCCTATGTTGAGTATCACCATTCGTTTTGATAATATAAAATTGCAATGGGATATCTTTCTTGGTACTTAATATGTTTGCTTCGATCACCAATAGTTTCTATATTTGAGTCTAATTTGTCATATTCCATTACGTTTATAAATAATTCTGGTCTATTTTCTTTATGCAGATTTCGTAGAAAATGCTACATATTCTAAGTCTTTGTGTCACGACTTTAAAAAATTTCACTGCAGGTTTTCCCTTTCATACCCCCAGATATCTAAAACCACCTCCTGTTTAAAACTTTGCTAAACTTTTAAAGCTAATTAGTCCTTTTGTATGTGGTTACCGGGAGAGAACAAGAGTGCCACGAGTATAGATATGCAATAGTAAAAATGAATACTGGAATGCGGTTATGTTGGTTAGCTGCTTTGGTTTTCTAACATAGCTATTGCTTTTCGTCGACTTTTTATCTTCAATCTGAATGATTACCAATTTCTTTATACCTCTGTGTTCTTTTACTTTTCTCATAATTCAGCTTTGGTGTGTTCTTATTTACCATAAAAGCGAATTGGTTTTCTATTTTATACCTCTAAAGTGTGTTGCTAGTTGATACATATTTTGCTTAATTTTGGACTTTCTATGGTACGAGTAATTTTTCCTATTTAAAACACGTTTGCATCAGTTTGATAAAAACATTCCAAGTTTTTCGTATAATTTACTTTCTTTTGTGAAGGTTTTGTTTTGGTTTACTTTACTTTACTTTTAAAGTGAATACCAAAAACAATTCAAAGGAGTACTGAAAATTGGGCTACCCTTCCAAGTCTAACAGAGCAATATATTCCAAGTTTGTTTATACTAATGCGCTCCCAAATATGTAGTTCAGTCAGTCCAATAAACTATCTTTGGAATCATTTCTACCAACAGGCTTTTAATTTTTTCAGGACTATTAGAGAAGCGCCACTAATTTCAGCTCCGTCTGAAGAAATTGCTAAAAATTTTGATTTCCCCGAATATGGTACTACACTTTACCACAATAATAGTGGTAAGATCTAAATTGGGCCAATCCAAATTCAAAAACTTAGTCTATTTATGATGATAATTATGAATCGGATAATGTCAACGTCAAGGCTGAAAATAATGATAATACTGATAATAATGATAAATACTTTAGTTTCCTAAATTGTATCTACAAGGGAGGCGGTGGCTCAGTGGTCAAGATCATTGTTCCTGTCCTCGAAGCGGTGCGGGCGAGTTCCGAGTCTCGCTCAACCCATGGATGTGTGTGATGTCTTAGTATTAAGTGCATGTTAGTAGGCACAATAAGCCCCTGAGGCTGCAGTGCCGGTACGTGCGCTACAAAAACAATTGTATCTATAAGCGCTCAACCTGCGCCCCCTCAATTGTCACTGTAATCAGACGCGACAGTATTCCACAAATTCAATTACTTCTTGCTATGTATACAGAAATACCTGTAAATTGTATAAATAATCAATCAACAGAATAGAAAAGCACTTCTGAGTTACATCAAACTATTATAAAATTATGATAATAATTGATGGCTTACATGTGCTGCTAAGCCTGAACTGTTATTGGTCAAAGAACCCTTCTATAGGGAATATAACAAATTGTTAATTTCTAAATTCTATTTCAATTATTCCAAAAAACACCAGACTAGTAAGATTTATTATGTTGAAAAGTTTGAAACATTCATATCAGAAAGGTAGTAGGGATTCAGTTTACCTGTCCATTGACGAAGCGATGGCTAAATTCAAGGGCAGGTTAATTTTACATTTTCTACTCAAACCTATTAAGCGTGGTATCAAATTATGGGTAAGAAGAGTCTCTATATTATTATATTTTTTTAAAATTTTATTTCCATCGCGCCATTCGTTGACGGATCTTCTTGATTTATTCAATGAGGTCTTCAGGTCGTTGTCTATTAAATCTTCTATACACAAGCTGACGTGTGTAAAGGTTGGTATGATTTAAGATGCGCATCCTGCTTCTGGCGGCATACCTCCTGATGACTTCAAAGCTTGGTTGCTGACGTACCAAACTGCATTGATTATTTATTTATTTGAACATCCAATAGATCTTCGATTAGGTATGGTGTTGTGGGCTCTTACATAAAATTAAAAGAAAGCTACCTCACCAAATCGCCCTCCTTTTAAAATCTTATCTGTCAAAGACATTTCCAAGTTCAGTTTGAGGGTACGCTAACAGCTCTGGCGTTCCGCAAAGAAACGTCTTCAGTCCTTTTCTCTATCTTCTCTATACCCAAGACATACCAACTACAGACAATACATTAATTACTACCTTCGCAGATGACATTGATTTAATTTCATCTGATATCAACGCTGATTACGCATTTGAAAAGCACCAGTCACACCTAAATATTCTGCAAAGCTGGCTCGATAGGTTGCGGATCAACGTAAATAGCACTAAATCAACTCCAATCACTTTTATTATTAAGCACTCTGCTTGCCCCCAAGTCACCATTTACCAGTCCATCCTAATAAATACATAGGACTTCACCTTTACCAAAAACTAATGTGGAAAGCTAAAAGACAGCAACTTAATCAAAAAACAAAAAGGATACATTGGCTAATTGCACGTAAATCCCAACTGACTATAGAAAGCAAGCTGTTGCTAGACAAAGTCATCTTAACACCTGTATGGTCTTACGGGATTGAGGTGTGGGGTTGCAGCAAGCCGTCGATTACCAAAAACTTGCAGTTCTTCCAATCGAAGACACTTGCGTGTTTTATCCAATGTACTTGGTACGTCAGCAACCAATCCCTCCATAACGATATAAAAATCTGGTGTGAACATCACACGACTTTCCTTATTTGGGTAATTCTGGCAAAAATCCTGGACTTCAATTTTTTTTTCGAGTTCCTATTTTACCAACTTCTACTTTAAATTCATGCTTATCTCTTGATAACAAATCATTTTTATTCATCATGAATTGTTTGTATCTTCAATGTCTTAGATTCGCGACCGACTTTCTACCGATTTTAGACCTGTGCGACCAAACGGCTTCGGCAGATTTGGTAATCGCAAAATCTTGGCTACTGTTTCGTCCCCTTTACCACTTACTTAAATCGTAACTTGCATACTAAATTTTAAGTCTCTATTTTGTCTTCATCGTTCTGTTCCGACATTTGACCGACAGACAGACAGACATTTCAAACCAATGGCCCAAACCAAACTTTCTTGGTATCCTGAGGCTATAATTCGCCCAGAACATGACAAACGAATCAAATTCCGATTACATTATCATTATAGGATAAGAAAAGTAAAAATGGTTACATATGAGATCTGAATATATATGGAGGGAAGAAGATAAAGAAGATAAATAAAATTGTAGTCTGTTCTCTAGATCCTTTACATCAGTAACGTACATGAAAACAATACTACATACAGCACTAGAAACTTGCATTAGTACAGAAAAGACATACTAAATAGTGTGGATAAACTAAAAAAATTCTATGTTTCTGTGTAAAAATAACGGGATAAATTTTACTACATGGTAAGATACAAAGGACGTCTTGATAATTAGCAACTGCCATAAGGACCAGGTGACCATGGTTCATAGAATGCAGAAAATGTTGATTTCAAATGCCCTGAGATCGTTTCTTTTTATAACAAGTATTTGAGAATGACGATTTGATAGACCATTTGGCTGGCCTATACAAATTTGAGTGAAAGTCTACCAAGTGGTAAAAAAGATTTTTTTACAAAATGTTAATGATGACCTCTATACATTTTTATATTAGTTATAATAAAGTAAGAAGTAAAATGTACCATTTTTGGATTTCTTGGTGGGTTTGTCAGAAAATTGAATAAGAATAAAGTAAAGCGAGTGTAAAGAGACGTTCAATATCTGGACGAAGAAATAAAAACGATACTGAATGTTGGTGATCATTTTCCCATGATTGAACATTAGGGAAAGAACTGTTTATACAATTACACGTACACTAGCAAAGTAAAGCGAGTGCAAAATTACGGCTCGTTTGGAGGAGGAATGATTTCATACAGTTCAAAAAGCTGTCGATGTAGTTTACTAAAGTCTAGTTTCTCCAATTTAATTGCACATTTGATAAAACAAACATAGACCTGACTTCGTAGAGGTAAATTAAAAAACATTGACCACTCAAATAAGGCTAAGGAATTTCTAATATAGCTTTAAGTTGAAATAAGAACAGTACTGTATTACTTTATACACTTTATATGCTCTATGGTACTCAAACGCATGGCAAATAATAGTACAGTTTAGGAAGACTACTAAACCGCTAAGAAACAGAGTATACATATGAAAGCATCAAATAAGTAACACATTTTCCAATGGTATCGCAATATAAAATACACGCAGGTTTGTGTCAATGTTAAGAAGGCGAAGGAAAAAACATCATTTATAGAGATTGGTATCGGACCTACTTCTTAAATACATCTAGTGAACAGCTCCAAGATACATGGTAATGTTTTTATAGAGCCTCATTTGTGCGAAACAGATTGTTCACCTCGATTTGCGGCCAGAGCCATATTTTTCAAAAATCCAGTAGAATGTCCATATTTGTTTTGGACAGACAACTATTAAGTGCTTTCCTTTGGTGATAAACTGTAATTAATATTGTTCTTTTTGAACGGACAATTCCAAAAACTGGGAGATGTCATAGACGATCTTGAAGAAAAGCATGAGTTAACGTTCAATGTTTTTTTTTAGGAGTATGGAGGAGAACAGATAGTGTTGCACCATTATTGAATGAAATGGAAATGAAGAGTTTAGAAAAAAACAAAATAATCATCAACCATCAATGATGTTTTAAAATTACAAATTGTTAGGCTAGTTATTAAATTGTTCACATAATACTAGAGATAACAGCAATATGTAAAGTTATTCAAAAAAATCCCAAATATTGACGTAATAAACTTCCAAAATTATAACCACCTTAAAAAAGAGAAAGTTGGTATATAAAAATAGTACATCAAGTAGGTTACAAAAATAAACCTTGCGAAAACAGTTCAACATAAGATGACCATAGAATTGGAGATCAAAGTAGATTTATCCGTAGTGTATGTGTTGATAGCCCATTCACAGCACATAAATAGTTTTATTAACTAACAAAACGTATTTGATTACTTTCACGGACTAAAATAATAAATTTGAAAGTTTCTGGGAAAAGTCAGCCTAGGATATGAAATTAGTAGCATCTATGTGAATTTGATTTTACCTTAAATATTGGTTTTGGTACCGTCATTGGGCGACTTCATATTATTCAATCCTGTTTGGCGAAACATCCGTCACTAATTCTTTAACCCAATGCAAATTCACTCGTTAGAACCTTCCAAAGTGGCCAGCCTATTTATATCAGCGGAGCGGGAACTCGTCAATTAAAAACGGCTCGCAAATAAAAGCCGCGATGATGCAACCAGGGTCAAGCGCTGCCTCGCTGAATTAATGGCAACGGCGAATAAACAACGATAAACTAATTAGCGCAGTCCAATAATCTCCTTTTGTAGAGCCCAGCAGTGTTTTTGCCCCCGCGACCCCACTTAAGAGCGAATAAAATACGGGAATCATGAACCGCAGCAGAAGTCGTTAAAAAGCAGTTTCTGGAACGGCGTGGACCGAATGAACCGGCCGAAGGCGAAAGGCATTTCCGGCCGACCTTTGTTGCAAAACGCAGCCATTAATCATAAATGGCCTGTGTCGTGTGTAATAACCTGATAGGTCGACTAAATTAAATGTTGGGTTTGGGACATTGATGAGTTGTAAATGTTACAACTAACTCGAAGGCGATGAGTGGGCAATAAGAAAGTAGGAAACGTTTTCATCTGTGTAATTACACGCCATTCATTTATTCATAAATGATGATCCAATTATACAGACTGAAAGAAGCTGACACTAAAATATGAGATACCGCGAGAAAGGTTTGCATAAAAAATGCATGTATAAAGATGAACCAATATGAAATGAATGATTTAGAAGCGGCATATCATTTGGAGTTGCAAACATTTGAATATTCAAAAATAGACAAATATCAATTGACTATATACGTAGTTCTACTATAAAGCCTACTAGCGCTAAAAAAAGTATTAAGTTAAGATCAAGTGTTTTCTTGAATCTGCTTCCACTTACTTCCACCCTAGGTGGAGAGGTAATAATTCATCTCCATTTCTTTCTGTTACTGGCTTCTTTTCTTTGCTTGGGTCCAGTTCATACATTTTTTCTTTAGTGGTTAAACTGTTTCTGCGTTTCAATTTCGTCTTGGTGTTCCCCTTCTTCTTTTTCCCCGGTCTGCATCTTCTATATAGTTTTCACCACTTTGTTATCGTCTATATTTTCACTGGGTACCCGAACCACCTCAGCTGTTGCGTTTCTACTTTTTCTATTGTCTTTCTATTTTTAAATTTTTCCGTATTATCTCACTCCTTATTTAGTTGCAGTAATTTCATTTCTTAGATAATCGGTCAGTACCCGTGTCTCGCTTCCATAAATGAGCATTGGCGCTAGGATCGACTCACAGATTTTAATTTTTGTTTCCTTTGATATTTCCTTTTTGTTAAAGAATTGGATTATGTAACATTCTGTATAGTGTCATTATTGTATTCTATTTATTATTTCCTCATTTACTTCTATATTTATTTTGAGATCATACTTCATATCTTCTGTACATTTTTCTATCGTCTTTATTAGGTCCTTCTTCTACTTATATAACTTTAATGTGCCAATTAAACGGTACAAAATCTGTATATACAAGAACTCTCTTGATACCAAACGTCCCCAAAGCTGTCTCCAAGTGTATTTACTCTACTTCTTTCATAGTATGCGGTATGTGAATGTTCTTTTTATTGGCAAAAATTTACTATTAAACCTGACATCAAACTATAAGACAAAAACAGGTTAAGACACTCAAGAAGGTTGTTATTGATCATCAGTGTAAGAAGACCATGTCATTAAGAAGTTGTATGCTTATCAAAAATCTGTTAATAGAAATGTACAATTGTATCAAAAGAATGCAGTAGACAGCAATAATTCTTTGGAAGGAATTATTTTATTCTTATAGTAAAAGATTGAGGTTTTAAAGATTAATGTTTTGAAATAAAACCAACTCATGTGATCACATTAGCGCTTGGTGGCCAAAAATAAATAAATACCTGTAAACAAGGGGTAATAATCTAAGATGCGGCGCTTGCTATATCTCCCCGTATCAGAGACTACCGGGCGGGAGGGCGAACATATGAGAGCTTCAATCTCTCGGTTAGCAAGCCTTACCCATATGAAAGGCGTAGAGTTTAACCATTATTATTATTATGTGTTTACATAATCCATTACTTCGAAAAGAGCACGATGGCGGTGTTGAAAAATCGAACGTTCGGGTCAAAAATAACGGCGAATATCTGCGCTGGGTTTGCCCAATATAGCTGATAATACGCATGATTATGTGGTTAGAAAAGGTCAGTAGCCAATATAAAAGTAGAAAAATAAACAGATCTTTGAAAGTGACCTCTTTTTTTCTTTCTTCAAGACTCCAATTGAATATATGTTTTGTTAGTCATATTTGATCAACTATTTCGAGATGATAATATTTTCTTGTGCATTAAGGATCTGTTTAAGATGTTCGTTTGTTATTCTTTATATTCTGGCGCATCAATTATTTTTACGTTTATTGTTCGTTTATCGTTTTCCAATGAAGTCTAGGTTAACGCGCCTTGATATTGATGTCATCTGTCATCTCTTGTAACCTTTTTTGACCACCTCACCCTCTTAAGGGCTTCTAATAGCTTCTTCTACTAGCTTGCTGATGTTCTTAGTATCCTACCCGTCATTACTAAATGTTGATTTCAGATATTCGCGAAGGCGAATCAAGTATAAATAGGAATTTCTTTAGATGCCTAGAGGGGATTCGTCCCGTACGATATCTTGCACTACCTCTTCTTTAGTCAGTATTGCACCCTTGTCCGTTACGAAACGGATTATTATTAAGTTTCTTACAACAGAGGGCACAAAACTAGAAAACTTTAAGAATACTTTAGGAATGAAGACTCAAGTGTACGTGTGGTATAATTTTTTTTAAGAAAAGAAGCAGGCTATCCACGTCAGCAGAGGACCAAGGTGACTGAGGAAAATATTCGCATTATTTATCGCCCTCTCGAGGATAACTGCAGATTAACGTTTGCTGAAATTGGTTCTGTCAAATTTTAGACCAAACAGAACTCACATATTGATCCAAGCGATGTGATTTTCCAATGCAGGACGTTATTCTTTTTCACGAAAACTCCCAGCATCATACAACTGCCCAAATTAGATGAAACTTAAGGATTTGTTCCGTACTATACAAGGACACCCTTCCTACAGGCCGGAATCACCATTTGTTTGGATCACTAAGAGAAACATTTGGGGGAAATACAAGTGTTCGTGAGCGAGTGACTACTGCCACAACCACTTTTATTTTATGATAACGAGATAAAAAAACTATCTATCTGTTGGAAAAACGTGTTTCGAAGTTATAAAGCATTAAATCTATGTTGAGTGTTCGCTTTGGGCAGTGTGCCCAAGGTGACATTAACGATAAATTGCAATTATCTTCAGCGTCAATGTGCTTCTAACATTTTTATTGGCCAGACGTGCAGAAGTTTCTGTATACATTGGTCAAGCATTTATTTTTAGTTCATGCAGCACTTCAGATTAGTCATTAGTCGGATTAAGTGCTTTTTAGTTTCCAAACTATTATTGTACAACTTAACTTAATTATGTAAAAAATATTGTATTTTCAGTAATGCTTCAGTAAATTTAAAAAATATGCAATGGTTTACATTTGAATTACTATTTACTATATTCTTCTTGGAGATTTCAGTACATATACTCCAGGTTTTCTTTGATTTGTATGCCACATCAGAACATATTCCTTTTCAAATATGTACTTAAAGTTTCTACGACATAATATTTTCAGACAAGCAGCAATCTAATAAGGTGCTCCCCATTTTAGTTTATGATTTGCTTTCGTTGTACATAATATTCACAAAAAAATTTATTTTAGCTTTTTAAATTACTTCAATCAGCGCATATTTTTTCAACCTTCATTTTATAACTGCTCTTAATGTTCTGTTCTTTTTTATTTATATTTTGAACCTAATCGTCTTTTTATTTGCTAAGCAAGTATATTTAACTTTTCTGTTTTGGCCGTTTGCTATTTAGTTCTATTGTACTATTTTTATTTATTCGTACAAAGTATATGGATATTGATAGTCTATTTTGTCATTTCCGCTCAAGCAATTAATTTGGTATAAAACATTAGAAAATCGTACCAATATTTATAAAATAGTCCTTCTTCTTTTATGTAATTTATTTATAGTTCTTATTCTATATTAAAAGTAAATTTATATTCCAAATCATAAGATCACTTCTTTTATTTTCTAGATTATTTTGGACAAATTTCCTAAACGTATTTATTTAATTATCACATGGTGTTCTTGTTTTAAACGTTTCCCCTTCTGATTTGTAGTTTTATTCTGATAGTCTTAGTAGTTTTAATTTTTATTGTAATAAATGTTTTCAGATATTCGTTTTTATCACTTTTATCTTAACATATTTTAAATATTCCCTTACATTTCCTCCACACACGTCTTATCGCTCTGCTATCGCTTTCCAAATTATTTACATTTAATGTTTATATGTGCATGAGATTTTTTATATGGTTTATTGACTTCTAGATAACCAGTACGCCGAGACAACATACTTTTGTACAGGTGCCACGGCACAAATTAACTTGCAAAACATCGTTTAAAATAGCATTTTCAAATTCCGATTGCCAAATTTTATGTTTTTAAACATATAAATAATTGGAAGTTTTAATTTCTTCCAATTCTCTTTGTTACTTTTAATTTTCCTTTGTTCTTTCCCTTTCTAACTCAAAATTTTAATCATAACATTGTATCTAACTTATATTTTAATTTTTGTTAATATTACAAAATGTTGCATTTAGTAAAACTCAGTATAAAAGTGCGGTTGGTTGTGCTATCTAACAAAGTTCACAGAAGTGTTGATTGCTTGTTAAAGAGTCGAGGAACAAATTTTGTTGTCGCTTATCGTAAGAAAGGCACAACAAAGTTCATAATAATTTTCTAATCATCATAGAAATATAGTTCGTTGGGTTACGGTTCTCATATGTAAACTAAAGAATATTTTTTTAGCTTCTCACACTGCCTTGTTCTTCGATACCTACGTTCGACTTAAAGTTTGTTAAAGTATATACAGGGAGGCGCGGAGCCAACTGACGTTTTTCAACTATTCATATATTATGTACAGAAGCAGGGAAAAATAAGTAAAATTATGCCATTTAGTTATCACCAATTACAAGGGTATTTTTTGAAAACTACATCAGGCAGATGGCCCCCGTTCACATCAATGCATTGTTGCAAACGTTTTTTAAAGTTGTCATACATGCACTTCATCACCAATGGCTTGCTTGTGTTCTTGAATACTTATGATATGCTTCTGGAACACACGGTCTTTCAGGAACCCCCACAGAAAAAGTCTGATACACTGAGGTCGGGCGGCCGAGCCTGCCAAGCGATTTCGGCGAAACGAGAGATAACAGTTCCGAATATTTTACGAACTACAGCCATACTGTTTCAACAGTCTGTTTGTTCGTTGTTATTTTCAAAGAAATGCGCGCCTACGATCCGAAAGCACCGACTCCACACCAAACCGTCACTTTAGGAGAGTGCAAGGGCTTTTCATGCAGTTTCTTAGGGTTTACTGATGACTAGTATCGCATGTTCTGTTTGTTTACCCAGCCAGAAACATGAAAATGTGCTTCGTTGGTTATTAGCAAATTTTTCAGAATATCTGAGGTTTTCCCGTAAAAAAACCATTCATGGTGGTGCAACTCTTGCTTCCTTGTCTCTTTCGTTAATTTATTGCACAACTTGTAATTTGTAAGGGTGAAATTTTATCTCTTTTAGCATTCGATTTAAACCTTTTCTACTGATGTCTAAAATGCGAGATTGCTGGCGCGCCGAACGGTGAGGACTGCGTTCAACAGCTTTCCTCACTGCCTGCAGGTTCTCTGGCGTCCGCACTATTCGTGGAGTTCCATGCTTCACGTCTAACATGCTACAGTTTCTTCAAATTTTTTCACCCAAGCCAATATGGTATTGCGACATGGTACGTGACCATTTCGACTAATATTGAACTGTCGTCGATAGACGCTGCACTTCCATGACATAATTTGTTTTGTAATAACTACAAACACAGGTAACATGGTGTTGCCCGTTCCAACGGTCCATTGCAACTGACACACCACGGCGGCGCACGTCATAAAATGGCGTCTCTCTCTATCATTAACCACCTCCACCTCCACCCTCCCGCGCCAACCACGACAAGCTATCGCGGCGGCATACTATTCAGATTTGAAATGTGCAAGTTGGCTCCCTGTACAATACATTTACAACGTCTCGGTAATGGATTTACACAACTAATTTGTACTCATCTTATTGTTTTCATATACAATAATTATGAAATTTGTTAAAAATATAATAGTGGAATCAGCAAAACAAATAACAAGATATGAAGAAAGAAGAAATGAATGGTTCAATGAAGAATATGAGCAGAAAACAGAAAAAGCATAAAACAAGAGTAAAATATATGTTCCCCCAAAAAACAAGTAGATAAATGACTAACAGAAATATTAAATAAATAAAACAACAAATAAAATTGTATAAAGTAAATAATATAATAGGAGAATTTTGACCAAAGAGCAGTATGTAAAGGAACTAAAATAAATATTAACTGTATGCAAAAATTATATTGAGCAACTTCTAACAGAACATGAGGAAAATATAAATAAAGAAAGACCAACTATAGTAATACACACATCACAATAAGAAGATGTACCCCCCCCCCACACACACACACACAACAAAAAATAGGCACGATAATTAAGAATACGAATAGTGAATCTCTACGGATGGATAATATAATCAGAGTTAATCAAAAAGCAGGGGAACAATTAAGGGAAAACCGAGTAGATTAATAATACAAATAAGGAGAAAAGAAAAATTACCAAAGGGATAGCAAGTGGGAATAATCATACCACTGCACACGCAAGGAGATAAGGTCATGTGCACCAACTATAGAGGCATTTTATTGAACACGTTATAAAACATTAACCAGGCTGATAAATTCAAGATTAACCATGTGTAGAGAGCATAATTACAGAACACCATAATCGATTGATATATTACAAAAGAGTAGAGAATACAACATACATATATGGGCTTGACATTCGCAAACTTAAAAGTAAGCTAATACAAGGTTTAATACTATAGAAATCCCACTAAAATTAACTCGAGTGATGGAAAACAATCTAAAGAAACAGTGAAAATAGAAAAACAAAATAGAGATATTAAGAAGAGCGTTAGACAAGGAAATAATTTATCAGGATCACTGTTTATCTTATGCCTAGAAACAATAGTCTCAAAAATGGAAGTTACAGGGAATATTAAAAATAAATTTATCCAAGTAACTGCATATGATACGGTGGTGATTTCAAGAAACAAGGCGGCACTAAATGCAAAGATGGAAATACTAGAGGATGAGGCGGCAAAGAGGAGCCCAGAAATAAATAAAAATAAAATAGTATATGTGGACAATAGAATCAATAATAATAGATTGGTAGCAGATGTCTTAGGGTTAACTATAAATTATTAGTCTAAATTAATAGGTCAAACAAAACATATATAAAAACTTATTTCGACCAATATTAACTTACGGATGTGAACCGTAGTGCTTAACAGTGGAAGACACTAATGACTTAAAATTTTTTAAGAGAAATGTGTTTCGTAAAGTGTATGGACCAACCTCAATATAGACGGTATGTGGCGTATAAAGATAAACTTTAAATTAATTAAGATATAATAATGATCACGACACGTAAGGAGAATGAAGAATAATAATAGAGTAATAGAGCGGACCAGCCAACAGATGGTACAACGACGTTGTAGTGCCTATAGTGCCGTGGAAAGTAAGTAAAGTTAATTATTCCATATCAAACTGGTATTTGGAGAGTACACCTTGCACGATGTTAGATGGAAGATTAATTCAGTTGCGGCAGGGGCTCTGGTAACTTTTGATGTTACCTATATAGCAGAATAAATTTGTAAGGTATCATTTTGTCAACTGTTTGAAGCAAAATAAATAAGGGAAACATGGAACAATTGCAAATGAAACTGCAGGCAGATGTTACTGTAGTTTCATTGATCCATCTTGAAGCCTATAATTTTCTTCGAGGGGGAAGAATTTCCTATGGTTGCTTGAAACGAAATTGAGCCGGAAATCGACCGATCAAAAGTCCAGCACCTCTGCGCGGAAAACGCCCATTTCCTGCTCGCTGCTCCCATTCATTCCCCCGAACCGGTGAATGATACATTCGGAGCATGGCTTTGCATTCATGAACTGCTGCCGAACCAGAACAAGACGCAAGGTTAAGGTTACACAGGTCAGACGGGCTTGTATCTGTTCGCGTTTATGGCCTGTATGTGTAATTTTGCCATTAACATACAATTGCAAGCGCAGTCAATGAAAGTAATTGAATCGCCAGTATGGCATTACAACCGCCAGCGGCGAGGCAAAAACGGCGACGTGACGCTTCCCGGTGAGCGACCGGATTTTGACTGCTTGCCGAATCCGCTGCCAGTGCAGCCTCTTTTTAGCTCCCAAAACTCGGACGCAACAGCAGATATTGCGCAAACGACAAAACTTGAAAACGTTACACAAGCGCGCAGTGCAACGACCACTTGAAAAAGTAGGTCCTGAATTAGTTGAATCACCAAAACCTTATGCAATACAAGAGCTCAAATAACCGAGATGTAATTCCAAATGTAGCATAGAGAAAAAATGTAATACATAATATAAAATTTTATTTAATGCACACGATAACAGTAATATTTTAAAGAATATATTAATACAAAACAAAAAAATCTGTTGCAATACACATAAATGAATCTGAATATAGTGGTTCGAACTATGCAAACTGCTTAGAATTCGTTAGAATCCATTAGCAGCAGTTTTCAAACGAGAATCGTATGGCTTTTTGTGAACCATAGGATATTCTAGAGGTAAATTGCACTCAAAGCTAAGAAATCACAGAGAGAAGTGACCGTTGATCCTAACCAATGGATGATTAGGCGCATTATGCGTTAATATTGCCCCGTCTCCTTCAAATAACGTAAAATCTCCTGATCATAAGTAAATGGCTCAGGAAAGGAGCTCAATATTTATTTGCCTTTCTTTGAAGTTAAAAAATTTAAGGACATCATAAGATTTGTATTGCCTTTTCTTGCAGCATAAAGCCCTTCTATATTGAAGTATCACATTAAAATAATTAAGTTCACTATACTCTATTGCTATTTAATGCCGCTTAATTTGTATACAATTCATCCAGTTTTAGTTACATAATGAACCATTTTGAAGAATGCCATCTAAAATTTGCCGATATTCAACTTACAGAGGTGGGGAATAAAGACTACAAAGCAGAAGCTGAGGAAGATTGGTGCCGTTTATCGTACGCTCAGAACTAATCTTAAAAAAAGATTACGTAATATATTTGCAACATTTCGTGAGAGAATCATTGTCGAAGGCGATTTTAACTTGGAAGCCTGTAGGCCGAGAATTTAATTGCAGTTATTATTTAACAGGCATTGGTTTACAAATCCTAACAAAATTCCTGATTTCTTATCGTTCTATAACTTAAGAAATGATGGGGAGATTTTAGCTCCGCTGAGAGTATGGCCTTTCTACCTGAAATGTTCTCATATTTTCGATCTCAATGCCCGGTCGTCGCGCACCAACTCTGATACAGAGTGACGTGGCAAGCACCCCGTCTTAGAACGACCGCATTGTTATCCCTTGTTCGATGTGAAGGCAAGTACTTAATTATTTTTAATGACTGAGTAGGTCACCTATCAGGCGTGGACTGATCCTCAAAATAATAGCAACCTAAATGTTAATCTAAAAACGATGAGATACTAGAAAAAAAAAGTTAAACATTTTACTAGGCTTGTTTCGACAGTTCCTTATAACATTAAGAGGATTTTACATAACCAAAGTAGTGAACCATCCGGCTGAGATCACAGAACTCGCCAAAGAAAAAAGGGAGAATTAGAAGAAGATGGAAACAAACAATCCAATAACTGAAAGGAGAATCAATAAATTCATATTTATAGAAACTGAAATCAGATGAACATGCATTTCCCTTTGGAAAGCAACCAGAAAAATCAGAAGACCTGTTGCATCTATACCCCCAGTCAGAAATTGATCTTGCTGAATATTTGGCTGACATCTTTACATCCAATCAAATACTAGTAGAAAATATACGTTCTGGACGTGACAACCAAGTTTTGGAAACAGTATTCTAGTCAATCTAAGAGAAGATTAAAACAAACTTTAAGCCGAAAAAACTACCAGGTTATGATCTGATTAACAGTGAAATCATGAAACAATTGGCTAAAAAAGGTTCCTCCCTGTTTTGGAAAGAATGTTGCCTATAATTTCAAATTTATTTGAACTTAGTATTTAGGAACCTAAATGTAAGACCTCTGTTAGAAGATAACAATTTAATCCCAGATTTTTAATTCGGCTTTAGACAGAAGCACTCCTCAAGTAACCAAATACATCGTATAAATTACATTATCAAACATGTATTTCAGCAAAAACAACTGTGTTTTGCAATTTTTCTTTATGCTTCCCAAGCTTTTGACGAGAATTAACATGAAAGGCTAAAACACGAATTGAATAATATGCTTCCGAAGGAATACGTAGACATTTTAACATCATGTATGTCTGATAGACTTTGTAGAATCACAAAGGGAGACAAATATTCCAACCTGAAACAAATAAGAGCTGGGGTAGACCCGTTCTTCATCTTACAAATATTAGATAACATAACAGAAGCAACAGTCGCCGTTATTGCTCTCATAGGAATTGATCAGGGTCAATAAATCTGCACATACAAAAAATCAAAAAGCAAGTAACACTAACAGTAGACTGGACCAGGAAATGAAGGATCAAGGATCAAATATCTCGGCATGTTGGGTTCGTGGCAAAAATTCCAAGTTGTTAACACACAATAAAATATTGATTTATATTTGGACCCTGAAACCGGGTTGCGCTAGCGATACTAACGTCAAATCCATTCAAATAAGTGTTGCGTAACACAGTCATTACTACACAGTATGTTCCTAAAACAAATCTTTATCGAGACTTTGGCATCTCAGTTGTCGAAGAAGAAATCAAAAGGTTTACCAGCAAACCTGAAAGTTAGGCTCTCATACGTTCGCTATGTGGCTTCAGACAACCGCCATTATTACCCCTTGTTTGAGTGAACGCAGGTACTCAATTATTTTTAGTGACTGAGTCTGTCAGCATCGCAGCCCGTTCAACAACGGGACGACGCTGAATTAATTATCTACAATAAGTTATTAAAATCAACGGATTGTTCATACTCTTAATATCTCATTCGCCTTCAGTAACAAATATAAAATCTCATTTTTCAAGGAAAAGTTAGTAATTTGCATTTTTTATGTTATACATAGGTTATTGCTCCACCAACGTGACGCGCTTGGGAATATCCTTGAAATAATTGCACGCCAATCAACTATAAAGTGCAACAAGTTTTAAGGTAATTTAGAGCAGGCGATGCAGATACAACGTTATTTTGCATTTAACGCGCAACCATGCGGAAAATACAGGCGGAGTCTTTCACGCCTCAATTTTCAAAAACGCAGTGTGGCGAATTCTTCTTTTTTGTGCGAACCTGCGGTAGTTATTGAAAGTTTTCTAAAGATCTGTCTATATTTTGTGGGTGAAAATTGGGCTCCAGATGTACATGGTCTGTTATCAGCCGCGTATCTTATTGTTTGGCCTGAACTTTTAAACTTCTATATTTTTGTGATCTTCTTTTGTTGCCTTTAGTAGTCTTTGCAATCCGGTATTTAATGGCTTTGACCTATTTTTAAGAATATTATTTTCAGATTCAGTCCCAGTCCTACCACTAGAGCTGCTAGAACTTAGCAACTACCAGTTTTGAAGTATTCACAAGTTAAAACCCATAAATAGCCATTTCACGTAGATATGCTGATTGACGTTAGCAATAAATCTTTTCGCAATCATTCCTATAACAAGTCCTAGTTTAAAGACAACTCTTTTCTAAAGATGCCCAGCGTAGTGGCAGGTATTAAAAGCTGAAGAAACAATATTTTACTATACGACAACGACCAAATCAACAAAAGCTTTCGCATACACCAGAAAGAAACAAATGCAACCCTCAATCTTCAGCCTCCAAACCAAACATTATGTTTTAATGAACAAGAAAAATAAAAGACATCAAAGGAATTAGTAAAGAAAAACTATAAAAATTTAATATATACATCTATATATTAAATGATGGTAAAAATCCAAACCATGCATCCTCTTACAGACATATAAATCATTTATCTACCGTATCTAAACTCTAGAAAGGTTAATAATCCACTCTATCTTGGTTTCAATCCTTGACAACCAGTTTGGATTCTGTCAACATCACCCAACGGCCCAACAGTTTCATAGCGTTGTTCGAGCGATTAAAACTTTTGTATTTTTGGAAGTCAGTGTGGCATTTGATAATGTATGGTACGAAGGCCTGCCCTATAATGTTAAACTAGCACTTCCATTATATTTCAACCTCGTTAAATTGTACTTAAGCGACCGATAATTCAAAATCAAGATTAACCCACCACAATACTCTACTTCGGACATTCATCCTTGCGAGCCAAAAAATCTGAAAATGCATCTTCATACGCACAAGACTATTTAAACCTCTTACAAGCATGAGTTGCTAAGTGAAAAATCATAATGAATCCTGTATTGCCAGTACTGCTAGTACGCCTAGATGAAAAACTCAATTGGAGAAACCATACATCTGAAAAAGGAAATATAGAAGCTCCCAACTGCTCCTCGAAAATAAAATCCTGATCTTCGAGAGTTATTAAACTCATTTGGATCAATGGAAGTCCAACATAATAAGCCTCCAAAAAACCAATCCAAGATTCTTAATGCAATAGCCAACGCACCTTTGTATATATCTATCCAAATGCTTCATGTTGACCTCAGCATCCCATTTATGAAAAATGTCATTTAATAACGCAGTAACAAGCATAATGCCGGAAGAGAATCTCACTGTAATCCCCTAGTGGCAACGCTATTACAACTACAACAAAACAAAAGATCAAGAAGATGTTGGTCAACCGATCTCAGATGTAAAGTTCACATCCTGCCAAAAGGACCCGCCAGGTTTAAGTTCTATGCTATTTTAGGCGATAGAATATAATATTCTGATTGCTGATTAATAAAAGTTTATAAAAAAAATCTATATATCACGACAGAGTTTAAAAGCAGTGGAAAATGTTAGAGAAACTTAGGAAAAGTTAAATAAATTTCAATTTAACTGTTTTATCCAGAAAAAATTAAGGTAAGGTACATCATAATTAATTTTTTTTTAATTTTATCAAAAACATTAGGATAATTCATATTAGAAATGACAACCTTAGGTATAAATCTTCTAAACGATTAGAGCACACGGACATTTTAATACAAATGTACGGTCAGATGTCGTTGTAATTTATAGCAATACAATTATTCAATGTTTATCTGGACTTGACCGTTGTACCCATCAAAATCTAAAAACACTATTGGTAAAAATTAAAAAACTCTTTCATTTATAAAAAATAGCCATCTTTAATTTTCAAGAACGTTACTGACTTTCTCTAAATATAATTGTTTTAGAATAGAATGACATTCAACGTTATGAAGGGCATGAAGGATTAGAGAAGAAGAATAGAATGAACCAGCTCAAAACATCAGCCTTTCACTACGGGTAAAAAAATTAATTGCTAAAATTATTATTACTATTATATCATTAAAGAATGTCTAAATTTCCGTTATTAGCGATTTCTGTGCTTTTAAAACTTTGCAATCCGTAGTTTTACCACTGAAACTTAATTCAACTTTCTATGCGCCTTCCTTGCAAACCAACAAAGCACAAAATAAAATTTTATTCAAACTTTTTGTTCTGCCCAGTCTGCCATATCGTTAACCATAATGGTAAGTACTAGACTGGTATCTTCAGCATCTCTTAATCCATACTAGGTACGAAAAACATGCTCGACAACTGCGAGACTTATTAAAGCGCTAAAAAGACCACCAGGAACAGCTTCTGGAATTTCAGCCCGGCAGTCCTTTTATGAAAGGCGCTGGCGCATCCACCGCAACTTATGTGGCCCATCTCGTAGACGGTAATAAATTAAGCAGCCCTTTAGCCAACAAATACTGTGCAAGTGCTCAGTTCATTCACCATTAGGCTATAAACAGGCAATTTGCTCGTAACTCCCGGCCGCCCTGCACGCCATCCCTGTGTACGCAGGCACGAAAACTCGTGCTCAAAGAGAATGCTAAAAGATGGGGAATATTCATGGAGTTATTATTCCATTAGATAATTGTTTCACGGAATGAAGCTTACGCACAGCTGAGGATCGCTGCGTTCATGAATATGGAAGGCCGCTCGCGTGGGCGGCACGTGATTTCCATTTTAATTAATTTCGGCGTACCTGCGCGCCGGTGTTTATCGCCCGAGCACGGCTATTAGCATAAGCGCCGTGCAAACTGCAGGGCAAACTGAAAACAACAGGTGCTAAGTGGCTTGGTGCGTACTTATATGATTGAGACCAACGCACAGTTTGCAATAAATCACTGCTGATTTTGAAAATTGAAGAAAGTGATATGTTGGACACACTATCAAATTCCGAGTTTTCTAATTGTTTTAATCAATCAACGTCGAAGTAGTAGATTTTATGACAGAAAAGTAAAAGAAAATGAACATTTTTTTATAGTTTGGGAAACCTAAATTTGAATGGGAAACCTGAATTTGAATTGCGCGCCACTTGAGTTCTGTGAACATTGGAAATTTGAATTTATATAGTTGGTACCTAAACACATGACAAAATCCACCAGAAACGCCGTACATTTGTGAATTCGGTTTTAGAGAAAACAGCAGATGATAATTTTTACAAAAAACTCATTGTTAAATGGTTTTGTGAATCGTCAAAATTGTCGCATCTTGGGTAGTGCTATTCACGAAAAGCCAATACATCCACAAAAATGCACTATATGCATTGTAGACTGAAGGAACAGTTGGCCCGTACTTTTTTGAAGACGAAGCTGGTAACGCTACTATTGTCAATGGTGTACACAATCGAGAGATGCTAAGCCAATGAATGGAACATAAGTGACATGTGGTTTCAACAAAATGGAGTCTCATGTCACGCAGCATGTGAAAAACTCATTTTATTTCAAACAAAATTTCCTGGTCTCGCCGAGGAATGGCACTGGTTGACCACTGCGATCTTGTAATATAACCTCGCACTCTTTCCTTTTAGGTTATTTGAAAGAAAAGGTTTATATCACCAAACCTGATACAATTACAGGGCTAAAAGAGAACATCAGATGTGTACTTACTGAAATAGAGCTGCACTTATGGGAAAGAATTATGGAAAAACTCGTTAAAAGAATGGTCGCATGTTGGCGGAGTTGTGGAGGGCATTTGGGCATTTCATACAGTGATAGTAACAAAATTCAGATCGTCCAAATATTTTATTGTTTTATACAGAAAAAACATCCTGAAGTCCAATTTGGATAACCCTGTATTAGGAAAAACCAAAAATGTTTAATAAAAATTCAGTTAACATCATGTTGTTTTGAATTTAAAAAGCAATCTAATTTTCAGACAACAAAATCAACTTTTATGTATTTGAATAAGTATAATTTTTTTTTTATATTTTACGTAAAGGCCGGTTCGCGGCCTTGTTAAAGTATACTTTTATGTAAGAGATGCTAAAGCTTTCGAGCGGTGTGCGTTGAGGCGCTTCGCGTCTTGTAAGAAGTGCGGACCCTACCTTCCCCCCCACTTAAATGTAGCCACTGGCATATCAATGTGAAAGGGGCTATTTTTTAGGCCACTTGCACTGGTTTTCTTGAATTTCTGATCGCGGATTCGGAGTCTACGTCAAATTTGGCTGTCCCTTTTGTTTTTTCCAGAGGGAACAGGCGGCTAGGGGATTTTATGTGCTTTCCTTATTGTTTATAGAGGGAGCATGTCTTTATATTATACGGTCATAATTGATGTATGTATAAGAGTAATTAATTCAATCAATCTCATTCCATGAGTTGGATCAAACATTTAGTTAAATATTTTTATTTAGTGGTCTGAATTTCTAGAAATATAGAGGTCATGAAATTAAAGCTTAATCATTAATATTAATCTATAGTTTTGCAGCAATATACTGAAATGGTATAATTTATTGATAGTAACATGCTACGTAAGCGCCAGTGTGGCCACGCGGTTGATGGTTTGTCGTCTAAAACGCGGTGTTTTCCATATCGCTCTGTATCAGAAATGGTGTTTGACAACCGGGCACTGAGGGAGAACATATGGGAGCCTTGACCTCTCGAGTTTGCAGGTCTTGCTTCTGTATAGAGTGCAACATCACCATTATTATTATTATTATAAAAAGTATAAAATCATGGAGTGTAAATTTTTGAACTTTTCTCGTTCCGATTGTCTATTCATGTGTTAAGTGTTTAAAAGACAATTTAAATCGAGTTAAGTGAGACATAAAATTGATAATTTAAGGATTTGCTAATAATTTATTTGATTGAGTCTTGCTTCAATTGTCAACAATGACACAAATAATCTTATAGCCCTAATGTTTGAATATATTTTGATTTGGACCACCATTAACTCATATGGACGAATCAGAATTAAGGGATGAGTCATTAGGCAATTTTAAATATTGTAACAGCTAAAAGAATATTATTAAGTGGCAAAGCGAAGCGGAGTCACTTGCTAACTTCATGTTGTCCGTCTGTCTGTCTATCCGTCCGTCCGTCCGAGCAAAAACTCGACAACGGCTGGGAATTTCCAAATTCTGTTTTCACCAATGACCAAAAAGGCTTGTTTGCTAGTGATTCTGAAACTGATTGGTCAAAGGTCAGCGTTAGTGCTTCGCCACTTCGCTATGCGTTGCAAGCTTTGCAGGTTTATTGGATTCAAGGATCAGAGGAATGCATCTCTAATCCGAAGTGAAAACCAAATGGGGGTCTCAGCAAGTATTCCTATTAAATATTTGGTAACTTTGGTAGTTGTAGAAGGGGATCATTTTTTTAGTATTCTAAAACGACATGTTTGGTTCATATTTTCAGCCTGAAGGTTTATGGTTAACATTCTTCTTCGCCACTTCCTGATGAGTGCCAGAGTTTTCCAATTTGTTATTCCTTAATTCCCCAAATCTTATTTAACCATTTCCCTTCAAGTTTTCTTCGATCTTCTTAACCTACCAATTGCAGTTTTTTGTTGATAGGTCATTTGTGAGTCTTGTTCTTCAAAATAATTTTTAGTTCCTCTCTTGTCCTTGCCATTAAAATCAGATGAGCTTATATTATATTGTTTTCTAACTTGATTCTATTTCTTCTTAGGTTACTGACAAAGTGACCACTCATATGGCATCTATTTCTTTCGCCATATTTGTGACTAGTGAATATATTTTTTCAATCATTCCTGCATTAACTACTTTGAACAATTTATTGGCAGGCTGTTAGAACCAAGATTCTTGTTATTTCTCATTTTGGCTCTCTCAGTTGCTTCCCATCTCCTCCACAGCATTCCTGTACAGCTTGATCGGCATTTTAACTTATAAAATTTTTTAACAGTGTTTTACTCACATTTTGAGCACCTCAATATGTTCAAATACCCTCTTACCCTATACAATCTTAAAATACAGTAGTGGTTGATAATACTTTTGTTTTTCTTCTTTCATTCTTTATAACTTTTTACCTTCCGTTTCAACATTCTTCTTTCCTTCTTTCTACAGATTGTTTTTACTTTCCTTTTAGCTTCTCTACATCTTGAATTTGTTATCTCTGTTTGTTTTTTCAACGTTATCTGAAGAGTCTTCTGGCTATCCACTATATTTTTAGATTCGTCATCAAACCAAATATTTATTGTAGTTTATCTTATATTTCTTATTTGTTTGCTCCTTACTCAACTCATCTTTTGTTTATTATTCCAAGTGTATTCCTTACCATTTATCTCTAGCTTGCGATATGCTACTCTGACTTTTATTCCCTTACTCCACTCTTCACTGCCTTTTGTTCTTCATTGATTCTTTCTATTATCTTAGTAGGTGTTTTACATGTTTTTTCTCTCTTTTTTTGAAAGCTTTATCTTCTTCGCTATCCTCAGCCTGGTGACGCCGTTTTTCCCATCAGTTGAATATTCTTGCGAATCTTACCCTAATTTTTTTCAACTCATTATTCCTAGTTGTTACTTCTCTGTAATCTCCCTATTTTTTTTATAATTATCCCTATTGTCTATTAGTACTCTATAATTATTGGTCGATGATTTCAATTTTGCATTTTATTTATGCAGCTAAAGCACTACTCTCTACAATTTTAGATTCATGCGAACCTTTACAACCGCTTTATCGCCCTGGCGCTATTACAACTGTTTATATTTTGGCACCGTGATCTGCATGCTTTCTACTAGTAACTTTAATATATTTTATCACTTTTTAACAATGCTTTATTTATTGTTACGCAAGACAATAAAAAAATGACAACGTTTAACAAATGTCTTAAGAATTAATCAATAGCTAAATTGAAATTGGTTATTACTCAATAATATAAATATGCATAAGTGGTTTGTCATTGACGGGTACTTAACAGAAACCAATTCAGATTTCTAATTTAATTGCCTGCATTAGAGAAGTCTAACTAATATGTCTGATGGCCAAATCTCCGCCACTGCTACATTTGTCCGACATCCAAAATTCCAGCAAAACACGGATCGAGAGAAACGGTCACATGGTGAAACCGTGTAGCCCTGCTCTTTGTGGCCGAACACAGCCACGGCAACGGTCGCACCTGTTAAAGGTGAGGTTTCCGCGACCTCACCCCTCTGTTCCCAGTTCCGTACGTGGGCCTCTGCCCACTCGAATCTGTTCCTACGGCATTCCACGGCTTTGTTGCTCTCGTTCGCTGCTTTGTCGGCCACTTCGTATCGGCAGCTACTTCATTATTACGCGCACTTACCCAAATTAATCGGTAAGCGCTTCGGCGGGCCATTAGGGCCGGTTTGGGGGGAGAATTGAAAAGATCGCGCGGCAGCACCAAGAAGCTGCATGCCGAAGCCAGCGTGCCCAATTAACAAAAGCCGCTTTAATTGCGCTTCTGACCCACTTAATATGTTCGAGCGGCCAACTTTGCCATCGGCATCACGTACGGTCGTACAATTATGAATGTGGAGCAGAATAATGGGTGTGGGCGAATATTAAGTCGCCGCTCCACCTCCACGCTCGCCTCGAACTGTTGTAGACGCTGACTAATTATTTTTGATGTGCATTGTATGGTAATTGTCCGAAAACTCAGTAGACATAACAAAACGATTTCATATCCTAAATTGACTAGTCGTTAGCGAAGATCGTTGTTGTCTAATTTTAAATATAGGAAGTTAATGTAGGATATAAATATTTAGTATCTGCTCTAGATGATAAGGTTTGCCGATAGAATAATTTTTTTCGCGCCCTCCCAGTCTAATTTCGTGGAAAGTCATGTCCTACCTACTTTCCTACTTCCTACTTTTCCCTTATAGGAAACTATGCCTAAAAAACCCTGATTAGTCTTTTAATCTGTAATCATTGGGGAAAACCAACGGTTTTAATAAATATGACTTCTAATATATTTAAATGTAAATCAAAATAGTCATGGAGTTTTGAAATTTTTTTGTAAAATAATTAGTACAAGGAGACAAATATAACTTTATAATCTTTACAGAAGGTTGTCTGAACATTTCGTATTTCGTAACCATTACCATAGCTCAGTTATATAAAAATAAAAAAGGATCCTCTAAAGCACATCGAAAGATATTTTTATCACAATTGTCGAGACCAACGATCATGGTTATCGAAAGATAATAGATTCAACACACAAGAATCTAATATAAACCTGAATTTATTTTTACGCATTGTGAGGCTTCTGAGCGTTGTAGCTAGGGTGACCTCAAGGGGACTTCTCTTCCCACGCCATGTAGGATAACCCTCACTGTCGCTTCTTCCATAGTATTACGATATCGAAGCAAGAGGTACCCTCGTCCGATGTGCAAAGGATTATTATGCAATTTCTTACGACAACAGGCGTAAAATCGTCCAGAATTTTAAGAGACTTAAAGCACTTTTCGGGGATAACGCCCTTAAGTACACTCAAGCATAAATCACTTTTTGGAGAACAACAAATCAGTTAACAACGAGGGCTAGTGTGATTTCGGACAATATTCGCATTGTTCGCAGCCTTCTCGAAAATGAACGCTGATTAACGGTTGTTTTAATTACGTCGGAGATCGGAATAAACTATGCAATCAATATTAATGATCTTAGGTTTCAGCAACACTCGACTACATAGCTGCGCAATCTCGACAAAAAATCGAGGAGTTGTTCTGGACTATACTGAACAATTCCTATAGTACAGATTTATCACACCATGATTATCAGTTTTGATCTCAATATTACTGTAGAAAAGTTCGTGCGCCATTGGCTAATACCATATCCACCTTCATTTTGCAATAACAGAACCAAACTATCTATCTGTCGACAAATATGCGGCGTTTGTAAGTCGGGAGATTATGTAGCGAAATAACATTTTACCTTTGTACTTTTATAAAGCTTCAATAAAAATTCTAATTTATATTTTCACCCTTGCACCATTTGATTTGAAAAATTGTCAGACGCAATCAAAATTGCCAACCCTTTTAATTTTGAAAAATGATGTCTACTTATCGTTAGACAATGGTAAGGCTCTAACACCCCGCATGGGAGCTTACGGCTCTCCTAAGTGTGCTCTCTCTACCCGGTCGTAGCGCACAATCTTTGATGCGGGGCGACGTGGCAAGCACCGCGCCTTAGATGAACCCTTGTTCAAAGTGAACACAGGTACTCAATTATTTTTAGTGACTGAGTAGGCCACCTGCCAGACATTAGAGAGATCCGGGAATGAACCCGAGTCCGAAAATAACAGGCGTGCTAAAAGGTCTAGCGAACAGCATATGAGAGAAGTTTTTCAGTTATGATTTGTATGATTCTTAATAAGCAGAACTGATGACAGATACTATTTATGTCGATGAAGAATTAAAATTGAAATGTATTTTTATTTTTCTATATACTTATAATAATTACCTACCAATAAAGATAAAATAGTAATCTTCCAATATCTCTAGATAGTAGTATCATTACAATGTATATACTTTAACCTTACGTTGATGAAGATGGTTTCGCCCATAAATATGACAAAGAAGTGGAAAGTCTATGAGTAATAAATTGAGACTAAAAGTGAGAACGTGAAAGATTTTCGAATAAAATGTTTCTATTTCTTATATTTTCCTCGGTGGTCCTTTCATTAAATTTTATAACAATATAGACGAGTAATGGGTAGACGCTCTTCACGACTCTATTGCAGGGACACGACTCTGACCATGCGAGATTTGGTTCTCTCCCCTCTCTTAAAAAGGGAGAAAATAAAAGAAGTGATTGGAATACGTAATACAAACACTAATAGCCTAAAAGACAGTAAAGGTAACTCAGTATAGACGAACAGAAGAAGTTAAAGAGGTAGAGGGAGTATATAGGTGAATTATTTAATGCAAACGGCCAGAATATGAACACAAAACATTATAACAAGGCTTGAAATAAAGTTAGATAAAGTAGATCATGCGATAAAAATAATGAAACTAAGAGAAATAACAAATCCAGGTAATAAAACGTAAACTCAAGCATACGTAATGAACAACGAACTATCAGCCTAATGAGCCATGTTCTGAAAGTACATTTTTGAATCATTCACTCCAGAAATAACAATAAATAATAAAATATGAGCGATACGCAATTTGGCTTCTGCAACAATCTTGAAACTATAAAAGCGCTGTTTAATATCTAAGTTCTAAGGGGCGAACACAGCAAAATTGGAGAATCGAAAATTAAATATCACGTTGTAAGTACAGCAGTTTACTGCCTATCTAAACAGACTGTCCAGCCAGCGCAAAAATATCACTTGATAAGGTCAAACTTGTCTAGACGAATCAGTTGCCACTATGTTGTTGAACGAAGTCGAACACCCCAAATTAATTTGCACGAACACGTCCACAATTCCAAACTGAGTACTTGCTCGAAAAGCAAATTCTACTGTCGCTCGTGTAATAAAGGGTTTAGGACTTATGGTGGAAAGAAACCAAATGACAGATCAGAAGAAGGAACATAGAGTGAACGGTTTTTTAAAGGTAATTACAAGATTTCTTCTAGAGAGGTGGCCGAAAAAGTCAAAATGACGCAGTATTTTATACAAAAAGTAACAGCTAGAGCCGGTCTGAAAAATTTTAGAGCTCAAACAGCACCTGATGGGGATGAAAAAAAGAATAAAACAGCACAGCCCCGTTCTCGTAAGTTGTCTGAAAATCTATTGACACAACGTGCGTGATGTTTGGTAAGACATATTACCTTGCCAACTTCAATTATAGTGCTGAGCAAGATTACTACACTGCTCGCAGTCGAAAAGATGCTTCAAAGAAATGCAAAACAAAGCGGAAAGCGAAATTCCCCAAGAAATTCTTTGCCTGACAAGTCATATGCAGTTGCAGTTTGAGGAGCAAATATTTCATCAAAACTGGGTCTATTCACCCGGCCGTCTATCGAAAAGAGTGCCTGCAAAAACGTTTTTTGCCGATCTTGCAGCAGCACTATGTTAAACCGCTTTTCTGGTCAGATCTCGCAACGTCCTACTACTCTAAGTACTCCAATTATTTTGCGTAAATTGTCTCAACTTCGGTGCTCCATTGCTTTGTTTACCCTTAGCTCAAGGATGTAAAAATTTTAGCCATTCAGTATATATGCGTTTTGTCGACTTCGAGAAAGCATTCAGTCGAGTCATTCATAAGAAAATTATGGAAATACTCCAGCAAACAGGAATTGATGATAAAGATCTAAGTATTATCAAAAATCTGAACTGGAACCAATTAGCTAACATAAAACTAGGCTTCTCTGAAGAAGCATTGGATGTAGTAGATGTAGGTGTTAACATCAACGGTACAAAAATTAATCATTTAAGATACGCAGATAATACCATTCTGGTAACTAATAGCCTGGAAGAACTCCAACTTCTTGTTGGCAGCTTTATAAGAGTTTGTGGCGAATACGACTTAAAGCTCAATACCACGAACACCAAGTTGATGATTATCAGCAAAGCAGCAGTGAATGCCCTAATCATAACAGCTTATGGCATACTGCTTGAGAAAACAACTAAAATAACATATCTGGGATTTCAAATCCACAATTGGGACATTACAAACGAGTTCAAAGTACGTATAGAAAAATCGCTTGCTGCTTTCTCAATATTCTCAATACTATTATACGAAGTCGAGAGCTGAACGCTAAGAAACACGCTACTAAAAAAACCTGAATATGTCAAACATGTAATCCTGCATCTTGTTATGAAAGGTAAGATAACTGAAAAAAGGCCCAAGCAGAAGACGGACACTTAGCCAACGGAACCTGTGAGTCAATATAATAACCAACGTTCTTAACACATCAACTGTTGACATCAACTGCTATCGTGGCGTTGAACCTCCACTTCTAGAATTGATATGGGGTTTCCTTAGAAATTCTTCTCCAAAGTCGGTGGTATGTTATCATTTTAGATAACAAGAAAACGAATAATAGTACAACAACTACATGATATGCGTCATCTAGTGAACAACTAACATGTTGTAGAAAGCAGCTAATCTAATCTCAAAACAAAGCAGAAAAACCAACCCAATTCATGCATTCAGAAAAGATTTACTGAAAAATACAATCGAAGGTGAAGAAACATACTTAAAAAAATTGTCAGGATTTTGGATGGTTGCCCCTTTTCTCGCATTTCTTCTTTGTTTGCTTTAAAGGCGTTTTGTATTATTATCTAGCCTAACTAAAGTTAAAATGAAATAAAATACAGCCCACCCTTAAACTTCAACAACTAATATCAAAAATGAGAGAAACGCAACATCTGAATTTCAAAGAAAAACCCTTTTTTGAGTAAAAATAAATGTGAAAGTAGCAGCAAATTATATTACACAAAATTCAAAAAAACTAATTTAAGCACTGCACTTTTAAAACAAGTATTAATTCTCTCCGCCACTTAAGTTGCTTGAATATTTAGTAAACATTCGATAAAACAATTTATGTAGACGTAGCAAGGATTTGTATGCTTTCTATTAATAAATCTTCCAGAGGTGTCAAAATGTCTACGAGAATGACGTATAGCTCCTCGAGTCGATGCGCCTCCCTCGATTTAATAAAGCACTTCGTCCCAAAAGAGACGAGACAACTTTATGTTAACAAATTTAAAGGCATGCTTTAAAACAATCATTAAGTGGCTGTACATTTAATTAGACTTTTTTATAAGTGGTAAGATCTAAAAACATACAGGACGGACATTGGAGTATAAAATTAGATAACGTAAATTACTCCTGTTCTTATTAAATTTACGTTTGAATGTTCTGCATCCAATTATATGATATATAATTAAAAACTTGCCCAAAATTAAAGATCAAAATTAAGGCTAATTTCAAACTTTTTTGGAAATCCGTTAATTGTTTTTTGTCTACATTCTTTAGATTTAAATCACTTCTTTGATTCGTTTTTGACGAAAGCTCATAATATAAAGAAGATCGAGTTCCCGTAAGAAAGAACTTGAGAGCTTTTGCTTTTCTCTTTGTAATGTTACAGGATGGTATAAAAGAAACGGGGTGGCTAATTAAATAGATAATATTTTGTTTTTATTTTTTCAAAGCTTCTATAAACAAAACTTGGAAAACCCACAACAGAAAGATATACAATTGGATGATCTAATAAGATTATTAAATTTTAATATGAAAACCAGCAAGAGTTTTGAAATCAGTATTTAATAGTTTCAGTGCACGTTTTGACAAGGTGGAGTTGGTCATCGTCTAAGATATGAAAGACCTTCGGCTGTCACGCAAAAAATATTTAGCGGGTACATTAGAGAGTTGAGTAACGTCAGGAGATGTCCACAAGGTGGTGGAACATCTCGATATACTTGCAAGAAATTTTGGCTAGATTAAAAATGTTTTCAGATGAAGTTTAGATTATACAAGGTTGGGACCATTTTAATTTAAAGAAACAGCGATTTTAATTGGCCTAGGTGTGTGTCCAATCTAAGTGCTTTCGATTTTCCCTCTTATAAGTAAGCTCGCACCGATCTTACAATTAAAGAACAACATAAAAATTCGAACTTTAGGTCAAGAAATTCTTGAAAAAGTGATAAAAATATCTAGAAAGACTTTAACTTTTGAAACAGATAGTGGAGCATTACTTGTGTTATTTTTCATAAGTATTCAGGAAAAAATTCCCCATCTTTATACCAAACTTTGCAAAAAATAAAAAGTCCGGTTTTGGACCGCGGAAGGTAGAAAACTGGACCGCCAAAAAATCTACATAAGCCAGCAAGAAAAATCTGCAGAAGCAGCGTAGCTTGTGTGCTGGGCGCTTAATAAGCAACATAAGTCAATTTCAAACTCTGAGAGTGTAAAAGAATGTGTGTTGGAAGTGACCACGGCACTTTTGAAGAAGAGCTTCTTCAAAAACTTTTGCGGAAGGCACCTTGCTACGCCATTGCACTTGACGAATCATGTGACATTGTTGATGATGCACAAATGTCCGTTTTGGTGCGATTTTTTGACATTGAAAGCAGAATATTTAGGGATTAATTGAGTTCAAGGCTTTTGATGACTTCATGACAAAATCAAACATTAGTTATGATAAAATGGTGTGTCTTTGAAGTGACGGGGCTCCGGCGGCGATGACAGATAAAGAAAATGGATTGGCAAAGAAAATCAGGGATAAGAATTCTGGGTTACTATCTCCTCATCTGTACATAATTCATCAAGAGTCCTTTGTGGCAAACTCAGTATTACACTAAAAAGAGTAATGGGCAGCTTGGTCTAGTTGATCAATTTTATGAGGTCTCATTCTGCTTTTCAACACAGGCAATTCAACGAGTTTCTCTCTGAATGTGATTTGGTGTATTCTGATTTACTGCAACACAATAATGTTCTTTGGTTAAGTAAAGACCAAGTGATTGCACGTTTCTGACAAATAAAAGAACAAGTAACCTCCTTGGAAAATTTGGATACTAAGGAAGCAAGGAAAAACTTGCAGATACTAGTAAATGAGTGCAATATGCTAGCTCTAGATTTCCTGGAAAATATTCTGAAATATTTAAATGCACTCATCACCGAGTTACAAGGAAACGGGAAATTAATATGTAATCTGATACAAAGTGTGTTTGCTTTCCGTCGTAAGTTGGACATCTTTGAAAAAGATATTGGAAATCAAGAATTTATTCATTTTCCAACAATTCTTGGATATAGAAAGAATTCCGAAATAGACATTGTAGTGTTTTTAAGTTTTATGTCACATCTTGAGAAGAAATTTGTAGCAAGATTTCAAGACTTTGCAGAGATAGGAAAACCGTGACAATTCATTAAAATCGCCTTATGAAAATTCTCCAGTGGCAGAACGGACTTCACTTTAAATAGAGATCATCGGCCTCTAAAAAGATATTTCTTTTTTTGAAAAAGAAATTGCCTTAAGATCGCAAATTTAATTTCGCGCACTAATTTGTGACATATTATTTTTAAAGTAAAAATAAAAATTAAAACTAATAATTAGAGTTTTTCTTTTTTCTCTCAAAAGCACCCAGATCCCAGTATAAATTACTTGCTAGCCCATGTTCTATAGTATCTGTGATTTTTAGAAACTGCATCGATAAGGCGTAATTGTTTAACTTTTATCCTAAAGAAAATTGGATTGTCTGCTTGTGTAATAAAAAAAGGAACAGAAAAGGTTCCCCAGTAACTAAATGTTTAATTCTTGTTTGACTCTTCTTTTATTTAAAAATTTAAAAATAAATAATGGATATAAAGAAGGGAAAGAAATAAAAATTTATTTCAGAAAGTGTCTACTGATGGAAATGAGGAGAAGATGAAGGATAGTTAGTATTATCAAAGGGAGTAGAAAGTAATTCTCAAAAGAAAAACAAAACTATTAGCAGAAACTAAGGAGTACGGAAACATGACGACGCGGCTTAAAAAGGGTTTATGCAGAATAAATTTGGCAACATGGAATATTAAAGCACTATATTGAGAAGAAAAATAATTAGTCAAAAAATTTGGAGAAAGATATAAATACCCTACTAATTACTAAAACTAAAATTAAAGAGAAAGGCCATACGACAATATTAAGCGGAGTCATGAATGAGGAAAGAGCAAACGGAGAAGTTGGGTATGTAATATACACAAAAATAGTCCAAATAACATTGATAGCGAAAACTACTGCCAAGTTCTGGGAAGAAGCATTAAACATAGTAGAAAGTTGCAAAAAAATAATTGTAGTAATAGGATAGCACTACTAGTGATGTAACAGAAACGTA
Organism: Sinelater perroti; assembly: GCA_036346155.1. NCBI lineage: Eukaryota > Metazoa > Arthropoda > Insecta > Coleoptera > Elateridae > Sinelater > Sinelater perroti. The sequence continues at coordinate 120,970 of JARFIY010000316.1, read as the reverse complement.
AAGAGAGACAACAAAAAATAATGAGCGCAGAATTATTATATATAACATAACCCAATATTGCTGAACACATTATTTCAACACAAAGACACATAAACTACCCAAAAAGGTTCAAAGTAAAGATAAAAAATTCATAATATATTATGTATCAATAAATAGTAGCCGTGGGGGAAAAATATGATATATCAGGGCCATAAGAGGATCAAAGATAAATAGTGATTATTATCTCTTGAAGTGGAATAGAATAAGCTGCTGGCCAACGGGAAAAATACTCACAAAGTAGAATTGCAAAAGAACATTAGCAAGGAAACCCATAAAGACTTACAGATTAATGAAAAGAGAATTAGCAAGCAAATATAGCGAGAAAGTCGAAAATAAACGGTCTGGTGGAACAAAATTGTCATGAAAGAAGATAAACTGAAAAAAGAAAATAGAAAATCGTGAGATATGCCAAAACTACAAAACGGAGAAAGGGTAAAAAACAATATTAGAAGCAAAAATAGAATAGAATAGAACGCAAATCAAAAATTGTTTTTTAATATATTAGAACACCTAAAAGCTGGAAACAAAAGTGCAATAATTACACACATTAACGACGAATATTATAAAAAGTATTATTAAAATCTGCTGAACAGGGAAAGTAATAGAGTTAATAAAGAAACATAGAATATAAAAGGTACGTCAAGGATACTACAAAGGGGCTCAAAAATGAAAGAACGCTAGGTGTGATAGTATTATAAGAGAAATAATATAGAACATGAATGCAAAAGGGGAAAGGGAGATATTGTGTCAATAAACCAGAACTATCGACGAATTAACCTGCCGAGTATAGCGTCAAATGTCTTCGAAATAAAACTAAGCCGGGAACTAGAACCCTAGCTTCAAAAAAGAAACATTTAATATTATGTATTTACTACTAGTTCTCAGCTTTTTTCTGCAAAATTAAAGTTTTATTTAAAAACAAACAAAAAAAGCTTAAGTATCAAAGTATTCTCCGTTGGCATCGATGACCTTTTGCCATCTTTCGGGTAGCTTGCGAATTCCCTGGTGATAGAAGCTCACCGGCTTCGAGACGATAAAGTTATCGATGCATTTCAGACTTCTTCTTTTGTTTTGAAGTGCGTATCAGCCCAGTGATGCTGTAACGACCGGAATAAATGATAATCGGAAGGGGCCATGTATGGGCTATACGCCGCATGTGGGAGAAGTTCCCAGCCTAACGCGAAGATGTGTTCTTGCGTCGCCTTCGCAACATGTGGTCGGGCATTATCATGGAGCAGGATGACTTTGCGACTTCCTTGTCCAGTAAATGGCTTCTTTTCTTCGATTGCGTCGCTCAAATTGATGAGTTGCTGTTGGTAGCGATCCGCCGTAACTGTTTCACCTGGTTTCAACAGTTCATAGTACAGCACACCTTTCCAATCCCACCAGATACAGAGCAAATTCTTTTTGGCGTGGATATTGGGCTTTGAAGTCGACGTCAAAGGTTTGCCAGGGTCTACCCATGATTTTTTGCGCTTGGGATTGTCGTACAAGATCCATTTTTCATCGCCCGTAATAATTTTATGCAGAAAATCCTTTTTTCGGTTCCTCGAAAGCAAATGGAGTGCGGTGTCACGCCGTCGATTTTTGATGTCTTCGGACAATTTATGCGGAACCAATCTGCCTTTCTTTTGTATCTTACCCAATGCATGCAAACGTATGGGAATGGCTGGCTGAGTGACGCCAAGCTGTTCTGCAAGCTCTTTTTCAGTTTGCGCATTGTTTGATCCAGCAATGTCTGCAGCTCATCCGTGTCAAATGTTCGAGGGCGTCCAGCGCGTGGTTGATCTTCAAGACTAAACTCTCCTCCGCGAAATCTTTGGTACCACTTTTTGCACGTTGCATGACTTACAGCATTCTCACCATATGCAGCACAAATCATTTCGGTGGCTTCAGCAGCGTTTTTCTTAAGACGAAACGCGAAGTGGATAGAAAATCGAATATTCTCTTTTGTGATTGCCATCGTGAACACAGCTGATTATTGATTTTATGTGCATCAAACGCCAAATCGCATGATGTTTGCTTTAAAACCGCAAGAGGGCGGACTAATACGTTACATGTAAACGGTGATTTGCGTCCTGTGAAATCGAAAGCTGAGAACTTATTTATACACCTACTATTAAACAAATAGCAGAAAGAATAAGAAATACAAATAATAAAATATTCCTACATTTTAGTGATTTAGAATCAGTCTAAATAAGTGAATGAGCGTTTGTTAACGATTTTGTTATATTTGCGAAAAATGAAAGAAATCGAAGAAAACTTACATATATGGAATGAGATATAGAAGAGAAGAAACTAAAAATAAACGAGAAAACAAAAATCGCGGGATACCATATGCAAAGCGTAACATGGAAAGGTAATAGAACAAATCAACGCCTTCATACTAGGGAGTATGACCAGATAATAAGGAAAATCATAAAAAAGAATCAATCTGACTAATAATTTCCTATGAAAGAAAGAAGTTGTTGTTTAAACGAAACAATGAGCACATAGAGCCGTATTTGTAATTATACTAACATTGGCAGCGACACCAAAGAAACCAAAGAACTAGATTTAAAATATGAGAATAAAATATTAAAAACGAGCGTTAGGAGTCACAAGAAAATATTATATCAGATACGACACTATCAGAGAACAGTTATAAGTGCAATGAACAATAAAACGGATTGAGGACTGCTAACTGAGATGCCATGGAGATCTTAAGAGGATGAACTTGACCAGACCAGTTAAAAGTCAAAGCTAGAAGAATAACGGTAGATTAAAAAAAAAAAACAAAAACAATCGAAACATGGAAAAGATAGTCGAAGACCCAGACCTCACCATGGAACAAGTATCGACCATGCCAAAAAGAAAGAAGTGGAAATAAATGTATAAAAAAACTGTTGACAATTGATTATGTTATGTATATATAATGGACGATTGAGCAATTAACGAAAAAGCGAATAATAAGCCAAACACTACATAATACTTTCTTAACCATGTAACGTATTTCCATAAATTAAAAACTCAAGTAATTTAAATTTATATTTGTCCAGATAATTAAATAATCGAAACATTACTTAAATATTAATAATTTGCCCAATGTCAAGAAAAACAGCTTCTGTAAGTCAAGTGCACATTAAAATTGTTACTGATAACCACATGGAGCCACGTTTTTGCTTTATCAAATGAATTTGTTTGCGTTATTGATAACAATGTAGATGTGCCGCGAATTAAGTCCAAAATTCGTTATAACATTGCCGTTACAGTGCACTTATTGTAATTTTAGGTGTTGAATATTAACACACGAATTCACTCTTGATATATTCTTCAGGTCATTGTCCGCGCAGCCCAGCAATAATAGATATACAAGTTCATTTAAATTAGCACGATAAAGCCGCATAAAACTCATATCTATTGATTAGTGAGCACTAATATGACCTCTTTTACGGCTGATAGTAGGAACTTGTTTGTAAGACATCTCGTTAGCACATTTAGTTTAGTGTCATTAACGTGGTGCGAAAACCATTATAGTTATCAAGATTAGTACCAACTGAAAACTGAGTTGGCACAATAATCTTGGATTTAACCGTGCCCGTCATCAAGGCGCCTCTAATTAGTATAACATATTTTAATAACAGTATACGCATGTTATTTGTGCGTCTCGAAGAGCCTTAGTAATTCTTTCAACATTATCTTCAAAGCTTCAGAGCTTCACGGCGCCGATTTAAAAAAAAACTTCCGTTTCTAGTACATAGGGAAATTTCGCACCGCTGTTTTTTTTTTCACCTACACTTCAGAGCAAAACAATTGACTCAGCAACGTGCTCGAGTTTTGAGAGAATGTGAATCCACTCAGATAACGTTCCAAGTAAATTTCAGTGTACTGTTTGAAAGTCTAAAAACTGTGGTTTCAAACGATACCACTTTGATTGAATCGGACCTGTTCTGACAAAGTTATGGGCCTAAGAATATGTGCAACACAAAAGAGTTGAAAGTATGAAAGGAAAAAAGTAAAATCCTCAGTTGAAATTAACTTAATGATTTTTAAATACCCTGTGTTGCCACCTCTTTCCAATCAATTACGCATGGATCGAATGGTTTTCCTATGCTGTCCTTGAGGGATTGCTTACCACTCTTCTATCAATACCGCTCTCAGTTCCATCATGCTCCCTAGTGCAAGAGCTCGGACTCTTCGCTTAAGCTCATCCTAAACATGTTCAATTAGATTCACGTCTGGGCCAGTCCATTTTCGGTATACCGACGTCCAGGCAGGTAGGTAGTGGTCAATCGCGTGGTGTCGCATCGCTTGTTGTGTATTTGCATGAAAATGTCCGCCAGAACTTGCAAGAGCCATCTCCATATGTGGCAGTTTCTTGAATACGGCAATGAGCAAATCGCCCTCTATAGACCCGACGTCTCCCGTCGTTGAAATGTAGGCACAACCTGGACTCGTCGGTGAATAATATCTAACTCCAATCGCCGAGATCCCAATCGAGATATTTGCGAGCAAATTCTACTCGCCTTTGTTTTTGGACTGCAGTCAGCTTTTTTGGGGTAAGGTTGGCTGTCTTCAGTCTTCTTCTCAGTGTCCAAGCGCTGACGATCACAACTTTGACCGCACTCGGCTCTTGTTTGAGGTCAATTTCTGAGGGATATTGAGCCGAGAAATCGATCGTCTCTCTCCGTTGTCATTCGCCTACGGCCGCCTTCTTGTCGGCGGAGGACGTAGCCATCGGTTTCCCGGTATCGACGCCATATTCTAGACAGAATTAATAGCCTCAGATTTAGTCGATTTGCCACGGTCCTTTGACTGAGGCCCGCTCTCTACAATACAACTGTCTGGGCTGCTTGGACGGCTGTGATATTCATTTTTTTGCCAATCACTCGAGCACTTACGTCAACTTCGGATAAGTGACTGAAATGAATTACCATATTGCAAGCGTACTTGTAGGCCAATCATACTCGTGGCGCACGTGCGTTCCGATTAATAAAATTCGTAAAACCCAGTTCGTGATGTATTTTTTTTATTGCGTTATCCGATTAATGCAATAGCAACAGTTTTTAAAGCTCAATAATAAAGATAGTTATTGCACGTTAATGTTTTTATTTTAATTTTCCTTAGACTAAAATAGGAGACAAAAATGCACGTGCAGCTAGTGAGTCGATCGTTTTGCTCTCAAGTGTAGAATGTTTTCAGTAATTGCTTACGAATATTACAATATATACGTGAAGCAGTAAAATAAATTCAAAACACTTTAAAGTAATATCTTTGAGGTCAGCTTAGTTTGTACTATACGAGATGCGTGAATGGTCTTAATTACACGTGACTTAATCGATCTCGGAGAGATCTAAACAGAATTTTTGCAATTTTTTAGATTAGAAAACTCAGAAATAGCCCAAAGAGGCAGAAAAACTATTTTTTCTATAAATCATTATGGTTTAAAATACAATTGTCCTATTTGTGGCCTAGATTTTGAATTTTAATAGTTTAATCTTGAAAGATAAAATAGTTCTTCAGAACAAAATTATCCACATCTTAATACAAAAACGAAATATACGTGGCTTGTCTGTATAATACAAAATTTACAATTGCAATAACACAAAAATTGTATATTAAATAAAAATAGTGCAAGATGCAAAAATGTAACCTCGATCCATTTTAAGTTAAACATCTTGGAATCTCACACCTTAACCTTAGAAAAGACGGTGTCTTTATTTCAGAATTGTAGCTGTAGGACTTGCGTTTCATCTTTAGTTATAACCTTTTAGAGAAGATTTGGTTAATTGTTACTAGTGTAAAGGAAGTCATTAACAACTACATGAAGTCGCTGAACAAATTACGTTTCACGTCAAGATCTTCCGTCAGAATTTCACACATTTTAGTTTTGACCACGCCCAACTCACCTTAGTTTTCGGATTACCGATTTTTGTTGATTGTGGTTCATATACGTCCAACAGTTTCTAGTGTTCTGCTCCCGGCCATCTTTAAATTGTTTGTGCTATGCTTTCGTTCAAGCTATACTCGTTGCATTGTTCTAGAAAATTTTCTGAATTACCATCAACAGATTCTGCGGTTGATGAATGTTCCAGCTTCGCATAAAATTTAATGCAGGTCGCTGCTTTAAACGCTCACTCCTTGCAAATGCATATGTGCTCACTTACCGGCCTACAACTCCCAAATGACCTTGTTGGTAAGTCGTTCTCATGTACACATGTGCATTGCAGTCCGTTCTCACTGGCTGTCAGGTTACATTGAGGCTGCGTTAACTGTTTTCATTATATTAACAATAGCTCGATATTTTCGGATTACCACAAAATCATAACAACATAATTTTGAAAATATTTAATGACATTATTTCAAAGAATATGGAAAATAAAAGTAAGAAATATCATAGTCACTATTAAAAAAAAACCATGGTGCCCGATAAAAGTTTCCAACAGATTCAAGGTAATTTTCTTATAATTTTTGAAACCATGGAAAATAGAAAAGAATTGTTGATTTTTTGTCCTCCTGAAGAACTTGAGGTTAGTATTTGCATATAAATAATAAACGGAAAGGTAGACTATGCTTTCACGTATTTAGTAAGCCTCTTTCGTTTCCAAATTGTACTTGATTTTTGTTACAAGAAACCAGAAAAAAAGACTTGCTACTATTTATTTTGGGGGTAGCTTATAAAGAAGAAAAAATCATTCTTGATGTGTGGGATATGTTTGACTTTTTTACTTTTTAAGAAGAAACAATACACTGTTCATTAGAACATGAAAAGCCCCAATCTAGAGTGAGGTTTTGACTTTAATGACATTAATGTAGCAAAATATTTTGGCGATTTCTGAATGGTTATGTATTGGTGTCCATTTCCACAATGTAGACGTGTGAATCATAAATGGCACCAATATTACGACAGCCAAATACCATATTAATAAAGTGGCAAAAATAATATAAAAAACGAGCTTATTTTGTTCTCAACAATGGACTCTTGTTTCTCGTACTACTCCAAGCTTAATCATCATTTCCTCAGTTGTACTTCGCTGGATAATGCTGCAACTCATCAGGTTGGGCAACAAAAGTTTTATAAGATTTATGCAACCAGTCCTGATGGTGTTTTAGATTTTCCGCCTTATTGCAGTCATAGACTGCAACTTCTGGATGGAAATATCTACAGTTCATTGAAAAATACCTTACGTAACAACAAAATACAGAACTACTATGGTTTCTTGATCTCCTGTAGACACAGACAATATCAAGATAGTATTTTTTGTATCTTTCAACAAAGACAATTTTTCAGCAGTTTATGCCTGACTATGCAATTTATAAAATTAAAAAAAAAAAACATTTTGTGTGGACAAGTTGGTTAGCAATACACACAGCACTACCAGTTTTTAAAGCTCTCAGCCTCATGCGTTAGAAGCAAAATTAACATTCAAAGTACTTTTTTACTTCTAAGAGCTCTGATAAAAAGGGAAGCTAGAAAGTCAATTTAAAGCGAAGAACTGATGTGACCCTTACTGATCTTCTAGTATAAGTATTTTAGGAAAAACTAAATTCAAATTCAAAGACTACGTGTTGGTGAAGTTTTTTGTGGGCGAATCTTTTGTAGAATAAGTTCTCCATTAATTGTATGAAATATATTGCACATTGTAATTGATAACAAAGGAGGCATAAAAATTAATTTGTCTCCTCCCACAACATTTAGAAAAACCAAGCACCTGCAATCATTTTTGATATTCGATATAAATTTTAGTTTTCGTAGAAATGAGCAATTTTTAACGTTTTGGGTATAACTAGAGTATTGTTTATTTTTATTTTCTTGTATCATTCCCTTTCCGCAATGGGGGATGGTTGACACACATACAAATATTGCATTTTTTTCTATAAATAAGTCAACCAAGTTCAAATACCTCTAACTGAAAAGGGAAATAAGGTTAAGTAAGTTTCAAAAAATGTTCATGGCATCAATTACCCCTAGTCTTCGTTTGAGCAACCAGGAGACTAAGATGTGGCTCTATGGTGTTCGAAACATACAAAATAGATATTGTGACAGATTTGGTCAAGTCGAGAAGAAGTAGTTCAACATCAACAGTTCGGCGTAGCTACTGATAGAATACGTTTTGTGGTGTCCAATATGGAAAATTTTCTGCGCACACTCTTTGATGAAAGTAATTTAAAAAAAGATCTTTTGATTTTTGCAAGAATTAAAGCGTAATTATTTTGTGCGGTATAGAACAGGCACAGAACTGCAGCGCGCTGCAAAATAGTTTCATACCTGTTAGGTTTTGTATTTGGAGATCTTGTGACGTCCCAACTTAAAGTAATGATAATAAATTCTTTACACAGCGTTTCACACATGGTCTTGTTACATTAATAAGTTTTATTTAGAAATTACTAGGGTTCTGTTAATGCCAAAGTGTATGCAATTATTAATAGCAATAATTAAATATTTGGGACACGTGATGCGGGGGGAACATTATTACCTGTTGCAACTTATCATGCAGGGAAAAATCAAGGGCAAACGTAGTGTGGGAAGAAGAAGGATGTCATGGCTGCGCAATCTTAGAGAATGGTATAAATGTAGCTCCAATCAACTCTTTAGAGCAGCAGTTTCAAAAGTGCAAATTGCTAGGATGATTTCCAAACTCCGTAGCGGAGATGGAACATAAAGAAGAAGAAGTAATTAATTTACGATGTTAATTTTGACTGACTATTGGGGCACGAAATGAACTGGTGAAAGATGCAGTAGCTGATCAGGAACCTCAAATCAGAAAGTGAAAACGAATTAGATGATGTAAGTGTAAATAGTGACTATCCGTATATACTCCAAGATGACGAACTGTAACTAGCGAAGGTTATATCACTGAAAATACTGCAAAGGACAATAGCCAGGCAGTCTGAAAATAACGACTCCAGTATTATAATCTAAAGACCGCAAACATGTTAGCAAAGATGGTACAGGGTAGAGTGACCTGAAACAACCCCTCACCCAAAACATGCCGGATCCAAGCCTAATAACATTATAATACGTTTATTTGGCACTCGTACATTTGCTAGAATCACCTAAAAATTCTTTATTTTTTATTGAAGAAACAGTGATTTCTACCATCACTAAATACGTGAACATAAAAATTATATAAAAATATTTAGATTGGGAAAAAAATCCAAAACTTCGGATATTGAAATCCAAACCCTTTTGGACTTCTGTAATAGCCGCAGTCTAAAAACAGCCATCGCTTGCTACACAACCTGTGGAATGTGGATAATACGGGCATAAATATTTGCCGAGGTATCATGCTTTCAGTTTTTGTTACATCCGTCCTTCGTGACATCTCATGGAAGCTAGTTGCTCTTATTTGCCCGTGTCGCCTTAGGGCAGAATCAGGATCTACAGACGTTTATGGCGGGCGCCTGTGAACTTTACAGTTGTATACATATGGATGGCTTTGGAGGCTGGAATAAAGTTGTTTAGCGCACTGGGATATGTATTCTTGGATCGTAGACATGTCTGCGCCTCTGTTGCAAATGTACTATAGAGCGCAAAAGACGGTCCTTAACGGTCCGTTTCTAGATGACCTGGAGGTTGTCTACATGGGATTTCTCGGCATAGCCCCATACTGGTGCCGCGTAGGGACACAAAAAGTTCTTATAAATGAGAAGTACATTTCTGAATGATAGCCGGCTCCTGGGGTTGAAGATGGAGCTTAGGGCTTGTAGAGCGGCCCTTGGCTTATTTGCAGAGGCACTTTGCCTCTTGCTTCCAGAATATCTCCCCGTCGAAGATCCTGAGTGTTGTTATTTTATGATTGACGGGAAATTAGAAATGTTTAGGAGTAAATATCAAATAAAGGTCCATTTCCATCAATACCGGCGATCGTTTAAATTCCGTAAAGTCAGCAAAAGTCATATTACTTGTTTTACGTTTTGGTTACGCCTACACAACTGACCATAAATACGTTGGCGATATGCCACGGATTTGCAGCGTACGACTCTTCACGTCCAGTTGTGCAAACGTCAGCAAAATTAAGACACCGCGTAGCGTTAGCATACGCTCTGGTTTTCTATGTGCCTAAATAAGAAAAGAATCTTGTTGATCACTTCATCATGATTGAAGATGAATACAATTTCCTCAAAATCGTGCCTTTTTACAATGATTAAATGTAGCGTTGATATTGTGGATGAACACTCAAGACATCATGTTTTAAGAACAAGCCGTTGATGATCGCTTCACTTTTTCCCCTCTTCTGTAGTCCTGATTTTAATTCACAAATTGAATTTAGGGAAAATGGTTTTGATTGAAATGCTATTCGAGTTTCAAACAGTGGACAGTTGTATAAACTCGCTTTTCGCTTTATTTATTCTAATCACAAGGCTTTACCCGCCATCCCACCCGGTTTTTTGGGCAGCTACAAAAAATGGTCTATATTTTATAAGATTTCAACATTTATAGATACTTGTCTCAATGCTTCTGCACTTATGTACATCGCCTTAGTCTTCTTGGTGTGCATTTTACGGGTCCCCTTCTCTACTTCCTCTTTTACCGCATTGACCTTATCTTGTATGTGCTTTACATAATCTGAAAATAGACGTATTGCCTGCAAAGGCTTACCTTCAAAGCTTCCTCAAGTCTCTCTTTCATCTTACTGTACCCCATGTTTGTCCGAAATCTTGGATGAGATTTACTAGCTTTTCGACTAGCCTAATTTTTAAGACTGGTCCACATGGACCTTTTTTTAAAGAGTCAAAAGCCCTCTTCATATTCATATTGATATTCCATACACTGCTCTACAATTCTCAAAAAGTTTGTTTGATCTATGCACAATTTTTCCGTTTTAGGACCATATTGATCTTTACGTATTCTCGATTTCTATTTTCCTATGGAATATTTTGTTTATAAGGCTCAGTAAAGTTATCCCATCTCATATTTACGCGTTTAAATTTCCTATTAGAATACTGATCTCATCCCTAACCAAAGCTACAATAATTGTGTTTAACACTACAGTAAACGTAATAGTCTTGTATGGATTCGAAATGCGGTTGTCTCCAGTGTAATACAGTTACAAAGAAGTTCCAATCTTCATAAATAATTGTTTGTGGTAAATTTTAATTTAATAGCTAGAAACTATATCAAATAGTAAGCCATGGGAAAGAATGGGGATGAATAATGCAAATGAGAAAACCAGGAAAAGAAAATATGGATGGTTATGTCATACTCCACGAAAACAAAAATTGGAAGTATGCAGAAGAGTCCTAGAATGTAATCTACAAGAAATAAGAAGAATAGAGTCATTTTAAAGAAACGTGGAGAACTATGGAAAACCGTGGCACAGCTTGGATCATCGACACCAGATAAGAAAAGATTCAACAAACGCCTAATTTCTCCATGTCCCGTTAAGGAATAATGATCATTGCTATTATTACTATAATAGGAAATATTCAATTAGTGAGTGCAGAAACAAACAACAAGACTAATATATGAACTAAGGATTAGTATCAGAAAAATGGAAGATAATCAGAACAACCGCATTAAGAGTAGTTTGCACAAAATTTTTAATTTTGGAAGACTATGCAAATCAAATCACTTTGCGTATTGTTCAATCCTATATAGCATTAAAATGATTTTTATGCTTTAGGAATTTTTATAATAGCTCAAATAATTTTCCAAATTAAAAAGATGACGATGTCTTCACTGAAAATACTCGCTATTTTAAAGTAATGTTGCAATTGAAGAACAATCAATAAATAAGTTTTTTTAATTCTCCAGTGTTGTAAGGCTGCACAAATTGGTATAGTTTTCGAAAAAGACTTCAATTTCAAAAATGTTCTTGATACTGGAGACTTAAAACCTAACGTTGGTACAACCAGATAGTAGATTTATGGACTAGGTACTTGAAAAACTGTCTTACATAATTCTGAAAATTTCATTATATGCCAGAGACAAAATAGGAAAGAATAAGATAGCATAGAGATGCAGTATATTGTAATGGTCATTCTGTATAACAGAAATGTTATGCAAAGATGTCTTATATTTTTTACACTCTGTGCTGAACTGTAAATAACGGATTGCTAGTGGGTTCATGCAAAAGTATTCTTGGAGAAATATTCAAGAGATGCAAAAATTGGCAAGATCAGAAATACAAAATACCGCGTGTTGTATACAAGCAGCAGACCGAAGTCGCTGTTTATTTACTATCGCGCTTTGAATTCGATACGGCTCTCCTTATGCGCGCACGGCGGCTTTATATCTCTACCGAGAAAAACGCATTACATCATTAGTTATATCTTTGCATGGCAATGAACAGCCCGGCTGCAAGAACCGCTCTGCGGCGAAGAATTGGCCACCACGCTTGCTTGCGGCAGAACAGTCATCTTTTGGTTAATCGTGTTGGGGTTTTGTAAGATTCTGATAGACATGTAAGCAGTGCGGACCAAGAGAGCCGGGATGACTCTCCAGATGTAATCGTCCCGGGCACGTCATGCGCGACCATGACTATTCCCGACAACCTTTTAGAGCGCTGCTACACGTTTTGATTGATGTTCGCCGATATCCATCTAGAAGCGCGAGCTTGGACTAGGAAGTCAAAACACCTGGCACAATAGATGGGTGGCTTAACATGTGATTACTGGCACCTGCCCGTAATTAAACGTAAACAGTTTTAAAATTCAAAACATGGAGCGGGCGCAGTTCCTAAAAGGTTGCGCCGTTGCGGTTGAATTACGCAAGAAGCGCGGAAGTCGGTTTACACGTGAGGTGTTCATCACTCACCTGACGCAAACCTTTCAAGGTTGATTTATTGAGTATATTGACAAGACAACTGTTGAGAATGATACTTTCATCTTGGTCGTCTTGCAGGCGATAGAATTGATAAAAACACTCACCAACTGCTATGTATGTCCGGGCTATTATCCGTTTTGTGCAAAGCGACGCTGTACCCAAAATAGCTGCCCTTTTGGCCCCTCTTTACGATGGGGTTCCTGTACTCCAAATTGAAACCCAAAACACTAGTCCTTGCAATTAGAACAAGGAATATAACACATAATTTTAAATTCGGCCCCATGACTACTCGTCTTCAGAAACTTGAAAGGTAAAGGGAAATTGCTTTGATTATTTTGTGACTTCCTGCTAAATTTTGCCTTCAATTTTCATTTTCTTCTTAGTCCAAAATTTAGTAATAAGCGCGTGTTCGAGTGAAAATCGTGAACGAAGGTCTATACAATACAACCTCCCACGACCACAACGTGGCGCGCACTAAAAACAACTTGCTGCAATTCGGAAGCCGGCAAAATTTTAAAAAGAAACGTACTCTCGGCTCTAGTCGGATCTTTTCGATGCGGGCAATGTCGATGAGTTTCACGAGCCTGGCGCTACCGCAACACACTATACAGGGTGTTAGATTAACGTTTATATATACATAATATGTTTATTTAATTATTTATATTAAAGTTACAAACATTTTGATAACATTTTATGCAGTATTCTAATATAGGGAATGTAAATTTTAAAGATTTGGTTAAAAAAGCTTTTAATGTCTAAATAAGACACTTACAAGATATTTATTTTATTTGACATTTGGGGAAAGACATTGAAAAGGTTCTTTATTAATTAGATTTATTTATTTATGGCTTTAGTTAACAATATCTTTACTTTAATTGTTTGCTTCTTACCAAGAAAAGTAGTCATATTTTAATTTTAGTTTTTATTTTGATTTTTTACAAGATTTTTGTTGTTTAACGTACTTAGCGAGTCTAGTATCATCGATTTGTCAACTTTCTTTGCTTCATAATTTGTTTTCAGAAAATAATTACTTGTTACTAAGAAATTTATATTTTATTAGAGTTTAGGCTCATCTACAGATGGGGTTGACAAAATTAAGTAAGTAGAAACAATAGATCAATGGATATGTTTATTGTGAAAAGCTTTTAAAACTTTTAGTATAAAAAACTGAAACTATTAGACACAGAATTTTTTTAAGATACACTGAAATTGTCATAATTTTTGTTTTATTTTAATTCTGGCAAATTAATTGGTTGGGTTACCCTGCTTTTCCTTTTGTTATTCTTAAGGTTTAGAGTAATTATACATATTCTTTAAAGTTCAAAGCAAACGTCCTAGTATTGTGCTACTCATTTCGATATATAATGTTGTTATGCACACTTTATCGTTTCAGTGTATAATTAATTAATCACCACAAAATTTTAATATATAAATGAATGAGGATGAAACCTTAAATTCAAGTATAATAAGCATAAAAATGGTTAATGTAGTAGCTAATAAAGAGTGTTATGGATAAGGAGAAAGAACAAGAAGGTACAACACCAAAGAAAATGCCGTTGAAACGATTCTTTACCATATGAAAACTGTATTTAAGTTTTATGCGTCTGAATGTTAAGAAATTGTGGTTAGGGTCAGTTCCTGAGTAAGTCATCTTTAGCAGTTATTTGAAGTTAAAATAATAGCAGTTTTTTAGTTGAGATATATGTCTGATATACTTACTTCAAACTTATGTTATAAATTTATGATAAAAGTAACAATCATTTGAATGTTTTTTGTTGGAAAAGACATCAAGGAGTTAGTTAGAGAGGTCAATGTAAGTGTGTCCTCAATTATACTAACGCTTTCTTCTGGAATATGTCGAAAGCAATTAAATTTTCTTAAAAACCTTTAACTCATTAATTGCGTCACCGTAAGAATCGAATTTTTTTTCGAAAAATTCAGAGACGGTCCCGCAGCGCTTGATGCGCTTGCTGTGGTAGTAACATCTTCCGCGGGATGCCGTGAAAATGCAAGTGTCGGCATCTTCTCCCGCCATGAGTGACGGTAACGCGTTGGGTTTGATGTGGAAGCCGTCGAACTCGAAGGCACTGCCGAGTCCTCTTCCTCTGAGAAAGATTACACCGTGGTGCAGGGCCGAAAAAGAGGTTGCTGTAGTTCTGACAGAGTGGAACCAGCACCGGAGGTTTACATCCAGAACGCCTTCATTCCCATAAACGAGAAGATGGGGCAAGATCCGGGGACTTCCAGCGTTAAGGTGCCGCCAAACGTCTTCTGCGACCCCCAGCACTGGCGTCTACTTACCGCTGAGTTCTGTTCAGCGAGCTACAGGGGATGCCCCCGCTTACCCAAACTTTCCCTGGGAAGAAGACCAGTGATTCCAACCTTGGCTCGCTCACTACCTCCCGCAGGCCAGCTACCACCACAACTCCGGCATCTGGACGCTCTAACGTTCAAATTGCCTGGAACAAACCAGAGCAATCAGAAGTCATCCAGTCCCCAACTGGTTAACCACCAAGCAGCCCGCTGGAAAGCACCACAAAGTCCGAAAATCCCTTCTAGGGCTTAGGAGCACTACTCAACCTCCCCAAAAGCTGAACGTGGATAAATTGATAGAGCTCCTTCCAAAGCTACTAGATTCCCTTAAAGAAGCCACCAGAATTGGAAAACTCATGGGAGAACTAATGCGTTACGAGGACACAATAGCAGCCATCTTCAAGCCACTGTATAGATAGGCAACCTATCATACCTGTCCATATCCGACTTGCTTTCTGGAACGCGGACGGCCTGAAAGACCAGCTTCTGGAGTTTGCATACAGGTATGATTTGGATGTTATACTGGTCCAGGAGACCCATCTCAAGGGCGAAGATGGGGCCAGATTTTAAAATTATACCTGTCACTAACAATTAGCCAGGAAAGGTGAAACAGCAATTTACGTCAAGTCTTGCCTGGAGCACTACAGAGCCCCGCTCCCGGCCACCGGGTATCTGGAGGCTACCCCCATCTGCTTCCACATGAGGGAAGTTGTACACCTCATCTTCTGCGTACAACTCCCCGCAATGTGACCATCTCCTCCTTCCCGAAGATCTAGAGACCATCTTCGAGGAGAACATCGCGACAGTCTTGGCAGGAGACAAATGCCAAGCATCCCTTGTGGAACAGCCGAGTGGCCAACACAAACGAAAGGACGCTGCATAGATTCATCCCTCCCTGGGACCTCGTCGTGGTGGGGCCCTCTGAACCTAGCCACTATGGTCAGATCGGTCGTCCGGACGTCCTTGACATCGCCATCTTTAAGGACGTCTCTATGCAGCAGACGATAGACTGCGTCAACGAGCTAGACAGCGACTACAACCCGGTGATGTTTACCCTGAGACTTCTGTTGGAGCCGACAACGTCTCCTTCCACTCCAACATCTCTTGGCCTGCCTTCACCGTCCACCTGAGGTAGACCATGAAGAGAAATGTTGCAGAAATTCATTCTAGCGAAGACCTGGAGGAGGCAGTTTACCATCTCACTGGTCCGCACCAAAGATGGGCGAGATCTCCTACCCTCGAAACTGAAAGAGCGGATTTGTAAAAAGCAGCGGGCGCGATGGCGCGCGCGGCGATCCCTGGACTCTGCGGACGCATAAGAGTACCGCAGAGTTGCTGCCGAGGTCAAGACCGCCTTCATTGAGCACCGCAACGTTACTTGGGAGAAAAAGCTGGAGGCTGACATAACTAACAACACCCTTTGGAGGATGGTCAAGGTCTTATGCAACCATCCCTCCCCGACACCGCTCAAATACGGGGCATCGTTTTACATTTTAAGACATAGTTGAGGCTTTCGCTGAAGCTCTGGAGCGACAGTGCGACCTCAGCTACGATGACACAGACGTTGACAGATTCGTGAGTCGTCTTTGGAACCAGGAGACTCGGGACCACCTTAACACAGCGACCTACAAAGAGATTCTCCGGCTGATTCGAGACTTGCATCGCCGAAAATCGCCCGACCCAGATGGAATTCCAAACCGAGCGTTGCAGGCTCTTTTAAGAAGCCAGTCCTTTGCGTGCAAATCATTGTCAACGCTGTCCTCCGCTTCCGTTACTTTCCCAGTCTTTAGAAGGTGACGGATGTTGTAATGCTCCTCAAATCAGGGAAGTCTGAGACCTTTCCGCAGTATTATCGGCTAAAATGTTTTCTGTCGACTGTGGGAAAGCTTGTGGAGCAAATAATCTATAAACTCTTGAAGACCAGCTTTTTAGGTGGTGGAATGAACCACTAAAGGCTATACCAAGAAGTAAACCCCCGATGTAGTCTTTCTAAATATGGCAAAGGCCTTTGACAAGGTATGGCATTATGGGCTGGTGTATAAGATGGTCTTCCACTACCGATCATCCAACTTGTTCGGTTTTTTCTTTCCGGAAGGAAGTTTTCTGTCAAGTTCGGTGATGTGAGGTCATCGGGAGGCTTATCCGAGCCGGCGTTCTACAAGGCTCTGTGGTGTCCCCGACGTTCTATAATATTTACGTTCGGGAGATGCTAACGACGGCCTCCACCACATCGGCTCAGTGCGCAGACGATACAGCGGTGCTGTCCAGCTCGCTACGATCATCGTTCGTCACCCGAAAGAACTGGACCTCCTGGAAGAATAGTGTGACAGGTGGAGAATAGTCATCAACGCATCTTTACCAAAATACTTCACTGGGAAAACGACCTGGAAAATTTCAGGATTTTTGAAGGAAGAGGGTAATTCTAGATAGGAAAATGACCTGGAAACAGCATATAGACAGAGTAGTCACAAAGCAAAAGCAGTACGATCAGCGCTCGGCTCCCTTCTTCACCCTGGAAGCCGCATATCGGCAGCAAACAAACTGTTTTTGTATAAAATTATCATACCTCGATTTATAACATATGCGACTGGGCCGCAAAAATCCATATTAACAAACTTTAGGTTATCCAGAATCGGGCCTTACGGTCCATCTTTAGCCCTCCGTGATTCGTGAGGAACTACAATCTTTACAGAGATGCCAACGTTTTCACGATCCAGGGGTTTATCTCTTAGACCGCTCAAACCTTGTACGAGAACATACAAGGCCACGGAAACTCCACCATCCGCGGTCTATATAACTATGAGGTGGATAGAGATCCTGATTCCTCCGTGAGACGACATAAAGGCGGCCTTTACAGCCACCCATCATCCACGCCAGGTCGTGTCAAGAGGATAAATAAGAGGCTGGACCCAGAAACTTCTAATTACGCCAGTGAAATCAACGAAAAATTCGTAATTAAAACCAACATTCCGTAAGGGTATATTATTTTTCCAATTTTTTAAAATATTGATTACATGAAAAGATTTAGAGTTACAAGAAAAGGTCAGAGATTGTTTTAAATAATCAATTAGTGTGGACTATTGTTCTCAAGGCTAATATCAAAATCGTAATTATCAATAGATCGACGATTTCTAGCATTCACGATATTAATCAGTTAAAAATCTCATTTTTGTTTAGCGAAAATAATTCTTTGTTTGCATTAATTATTTAGATTTATTTCAGATCTTCAAATACGAAATTAAGCTTCAAGTTAATTTATTTTGCTACAGACGTAACTATTTAGATCGTCTTGGTAACTCATTCATAAAAACATTGAAAAGGACGAAAACCCTTCCGTTGTCAGAAGTCTTTTTCCGGTCTAACTCTGTTTCAGTCCCAGCTCCAGGGTTATTTTTCTCCATGTTTTTCTATTTGGGGCTTTTTTCTCCAGTCTCTTATTCCTATTTCTTTGGTATCATGTATCACTTCTTTCTTCTTGGTCTTGCTCCTATTAGATTTACCTTCAGCACTAACTTGGTTATTCTGTTGTTTTTCTTGCGTTGTACGTGCCCTAACTATGTGATTCGTTATTGCTTAACATATTTTACTATTGCAGGTTTGTTGTATAGTTTTTCTAGTTCTTTATTTGTCATTCTTCGCCACTCTCTATTTTTTATACATTTTGACTTTAGTAAAGGTGTTAAAGCTTCTGGTGCTTTATCATCTCTTATTAATCTTATATTTTTTCTTCTCTACGATCTTGTTCTCTAAACACCCAGATATGTAAATGTTTTCACTTTATATTTTCGTTACTTTTTGTTGTGTTAGCTTGATATCTTACCACCATATACTTTGATTCCTTGTCGTCGATATGTAAGTCTTACTTCGTCAGCCTTTTCTTCTACTTTCTTTATTACTTTTATCAGATAGTCTTTGTTGTTCGCTATTAACACTCAGTCGTTTACGTATGCTATGCACTTGTATCTTTGGGTGATTACACTTCTTGTTCTGTTTGTCTCACTACTTCTTATTGCGCATTTCAGACTTAAATTTTATAGGATCATTGACAGTGGAATCCCAGTCTGACACCGCTTCTAACTAGAAACTTTCTGACATTCTTCCATTACATCTTGCTTGATGTACTGTGTAGTCATATGCACTAATTTCAATATATGTTTTTTGTATCTTTAGATTTTTCAGTCTTATACAGTATTTCTCTGTTTATCTATGAAAGCAACATGGATCTCTTTATTGTGTTCCCAACACATTTTTGTGTTATTTTTAAGATATACAGTTGGTTACTTACTGAACTGCCCATTTTAAATCGTGCTTGGTATTCTCCTATTTCCTTCTCCATATAAGTAATCATTGTAGTCTGTCTTCACTCTCTTCTTGTGAATGGGAGTTATTATCGCTTCTGTCTATTCTTTTGATATTTTTCTTATTGTCAGATTTTGATCTGCGGTTGGTTATTCTCCATCGTACTTGATTAGTTCGTTCTCTATTTTATTTGCTCTCAGAGATTTTTTATTTTTTAGTTTGATGAATTTTACTATTTCTAAAATATGTAACTCAGAAATCTATGAAGCATATTATCTTTAGTGATTTTTTAGATTACAAGCAGGAGGCCAAAGGAGCGGCAATCCTACAGGAAAAAGTCAGTTGACTAGACTACGTAGTTTTTATCTTCAATGATATTAGACTTTACTATTTTGGGTAGGTAATTTGTGCGATTGGGTTATTGAAAACGCTATATGTGATCAAAAGTGATATCTATGGTGTATATGTAGGAATGTCAATAAAAAAATATATTTGCGATATAATATCATAATTCAGTTGGGTGTATGATGCCACTAAAGTAAGGGCGTTGTTTTTCCCATTAATAGCCTGAATTTCCAGAGAAGCAGTGGGTTCTTTACATATATGTGCAAGTGTTTTGGTATTTCTTATCACACAATTATATTCGGGAACTTCTTTCAGTGACACTTAGTTAAGGTAATTTTTTATCTTGAATTATTAGTATTAAGTACCAGCCGATCACTGCCCATAAAGCTGTGCTAAGTATTGATTTTCACTATCTAAGGTCGAGATTCTATCCGAAAAACATCGGACCATTCTCCTCACCATCTGATTAGAGGAAATTTATGTGATCTATTTTTATATTGAAAAAAAAAAGGATCTTAACTCTAGAGGTAAAAAAGAGTGAGTACAGCAATTTCTATGCTTTAACGCTGCATATGGAAAAGCATAATGGAAGTTTCCGATGTGGTGGCTAACTCTGAGAAGCTAGTCAAGATCTACGTATGTAACATGGGAATTTATTAATGGTAATGGTAATAGTAAGGTTCTTATGCCCCACGTGGGAGCACGACCCGCGAACTAAGAGGTTAAGGCTCTCATATGTCTGCCACTTTATTCGGTTGTCGCGTGGCAAGCACCGCGTCTTAGACGACCGCCGTTATTACCCCTTGTTTGAAGTGAATACTGGTACTCAATTATTTTTAGTGACTGAGTAGACAACTCGTCAGGCATCAGAGAGCTCTAGGAATAAACCCGAATCCGTCCACACCGCAGCGCGTCTCTCAACCATGAATTGACCCGGTTTGCTGACTCTATAGTGAATTTATTGACAATTGTATTTCTTCTGTTATTTCCTAATTTTGCTTCATGTTTGGCTATAAAAGGATCGTATTTTGAAATCAGTTCTACACAGTCAAAGAAGTTACCGTTTATTACAGAACCTAATATTTCATTATTGCCACGAATTGGCAGTCCTGGCTAACAACTTCACAACTTTAACGATTTATAAAAAAAATATTCAAATATAAAGCTTCTTTATTGTATTAATCTACTATATTACGATCCACTATTTATGAAACTCAATTTCTACTAATGAATTTTAAAATGCACTCACTGTATTCAGAATTGTTGTCATTATCGTTTATTATATGATTATTTTTCTAATCACCAAATCCTTTAGTTGCTAAGAACGCCATTCTTCCATAGAGTTTGCACGGTATACAAAATACTCGTTCAGTTGATTTTAAATAAACCAGCAATGTCGTTCTTTATAAAACAACTGATTAGTACAAAATCTTTTTTGAGTGGAATACTATTATCCAGATTTTTTAAAGTCAGAATTATTGTTTTGTTGGATACCATTGTAAGCCACTAACTCACGAGGTTCATCCTTGACGCATTACCGTGACGGGTCTTCGAGTGATATAGTTGAGTCTACCTCTTTCGGAATATTTTCAGAGCTCTGTCAGCTGGAAGCCTCTTGCAACTGTAGAATTGATAATTTTGCCTTGAGGTCAGTGATGTCTATGGCGACGATTGTGATTGCGGCATATTACGTGAGAAACCAAGTGTAGCTTTAGTATTTTTTTTTGGAACGTCTGTTAAATCATGCTCCATTTGTTTTTTTTTATTCTCTACCATCTTTGCCACTCATTCATTGGCCATTATAATAAATGAAATGTAAATTAAACGACGATTGAAGTTATTAAACTTAATTCACATGGGCTGCACTGTTGCAACAGATCCCGATTACTAGAACAACACTACTGGTCGCTGAATGACTTCTTTTATTCGACTAGCGCTAGTGACCATCTGCTCCTCCTTATATTCAAACGGGCCGTACTAGTACGAATCAGGGTTGTAAATTCTTTTTGTCTTTCTCATTTTCCATAGCCTCGCAGATTCCACTTTAGAACTGCTGTTGTAGGTTTTTTCTAGATTTTTGCAAGACGTGTCTGCCATCCACACTTGTGGTTCCTAATTTTGATGTTAATCGTTTACGGAGTCTTTGCAGGAGTTCATAATTATTGATTATCTTAGAAAACCGGATTTATTAAATACGCGATGAAGACATGTATATAAATAACCGTAACTATTGTTTCAGTTTTCCGTCCACAACCGCACAGTAACACTAATTTAATTGTTGCATTAAACACAGACACGGTTGCACGTTCATAGAGGCTATTGAAGTTACATATATTTTTCATATTGAAGAAAAAAACACGCCTAGCTTTGTTGGATACCTTTATTATGTTTGTGAGTCCGTTACCCAAATTTGTAAAGATGATCACTTTTAGGCTTTTATACATACAGTAAAATAAAAACGTATTTTGCACGGTCTGTCCGACCATCTGCCTATGCGCCTGTCTGTCGCTTTTTTTAGCTTCGTCTATTTCCGCGTGACCCCGAAAATGCTCGAAGGATTACCGCGTCGGCCGATAATCGCAGCGCAGCGGCCGGCTGGCGGGATACTCGCAGCAAAGCTAACGCTTTGTAGTTGCTCCTCCATATTACCAATAATATGAGTTTGATTTGATAAATATTAAGGCAATATTTGGCGATATACTATTTTAACACTTATGGCTACGTGATTGATAATTAAATTTAAAATACATTAAAACTTTATATATATATATATATATATATATATATATATATATATATATATATATCATATATCATCATCATCATCTGCCCAATTCAGTCCTTTGTTGGACGTAGGCC
Source organism: Sinelater perroti (assembly GCA_036346155.1). Lineage (NCBI taxonomy): Eukaryota > Metazoa > Arthropoda > Insecta > Coleoptera > Elateridae > Sinelater > Sinelater perroti. Next base: position 98,367 of record JARFIY010000316.1, on the reverse strand, counting down.
TCTCAAGCATCTTCCATTGGTCCCTGTTTTTCGCCTTCTGCATCCAATTGTAATCTGCTACTATTTTGATGTCGTCAGTCCACCTGAGGGGCCTGCCTCTATGCCTTTTGCCTATTCTTGGTCTCCATTGCAGCATGCTCTTCGTCCATCTTTTATCTTCTAGTCTGGCAATATGTCCGGCCCTGCCATTTCCTTTAAATATATGTTCTATTACATCTTTTACTTTTGTTTTATTTCGAATCCATATATTTGTCATCCTATCTCTTAGACTGATTCCCAGCATTGCCCGCTCCATTCCTCTCTGCGCTACCCTCAGTTTTTGCATATTTTTTATCGTTAACGTCCATGTCTCTGCTGCGTAGGTTAAAACAGGGAGTATATTCTGGTTGTATAACTTAGTCTTTAGTGTTTGGTCTATATTACTTTTAAATATTTCTTTCCATCTACCGAATGCGGCCCAACCAAGTTTTATTCGCCTTTCTATTTCTTTTGTTTGATTATACGATTGTAGTGAGATGTATTGTCCAAGGTATATATAACTCCCTACTTGTTCTAAAGTTTCCCCGTCAATCTGTATATCAACTATCTCATCTACTAGATCGTTTATCATTATTTTAGTTTTCTCTCTGTTCATTTTTAATCCTATGTCTTTGGCCTTTTCGTTTAGGTCTGTTATCATTTCTTCTACATTGTCCGATATGAGCACGACGTCATCAGCAAATCGTAGATGGTTCAATCTTTTTCCATCTACTCTTATTCCTTTACTTTCCCAAGCGCATTTTTTAAACACATCTTCTAAACATAGGGTAAATAATTTTGGAGAGATAGTGTCTCCCTGTCTTACTCCTCGTTCTACATTTATCGGATTGGTAGTACTTTGCAATATATATATATATATATATAGAGCCCGGGACACATGTGGAACATTGTTCTACTCCCTTGTTCCATTTTCATTTCGAGCCTATCGACACAAATTTTTATTTATGAATTTGTCCACAAGCCTTCCATATTATTTGCCATTAGACCCTACTCTATTCCATCAAGTGTTTTCTCTTTTCCCTGTGCTGTATGAAAGATGTGATCAATGACTATTAGAAAGAGCATAGGTGACAATATTTTATTCCCGTAAACCTGTTTGGTATTTAAAAGCTGTGATATTGGTCCATTATGAAGTACACAGCAGTTATTTCCTTTGTAGGTAAGTTTGGTTAACCTTATTAATTTGTCTGATACTTCATAACTTGTCGACATAATTAAGAAGGCTTTCCTATTAATTTTCTTTTAGAAACCTAGAAATAAAATGCATAATGGAGATTGACATTCATAGGGTGCATCTGTGACAATTTGAAGTATATTAATATTATGTATTTAGTTGGGGCTTTCTTTAAAGTCTGCTTGATTATGTTAAATATTTTTTAAAATTTATTCAAATTTTTAATTATTAAGTTAAGCCCCCCCCTCTGGTTTTTACATATACTCAGATCACGTTCTCTCTAGATTACAACCTTAATTTTACAGACAGTTATTAAAGCTGTAGTTTCCCAAATATTTACAGTTATTGGTAAGAGAATATTAATTATTGTATGTTTAGTAAGTCATATCCGGTTGCTTATCTACGATGCTTACGACATTGACATTGAATACGTTGGAGATATTAGAGATTTCGGAGTTGAACTCCTAACCTCGCTCTTTTTGGGTGACCTGATGTGAATGGCGTTTCGCTTATGGTAGGCCCTCACCTTAAGGGATCAGAATTTTAGAATGTTCCCGTTCAGCTTGAAGTCGTAGCGGATACAGATGATGAGGTTGCAGTGGCCTTCAACGCTGGGGAACAGCTGTTAAGTATTCTGGATGATACATCTCTGAATAGTTGACACGTTAGCGTCTTGGTAGAGGATTGTGTTTCTAACAAATCAATTGGAATTTGTTTACGTACGTTTTTGCACATTACCTCCACACGAGCCATTAAAATTGGACGGATGATTGTCTTATAAATTATAAGTTTGTTGCGAAGCGACAGCTGACTCCCGGAATAGAGAAAGATTCAAGGGCCTATCGGGCTCTTTTCGTCTTTGTAACAGCATGTTCTACGTAAAGCGTCTATATGAAATTCTCGTCTCTTTATTCTGAGTTTTGCCAGATCTAGTCGCCACCAAAGTCGGGTCTTCGTGGAGAATGGCACAGCTGAACTCTTTTTGCTGTTCACTCCTTGAGCAGTCCTCTAGCAAGTTAAACTCCTGGACTTGCTAGATCGCCATCGAATATTGTCGCGAGTTTGACGGTACCGCTATATTGTCTATGTTCTGGGCCATTATCGGATGTTCCTACGTAGATACTGAATAATGCCGGGGATAGCATCGAGCCCTGGGAAACTCCGGTTCATAGACGCTACTTTGATGACCATGTCGCCAAGTTTGATCCTGAGAAAAATAATCAAAATAGTTAAAGCATCGACAGCGGGATGGACCTTGAAGCAATCTCGAAGACGAAGCCGTTTCACATTATATATTTTGTTTTATTCTTGTTTTGCGAGAAAATTAGTCTTTATACCTAAATCTTTTATTTACTACATTTAGTTCTTTTTAGAATGCTCCGTTTACATTAGAATTTATTTTTCTGCTACGTTTATTACTATGAAATTAAAAAAATGTAAAAAATCTTGTAGAATATTTATTTTATTTCTTATTGTTGTTGTCTACTCATTTACATCAACGGTAAAGTATTAAAAATAGATTATGTATGACAAAAAAGTATTTTTAATTTTTGAAAATATTAAATTTTTGTATGAAACATTTCTATATCAATAAATACATGGCGGCGTATTGCCCTTGCGTATGGTAGAAGTTATGTAAAAAGACTTTGTTTCGTTTAATTTTACCCGTCATTTTTGCACGATTAAGTCCAAGCTCTATTGGAGTCAATTTGTTGCTAACACCAGATCGTTATCTATTATTATAAGGACTTTGTCATTAGTAAAATTTGCAGTAAGGGATTGCTAATTGATAAGTATATCTGCTGTGTAAATTAGGTAAAACAGCGGACTCCTGATTTAACTAACTGAAGTGCCGTTAACTATTGATCAAATTTTACTTGTAATATCGTTCTGACAGGTATGATTTAAGAACGATGGATGCACTATGGGGTAGATAATTCTTTAGTTTGAAGAGCAGGCCTGTGTACCACACTTTGTCAAACGCTTGACTCTCGCCAAGAAAACCGGCTGTGCAATATTTATATTATTCAAAAGCTTGGTTTTTACAATTTTTTTACAACTCTATGAACTTATTGTACAGTAGAATGGGCTATTAGAAAGCCAAACTGATGGTCTGGGAAAATATCAATGACGCACAATGTTATGAAAAACGTAATTCTATAGTGGTTTCTTCTCAAAATTTGTTTTTATAATATTATTGTATTTAAGAATTTTTCGTTTTACGATAATTTTAGTATTTAGATTTTGGGGCCGTGTGTTACCAAATTAGTATATATTAAATAGGAAAAATATAGATTTCTTTAATAATGTAATAAGAACGAGTGTAACTGGTTGCAGCGATTTTCCAACTCTGTATTACTCGTTATCACACTATATTAGACGGAAAACCGCAAAAGTACCTATATTATTCTTTAAAAAATAATACAAAAAAATATTTTATTTTTTAGCGGAATTTTTCAATTAAGCATCTACTGTGGGATTAAATGAAACGTTGCTTTTTCATAAATATTTTTTTTATGTAATTAAAGCAGTTTTGTGTGTAAATATTGCTGCTATAAGAAGTTGCAAGCGGTAATATGGGTGCACGATTGAACCGCTTGGCTGGTGTGGACGAATCCAGGTTGATTCCTTGGGTTTCCAACTGCAATTATTTTTAAAAATTTTTTTTTATTTCAATTAGGAACATACAGTCACATAAACACATATTGCTACATAAATTTAGAGTGATTTAAGACCTAGAGTTCCTTAGTAATAGTACAGGCATACGTGAATTAGTACTTAGTAGTAAATACAGTTATATTTACATCATTTATGTATCTGTTCGTGGTTACAATATTTACTTAAATATTAATTACTAAAATACATAAAGTTGAAAGTTTAAATTTAAACTTCTAAAAGTAATTTATTTATCAAAGTTTTAAATTTTACTAAAGAGCTATTAAAGAGATCAATATTATTTAACCTATCATTGTGAAGTCTACATGCACGTCTAATGAAACTGTTTTTAGCATAACATGTTTTACTGCTAGCAATAGAAAAAAGATTCTTTTTACAGCAATTCCTTTCCTGTTTATGGGGTATGCGAAACAAGATGTTTTGTAATAAGGCGGGTACATCAACAAAGTTGTTTATTATTTTATTAAGAAACACAGCGTCAACACGCTCACGTCTACATTTCAGTGAGGTTAGTCTATGCGTTTTAAGAGAGGTTTCGTAATCCAAATAGTAATTTCCTGTTCTATGTTCTAAAGCTTTTATAAATTTCTTTTGCAATCTCTCAATTCTATTAGAATGAATTTCATACAGTGGGTGCCAAACCAAGCAAGCAAATGCCATTCTACTACGAACATAACTATTGTATAAAAGTATATATGTAAAAGAGCTCTTAAAAGACTTACCCACTCTTAATATGAAACTCAATTGTTTATAGGCTTTGCATAAAATATTGTCAATATGAGGCACAAAAGATAACTTAGCGTCCATTAAAACACCTAAATCACGAACTTCTGTCACTTTATTAAGATCTTTATTGTACAGTTTATACGAATACTGAATAGGTTGCTTTTTTCGGGTGAAAGTAATAAAACAGCACTTAACTAGATTCAGAAAAAGGTTATTATTCGTGCAGAAGGATTCGAAGCTAAGTAAATTCTGCTGTAATAGACAACAATCATCGACACTACGAATAAGCCTGAAGATTTTAGTGTCGTCCGCATAAAGTAATACATTTGAATGCGCTATGCTTTTCGTGATGTCATTGATGTAAAGTGTAAATAATAGAGGACCTAAATGGGACCCTTGAGGTACTCCAGAACTAATATCTTTATATTTCGACGAAAATCCTCCCAGTACTACAGCCTGACATCTATTTTCGATGTATGATTTTATCCATCTTAATAAGTCACCGTGTATACCGAGCCGCCAAAGCTTCAACAATAATGTGTTGTGACAAATTTTATCGAAAGCCTTGGCAAAATCAGTATACACGGCGTCCACCTGACAGCCGTTATCCATGGCATTAAGAATGAACTCAGTAAAACTCAGAAGGTTAGTTTCAACACTACGACCATTAAAAAAGCCATGTTGGTGGGATGTAATAAAACAACGAAGGGCACTGAATAATTGACTGGTAACTATATTTTCTAATATTTTACCAAACTGACATAACTTGGAAATAGACCGGTACTTTTCTATGTTTTGCGTAATAGACCCTTTAGGTATCGGAGTAATCCAAGCTCTCTTCCAAATTTTTGGTACACATCCTTCAGAAATTGACTTTTTATAAAGCAATGTTAGGGGCAACGCCAAAGTAGAATAACATTTACTAATTAGTACTGGATGCACACCGTCAGGCCCTGCACCCTTGTTAATGTCAATATGCTTAAAGAATTTTTTGACAATTTCTTCTGTTATATCTATGCTGCTAATGTCTGTTACGCAATTCAAAGGAGATTCCAGCTCTTTAATATTTATAACTGTTGGATCCGCTTCCTCAAACACAGAATGAAAATTAACATTGAAAAATTCGCAAATTTGCTGTCCGTCAGTAGCGCACGCTCCTTTGTAGTACATAGTTTGGGGCAGACCATCGTTAGAGAAAACCGACTTCACAAAAGTCCAGAAAAACTTGGGATGAGTCTTAATTTTTTCTTCTGAATATTTAATAAATGTTTGATAACATTGCCTTTCTATTTTATTTGCCCTTTTTCTGAGAATCTTGAAACTATTGTAATCGAGGGGATTTCCGAATATTTTTCAAAGACGATGGTATTTCCGTTTTTCTTTTAATATTTTTATAAGCGGTCTGCTATACCACAGCGGTAAACTATTATTATTAGGGTACACTTTACGACGGGGAACAAAACGCGAAAAGAAATCATCAAGTATGCTATAAAATTTTGATATGCATTGCTCAACTTCCAAATTCTTAAAAATTGATTGCCAATTAGTTTGTTTTAATTCATCATTTATTTTCTCAAAATTTGCTTCATGAAAATTATAAATATATGAAATACAGGGCTTCAGAGGCGGTGTATAATTTAACATAAGGTCTATTAAAAGTGATTTATGATAAGGGTCTTCGGGCGTGAGCGGATAATCACAACTAGTAATGCGACAGTCCGTAGACTCACTGCATATGATTAAATTTAGAATATGGTCACTAGTGTTTTTAATATTATTTGTCTGTATAAAATTTGTAAACGCCAGAAACTCATTAAAGTGATTAACTGCTAAGTTTCCGCTCGGAAGAATTGAGGAATGGAGACAACCGCGTGATGAAATAGAATCCGTCCAGTTTGCTTCATGTAAAGTAAAATCGCCCTTTAACAAAAAAACATCATTAGGTTTATCAATTATAATGTGACTAGCGATATCGAAAAAAGAAGTCAACCCATCACGGTAGCCAGGTCCTCGCGGAAAGTAAACGCATGCAATGTTTAGGTATGAGCGGGCAGGACCACCGCCACTGTCATTGCCATCGGCTCCAACATTCAACGGCACGGAAACCCATACGCACTCTGCTGCGGAGGCGGGGGACACGGCCAGTCCCGGCGCAATGGCAGCAGGCTACGGCGCACCGCTACAAGTACCCCACCACCCCGCGTCAAACCTCTGTCCGCCATCGATCGATCGGCTCGATACACTAAATACCTACCATCAAAATATTGTCTGTCGTAAAAATCAGCTGTCAACCAACTCTCACTAATGCTAATAAAATCAAAATCAGACTGTGCGACCTGTGAATAGAACTCTTGCGATTTTGTACGTAACCCGCGTACGTTTTGGTAATAACCTTTAAAATTCATATTAGCCATTTTCAAATGCAACAATTAATAGTAATAAATCACTGCTAGTCTTATTTCGTATTCGCACACAACAAAGGAGCGGTTGCTGTGACTGTAACGTTATAACGTCATAATATGAGGCTATTAACATTTTAAAATAATAACTACCTGGTAGTAAATACATTCACTAATTATTGATAGGGTGCGAAATAGATCACACTAATAAGTTGTTACGTTGCATACACTTATGTTGCTTATTAAATTTAACAAATGAAAAATTGTAACACAATAAATTAATAACAAAAAACAGGATTTTATGCTAAAAAATCACTTCATTTTTAACAGATCGTTTTCATTGTTTATACCTTTATATTCCTCACAAAGATCTTACAATTCCTGACCCATACGTATGCGTAATTGAGCTCTTTTTTTAGAAGTCTAGCACGTTTTAAAAGAAGTTTATGGGTAGGAGTCAGGTGGTCCGATATGTATAAAGTTTCAGCTGGACCAGCGAGGCCGATGTCCGCAGTGGTAAGACCGCGTCGCACGCGCACTGCCGCCAGCATACTATCCTTGCAAATACGCCTGGTTAGCTTTACAATGATAGCTGGAGCACGAGTGTTGGAGCGCACACGCTGCTGTTCATCCACATCTTCAGTATCAGCAGTAACTACTCTTCCAAATCTTCGTAGCCGATACATAGAATCGACGTCGGATTCCGTTAAGGTGAAGCCAACCTTAGCACAAATAGTAGATAATATTGCCGGAAGGTTTTTGCCTTTTTTCAGTGGTACCCCAGATATTTCGAGGTTGTTCATACGTGAAAATTGATCCCGTATTAGGCTGTCCCTTTGCAAATCGGCAATTGTCTTCTCGGCTATACTCAACTGCTTCTGTACACTTGTAACAGCTGTATACTGCTTTTCTACCGATGACAAGCGGCTGTCCATCTCTTCAAAACGTAAAGTTAAAGAGCCCAACTTGGAATCGAAGTCCTTAATAGCCCTGGTGTTGTCAGCCAAGTCCTCTTTAATAACACACAAGTCAGTTCTAATTGCTTTAACTTCTGCTAGTAAAAGAAGCATGCTATCGCTCCCAGGAAGGGACGATGATGCGCCGGTACACGCTCCGCATCGCCAAGCTGCCTTTTTTTCGAGTTTCATTCTCCTATGTCCTGATTCTGTAAGTCCGGCACAGGCAAAATGTAAAAGACCTTTACAAGAGCTACAGGTCGCTCCATTCGTAACGGTCTCATTGCATTCTGGACAATCCATTTTTCAATATTTTAGTTTTGGTAACGTATTTGTAGGTATCTATACTACTGCGTGCGGGTATTAGGAGGTAGAAACAATAACGCACAACGATGTAACGAAGGCTCACGTACGCGGCGACCAGTTTAGCTAAGCGCACAGATTTAATGCTAGGGGTTCTTGTAGTTCTAATTGTGTTTTTATTTGTCATTCTTATTTTTTTTTGTTAATACTTTTGTATTCTGCCATTTTCCACTTGAGTGATTTTCCATAGCAATTTATGTATTTTTTTTATAAATTGCACCTTTTCGTTCTAAATTGAACTTCAAAGAATCAATTGCAGCATCGTAAAAACTTGTAGTTTTCATTTTTTGTTTTCACCAGAACAGAAAGGATTATTTGACTTCCTCTTTTTTCTAATGTCTTTTTTGTAGTCAGTTTCACACTTCAATTTTGCTGTGTTTCTTAGTCTTAAAAACCTTCGTTTTGAAGGATGTTTATAAAAGCTTTTAAAGTACTGTACAGAATACAGAGTACAGAGTAATGAAGTTTCCGTAGGTAGTACGTAACGTACCACAAAAACTAGTTGGTTTCGGCGCGATAAATCCGTCATTCCGTTCACAATTAAAGAATAATATTAGCGTTTACAATCTCTTAGAAATTTCAACCTTAATTTGTTCTGCTAGCTGTATTATAAAGTGATTGACAGTTGCACTTGATAAGTACGAAGGAATACATCTTTCTCCATTTTCAAATTTTGCTATTTGTTTGTCTATAATAGAATCGAATCTTGAAATCAATTCTACAGCGCTAACTATATTTACAGAGCTTAATATTTTATTATCGCTATGAATTTGGAATCTATAAAAAGTTAAAAACTTCACAACTTCAATAACTCTTTACAGAACATTTCCCCAATACAAAGATTTAGCTTGTACTGTTCTGTTATTTTTCAAACTACTCTTTGGGAAGGTTAACTTTTATTAATACATTTCAAAATGCACTTTCTGTGTTCAGAGTTGTTATCATAATCTAATCGTCAAACCTCTTAGTTGCTAGGAACGCTCTTCTTCTATAAAGTTTGCACGGCGCAGAAAATATTTCGAATAAACAAACCAATTTCGCTTGATATGTTCTTTATTAATTAACCTTTTATAAAATAACTTATTTGTACAAAATCTTTTTTGAGTGCCATACTGTCTTTCGGATATTTTAAAGCCATCGTTTTGTTGAAGGCATGAAGTTTATCATTTACGCACCAGAAAGCCGGTCATCTAGTGATATAATTGGGTCTATCTCTAGGAGAGCATTTTTAGAACTTTGTCAGCACGAAGCCTCTTGCAGCTGTTCGTTCGATGCACTACAATTTGGGCTTAAAGTCATTATGGTCGGTGAAAATTAGGTGATTGCTTTGCTGGACAATACCTGAGAAATAAAAGTTTTGATAACAGGAAATCTCTACAATCTTTGCGAATTATCGTTTAGTTTTTATGACAAATAAAATGCGGTTTGAACAGTGCTCTAATTTAAAACTAATAATTACAAACTATGATATTATTAATGCAATGGTCAAGGTTTCTATAACAACACTAATTTATTTGCACCGCCGTTGTTCACTGTATGACTTCTGCTGTTCGACTGCCGCAAATGCCCATATGCTCCGCCTTATAGTCAAACACGCGGCTCTAGGACCAATTAGAAGGTTTTGAAATTTGAACTCAACGGCATCGATAGAAATGGCATTGACGGTGATTCATGATTTTGGAAAGTTCCTGAATAATCTCTCAGTCTATGCGTAAATGCAGGTTAGACATGACCTACTTTTAGTGAAAGGACGGCTTTTGAAGGTTTAATATAATTCTCACACGTCGTATAAACCAGACCAGTTTTATAAATTTGAACGGTGTGAGTATTATACATATAAGGTGCAAATAAGTTAGTTTGCTACCCACCTATAAAAATAAGTAGTATTCGTGTGCTGTTAATTATTTATAAAGTCGAAATAAATAATAGAAATCAAATTTGTTATGACTAGGGACAGGTGTGTGGTTTACTGCAGTTTGTAGACTTATTGAAATAAATTACTGTGGTACCTTAGCTTACGTTTTTGTTCGCTTGTATATATAGCTAAAGTTGGTAATAACGCATTGATCCATTTGTTGTAGGAATGATGTGGTATTAGGAGCCAAGAACTAACTTTTGATAAAATTAAACTCATTTCAAGGGTCTTGTTACATTTATTCTATTTACCAAGTTTGCCACTAATCCAGAGCTTGTACTTACCGCAGAGGTTTTGGATTACCTGTTTAATCCACAGAATCTTTAAATTATTGTGTAATATTTGGTTATTCAGATACTACTCGATAATCGCCATTGTACGAAATGTTTTAGTTTGAAGGTGTTGAAGTATTTCTACGTTCGATAATTTAGCACATTTTGAAAACTGAATTCGGTGTGTCCATATTAACATTATCGTAGTAGTATGTTAAGTTAAAGTGAGATTTCTATCCAATGATGCAGGTCATTTTCTTGATATGGATCTCTAATTCTTTTATTTTGGTTTTTATATCTGTCTCTAAGTGATTTTGTAGTCAAGATATATGCCAAGATATTTAACAACTTCTTTGTAGGGTTTACAGTTTCCACTTTTTCGAAGGGTGAATGTTATTTTGATTCGACAAGCTGTTGTCTACCTTTTTAAAATATCTAGTGTATGCTGTAAATTTATTGTTGCTTGGAGTAGATCATTATGGGAGGATAATATGGCTGTGTCATTTGCGAAAGTGGCAATTATAACATTGTTAAGAACAGATCTGTCGTGAATGTGGAACTTAGGATGCAACCTTGGCGCACACCAGATTTAATGGTTGTTTCTTGATCTTATACAGTAGGTCAGGAAGTCAGACTCGATCAAACGCTTGACTTATGTTCAGAAACACAGGCCGAGCATACAAATTTCTTTCAAAATATTTTTCTATACTCTATTATTCTATGCACTTGTTTTGAGGTTGAGTATTTTTGGTGGAAATCAAATTGATGTTGAGGAATTCCATGATTTTCTTGTATAATGGAATCAGCCAAACTTTTATTGAATGGGAAAGAAGTGAGTTCTTATTAAATATTTGTGCTATAGCTTCTAAGGATTTCCTTGACAACTGGTGACGAAATTATAGCCTAATGTTTTATGGGATTTGAAGCATTTAATTTTAGTTTGCCTTTCTTTGGCGACGATTTGGCAAGCAAATATAGTTAGAGCGATGCTTCAGAAAATTTAAAAATTGCGTAATTATCAATAGGAGTTCTTGTTGTTCCATGCGATTTGAAAGTAGCAGCTAGATGTTCACCAAATACCTTTGTTTTTCTTTATTGTTGAGAGCTTAAGTGTTATCAATTTTACGAAAGAAAGGAGTGAGAGTAATAAATTGTTTAAATATTTTTGATATTTGCTATAAGGTTGTCTCGGAAATAATTTGATAACTAATCGTTTGAATGTTTTTGTATGATTGCATGTCTCGCTGGTACTACCATCTTTCCAACGTGGTCTTTAATTTTGACATTTATTGTTTGTATATTCTTCGTTCTATATTTATCTCTTTCATATTGTATCTAGATAATCTCACTGAACTGTAGGTGTGTTTTAGGTGCTCCAGTATTCAAGCCTATTTTGGACCGTACTGAGGACTCGAAACATACGGAAACCTACAGGAGGTGGAATATAAGGCCTAGTATTTCGAATACGATCGTGGCACAGCTGGATCCTAAGAAATAGTGAGTGAATAAACATAATAATTAGACTAGTTTGAGGTTAAGTAGAAGACAAATAAAGTCGAGTTTTGCATGCACGAGATAAGTGTTAAGGAAATAAAATAATTCCAAGGCTCCGTTCTCTAAAATGTTTTAAGGATAGGCAACACATCATATGCGCAGGAATTGACTATAGCACCCATCGGAGACTGGCGCTAAGAAATCAAACCACAAAAGAAGTGCTGGCCCTCCGAGGTGTCGAACTGGGGTTAACACTTACCGCTTGTGTATAAAAGAGAAGACGGCGGACTAGCCCTTGCAATAAGAAACGCTACCTCATCTAAAAGGAATAAAACCAGAAATGGAAAAAATAGAGAAGACGTTCCAACAACTAAACCTCAACATGCAACAAAAGGATTCCAAATTGGACCATCTTATGTCGAAAATTACAACAATAAACCAAGAAAATAACAATATGAAGGTGCAAATTACAATGCAAGAAAGTAGAATTGACCAGCTGGAAAAAGAGGTTAGAAGAAAAAACCTAGTGTTGAGAGGGGTAGCTGATCAAGAAAATGAAGAAGGATCTGATACAGAGAAAAAATAGTAGAAATAATGGAAAACCTAGGAGTCACAGTTAAGGCAGAAATTGATATAAGTGAAGCAATCAGAATAGGGGAATATAAATTGGGAAGATCGCGCATGATTCTACTAAAACTAACTAAAGACGCAAAAAAACCGAGATTATAAGGAAATCAAAAAGTTTAAAAGGATCTGATATATGGATTGATGAAGACTACCCACAAAAAATACGTGAGGAACGGAAGCTGTTAATACCACAAATGAAAGCTGAAAGGGTAAAAGGAAATAGAGCGTGGATAAGATATAATAAGTTAGTTGTAAAAAACGTACGCAATGAGTTAATTACGGAATTCAACAGCAAAGGGCAAGGAAAATACAAGGAAGTAACAAAAGAATTGTGGATGAAAGGTCGCCGGATGGTAATGCTTTTACAGAACAGATGAGAAAAATAACGAGAACGTCAAGACAAAAAAACTACTAGCGGCAGACAAGGGGAGTTGGCAATGGACAGGGCTACAATGCAAAGGCAAGGACAATAAAAATAATATAGGATCAAAGAAAATAAAAATGGGGACGTGGAACTTTACGGGTATCCAGGGTGAGGGAGCTTTGAAAAATTTAGTAAGGGAAATTAAAATATATGAAATGGAAGTGGTTGCATTACAAGAAACACTGGAAAGGAAACGGTGTGCAAACCATAGATAACTACACTCTGTTCAGAAGTGGGAGTCAAAGTGGGTTTTTTGGTGTGGGCTTCCTGGTAAGCCCAAATAAAAAGTAGGATGTAAAGAGTTTTGAAGAGATATCGGACAAACTGTGCATCCTAACCATAAGGCAAGGGAAGAAGTTTATCTCCATAATAAATATACATGCCCCCACGAACGAAAAAAAGGAACAGATAAAGGATATGTACTACGAGATATTGGAGGAAGTAATAGCTAGGATTCCAAAGGATAACATAATATTGATAATGGGGGATGCAAATGCTAAGATTGTAAAAGAAGGCATCTACAGGAAGATAATAGGAGGGGAAAGTAAGCACGAAACTAGTAATGATAATGGGCTAAGGCTGATCTCGCTGGCAATAGAGAAAAATCTGAAAATAATGAGCACACATTTCCAACAAAAGGACATACACAAAGGGACATGGATTATACCGGGAAGCAAGAAGACCAACCAAATAGATCACGTCCTGGTGCAAGCGAAACATGAAAAAATTATAAAGAAAGTGAGATCATATAGGGATGCGGACGTGGACTCCAACCATTTGTGACCAGGAGCTGAAGATAAAGAAAAAGTTTAGACAAAAAATGTTACACACACCATCTGAGGAAAATTACCAAAGTTATGCTAGACAGAGAAGTAAAGTGAAAGGGTTGTTAAGGCAAAAACAAAGACGGTATATAGAAGACCAGGTAAAAGAAATAGAAAACAAATATCAAGGTAAAGAAATTAGAAATTTCTACAAGGACGTAAAGGATATACGTTCAGGGGACCAAAGCAGAACTCCACACATTAAGGATAAGGACGGAAATCTACTGGGTGACGAGGAAAACATATTAGAAAGATGGAGGAGGTACTTTGAGGAAACCTTAAATGTAGGTACGAGGGAAAACCAAGAGCAAGGTGAGATTGATAATGATGGAGTAGCGGTAGGAAATCCTAGGATGGATGAAGTAAAAGAAATACTGGGGAAAATGAAAAATAATAAATCACCGGGTGAAAATGGATTAGCGGCGGAAAACCTGAAGTACGGAGGTGATATGTTGTCGGAACAGATTCTTCATATGATAATAAAGATATGGCAAGCAGAAAAAATGCCAAGGTCCTAGAATAAGGCGATAATCCTGCCAATTTACAAAAAGGGTGACAAGAGGGTTTGCGAGAATTACAGGGGAATAACACTCTTAGATGTCACGTATAAGGTATTGACCACAATAATAAAGAGAAGATTGGAAGAATATGCGGAAGCCGAGCTAGGGGAGTACCAAGGGGGTTTTAGACAAAATAGATCCACAATAGACCAAATCTTTATGCTAAAGCAAATCCTGAACGGCTGCTACGAATATAACGATGAAACACATATGCTATTCATTGACTTCGAGGGCGCATACGATAATATAAACAGAAAGCAGTTAATGAAAGCGCTAGAAGAACTAAAAATACCGGCTAAATTAATCAGATTAATAAGGATGACACTAAAAGACACAGTCGCAGCAGTCAAGAGTGGTACAAACCTTAGCGCAGAATTCAAAATATAAAAAGGATTAAGACAAGAAGCACTAGAAGCGATAGTTAGAAAGAGCGGAATAAATAGAAAAGGGACAATGTTTTACAAAAGCCATCAGTGTCTTGCTTACGCTGATGGCGTGGTACAAATGGCTAGAAGTACAAAAGAAGTAGAAGAGGTCACAAAACAACTGATGGATTCTGCTGAAACAATGGGGCTCCAGTTCAATAAGGACAAGATAAAATATATGGAGCTTAAGTTTAAAAAAGATTACAAAGATAAAAAAAACCTATGCATCCCAAAAATCAAAGAGAAATGTGGGGGTTGTAGCTTTTGAAGAAGTAGAGAACTACATGTATCTAGGTGTATTGGTGACCAATAAAATTGATGAAGAAAAGGAAGTGGATCTAAGAATAGCCAAAGGAAACAAATGCGCAAGAGGGTTGTGTAAAATATTAAGAGCAAAGGGGTTATCCAGAAACACAAAATTTAGAATTTATAAGTCAATATTAAGGTCAACCATAACCTATAGATGCGAAACATGGGCTATGAACCAGAGGATCCAGCGAAAAATAGAAACTTAGGAGAGAAAAATCCTAAGAAGGATACTGGGCGGGAAAAAGACAATAATGGGCTGGGAAAGAAGAATGAATATGGAACTATATGATATGTACGGGGAAAAATCAGTAGGAAACTTTGTGAAGAATAGAAGACTACAACGGCTAGGGCATTTGGTAAGAATGAAGGATGACAGAAATGTAAAGAATGTGGCCTGGAGAGCACCAGAGGGGATAAGAGGGAAAGGTAGGCCGAGAATAAGATGGAATCAGGCGGTGGAAAATGACCTTGCAGAAAAAAGGATCAGAAATTGGAGGACCCCTAGCAACGGATCGAAGGAAATGGAAAGACATTATATCTTGTTAAGAATACTTTTATGTTTGGTTATCTGATGTCAATTATTAATTATATGTTATGTAAACGGATTAAGTTCAAAGCTAAGATAGAAAATGTATTTTTATATGTAAGTAAATGTAAAGGAATAGCTCAAGGCCTACATGGCCTGTATATGCTACAAATAAATAAATAAATATTGTATCTCTAATAATTATTGTTTTTTCGACATGAGCTGTATTATTGAGATGGGAGATGTAGTAAATTCTATAATTGCAAATACTGTAGTAGGAAAGTGTGTTAGAAATATACCATTTTTTGGGCAGTGAGAAAAATTTCTATTTTACTCTTAATGTGTCTGTTATTGGGAAATTTCGTTTATTTGGCTTTTAAGTAGTTTGAGTATTACAAAGTTTTGTTGCATTAATTAAATGAATTCTCGGAGTTATAGCATGTGGAAATCTATTTATAGTATGGTATTTCCTTTTACAAACTGAAGTTGGTAAATTAAACATCTTTTATAATTGGCTAGATGGGGACCATAGTATAGTACACACTTAGTAGGTGGTTTTGTCTATTTAGCACAAATTGTATTATGATCATCATCACATATACTGAATTATATTGTTTTTTCGTGGTGTTTCGAGAGTAATGAGCATATTCAATAAAGATTTTAGTATATATATATATATATACATTGGAAAATATTTATTTACTCTAAGTCGTGAATTGTACGAGTTTCCATATTACTATCTTCTTGTGCGTAGTTGGTATATTATTATAATCGGTGGTTTTGCTTTCCAGACATTTTTCTTTTTTTTTATTACTTGCCATTTGTGTGAACTCGTTTACGGTTGCCTACAATTTACCTCTCGCTTTTCAGTTTTAGTTTTTAATTATTGGAATTTCGAGATGTTAGATATATTAATTGTGGGGTGTTATTTGTATAAATTGGATGTGATAAATTATGTTGAGTTGATGTTTGTTGCCTATATGAATTGATGTTAAGAAATAGGAATTTGTTGTTGAGCAATAGACATTTTTTGTCATAATGAATACATATTTTAAATGAATAAAATAAATCACAAGATAATACGGGTTACTGGCAATCAAATGAGCGTGAATAAAGTACGCGTGCCACAGACGCACATCCGCTCCCCTGCGAAGCCAGCGATAATTTAGTGAATATGTTGGAGCATTATTTATTATAAGAAACACTTTTCAGATAGATTACCTTCTTGTAGATGTCATTTTATGGTGGGAGTAAAGATGTTTGGAAAATAATTGTTTAATTACCTAGTATTTTCTGTCAGCTCTTTGTATATCAAGCTTGTCTAAATAAAAACTCAAAAATTTCAGTGTGGTAAACCAACAGAAGTTTTGCCTTCACCATACCATTGGCATTGGAACAAAAAAGTAAAGTTAGTCTATTTTGCAGTGACTTATGTCCTGGCAATACTCTGCCCTCCTTAGAGATAAACAATATTTTAGATTTTTTTTGAGAAAAGCTCAATCTCATCGTAGTTAAAAACTTGTTTTAGCTGTAATTTTCTGATTTTTTTCAGTTTTTGATGTTCTCTTACGAATTTTTTGACAGATTTTTGTCAACACTAAAATCATCTATGGTAACTGGTTTTATTCTTAAATTTCAAAAGCCTTCTTTTAATAACTTTAAATTCTCCGTTAGTGTCTTTGTTAGTGTTAACAGATGACAAGTTCTGTGTAAGATTTTTGTAAATTCTACGAGCTTTTAAATATACACGTTTTTAGATACATGGCCTCCATTTTCATTCTATCTATCTATTTATCTATCCCATGAAGCAATCCGTCGTTGGACGTAAGCTTCCCTTATTTGTTTTTATTCTTTGTTAATTGTTAATTTCTGTTAATTGCTTTTTGCATTTAGTCGTATCCAGCAGTTCTCTTTATATCATCTGTTCATCTGGTTTGTGGTCTGTGTGTGTGTGTCTTCTGCGGGCTCTGGGTCTCCACTTAATAATTCTGCAAGTTCAACTATTGTTTAGCATTTTCTCTATTTGCGCCGCCCAATTCCATCTTAATGTATATAGATATTGTGTCCCATCTGTAATTTTCGATCTTTGCCTAATGTTGGCGTTGGGTATACCATTTTAGAGTTTAATATTGCTGCATCGTTTGTTGTGTTGCTTGGAGTTTATGTATTATTTATTATGTATAATTTATTCGTTTTTTTGTCAGATATTTTCCAAATATTTGGTTTTCCTTAAACTTATTTCTAGATCTATTTCTTTTAGAGTGTTTAACTTATACAATATTCCCTGTAGTTCTTTCTTATTGTTTTCGATTAGGATGATATTATCTGAAAGTCTCAAATGACTCAGTTGTCCTGTATCGCACGCTTCTATCTTTCTATTTTGGATTTTTAAACGATTCCTCCAAAGCCAAGATACGTGGTGAATTTCCTTGCTTTACTCCACGTTTTATTTTGTTTTTTTTATTATTATCTGTGCTGTTATTTGTCCTGCTGCATTTTTGTGTATATCACCTGTAAGTGGTCAATAGTACGTACTATATCCCCTCCTAAGACCAGCTTGCCCTTGTGGCTGATGGTAGTTTAATTTGTTTGTTAATCGATGTATTAAGATCCTGGAGAAAAGTTTGTAAAGCAAACTAATAAGCCTCGAATTTTCCAACTTACATTTCTTTCTCTTCTTGAATATGAGAACCACCATAGCATTTAATCAGGCTGTTCAAATTGGACTTTTATCTAAGCATTTGTTGTATATTACTTTAGTAGTTTTATTACTATTTCGCCTCCGTACTTTACCATTTCAATTATTGAGGCTTTGTTGTTTGGCGTGTCTTTCTTAGAATTTATTATTTCATCTTTTGGTATTGTGGAAATATCTTCCAAACCTTCATTTCTTAGTAATATTTTTTCAAGGGGTAGTGCCATTTTGGTGTTGTATAACGTTTTATAGAAGTATTCTGTTAGTTTCATTATTTCTTGTTTTTGTGTTATTTTTTTTCTATCATCCTATTTAACATTTTATTTATCTGATGTCTTTTACACGTTTTCTTTTTTAGATTTTTTGGGCTCTTTTTTCTTCCATTGTTCTTTTCATTTGTGATTTTTTTACATCTTTTCTAATAATTTCTTTCTGTTCTAATCTTGATATTGTAGTAATTCTCTCCTCTTTTTAATGAAGCCTTTTACACTTTGACTTAACTTACTTTCCCCTTTTTTATTTTTACTTGTACTCAACTGTTCTGATACTTTCAGCATGCACTGAGTAAATTTGTTGTCTATATTTAATTTTTTTCTTATCGTGTATATATGTAATGTTAGTTTCTGTTTACATTCTATCTTGTTCTGTCTCTTTGAACTTTGTTTTCTTCTTTCCCCTCGTATGTTAATTGCAACTCTAGCTCTTGCCATTCTGTGATCGGTTTCATATTTATTAGGTTTAATACGGTTGTGTTTATTATTATATTCCTATAATTACATAAAATATCGTATGATCGATTTCATTTTTAGATTACCTATTTGGACTGCTTCATGTCCATTTTCTATGTTCTGGTTTCTTCTTTTTTCATACTTTGGTGTTGAAGTCGTTAATTATTGTTACATATTTTTATTTTAGCGGCTGTCATTGCTTTGTTTATTTCTTCACATAGCTGTTCCATTTCTTTTTTCGTATGTTTCGACATCGGGACATATACTTATATGATAATACATACGTGTTGTTTAGTGATTTTGCTATTTATTAAGATTACTTCTTCCAATATTGCTTTATATTGGGTGATGGTAGCAATTTCCTTTTTGTTTATTAGTAGTCCTACATTAACTATATTCTAATCTTTATTTCTTTTATAAAAAAGTTGATATATCTTTAATATAACATATGCGTTCATATTTTAGATAATCCTATTACTGTCCATTTAATTCTTTTTATTTTCTTTTTCAGTTCTAATTTTTTTCTTGTGTTCTGAAAGGGTCTTCACATTGAATGTTGCTATATACCAACCCCTTTATATCTTTTCTGTTTGAGATTTTACTACTTTTTTCTAAAATCGAATATTCGCCTCTCTAGAAGCCATAGGACTGACTGAGCCTTTAATGCAAGAATCTAAGTGGTTTCTAGTCGTCTGGAGTAATCTTAAAAATTCGATATATTTATGATTTTAAGGGGTTTTCAGCCCAAACTTGCCACGCCAGCTAGACGGGTTTACAAGTGGAAGTAAAAGAATATGGAAAGGAATGTAAATGCAGGTATCTTTAGGATCAAGGATGGGACATGATCTTTCCTAGTATTAGAAGGTAGGAAAAACCATGTGCTTGTCTGGACAGCGTCGTTATGTCTATGAGATAGATCTACTAACATTACAGAAAAGCACTTACCAGCTACCTCCTTCCAATTGCATGCCATTAATTCAGACAAGTAGTAAAATTAAATTTATTATATTATTAAATAGAATTTATATAACTAGTAATTATTATGTAGATATTTAATATTATCCAGAATATTGGTACAGAGTATTGAAACAAAAAAGTTTTTTAAGATTATATTGAAGTATTTATGTAGTTCAGCTAGTGTGGTCCCGTGGTTCAGAACTGCGGTGCGGCCGAAACCGGGTTTATTCCTCAGAGCCCTTTGATGTTTTACGTGAAAATAATTGAGTATCTGCGTTCACTTTGAACACAAGGGGTAATAATGGTGGCCGTCTATGGCGGCGGTGCTTGCTGCATCGCCACGCATCAAAGATGGTGTGCGATGACTGGGTACAGTGGCGGACATATGAAAGCATTAACCTCTCTGTTTGTAGATCGTGCACCCGTGCGGGACGTTAGAGCCTTATCATTATTATATATTTATATTAGGAAAAAACCCGTATGCATTGCGTAACATTTGATATATGAAATCTTAAACACGAATTAAAAACGATTAAAGTCAATGACCTTCGATTGTGACAAATATATATAAATACAGTCGTCTTAAGTATGTGTAATAATGTAATGATTGGATTTTGTATTTGAATGGAATTTTGTGTGCACTATCTTAACACCTAACGGTAACTAAAGTAACGTTTAAAGTCAATGACCTTCGATAGTAACAGATATAGGTATATGAATACAAATACGATAATTGGATCAGGTTAATATTAGTTATTCAATTCAGATATCCCAAAAATTAATAACAATAAAAAATATGAAGGTAGATGAGAATCCTAAAGAAATGGCATTAAGATTTATTTTTGTCGAAATCAGAAGTTTAGTAACATTGAGTTCTTGGAACTCTTCGTCTGCAGGACGGTGTGCAGAAAAATGTTGAATCAGTGCAAAAGGATTAACTCTCTTTGGTGAATTTAGGTATTTTTGGTTTAGTTTCTCAAATATTTGCTCAAGGTGTGCTAAATAAAGATTAATCTCGATAGCTCGATTACTTGAAACTAGGTCTTGCTGAGTTATGTTTCTAAAGTTCTACTATTCACAGAGAAATGTTTTTTTAGATAACTTGCTTTGTCTCACCATTAATTTCCGTTTTTTGGATTTTAAAATAAACTTATTTTTAATTCAACGTATAAAACGTTTACCTAGAAAATTTTCAAGCATTTTATGACAGGCTCACATATTATTAAATTTGAGAGGAGTTAAGTGATGTATTTCTCGATAAAATTTTCTGATTTTCTTCAAATTTAATGGATAATCTTCAAGAGATAATTGATCTTGCACTGTTTAAATTAAGATGATATCGTCGTGTTATGCATGTTGCATAGTTTTAAATAACTATCGCTGGATATCTGTTGTAGTGCAATTGTATATGCAAGTTTGCAAGATGTTGATTTTGACATAGGGGGTTATAATTTTCCACCTCGCCAATATCAAATTCGTACATTTAAACGAAATTTTTGACATACATCAATTAATTTAAAAAAAACATTTGTTTTTCCACAATTTAATTAAATAGATTTCTTAAGTACAAGAAAAATCTCAGGCCAACTTAAAAAAAAACATGAAAAAAGAGTTTTAGTGCATGTTAAAACGGAGTCTACACTGGTTGAATTTAGTAATCGTTTTTAATGTTAAATGAAGATGTGTAGAATTCAATGGTAGGATATTACAGAATGTAAATGTGATAAAGCAATATTTTATATAAGCCGTTTTAATGTCAAAATATGGAGAAAAACCATACAAAACTTACGAGTACGACAGAAATTTCCTGAAAGTCTTTTACAGAGTCTTTTTGTGTTGGACAAGACATAATTATGGGACAAATCTATTTGGTTTTCCATGTTAAAAAGACTACAGAAAAGCAGTAGCTTTACACTGAAGCCTCTGTTAAAGAAATATGATGAAATGTTCTCATCTCCTACTGGCAGAATGAACGGATTTACGGCTAAAATCTTGTTTAAGGACGACACGACGTCAAAGTATTTTAAAGCTTTTTTCCTTTTGCATTACTTGTAAAAGTTGATCAGAAGCTTGCAGAAATGGAACACTCTGGAGTCATCAAGCGTATCGAATCCGGTGAGTAGGAATTGCCGATCGTCGTAGTCCAGAAGCCCAGGAAAAGTCTGCATCACGGATGATTTTAAGACAACGGTGAACATTTAACTTTACGCCACCCAGTACCCGCTGGTAACAACAGAGAAGTTGTTTCCGTCAATCGCTCGAGGAGACAAGTTTTCCAAGTTGGATGGAGTCAACGCTTATCATCAAATGGAAGTGGAGAAAACCCGCACGAAATATCTCGTCATTAGCACACAGTAAGGCCTGTACCGGTACAAGATCATACTACAAGGGATTGCCTCATTTTAGCCATATTTTAGAAGTCTATGGATAAACTCATGGGAGAATGTCCGGGTTCTAGATTGACAATACATTGTGCAGTGATCAGTTGGTCAGGATGACTTTCAAACGCCAAAAGCTATTTTTGGTCGAATACGAAAATTCAATTATTGCCTGTCCAAGACTAAATGTAAATTGAGTATTTGAGACAAATTATATTCATTGAAGGGATTCACACCAGTCCGAAGAAAGTTGAAGCTAGCCATGCGATCTAGTAAATCATTGCTCATCACGATATCAAGTATTGTAATACCAAGAATCATGAGAATGCAGATGCGTTGTCTTGTTGTCCAACGTCATTTGGAAGTTCCAGAAAAAGAAATTGAATGAAAAGTGAATAGCTGTCAGCTGTTTACACCCTCATCTAGTCTGGTTGACCAGAATTTATGTCCAAAACTGACAAACTGTGCTCATGCTACCTGCGTGAGGAGAAATTATATATTTTACAAGGGGCAATAATTTGGGTGTTCGCGCCAATCTCAAAATTATCTTTAATTTTGAATTTTAAATTAGGACCGGCTATATTTTTTGGTTCCCTCTTATACAAATTTGAAATTTGAGGTATCGGCCGAATTTGGCCAAGCAGGCGTTGCGATATATTGGCCACGGGCCGCGCACTTGGCATTTGGCACTTGCACTTCGACCTATTTCGTTCACGCGGCACTACGCTTTTGCTTTTGTTCGTTCGCACCTGGCCTTTTGGATGTGTTCTCTCAGCCAAATTTTCCGTAAGACGAGAACATTGTTCTTTTTGACCGAGAGTTCGCCGGCGGCTTTAATTGGCGGCAGAAGTTTTAATTTTCTGCCAGGTCTTTTGTTAAAGGCTAATTTTTCGGGGTTGAAATTTTGCCGGTTTTCTTTCATCTGGCTCTCCGAAAGAACCTTTTACACCAGGAAAGACGCTGCCCTTCGCTCCGCTGTGAAGATTTGGGTAACTTGTCCTATTTTTTTATCCATATCCCGATATCCTTAGCCCAAGGACCAACAGCAAGGAACCGATATCTGCGGGAAAGCACCGTTTCCACAGGTTAGTGTTTTAACTTTAGATTTGTTTCAAATCCTTTAATCAAAATTCAAAATTACCTATACAGTCCACTTATTCCGGCCACACCAGTGGGATATAAGAATCGTGATTTCTAGTAAACTTCATCAGAAGTTACTACGGGAGCTTCATTCTAGCCACAGCGATATCATCCGGATAGAGTCCCTTGCTCTCCAATACTTTTGGTGGCTACAGATCGACAGCAACATCAAAAATGTGTGTAAAACGTGCCAGCAGTGCTGCGAAAGTCGAAACAATCCAACATCTGCTCTTGTTCATCCATAGGAGTTTGCTGACAATCGTGGCAGCGGTTTCATATATATATTTTGTAGGTCTTGTGCATAGAAAGATGTGGCTTATCATCGCAGATGTTCATTCCAACGGGCCTAAAGTGTTAAACACCGATACCACAGAAACAGTAGTCATCGATCGCCTCCTTGTAGTGATGTATCGTTTTGAAATTCTGAACAAACAATGGAGGGAAGTTTTCTTTCAGGAAATTCCAAATCTTTTGCAAGAACAGGGATATTTGTTATATTAGTAGTCCCGCGTACCATTCCCGGTCTAACGGTGAAGCTGAAAGGTTTGTCCATACCTTTAAGAATGCCATGAGGCACACGTTACCGGAGATGTAGAGCTGAACTTTTATAAGGCAGAAAATTGAAGGCGCTGGTAGATTGCATTTGCCCGGATGTCTAATCTCACGTCAGCAAAGCCAAACAGCAGCAGATGAAGAATTATAAGAAACGTTTCAAACTAAGATTTTGGTAGTTAATTAGAAAGTGTACATGCAAACATATTTTAAGCATTAGACAAAGTGGTCATTGGGCAGCGTGGGCCCTGCTACTTACCTTGTTATATGCAACGGCTTCAACTACAAGTGTCACATCGACTAAATCTTAGAAGCTCAATTGTCGCTACACCCACTCAAATGCAAGTTGAAGTTGCCGTTCTAGGAGTTCCAGAGAAAGTACTGGAAATAAAGATCCAGTCATACAATCTCAATAGGAACTAAAAACATTCGTAATATTACCTTCGTCCAGGCGATACTCTCAATGGAGTCATCGCAAACCATATCGTTTTTCTAATTAAATTTTGTTGTGTTCTGTGTAGTTTAAAATAGTTTTGAAATTAAGGGGAAGTAAATGTAGTACCCCCTTACTCTAGTTATGGTGGGATTATGTTAATATGAGCCGAGTGCAGAACATACTTGCGTAAAGTCGAGTCACAAAATTTTCAAGCTTATACACAAGAATAGTTTTATAAGCTGTGGAGTTTGCTAGAACATCCTGACTTAAGTATTTTTCAAAATTATACAAAAGTGATGCTAAAAGTTATAGAGCAGTCATTATATGTCATTGTTATACGTTTCACCTAGCCTTTTGGAATAAACAATGTCTTGTTTTCCAAAATATGATTAAAGCTTAAGTCGCACTTTCTGATATCGTAAATAAAGTCAAGTGGAATACAGTAGATTGATTTCTTGCTTATGCTAAGGTATTAAAGCACTTATTTTTTTTTTGTTTAGTAACGGATATGAAGTTGATAGATTTAAAGAGTGCTGCCAAGTGATATCGCCAAAACCGTCTATAGGCGTAAACAATTTAGATAAACACCTCAAATTTAATTTTACAAGTGATACTTGTCCTTAATAGATAAGTTGACTTAGGTTATCTTTACCTCTTTCACAATAGCTTGATGATGCGTCTTCCACACCAATTGCATGAATAGTAATTTAACTGCTAATGATTTTCTGTCATTAATTCCAATTTTAAATGTTATTTCAGATTGTCTATTTTATTATCCGCTTATTCTTCTAGTTTTTTATTAGAAAATTATATTTTTGAAACTTAAAATTTATAGAACCTCTAATAAAGATTTATTTTTGTACTACTGCTGTTGACATATTTATTTTTGATTTTAGGTGAATTATGCTAGTGTACTTATGTGTGGTTTATTTAAAATATTGATCAGTATTAGTTATTAAAAATTTATATATTTACAACTGTAAGTTTTTAAATGAATCGTTTAGTTTTAGTGCTAGAAGAGACGCTACTATTTTTTATGTTGGCTAACTATGTCACAGTCAAGTGTTTTGAAGCGATATACGTGGGCTGCGTAGACGTACTTTAAGCAAGGTAAGTGGTATTTGAGTTTTCATTTATATTAATCTTGAGAATCGAGGGGTGTAGTGAAATAAAATTAACATAAAACCGTTAGTTAGAACCAACAAAGTGGAGTTTAGTGCGGAAGTAAAATAAAGGCGAGAATAATCAACAAACCCAAAAAATAAAGCAAAAACAATTGTAAACAGTGTATGAGGTCAAGCAGATAATATCTATCGCGATTTACCGAGAAACCGAAGAGTGAAGTTTCATGGACAGCGACGAGTACTCAACAGATAAGAAAGAAAATATATGGGGTTTGGAAGAAAAGAAAGATCTTTTTAGAAGAAGTAAAAGAATGCATATGAAAGGAAGAGAGAATGAGAGTAAAATGGATAGGATATTAGTCATGCTACAGAACTCAATAACAGAAATAACAGAATTGAAAGCGAAACAGAAAGAATATAGGATAAAAGTAAGGGAACTCAGGGAACTTAAACGAATCAAGAGAATAATGCGTTGAGGTAAAAAATTCAAGAAATTAGAAAAAGAGTAGATAGCACAGAAAAGGAAAAAGAAGAACAACGTCGTAATCTAAGAAATATTAGTAGAGACACATGATCAAAATTTAATTAAGGAAAAAACAAGAAACTTTATAACAAGGCTATGCAAATAGAAATAAAAACAAAGAGAACAAGAAAGTTAAGTAGTAAAGTATACCTAGTAGAACTAAATAATACTACAGAAGAAGAAAATATAATAAAGATAAAAAAATTGGCTAGACTGAAGGACTTGAAAAATGTTTATAAATGATTAAGGAAGAAAGGAAGATACAAGGAAAATTTAAAAAAAGGCTAAAAAGAATTAACAGCTGGAAATAAAATAAAAATAGGCTTATAAAAAATAATAATTAATGAAGGATCGACACTGAACAAAAAGAAAAAAATATTTGCAAAGGCAATCAGCCAAAAATTAGACTTCAAAAGGTAAGCGTATTGCGACACAAGTTATTGAAATAGATAAGAATAGGACAAGCGAACAGATAGGAAAAAATAATGACAAGCTTGACAACAAAAAAGGATAACGTCTTAGGAGTTAAAGTAAAACAAATAAGTTACACATATCATAATAGAACAAAGAATAGAAAGTGGAAACGTAAGGGGAACAAACTAAGAAGGGGTATTTAAAAATCTTCTTGAAATAATAAAAAGATATAAAATAGACATACTCGCAGTATAAGAAACGAAACAAAAAGAAGTTGGAATAAATACGATACATGGAAACAATTTTTTCAATATCGGCGGAGAAAGCAGATTTTTAGAAGTACGTTTCATGGTTAATAAAGAACTAGAAACTACCGCACTGAATTTTGAGGTTATTTCAGACTAAGTATGTAAAATAAGAATAAAAAGGAGGTATAGAAACATAACCATAATTAATGTTCACTAATCCACAGAAGGTGAGAACCCAAATGTCAAAAATGAATTTTATGAAGAAATAGGAGCTATATGGGAAAGAATACCGAATTATGACGTAAAAAGTATAATTAAAAACATGAATGCAAAAAATGGGGGTGAAGAATATAGAAAGGAAACAGGGGGTAAAGGTAAACATAAAGAGATTAATGAAAATGGAAACGTAACAATTCAATTTTCAGAAGAAAATAATCTAAAAGTCAGAAGTGCAGCATTCAATCACAAAAACATTCACAAAGAAACGTAGACCTCGCCGAATAGAAAAACAAGATAACAAGGTATTAAAGATGTAGGAAGCTTCAGAGAAGCAGATACAAACACCGATTGCTAGTAATAGCAAAATTGAAACAAGAACTACCAACAAGGATAAAGACAAATAGTTCAAAAATACAAAAGTACAACATTGACGAATTGCTCAAAGAGGATACAACACAGGGAATAGAGGAAGCGCTCAAAACGATTGGGACCAGATAGAAGAAGCCAAGCAAGAGAATTTACAAAAATACATGGGACCTAGAAAACTCAAAGAAAGCAAATAATGGTTTACAAAAAATTGTAAAAGAAATACTAAGAAAAAGAGCGAAGCAATTATATAGATAAGAAAAAAGAAACTATATAAATAAGAATCTGAAAATAATGGAAGAAACGATAGTGATAAGGAACAATGGAAGAAAAAGTGCTGCAATTCTACGCAGAACAACAATATGAAATAGATAAAATAAGAGAACAATACCAGAAAATTATAATAATTAGAGACTGAAATGCAAGAGTGGTAAGAGATGTAAATAGAGGGGAAAGAAGCTTAGGAAGATATGGAGAGAAGACATTAAATAGAAATGGCAAGAAGATGCTAGATTTCTGTCAATCAAACGACCTGTTAATTGGAAATACGTTTTGGGACGGAAAGGTGAAGAAAAATTCACTTTCGTGGCAGAAGAAAGAAAGTTAAAGAGCCTGATCGACTATTTAGTATACACCAAAAATCTCGAACAAGAAATAAAAAACATAGAGACAGAAATAAAACCAGAACTATCGACAAATCATAGGACGGTCATGCAACAATAAAGAAAGTATAGCAAGGACGGAAAAAAGACAGAAATACTACAAAATAAATATAAAAATATTAAAACAGAAAAACATTCAACAGATGTACAGAAGAGAAACTGATCAGAAATTTAGAGACCCTGAAGGAAAAATGGTCCCTAGAAGAAAGGTGGACCACATTTAAAACCACAATAAAAAAGGTAGCAGAAATAGTTTTCGGAACAAAATATAACAAAAAACAACAAAGTGATGGAACGAGAATGTAAAAACAGAGATTAAAAAGAAAAAAAGAGCATGGAAAAGATACTTCGAGACAAGGACAAGAAAGATTACATCAAATTGAGCAAAGAAGTCAAAAAAAACGGTTAAAAATGAACTGCAAGAAAACCATACAACAAATAACAGAAGATTCTGGACCAAAATAAAAGCGATGAAAGGGAGGAAAAAAAAGAAGTTAGAGGAATTAAAGACAAATAAAATAAGCTACAGACAAACATAAACGACATCCTAAGGGTGTGGAAAGAATATTTTAAGGACAAATTTAACTCTACAAACAGATAGAGAAGAACAAAACAAAGATCAACAAAAAGAATAAGGAGAAGATTCAGCAAAGATAGAAAACATAAGAAGGAAAAAACACAAGAAGCGATAAGCAAAGTAAAAATAAAAAAATCGGGCGGGAAAGATAAGATAGACCCTGAAACGATAAAATACTTAGAGAAAGAGGATGTAAACTGTTTTTGGAAAATATGTAAGACAGCTTGGGAAACAAGAAAGATTCTATCGAATTGGAAAAATTACTTGGTGGTACTAATACATAAAAAAGAAGAACAAGTAAAGTGCGACAACTACAGAGCTATATGCCTGGCACCCATCAGTTCCAAAATTTATACAATAATAGAAAAAAGACTAAGACAAACAGTAGACAATAAGATCGAAGAAGAGCAAGCCGCATTTATACCGGGAAAACAAACAAATGACAATATATTTATAATAAGGGACCTAACAAACCGAAGCTTAGAGACCGGACAGTAACTTACACTGGCATTAATTGATCTCAGAACAGCTTTCGACTCAATAGAGAGAGAAAGAATATTATCATCCAAATTATACGCAGTACATACAAAAGGGTGAAAGGAAAAGTAGAGATAGCGGGAGGAAGATCAGAGGTTTTTAAATGGAAAAAAGGAATAAAATAGGAGGACGGCCTTAGCCCTCTGCTGTTCATACTAGTCATGAACATACTGCTTAGAAATACTAGAGAAAGAATGAAACAAATACAAACAATAATCAGATATCAAAAACTGGAACCAGTTAAAATCGACACTTTAATGTATGCAAATGACATAGTATTGATAGTAGACAAAGGTTAATAGACATATGAACGAAAAAAATAGAAAACTTAAAAATGGAAATAAACATAGAAAAGACCAAAATAATGATTATAAATGAGAAAGAACCCGACAACACACAAATAAAATGCAATAACATAAACACAGAAAAAGTAACAACATTTAATTACTTGGGAAGCATCATAACAAACAATGGAAACATAGACAGAACTAGCAAGGAGAATGAGTAGATCAAATAAACTATACTATGTTCTAAAATCAATACTATAGAAAAAATAAATAAATAAGGAAATAAAATTAAATATATACAACACCATTATATTACCGACATTAATCTGTGCAAGTGAAAATTGGAAAATAGAGAAAAAATACATCGAAAAGTTAAATGCAATGGAGATGAAACACGTTAGGATATTTCATCAAGATATTTAATCAAGAAAATTCTTAGCTTTAGCATTTTGGAACCATTATTTGACAAAAATTGATACAATTAGTCACCTAATCAAAATTCAAGCGTTTATACGGTTTGGAACGGTCTAGAAATAAGGAAGAGAAGGAGAGTGGTGCGCAGAGAATAATGGTACACACCCGGTTATTGAATAAATGCTGCACGGTTGTATCCCATAACCTACACTTGCGTAATATTAATCACGCTTTTGTATTGCTAGTTAACAGATTTTTTTTTAAATTTACGTCACACTGCGAAAGAGAAATGACCGTTTGGAGAGTAATGTATCGAGAATGATGATGGTATAAGAGCAGCATCTCGACGTTTTAATTTTCATGAGAATGAGGAAACCAAAAATGGGACCAGAGCCACTATTTTAATAAAGATACAAAGGTTGCACAATCTTATAAAAAATGTCAACCAAACTTTGTTCACCTGATTGTAGGCGCTGGTTGCAAAAACATAAAATACGTTAAAAAATAGAAAAAAGGTAAACGAAGTCACACTGACCACTTATATTTATCAAAACTAGAGCTGACTATTCCTAACTTAATCTGACCTACTCTAAGTTAACGCTAGGTTAACGCTAAGATTTAGCCTAACGTCGTCGGCTAGCAGCACTTAGACTAGCCGGCGGTGAAGAAGACGACTAAAGGAAAGAAAGCGGTTGGCGGAGCGGGCCGCAGAGTTGAGCTGGTCGACCAGCGCTGGTGGTTCGGCAGCGTAGACGGCCAGGAGACGAAGCTAGTGGCAGGCCAGAAAAGAAACGCTTTCCTTGGTTTTCCTCGCCTTCAAGCACAGCTTTTCCTTAATGGTACCCTCCAATTCCGCGCAAACGGATCCGCTGATGGAGAAAAGGTAGGATATATACCTGTTGCTTGCGTTCTTTACCGGTCAATGGGAAACCTGGGAGTTACTCGTGGAAAGCCTTCTCGCTTGGTTGCGCCGTTGATTATAGGTTCAGAGACAGCAGGCAGAAGGACGGCTTTGTCAAAGACACATCCAGTGTGTGTGTGTGTGCCTGTCGACACGATATCTCCGGAATTACTTGACCGATTCATTTTATATTTTGTCAGTAAATACCTTAGGTCAGTATCTTCCTCGGTATTGATTTCAGACATGTAGCTTTTACTTGATCCGAGATATGGGGGTCATATTGTCATATGCATGACTTGCTTTTATTTCGAAAGTTGTCTTTCCGGATTTTACACCGCCTCGTGATTTCTTAATTAGTTCCTGTTTGGGTTTGTTCTTTTTATTGCTGTTATCTTATTTTTTAGTCTCATATTAATTTAGAATTTTCTCTGAGAATTCAAGTATATTTACAGAGAAGACCTTCAATTGCTTCTATTTTGTCATAAAATATTTCTATATTTTTATCATTGTTTTAATATTTTCACTTTGATATAAGCCACTCTATTTAATATATCTTTATATAATGTTATATATGGCGTTGCCCTTTTATTTATTATGAATTCTCTCTCTCTTTTTTATTTTGTCCTCTATAGTACAGTATGTTTCCTGATATTAGTTTCAAATACTCTTCTTTTTTTCTCTTTATTTCCACTTGTCCAATTAATTTATTCTTTTTAGTTTTTCCAATTCTTCCAACAATTTATCTGTTCTCATTTTATGTATATTATAAGTAACCATAGTTAATTTGGTTTTTGGCTTGTCATTTTTTTTTTGTTCTGTATTTGCGAGTTCGTGTCCTCACCAGAATCCGCGAGACAAACCGAGTGATTGGTGTAAGATTGCGGGTTTGTAGTCCTACTAGCCTGCGACAATTTTGTTTTAAGACATGTCATATTCTTTTCCCTCTTGGAGTTTGTCGGGGTGGTTGGGGAGTTATTTTTCAATCTACCACTATACAGCTGCCCTCGGCAGCCGCCCATCCTGAGTCAGACGCTGCTGGTATCTATTGGTCCGCGGGAGTTGCTTTATTTTCCTCCTGTCCGGTATATCTAACAAGTAACTTTCTATTAGCTACATGTAGAAGTTACAGACTACTCCGAGAAGACAGTTAGTGAAAAATAAATATAAAAAGTGTTTGAAAAGTTACTAAAATTGAAGTGCATTTTTAGGTTTTATATGAAATAATTTACGTGCATTTTAATGAAAAATCAATTTTTTATCTACCCATTCGATCTACTTAGTATATCTGATAAGTGTGCACGTATCTAGTAAGGCGCCGAACATCCCCCAATAGTTGCTGGTCATTTGCTCAAGCGGCTTTTTGGGTTTAACTTTAAGAACACTCTTTACTATGGTCCTTTACAATGCATTGGTTAATTTTTGCTAAAATACCTAGTTTCAGGAATAGCTAGAAGATTATTTTAAAAGCTTAAGTTTAAAAAACCATACCGATGTAATATGTTTCCACGGAGATTTTGCTGTTTCTGTTGAGCATGCACGTGTGCTACGTTATGGTACGGGCTCTTTCATCGGGGTTAAAGTACGATCTTCGTAGGGTCCAGGACGTAATAAAGGTTTCTGACTACGTGTTTCTGAGACTATGAGACGAATTGTTTTACTAGGTGGATCATTCAGCAGGAGAATGACCCGAAGGACGTCTCCAAAGAGAGTTTCTCTAATATATATTTTTTCTCTTCAGGAAAAAAGATAGAGCGCTCTAAAATTAAGTTTTTTAAAACATTGGCGACGAAAAATTATCTTTTCTTGTCCAAACCTTACATCAATACTTAAACATGGGTGTTTTTAGAAGTTGTCATCTGCCAACACATATTCAAAGATTGGGAAGTCAGTTTGTCTTTAAAGCAATTTATGGTCATAGATATAAATTTTCAAAATTTTTTGAGTGATGCTGTATATGTAAAGTCAAACCGAGGCTAGTTTTGAAGTCTGGGAAGCATAAGGCGGAAAGTAAGTGAAACTGTATGGAAGTTGCAATATTGAAGCTTTTGTGATATTTTATATAGGCTAGATTTACGTCCACCACCAAGCTGTTGTAATGATTTATTGATATATCTGTTCAGAAATCCGAGGTTAGTCAATATCGTTGAAAATTGTTAAATGTATTTGTGGTTTTGGTCTCTTATTTGTACAAGAGTGTTGAGTGAAACTTTATCAAGCTATTTTATAATTCACTCTTTCTAATAAAATATGCCTCTTGCAGCTAGGTCTAAAGTAATTACATGTGCGTGTCTAATTTTCTATGACTTCCTAGTATATAGTTTTTATCCAAAAATTCAAATATTATACCTTTTTGGTTGAACCGAAGGAGCTATTACAATTTCTTAAAATTTGCAAACCAAAATTTAAAGACTGACAGAAAAACTAAAAAAGTACTTAGCTGTTGTCTAATTTTATTAAACAAACAAAAAACAAGCACAGATAAATACATACACATATGTACATGTATTGTAAAGTTTTAAGCTGAGAAGCATAAGGCAAAATGGTATAGTAAAATTATTTGGAAGTTGCGACATAGGAGCTTTTGTAACAGGTAATTTTTTAAATATATATATATATATATATATATATATATATATATATATATATATATATATATATATATTATGTATATGTATGTATGTATTATGTGTATCGTAAGGTATCTTTAATAAACAATATATTATTCAAATTTCCCCAGCCGGTGACTCTATATAAAAGCCACTAAAAAATTCAAACGGCTTACTCTAGCAATCCCACCAATTAAAAAATGGACGATAGCTGGGTTAAGTGAGACCAGGAGAAAGCTAATACATTTGCCGAACATTTAGCAAACGTTTTCGTTACATCTCCAGCTCCAGTAAATGGCAATGCTACGCAAATTGAAGCATTCCTTGATGCACCTTGTCAACTATCGCTTCCACTTAAAGCCTTCTCGCCGACAGAAGTCCGAAAACAAATACAGACTACAAAAACTCGAAAAGCCCCTGGATACGACTTACTAGTAGGAGAAATACTACAAAACTTATCTAGAAAAAGATTAGTTTTTCTTACTACCATCTACAATAGCATTCTGAGATAGTGGCACTTTCTTATCCAATGAAAGCATGCGCAAATAATTATGATTGCTAAACCTGGAAAACAACCCACAGAGCCTCTATCCTTTAATGTCAAAAATCTTCAAAAACTACTCTTTAAAATAATTAAAGATACCCTAGACCAACCTTTTGAAACGGAAGAGCCAAAAGTTACAATTTTCGAAATTTCTTAGTTTTTAAAGAGCCAGTAAAAATTTTCGTTTTAATATTATAGTAGTTGCTTATATATATTTGATTTTTGACTTAAAATAAACGGCTTTAAATACGAAATAATATAATAATATAATATAAATAATATAATATACAAAACAATATAATAACACAAATGTACACATCAATGGGATCGTTGGCTTTGCATGTCTTTTGAAAGTTTTATTAAATCTGGCTTATAACTTGTTGTTTTAAGTTTCAAGCAGGACTCTAGATTTAGATTTGTTAGTTGACTTCTAACTTTACTTTTTATTATATTCATGCAAGAGAACGCTTGCTCGCACGAATATGTCGACCCGAAGATCGTGAGCACTCCATATGCCAACTTCTCCACCTCACTGTATCATTCTGGAAGACTATTCCATGCGCCGAATATGAGGGCCTCAACTCGCTGCATTTCTTTTAAAGATGTCCAGTTGTGCTGCGCGATGTGCATGCATTTCTGGACCTACAACTCTTCCAACTTGCTCTTGAGTTCTGTGAACTCGCCACTCCACAAGTCTTTGGTTTTCAAATCCAGCAATTGCATTTGAAGTGATCCAGCATCAACTTGAAATGGCTCAATGTTGATTTCATTTGTATTTGTGTTGAGAGGATTTACTATGAACGCGAGAGTACTTTTGTTTGTTTTGAATTGCTCGAATCTTTCAGCGAATCCATCCTTCATTTTTTTTATAGCTATGCTGAAGTAATTCGTGTCAATAGATGCATTGGTCTCATCGCGATATTGCTTCAAATGTTTAAAATGAAGTAATTTACCGCTCTCGATGTCTTCAACAAAAAGAAGTAATTTCTTTTCGAAACAAACTACTTTTTCAAGCAAGGCGTAGGCTGGGTTGCCCTTTCCTTGTAGTTTTAGTTTTAGTTTCATTGTGGTATCTACAATGAAGTGGAATTTTTGCAGCCATTTGTCTTCTTTCAATTCGGGATGGTAAATACTTTTTTCACTGAGGAATGTTTTTATATCACTCAAGTACAAAGCAAAACGTTGCAATTCGTTACCTCTGGGCAGCCATCGAACTTTATTGTGCAGAAGTAGGTCAGAATACTGGCTATCTATTTCTGCAAGGAAATCTTTAAACTGGCGACGGTAGAGTGCTTTTTCCAAGATGCTGTTAATAATCTTAAGTACCAAGTTCATGACCTCAACTATTTCGGCCGCAAATGTTTGGGCACAAAGCGCTTCTTGATGAATTATGCAGTGAAATGTTAGAATTTCGTGGTTTATTTTTTTTTCTGAAGAATTGATGTTACCCCTCTATGTATTCCTGTCATACTTCTGGCTCCATCAGTTGCTATAGAAACGATTTTATTTATATCGATTCCATTGTCTTTCAATCGTTTTTGCACAGCATTTGCTATATCTTCTCCACGAGTCTGCCCTGAGAGCGGTAGCAATCCTAGCAGTTCTTCTTTTGGACCTTGGGATGATATATACCTGACAAAAAGGGTAACTTGTGCCGTGTCTTTTATGTCGCAAGACTCATCTATAGCAAGTGATAAGGCAGAAGCCAGCTGAATGTCTTCCACTTGCATATGTGTTACGTTTGAAGACATTTTAGAAGTTCTATCTTGTACTGTTTTAGCAGATAATGGCAAACCAGTCATTTTTTTCATGATTTCTGCTTTGTTTTTACAATCACGAAACAGTTCTTCAGATGCACGTATAAAACAATCTTTCACGTACTCACCATCTGTAAATGGTTTTCCTCTTTTTGCAATTTCTAATGATACTGCAAAGCTTGCCAGATTTACATTGTTGGAAGATTGTGACCACTTCCTTAACATGGTACTTGACTGTGTTTGATTTTTTTGGAGCTCTTCAACAGCCTTTTTTCGTGCGTCACCGGCTGGATATTTACCAGCAAACTGGGTATGTTTTGTAGTGAAGTGTCTCTCCAAATTGACTTCTTATTGTGTGCGAGTTTTTCGTGGCAAATGAGACAAGCCGGAAGGCCATCTGTGTTGCATATGAACGCAAACGACTCCGTCCAAACCTGATTGAATTCTCGTTTTCTTCTTCAGTTCTTCTCTTTTTTTTACTAGATGCCATGCTGGCAGCGGAGCTGAAAAAATTATTTTTTAAAATTATACTTAACTATCTAAAACGGCCAATTTATTAACCATTATTACTACCTTAACACAATCCTCAGATATATAATTCAATTCTGTTACTGACTTACATACCTTTGAGAAGATAATACGCTTCTAAATCGAATTCTTCTTGAAACAACAAGCGAATAAACCTGCAAAAACCGCAAGCGATTATATTAACACACATGCAACGCAGTGGCGGATTTAGGTCAGTTGAAGCCCCGGAAGCAGAAAAAATATTGGGCCCCCAATAAAACGAGAGAGACAAGGAAAATAAAAATACGTGTTAACCATATTATTAAATAAATTAAAAATATTAAGTACTATTAATATTAAGTGTAGTCAGGTTTTTGCGGAGCTCAATGGAGGTCGGGGCCCCGGGCGAGCGCCCGCTGCGCCCGCCCTTATATCCGCCTCTGAGTATTTCGATGTGGCGGAAAACCGTCCTCTGTGCCAGCGTTTCAAAAATTCTCTTTTCCAATATATTTCTATTCCTTATCAAAACTCAAGGTCTTAAAATTTTAAAACGTGAAAATGGGATAATATTTACAGTATAGAACGTGTGATGTGTGGACGTTGTCATGTTATTCCGCGTATTTACTCGTGCAGTTTTACCCGACGTAAATCTGCCAGAAAATAACGATGTGTGTATTGGGCCTACATTGTAACTTAAAAACAAATAATAAAAATAATTACCTTATGTTTCCTTCAAAATTTTGCAGTGAGAAATAAATAAAATTAAAGCACTTAAACGACATACACAAATGATAAAACACTATGGTACAGACTACCTTTACAGTTTGCACTTTGTACTAATACTGATTCTATCGGCGACGTACCTGAATATTAACACAAAGTGGCCAATTCCAGGAAATACATTATAATAGAGCTACCAGAGAAATTTCATTAACCCCATTCAAAGAATTTAAGTTATAAATGGGGGGCAATACATATGTCAAAATGTATGACTGACCAACCAAACGAACAAAAGACAGACCAGACCCACCCTAATGAATAGAAGAAATGAATGAATGAACAGTCCACTACCAACACGACGCCAGCCTGTCTTAAAAATATATTTTTTTTATTTTTTAAGGGTTTTGATAATAAATTATTAATTTTTTGCGTATGGAACTGGAGAGCCGCAACTTTATATCAAAAGAGCCGCATGCGGCTCGCGAGCCGCAGGTTGCCGACCCCTGCCCTAGACCTAGATTTTTTAACTCCACAACATTAATTTGGAATGCGAGAACACCACTCGACAGTACATCAAGGTCAGAAAATTGTTAACATAATCATGGAGACTTTAGAAACTAGGAAAGTATTTCGCCCATTTACTTATTACTTTAATACAAAGCAGATTGTAAATTAGCAGTTTAATAAATTAAAAATTTATATTGTAAGGTTGGACATCTGGCAACATCATAATCTTAAAATATTAGCGATTTTGTACCAGCATCACAAAATATTTTGAGTTTTGAGCCGAATAAGCGTAATTTGTGAGAACTTTTAATTTACTTCTTTATTTTGAAGAAATTTGGAGCTGAGGAGCATCTACTGCTTGTAGAAGAATATGATGGTGAGACTGCTTTAAGTGAGAAAAGTTATGAGTAGTTTCATAAGTTTAAGAACGGCGAGTTTGACATCGAAGACAAAGAACATAGCGAAGGCCGAAAGTGTAGGAAGATGCGGAATTGGAAGCATTATTGGAGAAAGATTTTTGCCAAACGCAAGAACTTGCACTTACATTAGGAGTGACTGAACAAGCAATTTCATATTGTTTAAAATCGTTGGGAATGATTCAAAAGCAAGGAAATTGGGTTTCATATGGACTGAAGTCGAGAAACGTTAAACGCCAATTTTGCGCATGTTAAATGCTGCTTGTCAAGTGTAAACGAAAGGTTTTTTCCCATCGTATAGTCACTGGTGAAGAAAAACGGATCCACTATGATAATCCAAAGAAGAAAAATCATGGGGACCATGTGGTCATGCTTCAACATCGACAGCCAAGCCGAATATTCATGGAAAAAAACTCATGTTAGGTATTTGGTGAAATCAGCTTAGTGTCGTGTATTATGAGTTGCCCAAACCGAACAAAATCGTTATTGGAGCTCTCTACCGAACACAATTGATGATATTGAGCCGAGCACTCAAGGAAAAACGCGCCCATTACTACTCCAGACACGACAAAATTATTCCCCTACATGATAATGCTTATCCACATGTTGCGGCGCGCGGTCAAAATCTATTTGGAAACACTCAGTTGGGAAGTCCCACCCCACCCGTTGTATTCACCAGACATTACCCCTTCCAATTATCACTTGTTCCTATCGATTCACGTCGATTTGTGGATAGCCTCACAGATGAAGCGTTCTTCCGACGCGGTATCCATATGCTGACAGAAAGATGGGAAAATTAGTAGCTAGCGATAGACAATATTTTGAATAAAACATAAAGTTCCGTTCTTTTACAATAAATGCCTAATTTTTGATAAAAACCGGTGGATACAATTGTGGATACTATGTATGTATAATAAAATTTTTAAATACTCGAGGGTATAAGGAAAATAGTATACAACATTAAATTCTAAAAATATTACATCATCAACGGAAGTTAATCCACTTATAAGATAAATATCATTAATTATTATTGTATACACAAAAAAAGGTAACAGTCACTACACATTTTGTTTAAACTTAAGTTAAAATTAAATGTTTCGTATTTAAGTAAAAAATTATTTATGCAAAGATAAATGTTAAAACATGCTTATTTGTAAATGCGCGATTTGAACTTCAAAGTATTAGTCTTATAAAATAATAAACCTGGAGTTAATTCTTATTGTTACAGTTATGATCGAGCAAAGTCGAAAGATAAATCGTAAACCAGGTATATATGTAGCACAGTTCCAATTTTATTCATCAGTATTTTTTATCTTTCAAGTAATGTATGTAGCAGTGCTTTATAACTTCATTAGTCAACGTAGTGTTTGTAGAAATGGATCAACATGAATGTTCAGATGCATTATTTTGTAAGAGAGAATCTCCAAAAAAATTGCCTCAGTATATAGCAGTAACATCAGGTAATTTGCTTAAAAATAGACAGACAATTGTAAACTAAAATAAATTTCAGTATGTTTATCGGGCTGGACTATAGGGGCTACCCTAGCATGGACGGGAAACATATCGGAGGATCTAAAAAATTCAGGATTGAACGGAATTCACATAAATGATGAACGCCTAGGCTGGTTGGGCGCCCTCATATCGATATCTGCGTTAGTGGGCAGCGTTCCTATAGGAAAATTGTGTGACATAATAGGACGAAAAGTCACCCTGCTGTTTCTTGCTGTACCATTAATAGTGGGGTGGTGTTTGATTATTTTCGGAAAATCTATCAACTTGATTTATGTAGGTAGATTTATAACGGGGTGTTCTGTATTCGGCGCTTTTGGAGCTACCATTGCGTACATCAGCGAAGTAGCAGAGAAGACTATTAGAGGCGCTGCGGTAACTTTTTTCATCGTAATGCAAAATATTGGTATTCTCTTAGCTTACATAATAGCAGCATTGGTGGACATACACATTTACAATATAATTTTAGCTACGTTACCTTTAATCTATGTAATAGCAGTGATTTTCCAACCGGAAAGTCCTGTTTATATGATGAAGTGTGGGAAAGAGCAACGCGCCAGAGCGATATTGCTGGGTCTTAGAGGGTCCAATTATTATGTTGATTTAGAAATAGCGGATATAAAGCTTGCACTGGAAAAACAAAACCAAAAAACCTCTATTTGTACGACTTTAAAAAGTAGAGCCATTCAGAAAGCTTTACTGATAGGAATTATGCTCATGTCCTTCAAGCGTTGCGTTGGGATAGATATCGTGATCATCTACATGGAGACAATATTCAGTTCTGTCGGTTTTATTTTGGATCAAAAGATTTCTACTGTCATAGTAGGGGCTGTTCAGATATTTGGGGTGATGATATCAATGGTAGTAATAGAAAAGCTCGGAAGAAGAGTCACTTTTCTTTGCTCCAGCATTGGCGTCATTATTTCTATGACGGCCTTGGGGATATTTTTCACTATGAAGCAACGCCAGCTCATCGATTTGCAAACACTTGAAACGATAGGATTTCTACCGATTACTTCGCTATCGATCTACATGCTGATGTTTAATTTGGGTATGGCACCATTACCTTGGATGATGGTCGGCGAATTGCTTCCTCCAGAAATTAAGGGTTTCGGCTGTGGGCTGTCTTGCCTTCTCTTCACTCGTAGGATTTCTTATATCCAAGTACTATTTAGAATTAAATAATACTGTAGGAAGCGATGTCACGTTTTATATTTTTGCCGGATTTGCTGTTATAGCGACGCTGTTTGTACTGTTTTTACTGCCTGAAACTACTGGCAAAAGTCTAGGTGAAATTCAAAAAGAAGCAAATGATAAGAAATAAAATTGAAAATCGATAATTCATCTGTTGTAGTAAATTATTACACATAACATAATTTTATTTTAAACGTAAGTCCGTTGATTAATATTTACTTTTTTTTTATTTAACTCCTTTTATTATTTACAATCTGTCTTAATGCAGCTAAACATTTATATATCGATTAGTAATAAATAACAAGAACATAAATACTTAACATGTACGGTAGCACTCAGTTGTACAAAAATAATATAACAAAACTAGTTATAATTGTAATATAGAACTAGAACTAATCTAAATAAATCTGTTTGGCAGATTCACTGGTTTAAAACGTTTGAGCCTACATGTTTCTTCATCATTATGTAGATGTTCCGTGGCTGCGGTATTAGGATAAAAGGACAGCTTGTCTCGATGTCGTATGCTGTGTTTGGTAATTTCCTTTACGATAGTAGATATCTGCAGATCTCGATAGTTGAGTTTATTTGGCACATATCATGGAGCATTTAATATAGCACGCAGCAATTTTGACTGGAAACGCTGTAGTACTGCTAAGTTGGATTTACCTTACTGTTGTATCCATAGGTCCACATTGACTTAGGTACTGCTTTATATAGTTGTACTTTGTATTCTACGGATAATTGACCGCCGACCCATTAGCCAGTACATCTTGCGCAATTTAATACCTAAATATTTTCTTTGGCCCATATATGTTTCTCCATGTAAGTCATCGATCTAGATGGATACCTAGATATTTCATGTCTTTTGTTTGTTGTTTAAGTATACTGCAGGACAAGTTTCTTTGCGTAAGGCGAAAGTTGCATGTCTTGATTTGGTCTCATTTATTCTAATGCGTCATTTTTTTGAGTCAGATTTGGATCTGATATAAGTGGCATTGAAGATATCGTATTAGAAGTTATACCAGTTCAACAAATAATTGTTATGCATGATAAGGTTCAGAGTAAGAGTAGCATATAGGTAAGTATCACCTAGTTATATTATAAGTTATAATTATTATGTTAATATTACCAATATTTAACTAATAACTGTTAGTCCACATCACTACCGTTCGTATAAATGTCTTGAGGAAGTTTGCGTTTTAGCCGCGTGTGGATTCCTTTTCGTCCTAGTTCGTAATAAGTTGCGCCCGCACTAGTATTAAAATTTAGGTGGAATATTTTGGTCAGCTTTTGAATGGTGTCCATGCCAAGGTCGAGGTGTAATTGTCGGTTTGTTATATACCAGGGTACATTAACTGCCGTTCTAAGTACTTTGTTTTGCAATACTTGAATTCTCTTTATGTTTGCTTGAAAGGTATTCCCCCAAATGGTGCATCCATATAATACTAATGGCCGTATCAGCTTGTAGGGATGATTTTTTATTAATCAGTGGGTAGAGTTGTACCAATCTAGTGTGATCCTCTTTAAGTTTTTTGTTAATATGAAAATTTCATGTGAGGCGAGTCTCTCAATAGATACTTAAGTATTTCACGGGGTCTGCAGCATTATTTCATGGTATTAAGTGATTATTAATGTGCAGGATTGGCGGGTTAGTGATTCGTCTAAGAGTGAAGATTTTAGCGGCGCACTTGGAATG
The DNA here is from genome assembly GCA_036346155.1 of Sinelater perroti. Lineage (NCBI taxonomy): Eukaryota > Metazoa > Arthropoda > Insecta > Coleoptera > Elateridae > Sinelater > Sinelater perroti. The sequence continues at coordinate 56,044 of JARFIY010000316.1, read as the reverse complement.
GTTAATGGTCAGGTTCCAGGACTTGAACCATCTTGCTAAGGTATTCATTAAGGTTTGGAGTTGTTCAATTGCCATTGTCAGGTTTTCATTTTTGGTCAGCAACACAGTGTCATCTGTATATAATGCTAGGTTTGCAGTGGTGTTGGGAATGTCACGAAGCTAGATGTTAAGTAGGATAGGCCCTAGGATGCTTCCTGTGGAACACCTGTGTTGATAGGTCTGGTAGAGGAGATGGCTGCGTGTATTTTTACTGAAAAAGATCTATTTTCAAGATATGAGGATATAATTGCTTTTAAATATTCCGATATGTGTGAGCGAGAAAGTTTGTATATGAGCCCTGAGCTAAGTCGATAAATACTACAGCAGTGTATTGTTTCGATTTATAGCCCCACTTTATTAGTTCTATTATGCGTTGCAGCTGAAGGCAGGTAGAATGTCTTTTTTAAACCCAAACTGGGAATGGGAGATTAATTCCAGTCTGGAAATTTCATCATTGAGTCTGCTATTTATTGTTTTGTCGAAAACCTTGGAGATGGTTGTAAGGAGACTAATAGGTCGATATCCGTCAAGTTCTTTATTGTTTTTGCCCGGTTTAGGAAACATTAGTATAAGTCCATGTCTCAATTTGATAGGAAAATAATCGACTCCGAGGCAAGCGTTGAAGAATGATGATAAGTAAGCCAATGCTTTTCTTGTGAGGTTTTTGAGTGTGTATTTGGTTATTTCGTCTTCTCCTGGAGTTTTGTTGTTCGAAAACTTTTTTATTATAGCAGCCAGTTCCGCAGGGGAAATCCGTTTCATGTTAGGTCCTGCTATTAGTTGGTGTGTTTCTAGATGTCTGTTAATCAGATTGACGTATCCTGTGACGTTGTGTTGATGCGGAGTAAAAGTTTGTGCTAGGTGTTTGGCAAAGGCTTCACATTTATCTTCATCTGTGCACAATGTTTTATCTTGCATAGGAATAGATGGAACTTCCTGTGTTGCTGTAGAATATTTCTTGTTGTTTTCCAGCGACCTGGGTCGGCCGATTCGTATGTGCTGATATATTTTTGATATGAATCAATTCTGCACTTCTCTAGCTCATTTGATACGATGGCTCAGGTTGTTGACTAGATTTTTTGTCGCACGGTTTCTAGAGTGTTGCCATTCCCTGCGAAGTTGGATTTTTTGCTTTATAAGATCAATTATGTATAACGGAGGCGTTTTTGGACTGGCATGTTTGGGATTTTTTCTGATGTGGATTGCTTCCTTTAAGCTGTATATTAGGCTTTTTGTGACATGTTCAACCGTTTCATCTCAACTCACCTCAAGTTTGCATCAAGTACTTTTTTGAAGCGATTCTAATGAACAATTTCATTTCTCATCTTAGTTATAGGGTATCTTAACATTGGTGTTATTATAAATGAGATTAGAACCGACAAGTGATCTGAATCGAGTTCGGTATCAACCTTTTAGAAGATTTGAGTTTGAACATTTTTTTGTACTATTATATCCAATATGTCTGGATTGTGATCGGCCCGATATGGGAGTAAGTCGGATCTTCCGGGGCGAGAATTTGAAGAGCATGTTTTTCAGAGTAGGAGTAAAGTCTTACTTTTTTTTCTGCATCCCCAAATTGTACTTTTGGAATTGAGATCTCCGATTAGTAGCGTCGGTTCGTTCGAATCAAAGATCACCTGAATATCGGATTCAAGAAGGTTCTTGTTAGGTTGTCGATAGGTGCTTGTAACTTTAATGTAGGTGCCTTCCTGTGTTTTGACCTTAACCGATATGGTCTCGAGATTAGTGTTACGCTTGACAAGTATAGCCACATGTCCGGATGCAACCATTGCATTACTGTTCGTGCGGTAGCAATGGTATCCTGGGATTTTGAAACGATCATGTATTGTTAAATGTGTCTCAAAGACGTATGCCACATCCACATCCACATTGTGTCTTGCGATAAATGATGAAAACGTTGCTCGCTGAGCTAAAATACCATTTGTGTTCCAATTTAGGAGTTTTAAGTGAATAATAGTGTTAATATTGTTATGCCCCATTAAAGAGTAAAGGTAATATGTTTGTTAAAATTAATTGTTTGATTTACCCTAAGTAAGGCTAAATAAAATTGAGAATTGTTTTCAAGATTGTATTCATTGGTGAATCAGTGACAGGATTAGGAGTGCTCCAGGGTTGACTACAGTTAGCTGGACTATTCGTTTTGGGAAGTGGTGGAAAGTTGGAGGGGGCTTGACAGTTGTTTTTGGTTTTGGAATTGGTGGTTAAGGATTTAATTTTATTGTACTTGGATCCTTGGAAATACGAGCAGCCACCAAAGTTAGCCGGGTGGTTGCCTCCACAGTTAACACAGATTGCGGCAGTGTTATTATCTTTATCGCAATCAGAATAGAGATGGTTTCCTAAGCATTTTACACACCTTGGCTGTAGTCGGCAGTAATTCTTTGTGTGGCCGTATCGTTGGCATCTGTGGCACTGTGGAGTGTTTTCTGAAGTTTTTCTTGACTCAACTGTTACTAATGTGTGGTATAGAGTGTTAATTTTGTGAATTTATTTGGCTTTCTCGTTTGCCGTAAGAAGTACTGCGCAGATCGGTATTGGTTTTTTATTTTTATTAAGAATCCTGGTGATCCGTATGATAGGAAGATTAAATAATAATCTATAGCTGACATTATTGACTGATATCGTAATAAGATATAAAAAAGGATAATTAATTAAATTCATTAATTAAATCTACAGGGTGGCGCATAAAAACGGAACGTTTTAAAATAAAAATTTTGGGTTTAAAGAAAATTGTATTGAAAAAAAAGAATAGTACAAAATATTCACAGAGAACTAAATTTTTACTAAAAGTTACATTAGTCAAATGTTGTCCATTTTTGGCCACGCACTTCTCTATTGTAGTGATCAAATTTTGTGCCACTCGCTCCAGTAGGTCGGTAGGAATCGCATCAATTTCCTGACGTATTCTCACCTTCAATTCATCAATCGTGTGAATTCTGTGGGAGAAAACTTTAACTTTGAGGTAACCTCGCAAGAAGAAATCGCAAGCAGTTAAATCAGGTGACTTTGGTGACTATTCAATAACACCAAATCGAGAAATTACGCGATTTCCGAAAGAAGTGTAGGAAGTAGCGCCATCTTGTTTAAACCAAGTGTTTTCACCCAAGGGGTAGTTTATCTCAAGTTTCTCAAAGCGAGGAAATTCTCAATAATTGTCACATATTGTGAAGAATTGCGTTACCCCCATTTTTTCAAAGAAATAAGGACCGATTATTCCTTGCGAAGAAATGGCGCACCAAACCGTAAATTTTTGGCTGTGTAAAGGCGTTGATGCAACAGTTGTGTATTGGTATCGGAACAACATTGGCAGTTTTGTTTATTTACACTTCCGTCAAGGTGGAAGTGGGCTTCATCTGACATCCATAAGTCTTCCACGAAAGTGTGGTCGTCGACAGTCATCACTAAAACTTTTCTGCAAATGCTAACCTTTTGCGTAATCAGTGAGCAGCAACTGCTAAACAATTTAAATTTTACAGCAGGAATGCCTAAGTCACTGTACAAAATTCGGCCGAGGAAACGACGAGACGGTCTAAGGTTTCGCGCATGTCTCTGTGCAGACGGGTTCGGGTTTTGCAAAAAAGCGCCTCTCACAGCTGCAACTGTCTCGGGTGTTCTGACGGATCTCGGACGGCTTGCAGGTCTTCGGTTCAAAGCAGAATCTGTTTCTTTAAAGCGCGAAACTTCCAAACCGATTGCATTACGAGATGGAATTCGGTCGGTAGCACAAAGATGGAAATGCCCCCGAAATGCCCGTTGCATAGCCACGTTTAAAGTGTAATACGCTTTGATAGCGAAAGCACAATGTGGGCCGGTCTAACGCTCCATGACAACTAACTTTAGGTTTTGATGGATCGAATTTAAATAAGTCGTGCCGTCGTGGTTACGATAATCGTTACTCTATTCAGCAACCCGACCTGGAAGAGTTCAAGTTTCGCTGAAACCCATGGGTGTATGTGACTCTCTAGTTTATAAGCAGTATCTAACGTTGCACGTTAGTAAATAAAATAAGCTCTTGAGTCTGTAGTGTCAAGTACGAGTCAACAAAAAACGGGGTAGAAAGGTAAGTACGTTTAAATTCTAAGGTTCCCATTTTTTTTTTGAAAAAGTATTTGCTCAAGAAAACTTCTGTTACTTCTCAGTCTAATCTTCGCTTAGATGTGCACATTTTTACAACGTCGTCGCCATGATTCCATGTTTGCCCACTGATACAACAGAGGTTCGATTGGAAAATGAGCGGCCATAAAGAGTGTTTTTCAGGGTCGGAAATTCATAATGGCATCACATGTCAACATATCCTGAGACATTGCCACTCGCGCAGCCCGGTCAGCATTCATGGAATCAACCTTGAAGAGACTTTCTGCATTTTCATGTTATTATACAAAATGTACTCTACAGATCCTATAAAAATGTCAAGCTTAGAGACGATATCGCGCACATAACTCACATTTGCTCTAATCGCGCAATCATAGTTTCGATCCGGCTTGTTCGTGGACAAGGCTGCTTCGGTTTATTGTCATACAACTCTTCACCTTATATAAACTTTCGCACTTACAAATGCACATTTTTAACATACATAATACCTTCACTGCATATCTCATTCAATTGACGACAATTTTTGATGGGCGTTTCACCACGCAACAGGAGAAAACGGATGATTACACGTTGTTCTTGAACAATGAACTGGTGGTAATTCCACATTGTATGGTGCTGTCATCTATATCATAAATTCAGAAATATCTCCCGTGTCTTTTAAAATAAACCGCATCTTTCTACTTATTCTAACTGCTCAGAAAAAAATTTGAAAACCTTAGAACTTTAACGCACCTCGTAGTATCTTTATTTTATTTTTGATGGATTTAAATAAAAGTTGCCCTTGTGCTAAAAAAGTGTCTTTGCGTTGATAACTGAAAAATTATTTTACCAGCTTTTTTAATTTGATTTTGTAGCTTTTCTTCAGATCAGCGCTTTAAGATAAAAATTTCATAAAATTATGCTTCGGTGAAGATAGCAGATTAAAACAACTATATTCAAGGGTTCTAGATTTTGAGATTTTGGACAGTTATTCTAAGACTTGATTAAAAGGATGCTTTTGTACTGATGATAACATTTGGTGTCGCATAGTAACTATGATTATCTGCAAAAATAAAAAATTACAATATAAAATAGACTACAAAAGGAGCACGGCCTGCAAACTAGAGGTTAAGGCTCTCATATGTTCGCTCACTGTGCCCGGCCGTCGCGCACCATCTGTGGTGCGGGGCCATGTGGCAAGCACCGCGCTTTAGATGACCGCCATTATTACCCTTTGTTCGAGTGAACTCAGGTACTCAATTATTTTTAGTGACTGAGTCAGGCATCAGAGAACACCAGGAATTGAACCTAGGTCCGTCCGCATCGCCACTTTCTATATCCTTAGCTTCTGGGGGAAAGAGCTCTCCTATCGTCGTCCATGGCACCGGCCCCAAACCCAAATTGAACATGAGCGTATATATCGAGAAGACACAATCGGCAAGTAGCTTAAAGTGTCAACGGTTTGTAGACTAACAAGTTCGCGTTGCTTTAGGCTAAAAAATATCCCTAAAGTTATCATGGAAACAGTTATGATGGTGGAGCAGAGCAGAGTCGTTCTCCTTTCAAGTTTTTCTATAACTGACATTGATAGGATTACTCTGGGAATATAAATTGCTCCCATTTTCTAGTTTAAAACAAAACCGACAGAACTGAAAATCGGTTCCGTGTAGAACATTACGGCGTCGGATCCAACACTGCGCAGAGCTTTTTGGATAGCTTTATTTTTTAAAGTTGCACCAAGAGATGTCTTTTTGCTTCGTTCTTCCAGTGCAATTTTGATGTTCGCGATTTCCAAATTGACATAATGATGGGATCCTCTGAGACGCTCCAATATATCCCTTGCGGGCTTCTCGTTTCCACACTTCATTATATAAACTGGACTCTCCGGCTGAAAGAAAATGGCTATTAAATAAACCAACGGTAACGTTGTTAAAATTATGGTATAGGTTTTTATGTCAACTATTGCGGCCAGTACATTAACTAAAGAAGTACCCGCACTTTGTATTACGATAAAAAACGTTATTGCGGCTCCGAATGTTTTTTTCTGTCACTTCACTGATGTAGACAATGGTAACTCCACAAGTCTCAATTGCGGCGCAGCAAGTTATAAATCTTCCTACGTAGAGCATAATAAGTGAGTTCGCTAAAATCATTAAGCACCATCCTACAATTAGCGGCAGAGTGAGCAACAATAAGACCACCATCCTCTCGATAACATCGCACAATTTTCCTATACCTATAGCCGTGGCAATAGGAATCCTAGCACGCAACCATCCTAAGCTTTCATCATTTATTTCGATTCCATTGAATTTAGAATTCTTTAAATGTTCCGATATGTTTCCGGTCCACCCCAAGACAGATCCGCTAATTAAGCCAGTCAAGGATGATAAAAATTATTTTTAATAATTTGCGCTCTTGCTTTTAATCTACCTACCTGATGCAACTGCCACATATTGAGGTAACTTTTTAGGGTTTTCTTCTGGAACTACGCTGCCATAATATTTACTCTGTCTCATTCGCGTCGAGCATCAAAAAAATATCTATTGCTGCTGAGGTACCACGCGGAGTAAGCTAAGTTAAATAATTAACAAATGTATGTACATGTATAAATGTGATGCGCAGATTATCTTTCATATTTCGTTATAATTTGAATGATAAGCATTAATTACTTGTTCTGTTAATACATATTTGTTATTTTTATTATATGTTGACGCAAAACATATTTTGCAATTAACAAATTACATCCACTGAATGATAATTTTTTTAAGCAATAAGTTTTATATAATAATTATCGTCATATTATAATTTAACATCTTAATTTGATCATATAATGTTTGTTATCTTTTAATCAATTAAGAAGGGTAGAGATTAATAGAATTTTTAGCTATATGTATAATAATAAACAGTATGTTTAAAATACGAATAGAAAAACAAATGAAGTAAACAATGAAATTGATTTTATTTTGACGAATGGAAGATGTGGGTAAATACAGAATATTATAGACGAATATAGGGTAGGTCTTAGCCCAGAAGCGGGTTCTTCTATAGACTATTTATTATTATTATACTACAATATTTTATACTACAATTTTAATTATCCAATTTGCATTTTTTCTTGTTACTACAATATAAATAAGCAGTAGTGAAGAGCTACCGCCATGGCGTCGTGGTTACGAACGTTTCTCTCCTGTTTGCGCACCCGGCGTAGTCGAGTTCGAGTCTCGCTGAAAGCCATAGGTGTTATGTGACTTTCTAATTTATGAGCAGTATATAAGGTTGCATGTTAGTAGGTAAAATAAGCCCCAACAAAATAAAAGCGGTAAGAAGGTAAGTAGTGTCTTTACTTTACTTTTGGTTGATTTAGATAAAAGTTGGCTTTGTGACTGGAAAACAATCCGTTGCGTTGATTTCTGAAAAATGATTTTATCATCATTTTTAATTTTATTTTGTAGGTTTTCTTTAGATGAATGTTTTGAGATAAAATTTTCATAAGAATTTGCTTTATTGGAAATAACAAATTAAAACTACTGTATATTGTAAGGGTTCTAGTAGTATCAATGTATCATACAAAAAAAATTATAATATAAAACAGATTATAAATATTCCGAAGATTTATAATAGCGATAATAATTTTATAAACCACATTTAACATTTATTTTATATAATAATATTACAATAAAAACTGGGTTAAAATTAAAACTATGCCAATAAATGTAACTATAATATTATTATATTTATATAAAAGTAACTATGGTATTTTATTATATTAATATATTAGCAAAATCATTTTTCATTGTTTGCTTCCCTTTGTATTTCAGCAAAACTTTTGCCTTTCGTTTCTGGCACGAGAAATACCATTATAATTTATAATACCGATAATAATCTTATGTGCCATATTTATTACCTTTGGTCTAATAATATTACATCGCATATTGGATTTAAATTAAAAATATCCCAATAAAAGCAAATCAATCTACAAATAAGGATCTACGTAACTACCATATAATATCATTATACTTATATAAAAGTAATACTGCTTCCAATATTATTTCTTATCGTTTGCCTCCCTTTGAATTTCGCCAAGACTTTTGCCTTTTGTTTCTGGCAGCACGAATAAGGTAAACATAGTTGCTAACACGCCAAATACCGCAAACATGAAGAACGTGATATCACTCCCTACAGCATTATTTAAATCCAAGTAGTATTTAGATATAACAAAACTTATGACTGCACCAAATGTGAGGGAAACGCCACTGCCTATACCCTTAGCTTCTGGGGGAAAGAGCTCTCCAATCATCATCCATGGCATCGGGCCCAAACCCAAATTGAACATCAGCGTATATACGGAGAGCGACGCAATCGGCAAGAAGCTTAAAGCGTCAACGGTTTGTAGACTAACGAGCTCGCGCTGCTTTAGGCTAAAAAATATCCCTAAAGTTATCATGGAAATTGTTACGCTGATGGTAGAGCAGAGAAGAGTCATTCTCCTTCCAAGTTTTTCTATAACCGACATTGATAGGATTACTCCGGAAATATAAATTGCTCCTATTATAATGGTGGAGACTTTCTGGTTTAAAACAAAACCGACAGAACTAAAAATCGTTTCCGTGTAGAACATTACGGCGTCGGATCCAACACTGCGCTTAAAGAACATGAGGGAAACTCCTGCCAGCAGAGCTTTTTGGATAGCTTTATTTTTTAAAGTTCCACCAAGAGATGTCTTTTTGCTTCGTTTTTCTAAAGCAATTTTGATGTCCGCGATTTCCAAATTGACATAATGATGGGATCCTCTAAGACGCTCCAATATAGCTCTTGCGCGCTTCTCGTTCCCACACTTCATTATATAAACTGGACTTTCCGGCTGAAAGAGCATGGCGATTAAATAAAGCAACGGTAGCGTTGCTAAAATTATGGTATAGGTTTTTATGTCAACCACTGTTGCCAGTACGTTAGCTAAAAAAGTACCCGTACTTTGTATTACGATAAAAAACGTTATTGCGGCTCCCCGAATGTTTTTTTCTGCCACTTCACTGATGTAGGGAATTGCAACTCCACTAGCACCAACTGCGGCGCAGGAAGTTATAAACCTTCCAACGTAGAGCATAACAAGTGAATTCGCAAAAATCATTAAACACCATCCTACAATTAGCGGTACAGCGAGCAGCAACAAGACTGCCCTCCTCCCGATAACATCACACAATTTTCCTATAGGAATGCTACCTACAGCCGTGGCAATAGGAATCATAGCACCCAACCATCCTAAGCTTTCATCATTTATTTCGATTCCATTGAATTTGGAATTTTTTAAATCTTCCGATATGTTTCCGGTCCAGCCGAAGACAGATCCAGTAGTTAAGCCAGTCAAGCATGCTAAAAATTTTTTTTAATAATTCGGTTTTTGCTTTTAATCCACCTACCTGACGCAACTATCACATATTGAGGTAACTTTTTTACGGGTTCTTGTTCAAAAGCGGCACTTCCATAATATTCACTCTGTTTCATTCTCGTCGAGCATCAAAGAAATATCTATTGCTGCTGAGGTACCACGCGGAGTAAGCTAAGTTAAACAATTAACAAATATGTGTACAAATGTATGTATAAATGTAATGCGCAGATATTTTTTATATTTTGTTATAGTTTGAATGATAAGAATTAATTACTTGTTCTATTAATACATATTTGTAATTCATATAACATATTTTGCAGTCAACAGATTACATCCACTAAACGATAATTTTTTAAAGCAATAAGTTTTACATAATAATTATCGTCATATTATAATTAGAGATCTTAATTTCATCATATAATGCCTTTTATCGTTTATCTTTTAAATGCATGCAACGCAAAGGTTACTTGATGCACACTTTTCGGTCAAGCAAGTTCTTATGCAAATTATGTATTTAAAAATGTTAAAGATAAAAACCAAATAGATTTTTAAAGTTTTTAATCTAGGACTTGTATTTAGCTTAGCGCAATGTACTTTGTTTTTGTTAGACTTCTTTGTCATTTTTAACTGAAATTCTAAATTAATAATTATTTACAAAGTGTGTCAATCATGAAAATTCATTAATGTTTTACATGGTGTTATTTGTAATTAAAGTGTTTTTACGTTAATATCAACTTTATTTTAATGACGACAAACTACACTACTAATTTCTTTTATTTAGTACTGTTGTTTTTTAATTTTTTTTATATAAATTTTTATATTAAGTATTTTTTGTCTATAACGGTTTTAAAATTATTATAAAAGATGAGAATAGTCAGATGTGTGTTATGTGCTGCTCCGGTATTTAAGCCCATTTTGGAACATATCGATTTAAAATAATTACAAGAACGGTAGCATATTGTGAAGAACTGCACATAGCAGAGGAGTAAGAAAGAAGATTATTCTGGATCGAAACTGTGAGTTAATTAACTATTAAAAAGAAACTTTATAAGTTAGAAAATTTAGCATTAAGGATAAAAATTGTATGCTTTAAACTAACCGATAAGAGAGATAAACAAGAGTTGTAAAAGTCAACCCACTCACTCTCGGACGATCAGACAGTAGGGAACCCATCGCATCTATGAGGAATAAGACAATATAAACTGAAATAAAACAATAAGAAGTGTAGGAATTTAGAAATAATCCCAAGCTGATAGTAGGCCGAGAAGTAGATTCGGGTGAACCTATTTTTGCAGCTCAACCAATAAATAGAAAGGTAAAAGGTATAGAATAATAGAAATTTGGGGAAATAGATAGCAACGACTATTCAACTGATGATTCGAAAAAGAGGAAAAACATGTCAGGGACCGACGACGATGAGATATTTACCAAAAGTAAGAAAACACCCAGAGCCGTGGTGGCTTAGTGGATAGATCGCTAGACTACGAAACCAAGAGTTGCGGGTTCGAATCCCGCTCTCGCCAATTCGATCACTGGCATTTTACGGCACAGCTCTACTCAGGCTGCAATAAATGAGTACCTGGAGGTCAAACTCTGGGGTAATAATAGGCGGTCGGTACGTAGCGCTAGCCACGTTACTACCCTTGTGAACCGTAGGCTCTAGATTGTAGCAGATCTATTCTGTTACGACCCCAAAGGGGGGCCTTCAAGGCCTGTTACGGGGAACTATTATTATTAAGAAAACACCCCATTTAAATGAGGAGGTGAAAGAAGAAATGGAGGGTATAAAAAATGAAATACAGCAAACTAGAAATTACCAGAAGACTTTTATGAAGAAAATTAACATAATTAATGAAAATAAACAAATTAAGGAAAAAATAAAAAGATAAAAAAGAAAATGAAGGGATAAAGAAGAGATTAAAGAAATATAAAAATAATTGGAAATGGTTAGAGAAAGAAAAACGGAAAAACAATGTGGTCATAAACGGAATAAAAATGGGCACAAAGAACCCAGACACGCTGAAGGGTGCAGTAGGGAATTCCATACAACAGCATTTAAAGACCACAGTTACAATTAAAAAAACAATAAAAATAAGAGAAAGAACATGCGTAATATAACTAGAAAATAATGTAAAATAAATTGAAACTAAAGAATTAAAACCGATAAAGTTTACATAAACGACGATCTAACAAGAGGTGAGAAGGAAAACAATGGAAAATAAAAGCATTTGCATAAAAGACATAAAAAAGGTAATCGGTTATAATAAAGTGTTAGTAGATGGGTTAGAGTGGAAATGGGACAAGAATAAAAGAGAGCTAGAAAAACCTTAAACCAATGAAACGCCAAAAAAATAAAGTCTTGAAAAGCATCCCCAAATATGAGAAAGAACCAGGCAATAAACATGGACATGATAAAGAATCAAATGGCAAAAGGAAAAAAGAATACCAAAGGTAATAAATACGAACAAGAAGAAATAAGAAGCTGTACCAAATTGGGTACGTGGAATCTGCAAGGTGTATATGAGGAGGGAGCAATAATAAATTTGGTAGCGGAAATAAACAAATACAACATAGAAATAAGAGCCTTACAAGAAACACATCTAAAAAGAAACCATATTCAAAAAGTAGTAAATTACACTCTATTTACAAATGGGAATAACAGCAGGAGGTTTGGAGTAGGTTTCTTAATAAGAAATACGTTAGAAGATAAAGTAAAAATTTTTGCCACAAATCAGATAGGCTGTACTCGATTAGGATCAAGGGAAAATACAATACTATTACCATAGTGAACATCTATGGGCCAACCGAAGAGAAGGAAAAAGACGCAAAAAACAAATTCTTTGAAGAACTCGAAACGATTATACCAGGTGTACCGGAAAATCTTTACCGGTTTTTCCGATAGGTGTCGCTAGGCTTAATATACAATATTATGATTTAACACGTGTTTATTTTATTCTACAGACATCAAGCTTCAACGTCGTAGGTTATATTTTGTAAAAGTATCACCGTCATATATTTATACCTCTTCAAAAATGTCAAGTTATGTGCCTGAAAACGTCCATTTGCGGCATGCATTACTTTTTTTGTTTATTCAAAAGAAAAAAGCCGCTGCACGTCATCGTTTGCTAGTTGAAACACACGGTGAGCATGCTCCAACCATAAAAACAAGTGAGGTGTGGTTTCGACAATTCAGAAGTGGTGTTTTTGATGTGCAAGACAAAGAACGTTCTGTCAGACCGAAAAAGTTTGAAGAACCGAATCTGCAGGAGTTATTGGATGAAGACCCAACACAAACTCAAAAACAATTGGCAGAAGCGTTAAATGTGGCCCAAGAAACTATTAGCGACCGATTACGATTGATGGGAAAAATCCAAAAGATGGGAAGATGGGTGCCACATCAATCGAGCGACAGACAAATGGAAAATCGAAAAATCGCCTATGAAATGCTGCTTTAAAACGATGCTCTGTGATTGGAGACCAGAGTGGCGTGGTGTATTATGAACTGTTGAAACCTGGTAAAACAGTTAATAGTGATCGCTACCGACAACAAATGATCAACTTGAATCATGCATTGATCCAAAAACGTCCAGAATGGGCCCGAAGACACGGTAAAGTGATTTTACAGCACGATAACGCGCCGCCTCATACAGCAAAACCGGTCAAGGAAGCATTGAAAGCGCTTGGGTGGGAAATATTATTGCACCTGCCGTACTCTCCAGACCTTGCCCCGTCCGACTATCACCTTTTCGCATCAATGGGCTCTGAATTAGCAAAGCAGCACTTCGCCAATTTTGAAGAAGTTAAAATGGATCGATGAATGGTTTCACTCAAAGAGAAAACAATTTTTTTGGAATGGGATTCATAAATTTCATGAAAGATGGGCAAGATGTGCAGAATTAAATGGTCAATATTTTGAATAAATAAATTTTTTCATTATATCGAAAAATTATGCATTTTTTTCAAAAAAACAAAATACTAAAGACTTTCTAGTACAACTGGTAGAAAGAATTTGAAAACAAGACACAAAAATTATAGTAGGTGGTGAAAATGTAAAAGTCGGAAGAGAAAGCATGTATAGAGAAATAACAGGAGGGGAAAGTAAAAACAAAGTTAGTAATGGTAATGGACTCAAATTAATAGCATTTGCAATAGAACATAACATGAAAATAATGAGTACACAATTCAAACGAAAAGGCATATATAAAGGGCCAGAAACAAACCAAATAGACCATATTTTAATAGATGAGGATGCCTCAGAAATGATAAAACATTTAAGAACATTTAAAGGCGCTATGGCAGACTCCGATCACTACCTGGTTATAGCAAAAATTAGACAAATGTGCACAAGAAAACAGAAGCTAACGAAATCAAAAAAAGCTAAATCTAACATGGACGACTTCCAAAAAGAAGAAGTAATCCAAAAGTACCAAAAAGACATCAAGCATCTTTATAGCAGAAATAACGAAAAGGGAAAATAGAGGAAAACTGGGAAAATGGTAAACATAATACAAGAAGCAACAAAAAAATATATATATCAAAAATTAGAGGACTCAAGAGAAAACACTGAATGGATGAAGAATGCAAGGCAAAATTTAAAGAAAAATCAAAATTATGGCAACGGACGGTACGTACACAAAGGAAATACAAATAACAAAGGAAAAAAGTAAAATAAATGTGCAGAACCTGAAAACGAGGAGCCTTAGAGGAAAATATAAAAGAAATAGAAGACAAGTTCAATAGAAAATTTTTACAAAGATGTGAAGAATATCAGAAAAGAAACTAAGAAAGAATTATTTATATTAAAAATAAAAATGGAGATTTAGTGGGAGGCCAAGAGGAACATAGTCAACTATGGAAAAAACATTTTAATGGGTTATTAAACAAAGATTCACAGCAACAAGTAAAGAAAATGCATTATCAAAAAGTGGCAGAATACAAAGGTAGCATTAAAGAACCAAAAATGCAGGAAATAGAAGACGTCATAATTAGATGAAAAATCACAAGAATCCAGGAGAAAGTGGTATTATGACCGAAGACCTAAAATAAAATGGGGAATCTTTAAGAAAGGAGGTGTGTGAGCTCATAAAAGAAATTTGGAAAGCGTCATCTATGTCCCACGAATAGAATAAAGCGATAATAGTACTCATATTTAAAAAAGGTGACAGAACTAAATGTTGTAACTATAGAAGCATTGCTTTATTAGACACTGGTTACAAAGCCCTGGCAACACTAATAAAGAAAGAACTAGAAAAGTATGCAGAAAATATCTTAGTCGAAAAAAAACTGAGCAGACATTCCTGCTGAAATGCAGGATGCTACAACTATGAAATTTTAATCCATATGTTATTTATAGATTTCAAAGCGGCCTATGATTCGATAAACAGGGAAAAACTGGCAGAAGCTCTAAGAGCAGTCAAGCTACCACAAAAAATAATTAACCTTGTACAAATAACTTTAAAGCAAACGATAAGCGCAATAAAGGTAAATGACTATATATCAGAAAAGTTCACAGTGAAAAGAGGAATTCGTCGCGGAGACCCGCTGTCTACAGTTTTATTTAATCTAATATTGGAGAAAGTAATAAGAGAAAGCAGGGTAAACACAACAGGGACGATTTTTATTAAAAGCCACCAATGCTTGACGTATGCTGACATTTTATTATATCTAGAAGTAAAAAAAAATTAAAAGAAGTGGCAGAACGATTGATCAGTGCAGCAAACCAAGTAGGCCTCCAAATTAATGAAAACAAAAGCAAATACATGGAACTTAAAAACAAACAAGGATCAGAAAGAATAGAGAACTTAACGATTGAAACAGAAAGTGGAGGAGAAGTAGTCTTTGAAGAAGTGGAAGAATATATGTACCTGGGGGTGCTGATAGATAACAGGTGCGACGAAGAAACCGAAATCAATCTAAAAATTGCTAAAAGTAACAGAAGCGTAGGTGGTCTGAACACATTGCTCAGGTTCAACGACATTTCACGTAAAGCAAAGATACCGATATACAAAAGCATAATCAAACCGACACTAACGTACGGCTGTGAGACATGGACCCTGACAAAGAAAAATCAGCAGAAAATAGAAAGGTGGGAGAGGAAAGTCCTACGAAAGATTTTTGGTGGAAAAAAAGTGGAGGACGTATGGGCAAAACAAACGAATACGAAACTGTATGAGCTGTACAAAAAAGTCTCCATAATACAAGTAATAAAGGCTAAAAGACTACAGTGGTTAGGGCACATGGAGAGGTTGGACAGAATTGTAAAAAGCATTGCTTGAAAATACCTGGCGGGAAAAGAAGAAAAGGCCGGCCGAGGCAAACGTGGAGAGAAGCTGTTTGGGAAGACCTGAAAGAAAAAGGTGTTAGAAAGTGGAAAGAGATTGCAAAAGACAGGAAGCGGTGGAAAATTTTTACAAAGCAATGGGCCTAAATATTATATATATATATATATATATATAAAGGTCAATTTTGTTTATAGAATTTTTTTATGATAAAGTAGATAATACGAAAAATATATTTTTTATATGTTTTGACAAATAATAATTTGATAAACTCGAAATGTGTTATTGTAGTATGCGAAGTCCGCCTCCGAGTTTATAATTGTAGATTATTGCAATAAATGTCTCAAGTCCATTTTAGAAACTTCAATGGTTAGCTACTCTGATAGATAATCGTCTATCAGAGGTGAATTAGAAAATGATAACCCAATATAATAAGTATAAAAAAATATTATACTAGGAGTAATTTACAATTAGTAAGCTAATTAAGTAACAGAAACGAGTTTCGTGCAGCTTAACAATAAGAATTTTGACACAGCTATCATATAGGATGAAAATGGCCCTAATAATGCGATAAGAAAGATAATCAAAAATTTTTCTTACTTTTAAGTTAGCTGCTTTTAGTTTTAATAAGTTTGTTCTACGTTATTTTTCTAAACCTTATTCCAAAATATTTGACTTAAACTTATACGCCCAAGAGATGCAATAGTGTTGAAAATTCGGTTACTAAGATTTCTGTTGACAGTTATTTTCCACTTACTTATTTCCCACGGTGCTTCAACCTTGGATGGGCTTTCGCCTCAACAAACTTTTTCCGTTTTTTCGGTCATTGACCACTTTTGCTTCCTCATAATTTTTAAATCTTGTACTATGTCTTCGTGTCATCCTTTTGGTGGTCCACCAATTTTTCTTCTTTCTGTTGGTTTCCGTTCCGTTATTTTTATAGGTCTGCGTTGTCTCTTCATTCTGCTTATCTGTCCTAACTAAGACTTGTTTACAATTTATGAAACCGATTTAGTTCGTTATTCATTTTTATACACCACGTACCGTCTGATTTGCGTGTAGGTTCGTATATTTTACGCAGAATTTTTTTAACGATATTTATATTGTTAATGTCTTACTATTAGGCACCACCTTCCATAACCATAGCTGACTACAGGCCAAATTAAGCTTTTATATGTTTTTATTGATATTTAGGTGGAAATAAATAAAAGATTATTATGAAAAATGCAACGGCCGTGTATTATTGACATATCGATTAGAAACGTACAAGTAAATCATAAATATCGACAGAGTACCTAATTGAATATAGGTGTTGCCAACTTATAAAAAATATGGTTGCGTTGTCATTTGCCAATACTCCCCACAGAACGCAGACCCATTTTACTGATACAGAACAAATGTTTTTCAAAGGTAGTACCTTTAGTCAAGTTGTCAGCTACCATGTTGCAACCATTTACAAATTTAAATTTAACTTTAGAATTAACAATGTATTCCCTAAGAAAATGTAAACGAATATCTATATGTTTAGTTTTTGGTTTATAACAGTCTGTTGATGCCAGTCTTATTGCACTTTGATTGTCACAGTGGATGAGTAGGGCGCCGCCTCCACCTTGACCGAGCTCGGCCATCAGCTGCCGCAGCCACAGGGCCTCCTGGGTCGCCGCCGCCATCGCCATGTATTCGGCCTCCGCCGTAGAGAGTGCCACGGTTTGCTGTTTACACGAATTCCAAGATAAACAAGCATTCTGAAACAGAAAAGTATAACCCGTGCACGATCGTCTATCCACTGGGTCGCTCTCCCAGTCAGCATCCCAATATCCAGTTATTTCCTTTGAGTCATCTTTGACATAGCATAGCTTTAGGTTCCTGGTTCCTTGAAGATACCTCATAATCCTTTTTATTCCAAGCCAGTGTTGATTTCCTAGACTATTACAGTACTGACTCGACTTGTTAACTGCATAGGTGATATCAGGTCTCGTGACATGTGCCAGATATATCAGACATCCCACCGCTTCCCTGTATGGGATATTTTGTTCCCATCTTCAGGATTTTCTCAAATTTTGCATTCACCTCTATCGGGGTACAAACTGGTTTGCATTCAGACATATTAAAGCGGTCCAATACTAGGTTTATGTATTTTCTTGATCTAACATAATCATACCTGCCTCTCGGTTCCTATTTATGTTTATGCCGATACAATTCTTCATTTCACCTAGGTCTTTCATACTGCATTCTCCTTTTAACTTGTTTTTAATCTCTGTTGTTTTATCCTTATTATTTGTAAATATCAAAAGATCATCACCCACACTGCAATGAATATGCAATCTACTAAATAATAAATACAGGGATCCACATGTGATCTCTGTAAGCCAATTTTTAATAAAACCTTGTTCAATTTAAGATTCCACTGCCGGCTAGCCTGTTTGAGTCCATAAATTGATTTATGTAAAATACATACTTGATCATTTTATTTGTAGTATTCTGGTTGTGACATGTATATCTCAGTATCTATGTCACCCTGAAGAAAAGCACTTATGGCATCCATCTGAAACATTTCTAAATCATACTTCGCAGCCAGTAAAATTAAGAATCGAACAGATGTATATCTTACAACAGGAGCATATGCCTCATCATAGTCACTTCCTTTTCTCTGAGTACACCCTTTGATGACCAATCTTGCTTTAAATCGGATAATCTCACCTTTTTCATTTGTTTTAGTTTTATAGATCCATTTACTTGGTAAGACTCTTTTCCCAGATGGTGCATCAACCAGTAACCAAGTTTTGTTTTTGATCAGAGAGTCATACTCTTCTTGCATAGCCTTTTTCCATTGGTCAGCATGAGATGATAATGCTTCGTCTGCTGTTTGTGGATCATTTAAATTAAGTATTGGACAGAAGTAACTTACATCATGGTCAACTGTTTCTGCATACTGAACAGTTCTCCGTGGACGTAAATTTATGTTTCTTATTGGTGATTCGAGATCAATCGATTACTCTGGTATGTAAGATGAATCGTCATTCTCGCCAGACTGGTGGTCCTCGCTTGACTCATCAGTAAAATGGTCTGTGCTGTCCTCTAATTCTTCCTTACAGGTTTCTTCGAGTGGCTGTATCTCTGGACTGCTGCTGTTGGATGTACAAGGTAAGTATATATTATTATCATATTTTTCCACATTTTCTAGAAATACTACATCTCTACTTTTTATGATTTTATTGGTATCTGGATCAAGTATTCGGTAGCCTTTGGTAGATTCACAATAACCAACAAACAGTAACTTTCTGGATTTGGAGTCCCATTTTTGGCGTTTTTCTTTTGTAACTTGTGTCATTACTTCACAGCCAAATACTTTTAAATTAGACAAGTTGGGTTTTTTACCAGCCCACATCTCCATAGGAGTTTTACCATGAATTGATTTCGTAGGTGATCTGTTAATTATATATGCTGCCGTTGCAAGGGCCTCTGTCCAGAACTGTTTTGCAAGCTGAGCATCAAACAACATACATTTTGCTCTTTCCACCAGAATCCTGTTCATCCGTTCAGCAAGACCATTCTGCTGGGGTGAGTACGGAGCACTTGTTTGATGTTCAATCCCATGTTTGTTCAAGAAATTTTCAAATTCTCTATTGCAGTATTGTTTTCCATTATCAGAACGAATTACCTTTATTTTTCTCTCATGTTCATTCTCTACTTTGTTTTTGTAATCTTTGAAAACTTCCACAATATTCAATTTATTTTTCAAAAAATAGACATGAACTTGTCTTATGTAATCATCGATAAAAGTAATAAAATATTTCATACCTCCCAAAGATTCTTGCTCCATTGGTCCACATAAATCAGTGTGGACCAGCTGCAAGGTTGTGAAGATCTTGAACCAATGTTGTTAAAGGGCAATCTGGTTTGTTTCCCGAGAGACAGGTAGTACAAGTAATAGAACCTTTATTTTTGTCTGAGAATGGCTGAACTCCTCAGCACACTCCGGCAGCTTGTTAACATCTGAAAAATTCAGGTGTCCCATGCGTCTATGCCACAGAACCAAACCATTTAAGTTATCTGAACAAGACAGGTTAGAAAATACCTCTCTGTGTGTTCAACAAATATAAATCGTTTACTAGTGTGGTCGAACACAGGAGCTTTCCATTTTATCATAGATATCACAACCTTCATCTCTAAAATTTACATTACAGCCATTTTTCACCATAGCACTGACTGACAGGAGGTTTGCAGCAAGTTTAGGTATGTATAAAACTTGTCTTACCTGAATTTTGCTTTCTTTATTACCATTTAGCAATAAATTCACCTTTCCCATACTTTCCACAGGTAGCGGTGTCTTACTGGCAACAGTTATGGTGGGTATCGGTGGACTTGTAACATCATACATCCAGTCACGTCTATATGTCTTGTGCATGGAGGCACCCGAGTCCACATACCACAGGTCCGGATTCATTGTCTGAGGAGATGCTGAAAAAGCTGCAGCAAAACCTTTATTTCCTTCTGTATTTTCTACATTCTTCTTTTTCGGAGCAAAACAATTCTTAGCAAAGTGTTCATGATTGTCACAATTATAACATCGCGGTCCTTTGTAGGTCTTCGTTGAATCATGTTGATTTCTTTGAATGACCTTTTTCCTTGTGAAGAATGCTGAATTATCAGAGCATTGAACTTCCTGGAGGAGTTTAGATTTAATAGAATCAGCACTTATCTTGGTGTCAGAGATCTCCAGTCCCATGATCATGGGCTTATAAGCTTCAGGGAGGCTGGCTAACATCAGTGTACGGAGCCATTCATCATCAATGTCAAACTTAATATTCCTGAGCTTGTGGGCGGTCGACATTATTTTATTCACATAATCATCTACGCTTCGAGAAGAATTCAATGTAGTTGTTATCAGGTCCCTCAACAAGGCTACTCTCCTGTACAATCCGCTGTCATCAAAAGCCTGTTCCAAACTCTCCCAGACTTCTTTACAAGTAGTTGCATTCTGAACATGTGCGTAAATGATAGGATCCAGTAATAAAATCAACTTAGATTTCGCCTTGGTTTCTTTACTTTGGTTTGTATTGGTACCGGTGACACAACTCCATAAATCGTCGAGTTCGAAATATGCCTGGACTGCAAACTTCCAACTGGCATAGTTATCTCTTCCAACTAGTCTGTCGATATGAAATGGATTGTAACCTGAATTCGACATCTTCTTTGCGTATTTATGATTTACACGTGATTTCTGACCGAGCACGCCGCCCCGGTTAACCTCAAAATGTATGACGGACAAAAAACACGCCGGCCGGTTTTCTTAGTTTTTACTGCGTTTACTTTTTCTTCTGTTTCCACAAGTAGCAATCAACCACGCTCTGCTACCATGTTGATATTTAGGTGGAAATAAATAAACGATTATTATGAAAAACGCAACGAACGTGTATTATTGACATATAGATTATAAACGTACAAGTAAATCATAGATATCGACAGATTACCTAATTGAATATAGGTGTTGCCAACTTATAATAAATATGGTTGCGTTCTCATTTGCCAACAGTTTTTAATTTAGAGGATTTACTAATTAATTTAGATTTTATTAGTTTATGATTACCCCAAAGCTTCTGCTATCTTGTATTCTGGTTTGGATTTCTTTTGAGGCTTCTTTATTGATTGTTACAGTGGAACCTCGCTTAAAGAGCACCTCTCATAAATAATTCGCATAACGAGCACAACAGAATGACGAAGAGAGAAGTCCCGGATTGTAAGCCTGCTACATCAATCTGTGTTTAGCACTCGTTCCGCTGGCATCTTAGTGTCACTTTTAATCCCTCATTTTTCCAAACTTGTGTTCAGATATATTATTTGTGATTTATCTGTGCAAAGTTTAACAACCCTTGCAAAAATGCATTGAAAAAAAACTGCAAGAAAATAGCTATAAAAGAAGAAACATAGGCGTAAAATAAAACGTAAAATTATTGAAAACCAAGAACAGATGTGAGTGTGTATTCTAGACGATGTTGAAAAGTTGCTTTTTATATGGATAAACAAAAATCAATTGTAAGGCGACACAATTAACGAGAAGACGAGAGTAATGTTTGGCGACCTCGTTAAGGATACGCCAAGATCATCAATAGAAGAAAAAAAAGTATTTAAAGAAACCCGTGTGTGTTTTGAGAAGTTTAAAAAAAAGCAGCATCCACAGCGTTGTAAGACACGGTGAAGCAGCAGGCTCCGACACAAAGTCAGTAGAAAACTTCATGGCGACTTTAAAAAGTTTGTAATTCTGAGGGTTATCTGCCGCAAAGATAATGAATTTCCCGGTCACAATCCAATGAAAAACCGCTGCTATTTTCTGCTAATGCAAGCGGCGACTTAAAATTAAACCGCTGCTTGTTTGCCATTCAGAAACTTCACAAGTCTTCAAGAAGTGTAAAATCTAGAAGAGCAGGCTAAATGCGACGTAGAGGTCCAACATGACCTTTTTACTAATTAGATCATTGATGTGTGTGCCCCTTCTATGAAAAAATATTTACTTGAGATGAATCTGCTGCTCCATGTCTTGCTTGTTATAGACAACGCTCGTGCCCATCCTCCAGACCTGCAAGACGACCTCCTCGAAGAATTTAAATTGATCAAGATTCAGTTTATGCCTCCCAACGCCATTTTGTGAGTCCAGACTATGGACCAGCAGATTATTTCTAACTTTAAGAAGCTCTACACTAAAGCATTTTCGAGCGTTGTCTTGAGGCGACTCTCTCTCTCTCTCTCTCCCTCTCTCTTTCTCAGACAGTTTTGGAAATATCACTTCCACATCGTTGCCTGCCTCAAAATGATCGAAAGTGCGTGGGAAAGGGTTACAAAGAGAACACTCACTTTTGAATGGAGGAAGCTTTGGCCGGAGAATATCGTCAAATGTGACTTTGGAGGATTTCAAACAGTACCTGTGAAGTCTATAGTCAAAAAGCTGCGTCGTTGGCCAACATCATCATAGCCAAGAGCTGACCACCGACGAGCTTATGGAGTTGTATTGTGTTTCTAAGCAAGAAGTTGTGAAAGAGTTTGTCAGAGGAGGGGGTAACAGCAATAAGAAAAATGCAAAAACATAGGAAACAGTTGCACCACATATTGGGAAGCATCACTCTAATAAGGCGGTGGCTATGCGGGCTAGAAATTTATTTAATGATAATGCTGTGTTGCATTTTCACCAAATTTAGAAGCGTCGGCAAAAACGACAGTATCTCGGCAGCTTTCTGATAAAAATTTCTTTGAATAAATCTGATATATAAAAGTATTTTTTGGCATCGTTTTTTAATGTAAAATTATTTTATATGGAAAAAACTTATTGTGCTTAACGAATGTTTCGCGTTACGAGTAAGATTTTGGAAGAAATTATGCTCGTTAAGTGAGGTTGTATTACAGAACCAAGATAATTATTTTTTTATTAATTGCTTCATTATTATTATTTTTTGATATTTTCACGCTAATACTGTTCTTCAGGTATATTGTCTTACTTTTATTTATCTGCATATCTTTTAGTATTTTTATTTTCTTGATCAAAACTGCTTAATTCCTTGTAATTATGACTACATTATCCGCATTTGAGCTTATCTCTATGCTTCTATAACTAATTTTTCCTGCCCTTTTTATTTTGGTGATAAAATAGAAAGGCCGATAAGCTGTTTTCTTGTCTGATACCCTTATCAATGAGTGTTTCATGGTTATCTTTATCTGTCTAGTTAATTTTAATTTTAAGTCTTCTATTAATTTATCGTGGTTTACCGAGTCACAGGTTCTTTGAAAATCTCTACGAATAAAATTCCTAGTTTTATGACAAACTCTCTGCATTTTTCCAAAATTTGCCTGAGTATATGAACATTATCAATTGTGGACCTGTTTCTCCAAAATCTGTTTTGAAAATCTGAGATTAGTTTCTCTACGTAGGATTGCAATCTTTGGTTTATTAGGCTTGTTAATTTTTTATAATACGTCTTAAGCAAAGTTATGTTTTATGCTCTGCTTGGGTATTGGTATAATTATACCTATTTACCATTAATCTGTAATTAACTCAAGAAGTCTTTCTGTTAGCTTGTATTTAGCATTTTTTAATTAATATGATGGTCACGTTATCTGAGCAGCTTTTCCATTTTTCATATTTTTTGTTATTCTATTGATTTCCGTCTGTGCTGGGAGCGTCTTTTCTGGTTCTGCTGTATCATATGTATATTTGTCTTATCTCCCTAACTAACTTTAACGGTTTTTGAATTATTTAAATATTTTGATGACAAGGGAAATTCCTCCCAATGTTTCTATTGCTTGTAGTGTTAAATGTACGCAAAACATGTGAAATGTTCTACACGACGGTTCTCTGGTATAGTTTAAATGCTTCTTTTTCTCCATTTTTGTTATCATTGGGTTCTAGTAATAATTCTTCAAAATAATTCTTCCATACTCTTAATACTTCTTCTATTTCTGTTGTATGTTTTTCTTTCTTAACTTTACTCATGCTATTTTTGGTCTGAATTCTCCTGTTAATTTGTTTACATTTTTATAGAACTTTTTTGGCTTTGCAATCTGTTGTTTTCCTTTAGTTTTTCAATTTCCTTATTAATTGCCTTTTTTTCTACATGTTTTGTTGGCTTTATTTATTTTCATGTCAAATTCATCTTTTTGTCTTTATGTTCTCGAGTTTGTAAGTATTGCAATCTCGCTTTATTTCTTACTTTTATTCTCGGCTTGTATTTTTCGTCAAACTATTCTGTCCCATTTTATTTTTTCCCGTATCCT
Source organism: Sinelater perroti (assembly GCA_036346155.1). Taxonomy (NCBI): domain Eukaryota; kingdom Metazoa; phylum Arthropoda; class Insecta; order Coleoptera; family Elateridae; genus Sinelater; species Sinelater perroti. The sequence goes on along the minus strand of JARFIY010000316.1, from coordinate 31,486 downwards.
ATTGTGTGCTGTGCTATTTAGACTACTGTATTCTTCAGTGAGTTTCACTTTTATTAATGTAATCAGTCTTTTTATTATTTTTTTCAAATGCCTCTATATTCCATTTTCTCCTGCTTTCGTTTTTAGGGTTTTTTTACTGTAGTAATTCTAATTTTATTATCGCTTTTACAAGAAAATGGTCGGAGTTAATGTTTAATTCTCTAAGTGCCACTGCGCCTTGTACTGAGGTTTTCTATCTTTCTTATATAAATATATTTTTTTTTATTCACTCATTTGCTAATTTACAATCTACTCCTATAACTAACAGAGTAATGAGTAAATATGAGGCAAGGTTCATGGCAAGCGTTGGGTACCGTCCCTTGACGGTTCTCCACTTTCTCCTAGTTAACTAGGTCTTTTGGCCATTGTCTTTTAAGTCTTCTTTCAATTTGTGGTTGGGTGTGTAGTTCACTTATGAGTTGGTTGCTGTGGTTGGTGCTGCGTTGTTTGGATTTGTTGGCATGGTGGTTGATCACTTCTTTTATAAAGGATATTCCAAAATCGTTGTGGAGGGTTTGATTGGACACGTACCAGGGAGCGTCGGCCATCATGCGAAGTGTCTTTGACTGAAAGGTTTGTAGGATTTTTGTGTTGGAGGGCTTACTGCATCCCCACAGTTCGATACCGTAGGTCCAGACTGGTGTTAGAATTATTTTGTAGATGATCAGTTTGTTCTCCAGAGGTAGTTGAGATTTCCTGCCTAGTAGCCAGTTCATTTTCTTCACTTTTAGGTCCAATTGTGTCCTTTTTGCTTTAATGTGCTCTTTCCATGTGAGTCTCTGATCTAAATGTAGGCCCAAATATTTGACTGTGGCTTTCTGTGGGATCAGAGTGTAATTTTTGTTAACTTGTGGACAGTTGCTTCGTTTTGTGGTGAACGTGATCTGGGCGGACTTTTCGGTGTTGACCTGGATCTTCCATCGTTTTAGCCTGTAGTTCGTTTAGGTGATCTTGCAGTTTTTTAGAAGCTCTTGCTGGATCGATATCGGACGACTAGATTGCTGTGTCGTCAGCAAATGTGGCCATCATAGTGCTCTCTGTGACGGGAATGTCAGCAGTGTATATTAAGTAGAGTAGTGGCCCAAGGACGCTGCCTTGCGGCACTCCAGCTTTAATTGGGTGGTAGTCGGAGAGTGAGTTGTTTACTTTTACTTGGTAGGATCTTTCATTAAGGTAAGATTTTAGGAGTAGGTATATGGGACTGGGAAGATGCCTTTTTAATTTATATAATAATCCGTTGGTCCAAACCTTATCAAAGGCCTGCTGTACGTCAAGGAACACCGCAGCACACATCTTCTTCTCTTCAAGACTTTCTTTGATTTTGTTCACAATTCGGTGGCATTGCTGTGTTGTGGAATACTTTTAACTAAATCCAAATTGGTGTTGAGGGATTATGTCGTCTGTGAGTGTTGATCGGGTTATTCTGTCGAGAAGAAGTTTTTCAAATATTTTTGACATTTGTGGCAGCAGGCTTATTGGACGGTACGATGAAGGTTCGGTAGGTGGTTTACCTGGTTTTCCAATCATAATTATTTGCGCTTGTTTCCACTGAACTGGGAAATAGCATAATCGAAGGATGCTGTTGAATATAGTAGTTAATAGCACGATTGCCTTTCTTGGTAGATGTTTTAAGATCTCCCCGACTATGAGGTCATACCCAGGGGTCTTGTACGAATTTGTATTGTTGATTTGTTTTCGAATTTCTGCTGGTGCAAAAGGCTTAACGGGCAGTGATAGTTGACAGGGGGCGTTAATATAGTCTTCAATTCCTTCATCTTGGTTGTCATTGTCTGAGACTGGAGAGAACACTTTTGAAAGATGATCCGCGAATACATTGCTCTTTTCTATGTCTGACTGCGCCCAGTTTCGATCAGGTTTTCTTATGGGTGGGGTTTGTATTACTGGCCTCTTAAATCTTTTTGTTGTTTTCCACAACGAATGGTCTTCGGGGAATAGATTCGTGATGTAGTGTTTGAAGGTGTCGTTGCGGGCTTGGTTTAAAACAGAGTGGAGTTGGTGTGTTATCCTGTTAAGGTCAGTTTTGTCCTGAGGGTTTCTTGACCTTTGCCATTTCCCACGTGCTCTTCTTCTTTTTGTGATCAATTTTTTAATATGCAGAGGAATATTATCATTTCCCTGGTTTGATTTGTTCCTTAGAGGAGTGGCTTTCCATGCTGCGGTTTGTATTGTATTCGTTAGATGCTGTACCACCTCTTCGATTTCGAATTGCTCTTTGATACGACGATCCAGTCTGATTTCTTCATTTATTAAGTTTTGGAACATTTGCCAATTGGTATCTTTTGTGCACAAGGTAGACATTGGCTCTCTGTAGATAACATTGGTACTGAGGGTTAATATTATGGCGCTATGGTCATGGCATAGATCTAAACTAGACTTAACATCAATGTAAGTATTTGATATGCCTTTTGATATAGCGAAATCAAGCAGGTCCGGAATTTTATTCCTGTCCGTGGGCCAGTAGGTTGGCTCTCCCGTAGAAATATAAGTTAGGTTGTTTAGTTGTATTGAACGGAACAGATTGCGACCTTTAGGTGTGATTAATCTGGACCCCCATGTTGTATGTTTGGAGTTCCAGTCTCCGATTGCTATAAATTGTGTTCCAAAATAGTTGAAAAAGTCATTATATTCTTCTGTCGTGATATTGTGTCGTGGCGGGGAGTAAACAGCCGCAATAGTAATTGGTCTAGGAAGTGATTCTAGTTTTAATAACGTCGCTTGGATTTTGTCTGTTTTAAAGGGTTGGAGGACATGGTGGTTAATAGTCGATCTAATTATGATGGCTGAGCCTGCATGCGCCGTACCGTCAGGGTGATGAGTATAGTAAATGGTGTAGTATGGGATTCTGATAAACGTTCTTTCAGTTGAGTGGCTTTCAGAGATTAGGAGAATATCAATTTTATTGTAGTTTAAATATAGGGTGATTTCTGGAACGTGATTTGATAGCCCGTTTGCATTCCAGGCAGCTATTCGAATAGAGGAGGTCATTGTTTGGTCAAATTGCTTATGACCGTGGTAAGCATGGTGAGAATCATGCTGTTTTGGTTTAGTAGCTGGTTGAATAGGTTTTTAAATTCGTATAAAAAGTTTTGCATTGTATTAGTAAGGTTGTCATTAATATTATTATTTTTATTTTGATTACTTGTTGCTCCTGCGGCTACATGGGCATAACTACCTCTAGTTTGAGGAGGCTGTTGTGTTATCTGTTGAGAAGCTGGATTTGTTCTTGAATGTAATTCGAGGATTGGTTTATTTGTGAGGTTTGGATTGTGTTTATTTCTGGACTTTAATAGATCTCTGTAAGTTGTGCAGCCCTTGTAGTTGGCAGGGTGCCCTCCGCCACATAGTGCACAGGTAGCCGGGATGTCTTTGGTTTTATTACAGCTTTTTGAATCGTGTGGTTTGCCGCATTTAACGCAGTTGTATGCTTTCATACAATACGATTTGGAGTGTCCATAGGTCTGGCATCGGGTGCATTGTATTATAGTGTTTTTATGTTTTGTTGGTTCAACTCTTATTTTTGTATTTTGTAGGAATTCTATGTTATAAATTTCTTTATTATTACTTTGCGGACTTATATCGACGAAAAATAGTGGTAGCGGATTTTTTGTAACTCTGTGCCGTGCATTGATGATATTTCTGACTTTATGTTCTTTTTCAGCTAGTTCTGTTGTTATATCTTCTAACGGGATTGAATGATGAAGACCGCATATGACAACTCTATAGGCCCTGTCTTGTTTTAGTTGGTAAGTATGATATACCATTTTTTCGTCCTTCATGTGCTGGATTAATTTTCTGTAGGTGTCGGGTGTCCGTGCATTTATTTTTACTGAATTATCTGGGAAGGTTTTAGTGTAGTAAGTTTCGTCATCTGTGACAAGGGATAGATTTTCGGTCATAGCTTTGTAGTTGGTAACTCCATAAACGTAAATTGGGGGTGGTTTCGGCTCTTGCGGCTGAGTATTGTTCTTCATATTGTTAGAATTGTTAGTATGAGTTTGAATGGCATTAGTATCTGCTTCGGCGAGTGATTGAAATCTGTTTGTTGTTATAGTTTGAGGGGGATTTACGGAGTCTGTTTGGATCTTAAACCTTTTTCTTTTGTTTGTGACGCTTTGCCAGGGATGAGAGTTTGTAATTTCAGAGTCATTCTCCATTTGTTCGTCTCCGCTGGTCGTGCAATCGAAAGTTTCTTGCGTTGATTTTGTGTCGTAGTTATTATTTGGCGGCATTAAAGGCTGTGTGTTATTTAAAGGAGCGAGTTTAATAGGAAGTGGTGGGAATTGTTCTGTTGTTACTTGATTTTGGTAAAATTGTGGAAGTTGCATATTTATAGCTGCTGGATTTAATTGGTAATTGTGTGCCTGCGGCATTTGTGCTGGTATTTGATTTTGAAGTAATGTAGGTGGTTGCATAAGGGTGTAATTATACATATTGGTGTTTAAACCTGGCCCATCTTTGCGAGGTATAATGTGTTTTAAAATTATAAATTCTTACGGTTTTTAAAAGTGAAACAGTTGTTTATCACTTGAGTTAAACGTTGAAATTAAATTAATAAATATATAAATTTGCCTGACCTTAAGCAAGGCTACGGCTGCGGCTCCACCGTTGTGATAACTCAGGTATAGCTCGGCACGCAAGTTCGGTCTGCTTGAAGGCACTAGCAAGAATCCCTTATATAAATATGTGATCAATTTTATTAACACCATTTGTTTCCAAAATTTTCCATCTCCTCAAGTGTACTCTTTTATGTTAAAATTTTTTGTGCTTATTATCATTTTTTCTTCTTCCACAAATTAATATAATAATAGATATAAATATAATAATAGACTAATCTTACCCCAATATTGTTGGTTTCCTCATGTAGTGTAAATTAACCTGCTACAGTCTTATTTTTCATTTCCTTTCCTAGCTGTGCCTTGAAATCACCTAGCATAATCAACATGTCATGTTGTCGTGTTTGTTGTGTTGCCTCTTGTAGTGCATTGTAGAACGCTTTTTTTCTTTCTCATCAGCTAATTCTGTTGGATCTTATCCAATTATAAGAGTTATATACTCAAATTTTTCTCTAATTCTCAGTTTGCACGTCCCATCGCTTATTAATTCAAAACTTAATACGTTGTTATCTAATGCTCTTTCTACTGCAAATCCCACTTCATTTTTCGTTGTTTTTCTACTAAACTACATTTAGTAGTTTTTTAAATCTATTTGTTTTTCCTATCTTACCTTTCATTAATTTGTTTATTGTAGTTGGTTTAATAGTGTTCGAACGTTCCATGTTGCTATTTTCAACATCAATTTATCCTTTATTTTATGTTTTGTTTTTTGTATTATTGTTTTCTTTGCTTTTGTTTCTTCTTCTTGGTAGTCGTATCCATTGCATTAATTGTTTCTGTTATTTAAATGTTTTTACCTATCTGTAAATGCTATTTATCTTGTTGGGAGAACATTTCCTCCTTTTTTGGGTTGTTGTCCACTTCTCTTTTTGGTAGTTATTTTCTTACTTCTGCGTTCTGTCTCTCTTGTCGAGATTTCAGATTTACTGTTTGTAGTGCACCGTATTCTCTTTTTTATTTCATCTCTAAGTTTTTGTATCTCTTCCTCATTTATAAGTTCTTCTCCTACTATTATTTTATCTTGACTGATAATTACATTTTTTAAAGCTTTTCTTTATTAACCTATATCTCCATGTCTTTTAGTTCTTTCTCTCTACCAATATTTGCAGTTTTGTTCTATTTGAAGTTAATCCAAAAATGATTGAACTGTTTTTCCTGCTCCAGGTAATTTGTTCTTATAAAATCTGTACATTTTGCAGTACATTTTACTTTCACATTGTATTTATTTACATTCAATATCTGAGGTTCTAGATCAAAACATCTCGAACTTTCACATTGTAGCCCATAAATTATTTTTCTTCTGTTTTGATTGTTTAATGTTTTTTATCCTTTCTTCTTGCTCTTTTAGTTTGCTTTTAATATGGCGTTGATTATTAACTATTTTATCTAATTTTTCATTTAATTTAACTTTATTTCACTTATCTTTCCTATTAATCTCGTTTACAATTTATTAATTAACGTCTATATTATTTAATTATCTATTTAAATAACCAAATTATTTATTGTGTTATTTTATTTATTTTTAATTTATTTCATTTTTACAGATTAAAATAAATACCATATGTTATTTTATACTACCAATAGTTCAAGCCGGTAAGGTTGGTGGCCTATGCGTCCTTAATTTTGTTTACATATCTGGGTAATGCTTGTTAACGAAAATGATCTTTATTTTATCGGTGCCTATTTTACTTAAAGTTTATCGTTCCTGCGGTTATCTAATTTTGGGATTATTACTTCTAGTTGTGCCTGATAACTTGCACTTTTGCTATTACCACTTTCACTCTTATTTTCTCGCTTTTTAGCACAGTTGACTTGAAAAATTTTACTTCTACGAAACAAACTCTTCTGCTAAATTTTATTAAACTAATTTTGTTATGATGTGATGATTCTGGTTGTGTTGCTGAATGATCATTACTATAATATAATAATATAGAGCAATACTGTTGTGATAAAACAGATAAAAAAATGTTAGTGTCCAATGTTTTAAGTATTTGGAGTAATTAAAAGCGTTTTATTGCCGACAATATTAATTTTATGGTTTGTATAATTATACTCATACTTACCTATTTATTATTTATTAAAAGTCTGGAGGTCTAGTCCTCGCGATGTTCATGTAAACACGTCTGAGATAAATACTTCGAAGCAAAACTCAAAATTTTGGGCTGTGAAAAGACGCCAAAGATACCAGTAAAAAAACAACAGAAAAGCGATGGAAAATTAGATAAATTATTAAAAATTAGAGGATTTTCGAGTGCGAACAGTGAAGCGGTGCGGACACTAGATGTACGCTCCGCTATCGTTGCAAAACAGCGATAACCGCAGGGTCACAGGGCCAAGCGATCACTTCTTCAAGTGCTTCCAGGAGTGCGCCCGCACGGAGGGCGAACTCTGCGGCGGCGATCAGGGCTTCAACGGTGCCAGCAGAACCAGCAGCGGCGATCAGGGCTTCAGCGGAGCCAGCGGCACCAGCGGGCCGGGCCTCTCCGGCCAGCAACCAGGGCCTTCACCCAGCGAGGGCATCTGTAGCGCTTCTACGGGTAACAGTAAACGTTATAGCTTATATAGTACGCGTTTAATTTACCGTAAGGTTGTGGTGAAAGACCGCGCCGCGCGTGATAAGCATTCAAGTGTACGAGCCGATAACGTTTATTTACGTACGCATAAACACTAGTCTTATAATTTTAACACGTACTTCTCGCACATTTTATAAACTTGTTATCAATCTTAATACATAAACAAGTGATCCCCCGTAGGGGGATCTCTCATCATACAACAATGGCCCTAAAGAGAAATGGAAATCAACTTTCACCACCAATTATCCTAAACAAAAAATATTTTTTTGAACCTGATAAACTAATCACAACAAATAAATTCTTCTTACCAAGTGATAAAGTACGAACAGCACAAAACAAAATGTATCAAGGAAAACTTGCCGCGGCAATTGCCCAGATGGACACAGGTGGACCATCTGACGATATAAATTCTAGCTTAACAAAAGATAATAATATCAAAATTCCACCAATATTCTTGCATTATGCCTCATCACTGAAATACCAAGAAATAGTAAAAGATCTTAAAGAACAAACCACGGGAGAATTTGAGACCATACAAAAAGGAAATAAAATACGAATCAATCTAAGAACTATTGAAGACTACAGAAAAATGACAAAATTTTATAATGAAAATAAATTAAGCTACCATACATTTAAAGACCCAGAAATTAATAATTTGTCAGTTATCATTCAAAATATTCCGGTATCTATTACGGAGGAAGAAGTGCGAGAAGAGCTGCAAGCCCTAAAATATCCAGTGATTAAAATAGCAAGATTATATAACAAAGATAAAAAGCCAATTCCACTGTGTGCCGTGGACCTTGAAAACACTGATACTGCCAAAGATATTCTTAAATTAACAAAAATCCAATATAGCATTATAGAAGTTGAATCTAGAACAAAAGCTAAAGATATCCCGCAATGTAAAAGATGCCAGAGATATGGTCACACCCGAAATTATTGCCATTTGGAACCCAGATGTATTAAGTGCACAGGCAGCTACGACTACACTAACTGCCCTAAAAAGCCGGAAGAACTACCTCAATGTGTTAACTGCGGAGATCAGCACCCTGCTAACTACAAAGGTTGCACCTATTACAAAAGAGTTAGACCTCAGACAAAGGAAAATAGACAAACTAGACCACAAGCATGGACAACATCAACTACTACTGAAACTATCATAAATAACCCCCAAAATTATAACAAATAATTCCCGAGACTTCCAATCAATCATAACAGAAATACACTTCCAACCAACAACCAAGAAATTCCTGATGTTATAACTACGATTGTAACAAAGATAATAGAGCTAATTATTCCTCATCTAAATAAAATAATGCCATTTCTCACAACACTACTTCCATTATTAACTTCTCATGGACCCAAATAAGCAGCACATAATCAATAATATAACTATCCTAAATTGGAATGCTAATGGTGTAAAGAGGCAGCGAGCTATTTTATTAGACATAAATAGACAAGACATAATGTGGATATTGCCTGTATATCTGAGACACATTTAACTGAAAATGAACCATTTAAAGCATCTGGATATATAGTTTACAGAAAGGATAGACGAGCCGAAATAGCTTCAGGAGGAGTAGCGATATTAATTAAACGCCAAATAGCACACTACGCTCTAGCTGATATAAACCTAGACAATTTAGAATCTGTACCAGTAAAACTTACTCTGGACATCAACACTAAAATTACCATTCATGCTGCATACAAACAACCGAACAAAAGGCTTTTAGAAGAGGATATTACTAAAATATTTCACAGTAAAGAACCCACCATGCTAATAGGAGACTTGAACTGCAAACTCACTGACTGGGGCTGCAGAGCCAACAACCCCAATGGTTCCAGACTAAATAATTATATGACTAACCATGGCATACAGATCTCAGCCCCTAGGGATTGGACTTGTTATCCTTATAACCATAGACATAAGCCTGACATACTAGATGTCGTCCTGCATAAAATTTTAGCAAACCTATCTATCAAACAGTATTAATGGAGCTTGACTCAGATCACGTTCCAGTGATAATCTCATTTACAGCGAACTACAGAGAACTCCAGTAATACCTAAATTGATCCAAGGCAAAATAAATTGGGACAACTACCACATTGAATTAGATAAGAATATGAAAACCCCGGACGAATTTCAACAACTGAAAATATAGATGATGCTGTAGAACAATTTACAGAAGCAGTAAAAGCTAGTATTACACCTGCAGTCACACCCTGGAAGCAACAAAAGAATTTTAAATCACCAACATCAATAGAAATTCTAAACTTAATTAAGCTAAAGAATCGAACTAGACGTGAATGGCAAAGGACACGCCAACCTAATCTAAAAACCTTCTTAAATCAACTGACACATAGGGTAAGAGAGAAACTGGATAACTATAAATTTCATCAATACAACAAGTACATAGAAGAACTCCAACTGCGAGATGCTACTATGTGCCAAGCTACTAAAAGAGTAACTAAACAACCGAACATTATCCATCCCTTGACAGATGATACTGGCAACACATCAGTAACTGATCAACAAAAAGCCAATGCATTAGCCTCACACCTAGAGTTAGTTTTTGCCTCTAATGACATGACATGCGCTGAAACTCATCTCCAAGAAGTGCAAGAAATCAATAATAACCATAGAGCTCAGGAACCGATTGAAATTGAACCAACCTCGCTCTCAGAAATTAAACACTACATCGCACATTTAAATAACAAAAAGTCCCCGGGCCCTGATTTGATTACAAATGTAATACTGAAACATCTCACTACAAAATCCTTGGCATTTTTAGCTACGATCTTTAATGGCTGCCTTAGATTAGGATATTTTCCGAAAAAATGGAAGAGGGCGCACATTCTTCCATTTTACAAAAGTGGTAAAAATAAAAGTAAAGCGGAAGGTTACCGTCCCATAAGTTTACTTTCAACGATCTCTAAACTGTTGGAAAAAGTAATATACACCCGACTCCAAACAATACTGACTGAACGAAATATCATACCTAAATACCAATTTGGTTTCAAGAAAGAGGGTTCGACTACACACCAGCTCTTGAGAATATCGGAAATTATCGAAAAAGGCTTCGAGAACAAAGAATATACAGTTGTGGCCTTACTAGACTTACAAAACGCGTTTGACAAAATATGGACATCTGGACTAAGATATAAGATCATTAAACTAGGACTTCCAGACTATATGATTAATATTATCAGTTCATTTCTTAGCGACAGAACATTTGCAGTACGAGTAAATGCAACCCTATCCATCACAAAAGACATTAAAGCTGGAGTCCCCCAGGGAAGCATACTGGGACCGATCTTATTTAACTTTACGTTCACGACCTACCAACCTCAAGTAACATAACCCTGGCGATGTATGCTGACGACACGGCGGTAATAGCCCAAGGCCAAAATCTTATAGCTACTACTGAATATCTTCAAAATCACTGAATGAAATGTGTCAGTGGTATAGTAATTGGCAAATAAAATAAACACAGGAAATGCCAAGTTAAAGTATTCAGTCTAAAGCAAATCAAAATCTTCCAAATGTGCACATAGGACAAACTGTAATAGAGTGGAATGCCAGAGACTCTGCAATCAAATATCTAGGAGTCTACCTAGACACCCGCCTCGGATGGGGTTATCACATAAATAAAAACTTAACGAATGCTATGTCAGACAAGCAATCTTGTACCCACTTATAAATAGGAAGTCGCATCTAAAACCGAGTGCACATTGTTGATATATAAATCAATACTAAGGCCGATCCTAACGTACGCGTGTCCAGTATGGAGTAACGCCTCAAAAACGCACCTGAGAAAAATCCAAGTAGTCCAAAACAAAATCGCATCGCAGTGAACGACCCATGGTTTGTGCGTAACGAACAACTTCATAGAAAACTAAAATTGCCAACTATAGCTGAATTTATAAATAAACAGTGTGCAACGTTCTTTAAAAATATTAAACAATGTGACAGTGCAGTGTACTATAACCTTGGTCAAAAGAACATTCATAATAGACTAAAAAGGCAACTACCGCAGGATCTGGTGGACACGAACTAATTACCTATTTGTTGTGTTTCTATCTTTAAAACTATTTAATTTATGAGTAATCAATTATCCTCTGCATGCTACTAAAAGTCAATAATTACAAACATGTAACACAATCATGTATAGCATAAATAAATGCTGAGCTGATTTTATTAAAATAAAAAAAAATAAATTAGAGAAAATTAGGTCCCTGATAAATCAACAGAGGTGCAATTGATAAGAGATGAAAAACAAAAAGTTAATGAGGAACTAAAAAAATTAATAGAAGAAAATGAAAATAAGGCAATTAAGTAGAAAAATGAGTAGAACTAAATATAAGAGTGAAATATTTAGAAAAGGAAAAGAAACGAAACACTGTGATCAGGCATGAAAATAAACACAGAAGATCCAGGTATGCTAAAAATAACTATGGATAATTTTATAAAACAAAATTTAGAAATTGGGATATTTATTGCATCAGTATTTTAAATGGGGCAAAAAGCATGCTTAGTGAAACTGGTGAAAGTGATGAAAAACAAGAGCAAATTAAGGCATAAGAATAAACAGAAAATCTAAAAAAGGCAGATTCAGGAAAAGGAGTATAAAGAACACCTTAGTAGTTGTAAAACAAACAAGGAAAGAGAAACGGGACTCTTTCTTTCTTTATCATCTTTTAGCCTCACGGTGTGAGTTTAACGCCATTTTGGTCATATCTTCTATCGTTTTTCTCCTTGGTTTTTCTATCCCTGCACATGAATTAAATTGCAATAAAAATGTTTCAAATTATTTTATGGCTTTACAAAATAAAGTGCATCAACAGGTAAAAATAAAATAAACATTTCTGATGGGACAACAGCAGGTTGTTTTCAAGTTGTTTTGAAGAGAAAAGTACAATTTTCCTGAATTATCTTCCTCTAACAAGCCAATTAATGCATGTGTGCTATATCTACCTCACGAATCTGTGGTTTTGTCTACTGCAATATAAAAATAATTTTCATTCAATGCATTTTTTTAAGTTAGTTATTGTTTTTGTAAAGTTGGCTTGTGGGTAATATTAGACTTGCAGTATTTCGCAGAAAAAAAAAACACTTTAAATTTGTATTCTTTAATTTGGGTAATACTTGATTAAATTGCTGATATTTTGAATTCTTTGATAACAGTATTTAGGGTTTGCTTCAAATTTCCGCATGTTTAAAATATGCTTTGTGGTTTTTAAATGCTGGTTCACAATAAAGTTTTTATCCCCATGAATCTGTAATAGCAAGGAAAATAAAAATTTTAAATTTAATATGTAATATGTAATATAGCAAAGATGAACAAAAGTATTTTTTATTTATAAAAAAATAGGATTTATATTTTTCAAATACTCATTTAAATGTTAATAAAAAATATTCAAATTCATAGAAAATAAAACAATACCTACGATTCTTGAATAAACTGTACAAAACAGGTTGTCTCTATCCCAGTATATTATGGATAATACTTTATCCACAATGTATTAAATTTGTCTTTAAGCATTTTAATTTGATTTTAACAGAATGATTTAATATGGCGAACTGATCTTGAAACACTTTTGTTCAAATCTTAAATAATTTTAAATAGCTGAACTTCCCCCTATTTTCCAAGAAAATTTCAGATATAGTTAATGCGCCATTAGCATAATTCTTTTTAGAGAAATTATTTACAAAACTTACATTAAGGATGTTCTCAAGGAGCACTTGCGCTCAACTTACAGAAATATCCCTCCTATGTAAATTGCCATGCATACAATTAAAAATAGTTGATACGCAATGTGCTCTTTCGTCTCATCCCATCAGGATGTTTACGTTGGGTTGATGTTAAGTTGTGTGTTGATGGTATCTTAAACTTAGAACAAAGTTGTCAAGTAGCGATATTCTATTCCCTAAGTTCTGCGAGGAAAGTTGAAAATGATCAAAAGTAGCTGAATATCTAAAAGTTGCTCTAATAATATAAAAAATGCATTTTGTACGGAAAACGACAAAAAATGCAAAAAATGTACAATTAATTTTTTTGCTCTTTATTTATTACCAATAGATATGTTCAACTATTGCAGTACAAGCCTTACAAAGGAGTATCGTCAATTCTTTTATGTGCAAAAGAATGATGATTTGAAAATTAGTATTTCACAAAATGAACGATTTTCTGTTGGTAAAACTGTTTAAGGAACATGTAACTTTCATTCTTTCAGAGCGTTATCAAGGACAGAATTTGATGCCAGGAATTATTCTTGGCATCAGACTGAAAAACAGATTTTTCTTGGAACTACTGTCAACACAGCTATTTACTTTTATTATTTAAATTCGTAGATGCAAAAGAAGTTGTTATAGATAGTCCAAAATTGCTGATAATTATAATTTAAATCACCCAATTGATTATTTAGGCATGTCGACGAGCCTATGACGACAATGAGATTTAAACGGAAGTTCAGATTTAATAAACAGGTAGAATGAGAATTGATATCACCAATCATTTAATATTAATTGTTGTATTTTACTATCTTCGAAAGTATAATACAACAGAGTAGTCGATTAAGAACTGACAAATACATAAAATGTAAACTAATTAAATGTAAATGAATATAATGATAAGACAGATTTTAAGAGCTGACTCTATATATGTACGATGTTTTAAATCTTCTGGATTAAAATATTAACTTTTTGCAAATACTGTTAAGCATGTTATTTAATACGTAAGTTAATCGAATCCAGTTAAAACACAATACTTTTTATGACAAACTGGAATAAAATGTCAATTTTTGGTGGAAATATACGCTGAGTTTGGTTAGAAATAGTTAAATTTCAGTGATCTTTGAAATAATAATTCTTTCAATGCCATTTGAATTTAATTGTCCTATATTCTTATAATTCCACTTATTCCATCAAGTGTTGGTGGTTTTTGTTCCTGAAAAGGCATAACTAGAATGGTCTCATTTGTAATTAATAAAATATTGACTAATACAAATTTTTTCGGTGATGGTAAAGTGGGGACAACTTGTACGTTGCCCCAATGCTTTCCTTATATTTAAACACTGCCCATGTAGTGCATGTAGTAATAATAATTAAAGTAAGGGCTTTCAAACCAAACCACACATGAGTACATTCGGAAGATGAGTGCTAGGAGGCCAGTGAGTCGTCTCGCCAAGTCGAAAATGGCAAATTTTAATTTTCAGCGATGACTTCCGTAGTAATGATCATTTTTATCCCAATTTTTGCCGCCATCTACATTACTCAAAGTGATTATGACCAATGTAATTACATCAATGTGCCACTATTTTCCTTTGTCACATCAAAAAGTTCAAAAATGGAATATTTGACAAACTTATTTTCCACTCCATTAGAAAGTAATCTCTTAGTTTCATATTCTCTCACAACAAAGATAATAATTCTGTGCAAGTGTGTGATAAATTTTAGGAATTATCCTGGTAATGTACAAAAGTTATGACTGACTAAATTGGGCCATATCCGGTTTTACTACTTTTGGGGTTTTTCGTAAACCACCTGGTGATATAATAAAATATTACTTTAAAAAATATCAACGCTCGATCAAGAAAAAACACTTAAATATACTATGACAAGGAAAGAGCAAAAATTCAAGCCAAAGTCGAAAGAGTTGCAAAATAACGAGAAAAAAATAAAAAAACAATGAAAACGGGATACCAAAAAGTAAGAATCAACGAGGCTATACTAGTATAGACGCAAGAAAAGGTTTCGTAAAGAAAACGGGACGTTAACAAAGAATCATTAAAAATGCGAATCTACAAGTAATAGAAGAAAAAAAATGACAACACTGACAAGAAATAAAGTGTTACTAGGCAGGGCATGGGGCACGGAAGGCTAAAAAAAGAAGCGTCGGCTCCAACTTACAATTAGGACAACATATATTTACAAACTTACAGAACTTAACCTACCTTAAACTAACTTATTAACCCCAGCTAACTTAACCTACTTAGTTAATGTACAAGAACTTAACCTACTACTTAATTTATGCACTAAAAAAGCAGGGCCGAGGAGCGGGGCCGATGGTGGAGCCGGAAAGCAGGACGGGCAGCGTGCAGGAGGTCCGGACAGCGGGGCCGATGGCGGAGCCGGAAAGCGGACAGCAGGGCAGGCGGTCGGGCAGCGAGCGGCAGAGCAGGCGGTCGGATAGCGGGACCAGACAGTGAGTAGGGCAGCGAGTTGGGCAGCGGGGCTGGTGCAGCGGAGCCGGACAGCAGGGCCGGGCAGCAGGACCAGGTCGCGATCCGGGTAGCAGAATGAAAACGACTCATCTGGACTCTTGATGGTTTACTATTTTTGGGACTGGCAACTGAGACCGAATGCTTCGGTGGCTCGGATTTTAAGGGTTCAGCTTGTGCCCCACTCTGCAGGCGGGGTGCAGAGTTTGACGGTGGAAGCACGCTAAGCCCCCTGGGGGATGCGGGGTTTGTCTAGAATTGGTGGGCGCCGGGGGCGCCTTTGCGTTGGTTGGAAAATGCCGTCGCGGCTTTGGACGGCGGCGTTCGGGCTGATTCGTAACGGCTGGACACGGCACGATGCGGTAGTGCAAGGGCTCCGGGGCTGAGCATGGCCCGGCAAAATCGGGGCCAGATAACATTCCTTTTAAGATCGTAAATTCCAAAAAAGGACCCTGGTGTTGCACACGGCCCCACAAAATCAGGCCAAGGTAACTTCAGCCCCGGCGAAATCGCGTCCAGGTAACAAGAGAAACTATTAAAAACAAAAAGGAAAAAAGACAAAGCACTCTTTAGAAAATTGATAACCAAAGGAGTAAGTCACCGATCCACTCAAGCAACACTAGACTGTAAAATTATATATATAATAACAATGGTAAGGTTCTAATGCCCCGCGAAGGAGCACAGACCGAAAATTGAGAGATTATGGCTCTCATATGTTTGCTCTGTCTGCCCCGTCGTCTCTAAAACATATTAGGACTTGCTTAAACTAGATTATTAGGAGAGAAAATTGCAGTTAGAAAAAGCGGATGGCTATTATATTATATTGAACAATCAAAGGGTTAGACAGGAATGAGTTATATGACAAAGAAAAAGTCCAAAAATAAAAATTAATCTATTCAGGAACTTTCAGAAAGAATTGTACTATTACAATATAAATAAGGAAACAAAGCTTACCATTATACAGACCTATGCTCCTACCAGTGTTAGCAAGGACAAAGAAAAAGATAAATTTTATTATTTACTAAAGGAAATAATGGTTAAACATATTTTTAAAGTAAATATTATTATTATAAGGAATTTTAATGGGTAGATTGGACACTATGAGGAAGGCGAAGAAAACGTAAGGAAACCATGCAACTATGAGGGACGAAATTACGAAGGATAGAAATTAATAGAATTTTTAGCTAAATATAGGTCAATAATAATAAAGAGTATGTTTAAAATACAAATAGGGAGAAAGTAAACATAGAAAGAAACAAATAAAGTAAAAAATAAAATTAATTTTATTTATTTTTTTAAATACTTTATTGTCAGATCAACAAATAATGTTTTGTTATACATAGCATACTAGACTATAATATACTGAGACTAATTAGCAGTCTCTTAAGGTTACAAATAACAAAAACGGTGTAGTACCGTAACGGAAACTTTCTACAGCGGTGCGAAATCGTAACGGTCACTTCCGGTTGCCGTTAACCGATTTGGATCAAAAATCAATCCCATGAAAGGTACTGATCTAAGATGTGTGTATGCCAAGTTTGAAGTGAACTCGTTGAATACAACGGAAGTTATCTTGTCTTCAGACACACAAACAGACAGGATGATAATCTCATTAACTTTCTACTATAAGCTCCGCTGTAGAAAGTTAATAATAGTAACAGTAAACAATAATGATTGTAGCAATTGGTTATACTCGGGGTTTGGTTGAACGATATCTTGCGGTAATTTGCGTTTCAGTCTGATGTGAATGTTGCGTTGAAATAGGTTGTAGTGCACCGCACCACTACACGGACTGGAGTTGGTAAGAAACTTTTTGGTACATTTGTTGATGAATTCTTCCACGTATAAGACGCCAAGCTCATGGTGTAGTTGGGCATTACGAATATACCAGGGTGCGTTGACTGTTATTCTTAACACCTTGTTTTGGAGTCTCTGTAGCTTTTGAATATTGTTTCTGGAGGTGTTGCACGATACGGGAGATGCATATAATGCAAAGAGTCTTATCATGCTTTTGTACAGTAGTACCGTGCATTACATTTTTAGCATTGATTTACGGTTTATTAATGGATACAGCTGTCTCAGTCTGGTATAGCATTGCGTTAGTTTGTAGTTGACATGGTATTTCCAGCTGAGCCGTGTGTCAAAATAAACTCCTAGGTATTATTTCACCGCGGAGTTTCTCGGGTTCCAAGGGTAATTGTTGATTTGTCGCAGCCTGAATATCTTGGCTTGGCACTTATCGGCGTTAATTGTCAAATTCCATTGCTTGAGCCAGGAAAAAGTCTGTTGTTTGTTGTAATGCCGTCACAACCTGGTCGAGTTTGGGTGCTAGAATACCGTTAGTTTTTGGAATAGCTGACATGTATATGTTGAATAGAAAAGGCTTAAGAACACTGTCTTGGAGAACGCCCGCGTGGACGTTTTTGGTTTCGGATAGTATCGAGTTAATCCTGACTTCAAGAATTTTATTTTGACAAATGGAAGATGAAGGTAAACACAGAAAACTATGGAGGAATATGGGAGAGGCCTTAGCCCGAAGCCGGATTTTTCTGTAGGCTAGGCTATTTATTATTATTTGTCTTACACTATAATTGGAAGTTGTCGATTTGCATTTTTTCTTGAATGCAATATAAATATGCAGCAGTGAAGAGCCACCACCATGGCATCGTGGTTATAAACGTTAATCTTCTGTTTATAAACCCAGCGCGGCCGAGTTCAAGTCTCGCTGAAAGTCATGAGTGTATGTGACTTTCTAATTTATAAGCAGTATATAAGGTTGCATGTTGGTAGGCAAAATAGGAGAGTAAGTAGTAGTGCCTTTATTTTATTTTTGGTGGACCTAGATAAAAGTTGGCCTTGTGGCTGGAAAAAATTCCGTTGCGTTAATAGCTGAAAATTAATTTGACAGTATTTTTAATTTGGTTTTGTAGCTTTTCTTCAAATAAATGCTTCTTTGAGCTAAAAATTTCATAAGATTTTGCTTTATTGGAGATGGCAGATTAAAACTACTATATAGTACTCTAAGGGTTCTAGATACAAAATTTTAGTAGGATCAATGTATCATATATAAAAATAAGTATATTCACCTTTTATACACTCCCCCAAATGTTATTAAAGCACCACATATTTTTCGAGTTTTTTTTATTAGGAATTTGCCTGTTCAACAATTTACACTGTTATACAAGACATTGATAACTTAGTATGTAGTACATAATATATATTGAATAGCATAATCGGTGAGTATGACCGCAAGAATGTTTTATTATTGTTTATTTTTCACTATGAGAGCACTAGGTTTAGAATCGGTCACTTGTGTTAATTATCATCACTATAGTCACTGAGAAATATTTATCTTGAGGTAGTTGTCCCAGTGAGTAGTAAGCTGCACCACTGCAGTTGTTGAGATTGGCATGAAATTTTTTAGTAAGTTTCGTTATATGTTGTTCAATTGTGGGAAAACCCAGTTCGTAGTGTAGTTGTTGCTTTGTGATGAACCAGGGAGCGTTGACAGCGATTCTCAGGATTTTGTTTTGGAATATTTTGATTTTGTGAAGATTCCATTTGGATGTGTTGCCCCATATGACACACCCATAGAGGATTAATGGTCGTAACAGTGATTTGTACAGGACAGTGGTACATTGAGTAAGCAAGGTGGACTTTCGGTTTAGCAGTGGGTAGAGTTGCATTAGTCTCTTGTGCGCTTCGTTCAATTTTTTGAGGACATGGTATTTCCAGGTGAGCTTGGTGTCAAGATATATACCTAAGTATTTAATGGGTTTGTTGGTGGCGTTCCACTGAATGGAGTGTCCGTTGTTTGAATTCGTAGCCTCTTTCAATCGTTTCCGTAACGCGCTGTAATTGATGGCAGGTGGAATGACCTTAGCTAAAGCCAAATTGATAAGCTGGTAGAATGTTCAGTTTAAGAACTTCGTCGTTTAGTCGAGAATGGATGACTTTTTCTAGCAGTTTCGAAATAGTAGATAATAAACTAATGGGTCTATAATTTCTGATATCTTTCTTATCCTTCCCCGGTTTAGGGAATATAAGAATGATTGCATGTTTGGGAAGTAACCTATCCGTAGACAAGCGTTGAATGTCGTTTAAGACTCTAGATATAGAATTTTCTGCTATAACTGTTTTTATATGGCAGAAAACAGTATAAAACTTCATCCTATAACAAAAATTTAGATTTTGAAAAAATTAAAAATTTTTTTACCCAAACTCTTAAAATGTTCAATAGCGAACTCCATGTCTTTTTATTGGTACTCACAAAAACATTTTATTTAATTATAACAAAACACTAAAAAATATTCTTAATAATTGATGTGACTTTTATTTTGAATTCGATTTGATTTTCCATACTTAAAACAAAGTTATCGATTGTGCCTTGATTGATATCGTCCCAATCTTGACTTATTGCATTTTTGAGGTGATTTATGTTCGGGTACTACCGATTATTATTCTTGATATAATTATTTCTTAGGGATTTCGGTAGGTTTTAAACTTGGAGAACAAGAAGGCCAGGCCAATATGACAATGTTATGGTTCTCTAGCCAATTGGGAGTTTCATAGAGAACACGTCCTTCAGTACGACTGAAGTATATTGGTGCATTGTCTTGAACAAAAATGTCACTTCTGCGAGAAAATGGGATCAAACATTCTTCAAAAACACTTTGGTATTCAGCTGAATCCATTCGATTTGATATGAACTTCATCTGAAGCTTTCCTCTAGACCTGAAAGCCGACCATACCATCACGTTACCACCAACAAAGTTACGCTTCGAGAAATAACGCTTTTCTTTGCGTAGATCATGCCAGTAATGGTTTGATCCATCAGGACTATCTAAACTAAAATTTTTCTAGTCACTCCAGATTATGAGAAAAATTTAAATTTGTTTTTAAAAAACAGTAAAAATTTAACTGTCTTTTCAAAAAAATTAGTAACCTTTGACCAATCTCTGAAGACGTTTTGACGAATAAATTTGAATCGTACCTTGTGATCAACAGTTGAAACTGAGGCACGTTTTATTTTTTGAGAAACAATGTGTTCGTTCTTCAACATTTTCTGGCGAATCGTTTCTGGTGACATTCAAGTTTAATTCACGCTTGATTCGACTGTAATGCTTAGTAGAATTTGATGCTTCGCGACATATTCGGCGTTTTTCGCGGTCCGAAAGCTTTCTAGTAATCCCTCGAATCTTCTTCTAACCATAATTATTGGAGTCTTTGACAAAATTATCGATAGAGGTGGCAGATCTGTTGATAATGCGCCCGATTTCTCTGTTACTTTTCCCCGATGCCTTATAAGCTAAAATTTGACCTTTTTCATATTCGAAGAGCTTTGAACCGTTAGTCCCTTGTTCTAAAAAGTAATAATAAATATAATTAGATTGATATAAATAACAAAAAAGTTGCGTTAAGTAAAATAAACTAAGTGCCTTTAAAAGGATTTGGAGTTTGCTATTGGACGTTTTAAGAGTTTGAGTAAAACTTTTTGAAATTTTGTTATAGGATGCAGTCCTATACTGTTTTTTACCATACAAAAACAGTTATAATAAAAATTTTTATATCTAGAGTCTTAAACTTGCAAAATACGGGCTGCTTTAATAGCATTTGGAGGAGTATATTTTGGATACAGTTATTCTGATTAAACTTGATCAAAACGGATTTTGATATACATTGTTCTGTACTGACCATAACATTCAGCTGTCGAATAGTAAATGCAAAACCAAAATATTACAATATAAAACAGATTGTAATGCTTTCGTTTCATTCATTAAAGATAAAATATTCCAATGACTTATAATGGTGAAAATAATTCTATAAACCGCATTTAACATTTTTTTTTATAATAATATTACAACAAAAATTGGGTTGAAATTAACAATATGTCAATAAAAGCAAATTAATCTTAAAATAAGAATCTAGGCGACTATAATATTATTATATTTATATAAATGTAATACTACTTGCAATATCATTTATTATCGTTTGCTTCCCTTTGAATTTCGCCAAGACTTTTCCCTTTCGTTTCTGGCAGCACGAATAAGGTAAACATAGTTGCTAACACGCCAAATAGTGCAAATATGTAAAACGTGATATCAACTCCTACAGCATTATTTAAATCTAAGAAATATTTAGATATAACAAAACTTATGATTGCACCAAAGGTAAGGGACACGCCACTGCCTATACCCTTAGCTTCTGGAGGAAAGAGTTCTCCTATCATTATCCATGACACCGGCCCCAAACCCAAATTGAACATCAGCGTATATACGGAGAGCGACGCAATTGGCAAGAAGCTTAAAATGTCAACGGTTTGTAGACTAACGAGCTCGCGCTGCTTTAGGCTAAAAAATATCCCTAAAGTTATCATGGAAATAGTTACGCTGATGGTAGAGCAGAGCAGAGTCGTTCTCCTTCCAAGTTTTTCTATAACCGACATTGATAGGATTACTCCGGAAATATGAATTGCTCCTATTATAATGGTGGAGACTTTCTGGCTTAAAACAAAACCGACAGAACTAAAAATCGTTTCCGCGTAGAAGAGCACGGCGTCGGATCCAACACTGCGCTTAAAGAACACAAGGGAAACTCCTACCAGCAGAGCTTTTTGGATAGCTTTATTTTTTAAAGTTGCACCAAGAGATGTCTTTTTGCTTCGTTCTTCTAGTGCAATTTTGATGTCCGCGATTTCCAAATTGACATAATGATGGGATCCTCTAAGACGCTCCAATATAGCTCTTGCGCGCTTCTCGTTCCCACACTTCATTATATAAACTGGACTTTCCGGCTGAAAGAGCATGGCGATTAAATAAAGCAACGGTAGCGTTGCTAAAATTATGGTATAGGTTTTTATGTCAACCACTGCTGCCAGTACGTTAGCCAAAGAAGTACCCGTACTTTGTATTACGATAAAAAACGTTATTGCGGCTCCCCGAATGTTTTTTTCTGCCACTTCACTGATGTAGGCAATGGCAACTCCACAAGCACCAGCTGCGGCGCAGGAAGTTATAAATCTTCCAACGTAGAGCATAACAAGTGAATTCGCAAAAATCATTAAGCACCATCCTACAATTAGCGGTACAGCGAGCAGCAACAAGACTGCCCTCCTCCCGATAACATCACACAATTTTCCTATAGGAATGCTACCTACAGCCGTGGCAATCGGAATCATAGCACCCAACCATCCTAAGCTTTCATCATTTATTTCGATTCCATTGAACTTGGAATTTTTTAAATCTTCCGATATGTTTGCGGTCCAGCCGACGACAGATCCAGTAGTTAAGCCAGTCAAGCATGCTAAAAATTATGTTTAATAATTGCCCTTATGCTTTCAATCCACTTACCTGATGTAACTGCCACATATTGAGGTAACTTTTTTAAGGGTCCTTCTTTAAGATCTGTCGTACCAGAAAATCTAGTCTGTTTCATTCTCGTCAGGCATCAGGAAAATATTTATTGCTGTTGAGGTACTACGCGGAGTAAGCTTAGTACTGATAAAGTTAAACAATTAACAAATATAGTTGTGTAAATGTGATACGTAGACTATCTTTTAGATTTCGTTACAATTTGAATGATAAGCATTGATTGTTTGTTTTATTGATACATATTTGTTATTCATATTATGTGTAGATGCGATTAGAAAACTGCATCTACTGAATAGTCATTCTTTAAGATAACCAGTTTTATATAATTAACGTCATGTTACAATTGTATATCTTAATTTTATCATATAATACCTTTTATCTGTTATCTTGAAATGCCTGTAACACAATGATTATTTGATGTGCACTTTACGGCTTTAAAAAAAGAGCAAGTTTGTGTACAAATTGTGCAGTTGAAAATGTTAAAGGTAAGCGACATATAAATTTTCAATGCAATTTTTTACCTGTTTCTTTAACTTTTATTTAGCCCAGCACAACTTGCTTTTTGTTTAACTTCTCGACCAATTTGAGTAAAACTTTAAATTAATAAGTTGTGAATTTTTAGTGTAAAAATTTTGTTTTTTCAGGAACAGCGAGCAATATATGAAAAATTATACACAAAGTTCAGTTTACTATAAAAATGATAACAAATAAATATTATTATTTTCTTTATTTATTAACATATTTCTTGAAATATTTAGTTTTTTATTATATTAGACATTATATTGTAGAGCTTTTAAGAATTTTAAAGATTTTGGTAACAAATCAGATAACACAAAAAATTAATATAATATACATTCTGACAGTTAAAAAAAGTTGATAAACTTAAAATGTGTTATTGTATTATGCGAAGGCCACCCATAAGTATGTAATTGTAAATAATTGCGATAAATGTCTTAAGTGTATTTTCGAACGTAAAACTTTCACTAGTTTGTTACTGATTATTTATCAGAGAAGAATTAAAAATGATATTCTAGTATAGTGAGTATAGGAAAAATAATATAATTAATATAATAAGAGGTTTGTTATAGCTTAAAAAATAAGGAGTTTGATGCCCTAATACTGCGATAAGGAAGGTAAACAAAAACCATTTCTCTTAGTTTTAAAGTTATTTGCTTTTAGTTGTAACATGGCTTTTCTGCATTAATTGTTTAAATCATAATACAATTTGATATATACTTAATTTTAAACTTTACAGGCGCAAGGGGTACATACAATGGTGTTAATGCTTGTGTAAATTGGATTATTAAAGATGGTTTCTACAAATTTCTTATTGTTTGAAATAATTGCCCGCTTACTTTAACTTATCTACTCTGTTGTTATGTCTGTTATATATAAATTGATAAAATAATAGTATTATCAACAAAATCATGTAATGTTATCTCCAATATCTTGTAAAACGCCAGCACCAACTCTATAATCGTCTTGGTAAATGTTACCAATTTTTATTTAAATATTTTTTAAGTAAAATTTTAATATTTTGTGTAATTTACTTGAAAAGTCTGTTTTACTGTTATGAAACAAATTCTCTCTATCAAATTTTATTGGATGTGTGATTTATGTCTAAAAATACCGTTATGGTCTGATGATTCTATTGTATTGTCCATTAGCGTTTCTAAAAAGTCGTTTAATAAGGTAGAATTATTTTATATAAAAAGACTATCTGGTCATCATTATTGTGTAATAATATAGGAAAAAGTGTTGTGCATTTTGATAGAGCTATATTAATGCCAAATGTGTTAAGTGGCCTCTATGTCGGAATGCCAATGTCAACGTATGTTTGATTGCTATAAAATGAAGAGAAAAAGAATTTTGCAAGTACCATTTCTCTGCAGTGAATAAGCATAATTTTAATGGAAGAGAGTTATGATACATAACACCAAAAATTACGTAAATGTATTATTTTATTCGTCCAAAACAAACTTTAACATAATCTACGTCAACACATAGAGGCAAGCAAGAAGCTATTAGTAGTACAGATAGAGATGAAAACGTGGTTGATGATAATAACACATGCTAAAAGTTTCTTGAAAATAAAAAATGAGAAGAAGTAATCAAATACTGAACGAATCATTTCACTAACACAGTCAAACAAATACTCAGGGTTGGCAATAATAAAAGACTCAGCAACCCAAGAAACAAATCATTAAAATACAAAACCGTACAAGGAGTCATAAACCATCAGCAAGTAGCAAATGTGCACAAGCCCGACTTATACATAAACTTATCGCCTATTTTTTAAGTAATACTGTCACCTATCACATATACGAAATCAAGCAGGAACGCGCATATAAAGTGGCTATTTGATATCTACATCTTACAATTTTAACAGTTGACATAATAATAATAATAAGTCCCATTATACCCTTATGGGTCAGAGGGTTTTGATGTAATTATTCCACTTCTTCCTATCCATAGCTATTTGTGCCAACTCTTGAAATGACTTTTTTGTTTCCACCTCTATCGTATTTCTCCATATATTTTTTGGATTCCCTATTTTTCTTTTTCCTTCTTAATTCCATTTTAATATCCTCTTACTAACCACCACTTCTTTGCAAGGTATGCCCCAACCATCCATATTTCCTCTTTTTTATCTCCGTATTTATGTCCACCTGATTTGTCCTTCTCCACAGCTCATCATTACTAATGGTCTCTGGTCACCACACTTTCAGTATACCCCTCAGGCATCTATCTGTTTACGAACACCCGCAGCTTTTGGTTTATCACTCCCGTAACCGTCCACGATTCTGACCCTTATAACAAAACCGGCTTCACCATTGCATTAAACACTTGTATTTTAGTTTTGGTATTTGAATTGCTTGCGTTCCATACGGCACTCAAATTTATATATGCCCCCCTTGCTTTATTTATTCTACTTTTTAAGTCCTTAAGCCCTCCATCTAGTGCCGCCACTACACTCCCTAGGTAGACGAATTCATTAACTCTTTCTATTTCTTCACCATTTATTAATAGGTTTTTCGGTTGATCTACATTTAGGCACATACACTTTGTTTTCTTAATATTTACTTTTAGCCCAAGTTTTGCTGACTCTTCCACTAGACTGTTTAACTTTTCTTGCATATGTTTAGCGTTATTAGCAATGAGGCAGATATCATCCGCAAAATCTAGGTCATTCAGTGTTTCTGTTAAACAGTTGACATCAAAAATCATAAGTAAGCCCAGACAAATTAAAGAAGCCCTATTGTTGGTTTTTATAGACTTAGAACTCGCCGGCAATAATAGAGATATTTATAAATTTAAAACATTTGCAAAGCCTAAGAGTATGTGTAAAGCCAGCTAAGAAAAATTAAAATATAAACTTAATGCATAAGATGCCAAAACTTCAGTCATACTAAATCCTATTTCAATCGACCATTTTTTTATGCTTAGGGTATGTCTTCCTTAATGGATCCATGTTCACTGCAGCCTATGGCTTATTGTGATTACCCTAATTAAATAAATTTACAACCAATCTGTAATTGATGTCCCCTGAATCAGCAGATACAGGTCCTTTACAGGGTGTGTCTGGAAATCTTCCGGTTCCAGGATTGGTCTCCCGAATGTATGTTGCCTTTTCCTGCACAGCGCATCGTACTTGCATAGGATGTGTAGGGCTGTTTCTGGTTCCTTGCTACAAAGTCTGCATGCAAGGTCACCATAGAATTTACCAATTTTCCAGAGATGTTCTTTTACAGTCGCATGTCTTGTAAGAAACCCTTTGGTTATCTTTAGCTGTGGCCTACTTAGGTTAAGGAGTTCTGCAGCTCTTTTTTGGCAAGGTCCCTTATTAAAGGTTTTGCTAAAATAATGACCTGGTCGGTTCTTTCAGTACATTCGATGATGAGTGCGTGTACTCTCCTTAATAAAGCTTCGGGCAGCACTTTGTGAAATTCGTAATGCAGGTTCTGGGCCTACATAAGCCTCATTAGATCCCTGCCTGGTCAGTTCATCGGGTTTCTTGTTGCCGTAGATACCGCAATGTCCAGGTGCCCATAACAGGCAATCTCCCATATGTGTGTATCAAATGTGGTGGAAACCATGACTCTTCAATGCAACGTGTGTATTATGTAACGTGCCACATCCAGCTAATTGCAGAGGTTGCACAGTCTATAAAGATTTACGAAACAAGATACACACAAATACACAACAATGAAAGAAACAAGCTGTACAATATTAACCGGACACAAGAAATTTCCCTCCTTTTTCCACAACAAATGACTCCTTAAAAACACACTCAGAGACTAATCACAGCCAAAATAGAGCAAAACAATTACAAACATCCTACGATTTTACCCTTACAAAAATTATTATTATTTATAACATAATAGTGCACCATAAATTATTAAATTACTTTCACAAGCTTCAATTATTAAGTCAGTAAATTTTCTAACTCCATCACATTAGCTGTTGCATATTGTTCTCTTAAGTACAGGCTAACCAAGGAGATATTATAACTATTTTTTAATTTCCCGTCTCTTAAATTCTTCGTTGGCGATTTCAGTACTAAACAGACAAGATGGGGCTCTAGACTGGTAATACAAGGTGTAGGCAATCTTATCAACTTATTACAGATAAAAATTTTGAATATTTCTCAACCGGTATTCCAACATACTGACCACCTGGGGGTAAATAACATTCCAAATTTACTGGATTTTTATATAGCTGCAAGCATCTAAAAAAATAATGTAGCTGTATCTCCTAGCTATGATCTACTTTCCAACCGATGCTCTGTACTTGCTACTGTTAGTATTACAATAATCAAGAAACTACGCAAATTAATACTTTGTAATAGACCAACTGCTTCGGATAAGTTTAAACACTTGGACAAACATATATATAGTAATGTAAGTTTAAGGGGTAATACTAATTTGTGTGCATGAACGCAAGAGTCATTTTCAACAATTAATATAAGAAAATATGGTAATTTTTTTTAATTTGTGTTTTCATACATTAATATAACTCTTAAAGTATATAAAAAAATTTTAAAATTATTTTAAAACAAAATGGCGGCGCTGTGGCTGATACAAAGAAACTCCTCTTTATCTGCGGGCAACCACCTGGAGGTCGCAATTTTTAATGTAGAACAAAAAATAAAAAAGATTTTAAAAGTAGATATAAAAATCTAGTGTAGTACGTAGGATTTTGTGAAAATATTGATTTTTATAAAAATGGCGTCAACTTGAATGAAAAAGTTATTTTTTACGAAAAAATCGGTCAAAAATCGGTTATAAAATCGTTAATTTTTTTGTCAATCGAAAAAATTCCTACATACTTCACTAGAAAAGGTCACTATAAAGCTACAGTTAAAATTTGGAATTGACCGGTTGAAAATTGAAGGCGGTAGTTAGTCGTCCGACTTGAAAAATGTGGTTTTGAGAAAAACGCGTTTAAAATCTATAGTATTAAAATTTTAAAGAAATTTGTTATTTACATTCAATGAAAATGTAAGTATTGGAGACATTTAAAAGATTAATAAGTACCGACAGTCCATAATACGTTATCGGTCGCCAAATAAATTTATAATTTAATAACCGATCATTTGAAGCTCCCTCTCAAATTATCTGAAAATTAGCTAGATGACTTTGTCGATCATCTAAAAAAGTTTTTAGCATATGCAAATTTTTGGATATTATTTTTTAATAGTCAAAGAAGTGTTTTAGCCAATAAAAAATAGAGAAAAAAAATTACAAGGTAGTATTACCCCTTAAAAACACCAGAAAAGCGTGCAGTAAATCCCTTTATAACGACAATTCAAAGGTCAGCGCGAGATACTACACCACTGAACTCTATTATTGTTTCGAAAGAAATAACTAAACCGGTAAAAAGAAAAAGCCAGGGCAGTGCATAGGCAATATCAATGATAAACGTAAGTGCAACCAACTTACCAACAAACTTAGAAAAAAATGAATGAAGTACAAGGCGCAACGTTTCAAAACTGTTTAAGTAGCCTGTATAAAGATGATTTGGAGAGCTACTAAAGAATTTAAGAACCTCCAGCGACACCTTCTCCTAATATGTCAAAATTATGGCTCATTGGCAAGATCAGAAAAAGAAAAAGTCGAACTATTTGCTTAACACTTAGCAAAGACATTCACACCTAATTCTAACGTGACTGACGAGGACGTCGGCAACCTTCTTAATGTAATAGTGCAGTCATGCCCACCAATAAAGTAATTTACAATTAATGAGCTATGAAGCGAGATAAAAAAGTTAATTAATAAGAAAGCGCCAGCTTTTGACCTAATTATGGTATAATCGGAAAGAGAGGGGACATTTTTACTAGTGCTACTGAAAGCTTAATACGCTTAATACATTGGTCTTTGCATCTACAGTTTGCGCATATTATCTTAATCCAAAACACCAAATAATCTATTTTATCACCCAATCAGCTTACTGTCTGTTGCCTCCAAACTTTTTGAAAAGCTAATACTAAAGCAAATTAACAAAGATAATCTGTTAGGTAAATGGATTTCCGAGCATCAGTTTGGATTTCGAAGAAAGCACTCGACTATACAATAATGCCATAAATAACTAATTATATTCAACCATCAGTTCAGCGAAATATATATTGTTTAGCAACATTTCTGTGTGTCAGATAAATGAACTGCTGTTTAAAATAAAACATAACTTTCCACATCAACATTATCTTCTGTTAAAGTAGTACTTGTCAAATCAATACTTCTAAACCAAGCTTGAAAATGAAATCTCGCAATTACACCCAATCTTTGGTGATGTTCCTCAAAGAAGTGTTCTGCGCCCGCTTCTATATCTGTTTTCTACTAGACCTACTGACTAAGCCTAATACAACACTAGAAATATTTGCTGACGACTCTACTATTCTTACATGCTATGAAGATTCTCAAACTACAACAAACTTTCTGTAAGAAGGACTAAATGTACTAGATAGTTAGTTGAGAAAATAAAAAGATCGGCCCATATACAGTCAGTTAAGGAAGAGCGTGTTCAACATAATTAGCGGTTGGTAAAAGGTAATTCCTTTGTGAGTTGCAGTGCTGTTAAGTAAATAATTACAATGACTTGAAAAATTAATTCAATTAATTCCACAGTAATTCGATTGGTAATTAATTACTAGATTGTTTGTTGTAATTTGATAGTAATTTAATTACATTTTTTGGTTCAATTACAGTTAATCTAATTACATTTTTCAAATTACTTTTCAGTTTATTGTTGCTGGAATAATATATATTATATAATTTTAAATTTACCTTTGGTAGTTCGATGTTCATATACAATACATATATACATTACATTATACAATACTTATCTCATTCTTATGAATTAAACTGAATTAAACTGGATTGTCTTTAGAACAAATTTATTCCATTCTTTTCTGTTGTTTGTCATTGCTTTGTACTGTTCCTTTCCTTGTTAGTATTTTTATAGTGTTATCATGTTCCTGTGGTCTTCCATTTTGCCTACTTTTGTTTATATTCGTTTGACTTGTCTATCTTGGTCCATTGTAATTACAGCTAATTGTCTTTGTTCAATGAAGCTTGTTACTGAATTAATTCGCTCTAATCTGACTTGCTTCCGAATTAAGATGGGGCAAGGTTACTGTTAAGTATTTCATTTCTGTGGCTGTTGCTGGAATAAAATGTCTGCAAATTTTAAATTTTAAACCCATTTAGGTAGTTCGATGTTTCAATATTACAATACCAGGGAGGTACCTATCCAACAGAAGGGTTAATTACTTTTCTCGGTAGTCTTTAGTCGTTAAAGATTTTGACCAATTTTTGAAATATTGGGTTGTTCAAAAATTTTCATATTGTTTTCATTGTTATTGCATGATTTTGATATTATTTAAAAGCTCATAATCTTTCGCGCATTATATAATACTTGTATATTTGTTTCAGTATGAAGCTTAAGCGCTAGCAAAAAATATTGTTAATGCTGCAGGAGTACAAGTTAAGTTCAAAACCAAATGCTGCTGAAATCGCTCGCCGAATCAATAAAGCATGGGGCGAAGGTACGGTTGGAGAGTCGACGGTTCGAACCCATTTTGTAGAGTTTAAAGCCGACAATGCAGATTTGGATTACAAGCAAGCAGCTGGACGTCCAAAAGAGGTTGATCGTCAACTCGCTCTTGAAACCATTGAAGAGACTCCGTCATTGACATGCCGAATGTTGGTTAATGATTTCAATTGCAGCCCTCAGACTATTGACAATATCCACCACTAGTTCGGTAAGGTCTGGAAGAAGACGCGTTGGGTTCTACGTGAGTTGTTGATGCGCACTTCAGGCATGCACCTCAAGGCTTATCCACTAACATGCACTTATTCTAGGACATTCACACACAGACACACACACACACACACCCATGGGTTGAGCGAGACTCGAGCTCGAGCGCGCCGGCTAGAGAACAGAGCCAACTGGTTGAACCATATGAGCCACCGCGTCTCTGTAGTTATGTACTGCTCAAAAGACGAAACGAGTGAATGCCAGCCGAACTTTGTTGGATCGTCAAAATAAAACTCAAATCTTGGCCAATCAGTTGATAACGGGAGATGAGAAATGGATCAGCTTCAACAACCCGGATCCTCAACACAAATGGCGTTCACCAGGCGAAACAATT